>CAJGYO010000017.1:64658741-65258741 GCA_904845875.1 Miscanthus lutarioriparius | reverse complement strand
GTTTTTGTCGCTTGAGCATGTTGTGCCGATAAATTGTTATCACTCCTTTGAGTGTACGCCAATGCAAACCCCTCCTCGAACTGCCGGAACTCCGCATTGTTAACCCCGACACTGGCCCCGCATCGTCTTTGCTCATGGCCACCGCTGGTGCCTAGTGGTCCGTCGCGTTCATGCGTCACCGCGGCCGTCGTCCAGAGAGCAGCATCGGCATGACTGAATGATACGAACATGTGGCAGAACGAGTTAAGATCCACAAATAACGGCCTGGCGGACTGGATCTGGGCTTCGTTTGGGCATGGGTAGGTCCAGGCTCAATCTAAACCCATGAGAAATTAATAATTATAATTAATTACTAGTCTGCTCTAAGATCCATCCAAGACCATCGCCTCAGGGGTGGGAGCTGGCCGGTGCTGGACCGGCGAAGCTCGCACCTTTCCGTAGGCTGTGGCGCCCGGAGGACGGCGAGCGGTCGCCCTGCCATTGCCAGACATGGAGGAACTAAAATATTCGGCTGTCGGGTACCCACCCTATCACACATCGTCCGATTGTGCTATGAGATTCGCGTCGCCATCGCTTACGTGTCCGAGGACTTCCCCGGCCAGGAACGAACTGCAAGTGCTGCGTGCACTCCGACAATCCCCGCGGCGCCAGCTGCGCGGCGAATGGTGCTCGAGCTCGACCCGGACGAGTTCGACTGTTCGAGTACTGTGCTGGCTCTGCAGCTCCGTCACCATGCACGACGCCAAGGACCAAGATCGTGGACTGGAAAGCAGGCACATGGCACGGCGGGCGCTTCGTGGACTCGCTGCGCGCCTGCGCCCGCCATTCTGGATGTTATCTACGGAGCCATGAGTTGCAGCAGGATGTCCGATCTTGCATGTTTTGGTCTTTTTCTCCCCTTAAGGTTGTGCTGCATGTAACATTTGTCTGCCATGCATTGCATATGTTGATCTTGCTGTCAAGACATTTTTGCTGTCATACTGCCGGCTGCTTCCTTCTAGTTGCTAGACCGAATACACACCAGGATACATGCCGAAAATATTTTTATAATTTAATTGATATTTGTAACATTAATACGATGATTGTGTGTTGCAAACTTTCTTTTTCTCTTAATAAAAACACGCATATTAGACACAGTCACCAAAAAAATTTGCATGTGCATTCTTTTTCCATCTATTTTCTAGTGCTCGTACACATGCTAAAATCTTGAGACATTTACAAGTTCATGCTAAGTATATCTATAATTGATCAAAATTACTTATGTTGTTTGTGGTATCGATCTCTTTGTTCATCTTTTTCATGCAAACTTAATCCCCTTTCTAAAACAAAAATATATGAATGTTTATAAAATAAATAATTCTAATTCCAATTATAGATCTAGATGTTGATGCAAATATGATCCCTATTTAAAAATTAAACTAATCTCCTACAACTAAAAAGAACAAAGTGTGGATATTTTTTTGTGTGACATTTGTTTTGGTTCGTCCGTCTGTCCACGCCTACGATCCCACGACATCTTAATTACTGATTGATCGTGCCATTCTCCTTGATTGAATATTGTGTGTCATGTGATATAGGAATCACGGCAAAATAGGAAGTAGAAAATTATTGTGCTATCCATATACACATTGCATGTTTGCATGCACCAGCATACATGGCAACGAGCAAAAGGAAAGAGAATTAACACAGAAGGAAAGAGAATTAAGACAAAAGGAACCTCTTTGCATTTCTGAGAACCTTATCAAATCTGTCTATATTTAATTACTTCTCATCTTTGCATTTGTAAAAGGGACAGCTTTTTTCTCCTTTTATTTGGTTTCACGCTCACGTGTTCCATCGCCCTCGTTTGCTGTTTCTTGCGTGAACCATAGTTGATGTCATCTGTCTTCCATGGCTCAGTCTCCCAATCCCAAGAGAAGGTCCCTATCTTTCCCTGACTGGAGATCCGGCCTGCCAGAGGATCTCCTCGAGTCCATCGGGCAGCGTCTCGGGTCAGGCCACGACGCGGCGTCCTTCCGATCCGCTTGCTCCCCATGGCGCGCCGCCGTCCCGTTCGCGACCTTCGGGCCGCTCCTGATGCTCCCGTTCGACCCCGACTCGGACCGCGTCGGCTTCTACTGCGTCCCAGAGAAGAAGGTCTTGTCCAAGACGCTGCCCGACGTGCGCGGCAAGGTGGCGTGCGGCTCCTCGTGTGGGTGGTTGGCGCTCATGGATGAGGCGGCATCCGTGACGCTGCTGAATCCATTCGCCGGTGCCCTTGCCCCCCGCGTTGAGCTCCCGCCAGCAGGCGAACACGTCGTGGCGGTGTCCTCATCGGAACGCGTGTCTAGGGTCCACGGCCGATGGGTCCTCCATCCCACCAACGACTACGGTGACACGGATGCCGTAGGTAGAGCCATCAAGCTAGAAGACACGAGGGACGTGTTCTTCCATGAGATCGCGCTCTCGGCGCCGCCTGACGCCGTCGGCCGCGAGTGCGTGGCCATGGCCATGCTTGGGTGCTCCACGGGGGTTGCGTTCTGCCGGGTTGGAGTCGATAGCGCATGGACGCTGCTTGACACCAAACTGGAGTTCTCCGTGGAGTCCATCGTCCACTGCCAAGACAAGTTCTTGGCGATCGACTGCACCGGAGAAATCTCCGTTTGCAGCAGCAACGCCACCGGCGCTACTCCAACCACGACGCTGCTGTCATCGCTGTCGCCACCTGCGGGGCTCTGCCACCGCAGCTACCTGGAAACAAACGGTGAGCTGCACATTGTGGGTGCCATGGTGAGCACGTTCCATGAGACACATAGCCTCACCTACAGCAGCGCGATCTACAAGTGCAACCTCCACGACCGTACGCCGGAGTGGTCCAGGGTGAGGGACATCGGTGATCAGACACTGTTTGTGTCTAAACATTTCAATGAAAACTTCAATGGAACAAGTGTATCCAAGTACAAGGAGAATAAAATCTACATGTCTGAGCCATTGTATGGGGATCCATACGACTTGGTCCATCGACTGGAGATCGTTGATATTGCTACCGGTGCATCCGAAGTGAAGCATGTCCAGGAAAAGATGCAGGGTTCCGAGGCTCTAGGTTGGATTCGACCCAATCTCTGGAAGCTCTAGAGTTTGTGAGCCTGTGACGTCGCGCACTCCGTGACTGTGTTAAATTCATAAACTTTGCTTTTTGGATTAAATGTCACTTTAACGTTGGTATTTAATTTAACAATATTGTTATCTTATCGTGCGATCCGTATGTTTTTAGTATAAATTATTAGTTATCCCGTAGCAACGCACGGGCACGCTACCTAGTAGACTATTAAAATCAAGGTATGACCACTAAATAATGGTACAATCTTGTTCACCTGCTAAATTTACCTTTGTACCTTGAAAGATTTGATCTCATTTCTTCCATAATTGCCTCAATCACCATGCAAGAGAGAAAAAAAATAAAAACCCTAATTAAGCAACAAATCTACCACTAAAACTTCAAAAAAGAAGTTTGGAATAACATTTAATTATCTTCTAGCATCTCCTCAAATCAAAATCAGAACATTCATCCCTTAGATTTGCAATTTTTGGAGGTAGCCTAAGGCCATCTCCCTTTCTCCTCTGGTCACAGTAACTATCTCGAGGTCCATGAAAGAATGGGGTTATTATATATGCCAACATTATTAGTAGAGGTGGCTCCACAAATTTTCTTTCACAGCTTGAAAATGCTCCCGATTTTCAGGTGGCCGCCCAGATTTGGATTTGTAGAGGCGGTTGTAGAGGCGGCTGGCTGGGGGAGGGGGGGGCTGAGGGTGCATCAATATATAGAGAGAGAGAGCGGCTCTTGATTGTGCCGTTTCTACTCAAACTCTGACAGCTATACATATCATTTATGTGGTAGTGCGAGTCATTAAAGACATCTGCCCACCTAAAACTAATTTGGTTATTATTTTTCTCTAATGCAATAGTTACAGTTAATTTCCAAACCTCTATTATTCATATGAAAATATAGCAATCAGAACTCGAAGCAAGTAACACTTAATTATTACAATGATAGAAGTACCAGACACGGTTTATAGTGTGAAATGATCTGCTAGAACACTATTCTTCACTTCTCAGTTGTCACCCCGGAGCCAATGGTCAAGAACCCTGCCACCTTCTTGGCTGCCGGCCGCGCGGCGAGCTCCTCCCACCAGGCCTTGACGTGCGGATGCGCCTCCACCAGCGCGGCGTACTCGGTGGCCATGAAGTAGTGCATCACCGTGAAGTGGCTGAGGTCGGCGAGGCTGAGGAAATCGCCGGCGAGGTACCTGCACTTGCTCAGCCGCGTCTCGTACACCTCGAGCACCTTCTTAAGTTTCTCGACGTTCTCGTCGATGATGGCCTGGTTGGGCATGCGGCCAAGCAAGGCGGGCGCAGCGATGCACTCGTGGGCGATGGCGCCCGCGGCTGGGTGGTGCTGGTGGGCCTCCACCTCCAGCCACATCTCCACCATCGCCGTGTCCTCCAGGCTGCCAGCGCCCAGGAGCTCCGGCTTGTACTTGCGGAGCACGTGCTTTCCAATTGCGCGCGATTCTGAATATAATAAACAAATATGTATACATATTGAGAAATTTTGTGGTGGTGGTGGACATTATTTTATTTCGAAACAAATGACGGTGAGGTGTTTTATGGATGCACCTGTTTCTCAACATAAAAGTATCATGTTTTAAAGAAAACCATATAAAGTGTTTCATGTCACTTAACTCCATATAAACGACCCGACTGTTTTACTTTAGCCCCACTCTTATTAGCTCTAATCCCACATAGGCCACCATGTTGTGTTGTTAATATTGGGCCATGTTTGGATTCTTCTAAAAAAAATTGACACCTTGGATCCAAACAGCTCTAGCTTATAGTTTAGCTAATTGTTATAGTTGAATACCTAACTAGTAACTATTTCACTAGTTGAACCCAACTAGCTAATAGTAGCTATGAATTATTAGCAACCTAACTCTTAGCAGCTAATAGATCCAAACAGAGCCTAAACTAATGAGATTTAGACCATGGATTGTTAAAGATACCACCTTTCCATGATGCCTCACTTATACTCATTTTTTATATAGCTCTCTTTTGCTTATCCCTCTTTTGCCCCCGGCCGGTAAATCTTGGTTAAGGTCATTATAGTTGCTTTGGCAATATCCTCATGTCAAGATTTGTATTTCTCTCTATAGTCGACGAGGCAGAGGAAAAAAAAGAAAGTAAATGAAGCCAGGCTCATTTACATTTTTACTAACGCTAGCAAGCAATGAAGCAGGTTTATGTGGCCACATGCATGAGAGAGTTGTGGAGCTAAATTTTTATTTGTACCATATTACGCTTGGTCAAGTGGAGATTTGTTAATTAAGCTTGACTAGCAATTTTTGTTTTGTAACTAAAGAACCGGCATGAGAAGATATGCATAGTTAGTTTATATATTCAATAATTAAACAAGAGAAGCAGGTGGAGTAAACGCAAAATTGTCGATCATCACCCTTTGTCCTAGGCATGCGTTGTCGGTCGCTAGTAGGATAATTCTTTTACCAATGACCACTCAGTTGATATAAAAGTATTCTTATTTAAAAAAAAACATTCACTATAATTTTGTATGATCTAAATGCATAATCATTGTCCTAGCGGAACAAAATACGTACTCCTTACAAAAATGAACACACACACACACACACACACACAGAGATAGAGAGAGAGAGTACTTGAGATATATATAGTGGAGTTGAGTGGCAACGAGAATTCATTGATGATGAGATAGTAGTAAGCGAGAAGAAGGCCCAAAAAATGGAGTGAATTAGATGTTTACCAAAGACGGTGAGGTCTCCGTCCTCGAGCACCGGCACCTGCCCGAACGGCTGCAACCAAACCAAGCCCGGACAGAAGACAGCAGCGAGGGCGTCAGTAATCAAGATCAAAGGGAAGGTCGTAAAGTTGTAGTTGTAGCAGCAGTAGTACGTACGTTCCTGGCGATGTGGTCGGGGCGGCGGTGGTCGCCGGCCTCCTTGTTCATGGGGACGAGCTCGTAGTCGACGCCGGCCTCCTCCAGGCACAGCAGCGCCCGCGACACGAACGGCGACCTCGACCACCCGTACAGCTTCACCGCCATCGCCGCCGCCCTCTGCTAGCTGTGCCTGCGCGGTTTCCGGTACGTGTGCTTGCTCTTGCGGCGGCCGGTCGCTGGCTATGCTACCCGACTAGAAATAGATGAAACAAGACCGAGCGGAGCGGCAGAGTGCGATGACTGATCGGACTGGTAATCTAGCTGGTTCAGCGTCTGGTCAACGACGGCGCCTTCAAGTGTACGTGACGTCGTCGTCGCTTGCCGCAGGCAGAAATGCGTGACGCCATTGCTTGCGTGTGATCCGCTGACCGCTGTTGACCCGGGCCGCCCGCGGATGCATGGGAAACCAATAATAACCAGTAGACAGAGAGGAAGACCAGTGTCGGTCAACATGAGCGGCTCGTGACGTCTTCGCTTGCGTCATGATAACAGGGATATTCTTTCTAGAGGAGGAGCCTCGGTGAAAAGAAAGCTATTTTCCGTGCTACAGTTACCGCGTGGTTGTACTGTCAGCACGTGATGATTATGAGATGGATAAGGTGATTAAATTTTGTACTAATCTTTAGCAGTAATGTTTGCTAGCAAAGTATTTGACTATGGCTAAACAAATGTTTTCATTATTGGTAGAAACTTTAAACCAATACTTTATAATAATATAATACAAATTCTCTCTTGTTAGAGAATGGTTAGCAATAAAGCTAACTGATGGCTAGAAGATGTTGCTATCTGTAATAAGCAATCTAATAGCTCATTCGTATAATACTTTTCAATTGAAATATGACCACATCATTCTCTCATAGAGATTTTTCTTTATCTTGTGGAGCCTACGAATTACTACTCCCTCCGGTCCGACTTCAAAGGGAACTCCCAGGCATAAAAGATGAACCTAGATATATGTTCATTAATTATAGGGTGCAAACTAAAAAAAAAGATGATACGACACTGCCACGTATGAACGCCGAGAGAAAGACGCGCGAGGTCGCCAGAGGGAGCCGAGACGCCGACGAGTCAAGGCGAGGAGGAAACTCTGGTGGTGGCGGCGAGCACCGGACGGGCATGATGAGGCGCGGCGAGCGCAGGACCAGGAGCGCGAGAAGGGCGCCAGTGCGGAGAGCGCGGGCGCGGCAGCGGAGATGCGAGGGCGGCGTGTTAGCTAGGGCAGGGCGGCGCGGATGCGGTGGTGGAGGCGCAGGCACGGGCGCGGCGGCGGAGATGCGAGGGCGGCGCGGACGCGGTGATATAAATGAGGGGGCCCTCATGATAGTTACAGAAGAAATGGATCTAATCCACACAAGTTGAAGCGACCGGACGCGCCGGTGAAAACGACCGGACGCAGCAAACCAGAGTCCGGTCGAGTACAGATAGGTCCAGAAACGCCCAAATGGTGATCGGACGCGTCCGATGACATGTGACCGGACACTCCACGGAGTCCGGCAAACACTGTTTAGCGTATGGTCCTCCTTCAGCAGCAGTTCCTCAGAAGTACTGACCGGACGCTCGGTAACAGGGTCCGGTGACGCGTTCGGTCACCCTTCAGCTGTTGTTTTGCTTCGATCCTGCGCCCCGCTTTTTTCCAATCGAGTCCCAACTTCAATAAGACCAAAAAGAAACATAAATTAGGACTGATATAAGAGACTTCTCTCAAACCCTCAAAAAATTTTAAAATAATTTGTCTTTGGCTATAATTCTTTTTAGGAAAATAGGCAATAAAAGGGCGAGGAGCAACATGTGGATGAACACAGCGGATGCTCAAAAGATAATCGAAAAGAACCGATAAAGCAACACACATGCATATGCAATGCAATACAAGAAAGTAAATCTAGTTGCTTGTCAAGTTTGATCCAAGGTTAAGCTTTTTCATACGCTTTTTGGAGGTTATCTTAACCATGTTAGACAAGCGCTAAGTGCATTACTAAAAATTAAACATGTTTTATATTACAATGCAATGCAAGGGGACAACACAACCTCATTTTTTATTGACTAAGGTCAAGCACATTGAGCTCACTCCTCAACCGACAAAACATAACCTCATCCAGCGGTTTAGTGAAGATATCCGCCAATTGATCCTCGGTCCTTACACCTTCTAGTGATATATCATTTTTAGCAGCATGATCTCTAATAAAATAATGGTGGATATCTATGTGCTTGGTACGAGAGTGTTGAACTGGGTTATTAGTAAGCTTTATCGCGCTCTCATTGTTACACAAGAGAGGTACATTTTCTATAACTACACCATAGTCTAGAAGAGTTTGCTTCATGTAAAGAATTTGTGTACAACAAGCACCCGCGGCAATGTTGAAAGGTCCTTGTTTGGTTTTAGTAATTGAGTGACAACCTAGGTGGACTAATTGTGTTTATGTGAGATACACAGGTAATTAGTCCACAGGTACATGTGTGTGAGCAACATATGCCATGAAGGTGAAAATGGCTTGGAGATGTTGCAAAGCTCACACATGTGATGATGAAGGAGCTCATTGCACATAAGACATGACATTGAGTCATGTGATCAAGGTGGAGAAGATCAAGACAAGACTTGACTTGATGGACCGGTTGCAAGCGTGAAGGGCAAGTCGGAGGCTTTGGAGTGATGGACCGCGTGGCGGTGAAGCTTGAGCAAGACTTGGCGCCGATGGACGATGGCAACGGTGAAGAGCAAGTGAAGTCAAGATCGATGAACCAATATGATCACGTGATGATATGAAGTGGATCATATCATTGGTGATCGTGTTGGTGCATGTGTTGCATCGACGTTGGAGAAGATGGAATGAAATGCGCAAGGCAAAGGTATAACCTAGGGCATTTCATTTCACCAGTCATAGGTGTGTAGAGAAGTTTATGACCGGGTTTAGGATAGATGGCCGTACTATCAAGAGGGGCAAACTTGTTTGCATATTGGTTATCTAGTGCCACTCGAGTGATCTAACTTTACATCGTCGCTAGGATTGAGTGGCGTGGCAAGTTGAGTGGCTAATCCCTTGAAAATATTTGTGAAAATATGCTAACACATGTGCACAAGGTGATACACTTGGTGGCTAGCACATTTGAGCAAGGGTGAAGGAGATAGAGAAGAAAGGAACTCAGTCTCACTGTTTTCACTATGACCGGACGCTGGTCTTGGGTGGACCGGCGCGTCCGGTCAAGCATGGCAGAGAAGACGCCAGTGTCGGTGATGCACCATACGCTGGGTCTAAATTGACCAGACGCTAAATGTCTGGGTCCGGTCGAACTGACGAGTCAGCACTGTGTCTAAGATATTACACAGGACGTTGTTCTGTGTCCGGTCGAGGAGGACCGGACGCGTCCGGTCGAAGAAAACCCGGTTTGGGACCTTACTGTAAACGACCGGACGCTGGGGTTGAGCGTCCGGTCAGTTTTGCC
This sequence comes from Miscanthus lutarioriparius, assembly GCA_904845875.1. Taxonomy (NCBI): domain Eukaryota; kingdom Viridiplantae; phylum Streptophyta; class Magnoliopsida; order Poales; family Poaceae; genus Miscanthus; species Miscanthus lutarioriparius. The sequence continues at coordinate 65,249,293 of CAJGYO010000017.1, read as the reverse complement.
GGAGCGTCCGGTCAGAATATAGCCGTTGTGATCTGGCGGCTCAGTTTGAAATCAGAATGACACGTGACTTTCATCTGTGGACCGGACGCTGGTCCAGGGTCTGGTCAGAATGACCGGAGCGTCCGGTCGGCCCGACTTTTGCCCAGTGAAGGGGTAACGGCTAGTTTAGCCCATGGGGCTATAAATAGAAGTGGCTCTCATCCATGGCGAGTGTTGAGCACCTGAGGGGACTTAGTGTCCATGCTTGTGAGTGCTTGGGAGCCCTCCATCACACATATACTTGATAGTGATCATTCGATCGTGTGAGTGAGCGATTCTAGTGCGATTGCATCGTGAGGTTGCATCGAGTGGCACTAGGTGATCGAGTTGTAAGCCGGTGGTGTTTGTTACTCTTGGAGGTTGCCACCTCCTAGATGGCTTGGTGGTGGTCTCCGTCGAAGCCCGCAAGAAGGTTGTGCGGGGCTCTGGAGAAGAGCTTTGTGAGGGGCATTATGCTCGCCCCGCGGAAGCCGCGAAGAGCAACTTTAGTAAAGCGTGTCATTGAGCTACCCTCACTCAAGGGGTAGGTTCTTGCGGCGCCCGACGTGCGGGCTTAGCGGGTGATGCTAATTAGCCGCCGAACCACCAAGTGAGCGGTCGACACAATGGGGACTAGCGTGTTGGCAAACACGTGAACCTCGGGAGAAAAATCATCGTGTCAACCTTGTTCTTCCCGTTGGTTTGCTTCCCCATTACACAAGCTTGCATTTACTTTCATATATATTAAGCTTGTGTAGTTGCTCTTGTAATTAGTTTGCTTGTGTAGCATATTAGTTACCTTCTTGCTTGTGTAGCATATAAGTAGCTCCCTTGCGTGGCTAATTTGGTTTGAGTAACCTTGTTAGTCACATTGCTTAGTTTGTGTAGCTAAGTATTTGAGCTCTCTAATTTGGCATTGGTTGCCTTGTTATTGAGCATTGCTAGTGAGCTTAGGTGGCTTTGTGCTTTTGCTTACTAGCATGTGTAGGAGCCCCCTTGTCGCTTAAAGTACTAGTGGCATAGGTTTATGTGACCTTGCTCCTAGAGTTGCTTAGGTGAGCTCAAGCTAGCCCGGCACCTTAATTGCTTAATTAGTATATTTGAAATGTGCTAAAGAACATAGATAGAGGGGTGTAGTCTTGGCTAGACCGATAGTTTTAATTCCGCACTTGTTTCAGTTAGCCGACGCGATTAAGTTTTAAAAAGGACTATTCACCCCTCCTCTAGTCGCCATCTCAACCTTTCAAATGTACTCCGCCTCGGCGGTGGACAATGCCACACTATTTTGCTTCTTGGAGGTCCAAGACACTAGTGATCTACCAAACAAATGGCATCCTCCGGATGTGCTTTTTCTATCAATTTTGCAACCACATAATCCGAATTGGAATAGCCAACTAGTTGAAATCTAGCTCCTTTGGGATACCAAAGACCAATGCTTGGTATGTGCTTAAGGTACCTAAGAATTCTTTTAACAGCAACCATGTGAGCCTCCTTAGGATTAGCTTGAAATCTAGCACACATATACATACTAAATATGATGTCGGGCCTAGATGCGGTCAAATATAATAAACTACCAATCATAGGACGATAGAGAGTTGAATCAACCGATTTATCTCCCTCATCTAGGTCGAGATGTCCATTAGATGACATTGGTGTCTTGATTGACTTACATTCATTCATTTTGAACCTCTTGAGAAGGTCCTTGGTATATTTTTCTTGAGAGATGAAAATCCTCTCTCTCATTTGCTTGACTTGAAAACCAAGAAAGAATGTAAGCTCTCCAATCATAGACATCTCGAACTCCTTTGACATCAATTCATCAAACTCTTTGCAATAGTCTTCATTTGATGAGCCAAATATAATATCATCAACATATACTTGACAAATAAAGATCTCTCCATCAAGCTTCTTGGTGAATAGTGTGGTATCGACCTTCCTAATAGTGAAGCCCTTCTCAATGAGGAAATCCCGAAGGCGCTCATACCAAGCTCTTGGGGCTTGCTTAAGCCCATATAGCGCTTTGGACAACCTATAGACATGATTATGATATCTAGGGTCTTCAAACCCGGAAGGTTGATCAACATATACTAGTTTATTTATGAAACCATTTAAAATGCACTTTTAACATCCATTTGATATAATTTTATTTCATGATGGGATGCATATGCAAGAAGGATACGAATGGCTTCAAGTCTTACAACCAGTGCAAAGGTCTCTCTAAAATCCAACCCTTCAACTTTGGAGAACCCCTTTGCAACTAGCCTTGCCTTGTTCCTCACAACGATGCCTTGATCATCTTGTTTGTTGCGGAACACCCACTTTGTTCCAATGACTCTTGCATCTTGTGGTCTCTCTTCAAGTGTCCAAACTTTATTTCGGGTGAAGTTGTTTAACTCTTCATGCATTGCATTTATCCAATCCGAATATTGAAGAGCTTCTTCTATATTTTTAGGCTCAATGCAAAAAACAAATGAGTGATGTTCAATAAATGAAGCAAGTTTTTGAGAGCGAGTCATTACACCCTTTGAAGGACTCCCTATGATGAGATCTTGTGGATGTGCTTGTAGTAGGGGTGAATTTCTTCTATCAACCACTTGAGGGGGAGGTTGTGGAGCATCAACATCTTGAGTTTGTGTCACCATTTGATCATGGGAGACATGAGTATCTTCATTTTCTACTCTTTCATCTTTATCATCATCTTGAGGCACATTTGATGAAGAGGGTGGATCAATCACTTATACATCGTCTTCATCATCTTTGGGCTTGATGTCTCCAACCGGAATGTTCTTCATAGCCTCCCTCAATGGTTCATCACCTACATCATCAAGATTTTCATGTGCTCCTTAGGAACCGTTAGATTCATCAAATTCCACATCATATGTTTCTTCAACCAAGGCGGTGGCATGATTAAATACTCGATATGCTTTAGACTTTGATGAGTAACCAATAAGAAAACTAATATCACAACGTCTTTAAAACTTTCCTAGGTATTATCGCTTCTTGTAGGTGTAGCATTTGCAACCAAACACCCGAAAGAATGATACGCCTGGCTTCTTCCCATTGAGCAACTCATAAGGGTCTTGCCAAGAAACTTTTGAAGAAATAGGCGATTGGATGCATAACATGTGGTGTTGATAGCTTCCGCCAATAGAGCTTCTGGTGTATTGTACTCATCAAGCATTGTTCTTGCAAGGGTGATGAGTGTCCATTCTTTATCTCTACTATACCATTTTGTTGAGGAGTGTATGTTGCGGAGACCTCATGCTTGATCCCTACTTCATCACAATACGCTTCAATGTTTGTATTGTCAAATTCTTTACCATTGTTACTTTTTATCTACTTGAGTTTCACTTCAAATTCATTTTGTGCTCTCTTGCCAAACTTCTTGAAACATGTGGCCACTTCAGTCTTATCATGAAGGAAGAACACCAAGTATATCTAGAGTAGTCATCAACTATCACAAGACCATAGAGATTGCCTCCCAAACTCTTGTAAGTTGTTGGTCCAAATAGATCCATGTGAAGAAGCTCCAGCACTCTTGTTGCTGACATGTAAGCTCTTATTGGATGAGTGTTTGCAACTTGCTTGTTGGCTTGACATGCACTACAAAGCTTGTCCTTCTCAAATTTCACATCCTTCAAACCTCTCACCAATTCATTCTTCATTAGCTTTTTGAGTGAGCTCATCCCAACATGTGCAAGTCTTCTATGTCATAGCAAACCAAGTGATGTTTTGGTGAATAAGCATGCCTTCAAGTTTGCATCTTCAGAGGTAAAATCCACTAGATATATGTTGTTGTATCTAAAACCCTTGAATATAACTTGATCATCATCTTGTTTAACACAACCACTTCCTTCTCGATAAACAAACATTGAAAGCCAAGATCACACAATTGACCAACGGATAGCAAGTTGAAACTCAATGAAGCAACATATAGCACATTTGTTATTGAATGATCATTTGATATTGCAACTTTGCTCAATCCTTAAACTTTGCCCTTTGAATTATCACCAAACGTAATCCTTTCTTGACCATCTACTTCTTCATCTAGTGAGGTGAACATATGAGGATCACCACTCATATGTTGAGTGCAACCACTATCAATAACCCAATGACTTCCACCGATCTTGTAGTTCACCTACACACAAGAGATCAAGCTTGTTGTTTAGGGACCCAAACTTGATGGGGGCCTTTGACTTTCTCAACTAGTGACTTTGCAACCCAAATTTGCTTAGGCCTATTCTTGTTGGGTGGACCTAAGAACATGACTTTTATCTTTCCACTAGAATCCTTTCTAAGCATGTAGTGAGCATTGAAGCAAAGGATCTAGTATGCTTGGGCAAGGGTTGTGGTGGTGGAGTTTGACACTCATGAGCAAAGTGACCTTTTTGTCCACACTCAAAGCATCTCTTTGGCTTAGGTTTTAACTTGTATTGTTGTTGATGTTGAGCTTGAGCTTTCTTCTCTTGATTTGCCAAGTACCCAATACCACTTCTATCCATCTTCATCACGGTGTTCATGAGTAGCTCACTTTGGAGATATTGGCCTCTTGTGAACTTGCTCAAACCAGTCTTAAAATGCTCTTTCTCCAACTTGAGCTTCTTATTTTCTTCTCTAAGTTCATCATGATTTTTCTCCATCTTGAGTCTCTTGTTCTCTTCTTTAAGCATCTTATTCTCAAGAGCCATATCATAATCTTTGTCAAGATTCTCTATCACAATTGTGTTGGTGGTTGATAGCTTTTTAAGATCTTTCTTGAGCTTTTCATTCTCATTCTTGAGCTTGACATAATCATCATAGTTGTCAGACTCAACCACTTTCTTGCCTTTACTACTAGAACCTTGCTCAATGCTCTCAACAATCAAGTCATCACATGATGTAGCTATATCAATCTTAACAACATTGTTAGTAGCATCATATGGCTCATTGGATAATAACTAATGAGAAAGAATAAGATTGTCATGATTAATCTTGAGATTGGTGTACTCTTCTTTTAGTAAATTATAACTAGTGGTTAGCTCATTATGTATCCCCTCAAGTTTATTATGTTTTTCTCTAAGCTCCTTTTTAGAGGTTTTGAGCTCCTTGAGTTTGGATGACACAATTTTATTTCCTTCTCTAAGCTCAACACTAGCTTTTTCGGCTATGTCATATTTTGCTAAGAGTGAGTCATTTTCAAGTTCTAGCTTTTCATTTTTAGTTCTTGTCTTTCTAATGATTTTAGTGTATTGGTTTAGCAACTTGACAAGATCATCATAAGAAGGTGATTCAAATTCTTCATCACTATCACTACCACTTTCATCATTGCTAGCATTATCATCACCGCTACTATCATCATCATTTTGTACCTTTCGTTCACCCTTGGCCATAAGGCATAGGTGTGTAGAGGATGATGGCGGCGGTGTCGATGAAAATAGTGAAGAATCAATCACAAGAGTGGCCACCTTCTCCTTCTCATTCTCACTTTCATCATCGGATGAGCCACTTGATGATTCAATATCCGTGAGCTAATCACCAACAATGTATGCCTTGCCATTCTTCTTCTTGTGAAATTCCTTCTTCTTGCCATTCTTCTTCTTGTATGGCTTGTTCTTCTTCTTCTCATCATCATCTTCATCACTTGAGTCATCTTTCTTGCCCTTGTACTTCTTCTTGTATTTGTCTTTCTTGATTTTGGGACATTGATAAGCTAGATGACCAAGTTCTCCACAATTATAGCAAACCATTTCGGAGATGGGCTTTCTTCTACTACTAGTGAAAAATTTCTTCTTCTTGTCATCAAACTTGACACCATTCTTGTTTAGCTTCTTGAGCATCTTGACGGTTTTTCTCACCATAAGAGCAAGACTTGCATCATCAATCTCATCATCACTTTCTCCATGGGACATATAAATAGACCCCCAACCGGCCAATCGAGGGGTGGAGAGCTGAGGAAACATACCAAGGGTGTTGATACACCATTTTAGTGATCTCCACTTGTATAGTGCTTAGTAATTCATTAGGTGATTAGCGTAGGTGCTTTGCGAAATGATTAGGTTGATTAGACCATCGTTTATGCGCTTGCTCTAGGTTTAGGCCTAGTGTTTAGTGAGGTTTGCACACCTCTTATTACTCGGTGCTTGCGCGCACCATTGTTATACATCGGAGGGGTTGTGGTCATGCGAGATCACATCAACCACGTTTATAGTGCGGCTGCCACCTTGTACCGAAGGGAATAAGGCCCGCGGCGGTTCGTCCGAAAGCTTGATAGTGAAGACGGCGGGGAGCGTTCCGGGATTGGCTTGCCGGAAGGCACACCAAAGATCCACTTGCGCGTGGGGGAAGGATTGGGGCTATCCACGGAGTTACCTGACCGGGAGCTTGGCCCTTGCGAGGGATTCCTTGCGAAGGGCTCCAACGAGGACTAGGGGGAAGCTTGAGCGCTTCTCGATACCTCGGTAAAAATATCGGAGTCGTCGACTGGAGTTTGCATCTCTACCTCATCTTTACCTTCCGCATTCACATTGCTACCTTGGTTGATTGCTTTACTTTCCTAGCTTAGTTGATAGGCTAGTTGATAGGATTAGAACCTATGTTGCATAACTCTTTTGCGGTAGAGATAGCAACACACCTAGCAAAACCGTAGTTGCACATCTAGATAGATTACTTTCTTACATATGTTTTGACTAGGTGAAATTAGATGCCATAGTTTAGAGTAGATTTTTAAGTTGCCTAATTCACCCCCTACTCTTAAGCGTCACGGTCCCTTACAACGTCGAATTCTCTTAATGGGGAGTATGTGAGACCCCGCTCGAAAGGGGCCCAGTACTGTAGCAAGAGACATGCTGTGGATTGGGCCAAATTTGCGAGACACTGTAGCAACAAGGTTTAGTACATACTGTAAGCTGGAGGAGAGCTCAGCCAAGTTAAAAGCCTGGGTCTGAAAGATGAATAACTCTGGTGATCACCCATTTTGCGTGAAGCGAGGACGAAAACACAAAGAGAGTTATTTGCAGGCGTGGCCTGTTCAAAATGTAGAGTGGGCTTTAGCCGTCTTCCTGGACAGGAAGACCGGGACGTTTACACTCGGGCAGATGTATCCAGCCAAACCCTTAGAGCGATGCCTGACCCATGCAAGATTCCTAGATCATGACCCAAATAACCCCATAGTCTTTTGAATAGCCCTTGCTGAACGAAGGTGACAGTACTTTGCAAAGTAGCTATAAAAGACTGCAAGAGAGCCCCCATCATGCGACTATTCAGAAAATGGAAGATGTGTACATCGTAGAAATCATAGAAACATAGTTTGTGTCCCTTTTAATTGGTGAATAGGCAAAAAAGAATTCAGAGAAGCTTGAATTCTCAAGGGCAGAAAAACTTCATATGCGACGCTACTAGAGGGAAGGATTTCAAAGGCAGAAAAGGTGGTATGCTCTCCTAATTTTTTAAGAAAAAACATTAATTTGGCTGCCTATTGATTCCAATTGTTTCTCTTTCCCCCCTTCTTTTGCAAATTTCTTATGGTTTTTTTCCAACTTTTTTATAATATATCAACCACTCTTTGAAAATCTGTGCGTTGCTGCACAGGCTAGCTGATGTCTTATCCTAACAATTATGCTTAATATATCTGCAAAACGTTAGAACTAAAACCTTCAAGTTGCAATGTGTCTCCCTCATAAATCAGAACAATTAAAAGGAGATAGAAAGAATCGAAGGACATTCCACCATGCATTTGTGACAGATGGACTAAACTTTTTCAGCACTAGAGGTTAAGATCGAGCAATGGAAGGAAAAAAAAAAAGGAACACGTCAGTAGTGAGTGGAAATGAGGACTATGGCTGCAAATTAAAACAGAAAATATGAAGAACCATGGTAAAAGTAGACATAATTTTAGAGCCGATACTTTATACATGCAAAAAAGACATACTCCAAACTTGACAATACAACACCCGTCCAGAAAACAGCAACAGTGTCTTCCAAATCATTTCCAATACCCAATGTTTCATGACATTCGGCTGAAAGAGAGACTCCCAAGATCTAAGCCAAAATACTGCAAGCAGAAGTAAACCACAGTTGTGACTAACTGGCAAGTATTATGAATTCATGACAATCAGATGACTTCTAAACATCCAAATCTCGAGACTACACGCTAACATTCTCGAACCACACACAGCGGTAAAAGGATTGACAAGGAAATGTGTAAAATTTAAATTCCAGCCATCCATGGCGAGCAATCCTGGATCTGGGCCACAAAATGAGGGACGCTTCATCCTTCCTGATGGCTGATGGTCACACTCTGCCAAGATTGTACAAGCCTGGGTAATCTTCTTTGTAGAGAACTGATGTTGCAGCCCCCTGCACAGCTTCTGGAGAGACCCGAGAACAGCCTTCAATAACCAGGGTCTCCAGCTTCAGTGCACGTGCTACCTCAGTCACTCCAGCATCAGAGAAACGATCACACTGACACAGTGTGAGGTTAATCAAACTTGGGCAATGTGCCAGGAGGCGCATCCCAGCATTAGTAACTTTTATACAATGCGTAAGTTCGAGTGATTCTAGGAATTGTGCAGATGAGACGGCCTTCATCCCCTCGTCATCAAAGATGTGAGCACCGCTTAGCATGAGATTACGAATCGGACAAGACTGAATAAGCATGACAAGGCCCTCCTCTGTGAACCCTATTTCTGGCCAGCTTTCATCACATGCCCAAAATATGAGTTCAAAAGACTGAAGCTTACAGCACCTCAGGGCTAGAGCCTTAAGGCTGTCATCAGTCAATGATGTCCTGAAAACATAACCTTCATTGTGCTGAGGTGTCAACCGAAGTGAGATGCTTGTAAGGTTGCTGCAGTTGTTGGAGAGCGTAACCATGTCATTGTCCTGTAAACCATGAACATAATAAAGGCACAAGTTCTTTAACGCCTTGCACTTGCTCAGGAGACAACGGAGCCCTATTTCGTTCTGAGTTTTCTTCGTAATGTCAAATCCTCCAAACTCTCACAGCTGAAATCATATCTATACTGACAGTGCTCCACACATGAAGGATCACGAGGATCAGATACACTGAGGCGACCTTTGATCTGAAACTCAAACTTCTGAAGCTCCATCCATCCTGGACCGAACTTTAGTAGGTCAAACTGGCTGATCTTCTCACAGAGATTCACTACAAGTTCTTTCAATGATCCAAACCTACCAAGGTACTCCAGCCGCATTGCCACCTACTTTGCTGCAGCCAATAAGGTGGAGAGCAGATAGATCCTTGCTGCCAACAACCATTGGGAGAAGCCCAGACGAAGTTATTGCTGGTAGTGTGTTCAACCTCAGAGACATCAGCTTCTTGAAGCACACTAAAAGGCGAAGACCTGAGTCATCAACATTCGTGCAGAAGTTTAAGGTGAGATCAGTCAATGAGGTGCAGCAAGATGAAAACACCTGGAGGCCATGTTTGTCCAGCTGAATCCCATGGTTGGAAGTCCAACCAGAGTAATTGAATTCCACTTTGCACAAATTGGGGTACCGGAAGCACAGACGAATCAAGGCCACTGTCACAGGGAAAACGCCACAGCCAATGTACATCGAATTCCTCAGCTCTCCCTCAACAGCATAAAGTCGCTTTGACACGAGAGAAAGAGATTTCAAATCACTTGGACTGGTAAGCCGCTTGACAATCTCTGCAAGCAGCGCCTCTGGGAGATCGTCCATCGAGCAATGCAGCTTGGCTAGTCTGGCAATCTCAAGGTGAGTTAGGTATTCAGAGTGCGAGACTGAAATAAAGGAGATGGAGTTCAGTATGAATCATTGAAGATAATCAGATCATGGCACTGAAATTAATCAAGAAGCGAAAATGCATATGATGATGTTTTGAAGCTATTATAAACATATTAAAAGCTCCTCAGTCCATCCCAACATAGAGGTTACTAAATAAGTTAACTCAGCAACACCACATCGATATTAACTGGAGATCGATTATCTGTACCGAATCATTTCCCATCATTCAGCTTCTTTTTCACCAGGATACTGATCAGATCATGCAAGTGGAAAAGTAGTGTTCCATATATTGAAGTGCAATACACATTGTATGCACACAAACCGAATGAGCTTTCCTTTAGATAACATATATATGAAGCATAAAGATCGGATAAGAACTAAGCAGATCATATAGAAGAGTGCATAATGATCAGATACGAAGCTGAGAAGGTAACAGAGAATAACTTGTTTGTCAAATTCTCCTGCATCTCCTAGAAACCACGAAAAAAGATTAAACTAGGACCCTAGTATGCACATTCAACTCAAACATTTAAAACAAAGGAACTACGACAAATTACTGGCTAACTAAACGAACAGGGGATGTGTAGCAGCCTCCTCAACTGGCACATTTGGTAACCACCTACCAATCGCATCTAAACCTGGCCCCAGAAACCTCAGACGAAATCCAACCTATTTATCAGGGCTGCCAAGCGACTCCTATACGAGCAGCACAGACGAATCGAGCCTATTCCATCTATCACACTGCACAACCGAGGGTTGGCTAAATAACAAAAAAAAAAGATTGGGGATTTCACTACGCCAGGGCACTTGTTTGTTGCTGGGATCAGCATAGCAATGAGAGGAGGAAGAATCCATGGCCATACCTGAAATCGGGAAGAGATGCTGCTAGGTCTCTTTTGGGAGCGGAGCCGGTAGTGCCGCTAGGCAGGCGGCGGCGCCATGAGCTGCAGAGAGAGCACCAACGGACCGGGAGAAGAAGAAGAGCAAAACCCTCCGGCCTCGGCTCGCGAGTTCGCCGTCGCCGCGCTGCTCAGGGCTGGGCTCGATCGTTAAGTGTTCAGCCAGAATGGGCTTGGGCCAACATGGGCCCGGTCGTTCGTTTTATTTCACGGCCCAAGCAAAAATTACCAGACGAACGAACGAGAACGAGCTGCGTCTGTGTGATCGGTATTTGGTCGGAAAAATGTCCTGATTATATTGAGTCTGATTTACCTCCCCTCAGAAAAAATAGAAAATCAGATTTCTAGACTCCTTCAACTCTTGAAACCGTTCGATTTATCTTACTGGGATTTTGAAAGTGGTTTTGGCTAACTTGGCACCACGCCAATCGTCCTACGTGACGTCACATCAGTCACGATAAAGATAAATCGAACTTTCATGATAGTTCTTGAGATTAATTATACTTTATTTATAAAAAGACGAAGAAATATTTTTTTGAAAAAATATCAGAATATTTTTATGAAATAAAGATAAATCAAACTTTCATGATAGTTCTCGAGATCAATTATACTTTATTTATAAAAAAGATGAAGAAATAATTTTAAAAGAAAATATCAGAATATTTTTATGAAATAAATATGCATTTAAAAATACTAAAATATAATTTAATATTAAAAAGTAAAATTTATTTTAACTAAGAAAAATGTGAAACTGGCTTCATACTTTTCCCTAAAATCACGCTCTATGTTTCTATAGGATAGACACAATAATATAGAGAATGATTCTAGGAAACACATGGAGGTCAGCATCCAAAGCCTGTCCAAATTGGCTTCCTCCTCGATAATGTGCTACAAAATAAGTTATTCTGTAGCCACCTTCATTTACGATAATTTTATATAATAATTTACGATAATGTCAATGCATATTTACGATAGTTGGGGATATTTACCATAACGTTATAGTAAACCACTTAGCAAGGAGTTACTATAATCTCGTAAATTAACATAGTAATTATCGTAACTCAAAAGTGGCTATACAATAAGGTACGATAGTTGAGTTACTATAACACGTGGGGATATTTACCATAATATTATAGTAAACCACTTAGCAAGGAGTTACTATAATCTCGTAAATTAATATAGTAATTATCATAACATAGTAAATTAACACGTCTCTGGAAATTCCTACCGTGTCAACTCCCAGGAGGGACGTAATTGATATATCATAGTAACATCTGAAAACCTGCAAGACTTCGAACGGTAGAATCAAGGAAAGACTGACAGCCGCGATGCCAAAAGTGATGGAACTAATTTAACTAACAAAAGAACCACCCCCAAGGCATTTTTTAGGAACAAAAAATAAAATAAAACTAAACAAGTCGGCACCTACCTACCTTTCAGGACATATAGAAGCCTCCCCCTTTGGCTTCCACTAGTGACAGTCAAAAAAAATATGAACCTTCCTTTATTCCTTTATTAGAGGAGTCAGCAGTGTAATTTTATCAAAATTTACTCAAATTTAAAATTTTCAATAAAGATTACACTAACTTAGGAGGGTTTGGCCCTTGGCCCCCTCTCCCTGCCACTGGCTTCCACCAAACAATTCAACAATCTATTCATATTCAGAAAATTTATCGTGTGGATTAAGGTAGAGTAGTAGATATAGTCTTTCCATTCCAATCCCCGCTGCTGAATGAAATACGACAATATTTTGCAAACTGGCTACAATAAATAAAAGAATATAAGAGAGCCCTAGTCTTGCTACTATTCAGAGAAGGAAATATATACCCCCTCTGTCCCAAAATATAAGTTATTCTCGCTCCCCAAAAAATCAACCGTTTTTAACTTTAACCAATTATATATAAAAGATTTATACATAATTAGCATCATTAGAATAATCGTTGAATATACTTTCATAGGAAACTTATTTGAAGATATAAATATTGCACGTATTTTTTACAAATCTAGTCAAAATCAAGAAAGTTTGACTTGCACGCATCTCATAACAACTTTCATTCTGGGACGGAGGGAGTAGAACTAGAACCTTTTAAAGCGTACGAATTTATGCCAACTATCAAGGAATTCCTAAGGTTTTTAGGCGGAATGGGAATTGCTATTCTTTCTACTTCTCGAGGTATAATGACAGATCGAGAAGCTCGACTAAACAAAATTGGGGGAGAAGTTTTATGTTATATGTGGTAATGGCCTGACCTATGGTACCCAAATTCTATCTAGAACTTCCTATTTTGAAAATAAAAATAGAAAAATAGGAGAAATATATGACAGAAAGATGTATCGTGCAACTCTGCTTCTTGAGAGTGAGGTGACTTGTGAGCTTCTTTATGCATCCACTATGTTTAAACTATCATTGGTGAAGGCCTCGTTTGGTTGTTTTGCAACTGTTTACACTTTACACCTGTGAGTAGCTTCTGCTGGGTTCATGTCTTTGAGTGGAAGGGACAATCAGGAATAAGATACCCCCTTCAGCACCTAGCCATGGATGACGACGCTCCCTCTTGTCTCCAGCTGCTGATCGTCATCTAAAGTAAGCTCCCCCTCACCTCTTTTCTCTCGCCATGGCGCTTCCTGGGCTGTCATTCTTGCCGGGCTTGCGAGTCCAGGATGAGATTAGAACGACTTTGGGGATTCCGGTGTCTTCATCCCTTTCGGATTCCTTCTTCTTGGTCGCTGCCTTTGGTCGCTGCAAGTTTAGGCTCTCAGAATCCTTGGTTGGCCTGATTCTTCAGGGCACCATTGGTGGCTCTGCTTCGTGCTTCAAGGTTTTTGCCCTTAGCGATCGTGTTTTCAAGTTTTCTGTGGCTTCTAAGGAAGCCAGATTGTTCATCCGCCGTCTTTTCGCCTTTGAATGCGACCTCTACAAGGTATCCTTCCATCTTTGGGACAATGGGGGTCCTAACTGGCGGCGCGAGTTTGAGCTTTTCTTGGAGGAAGAACGCAGTTCTTGGCATCCTGTGTTCAATGGACGTCCAGTCAAGCCTTCCTATGCAGCGGTTGTTCGTTCTTCTGCTGCTAAACCTCCCCTTTCCGGGGCCAACGCCATTCCCTTGGGCAATGGCCCTGCTCGTATCTCGGCTTTTCAGCGTATTGCTCCTCCTAGAAAATCTGTTTTTGAACGCTTGGAACCTGCTCCTTACGGCGTTGCGCCCCCTCGTCCTAGCTCCGACCACTCTAACACGGTGGCGCCGCCATGCCTTCAGCTTGCGTTAGATGCCTTGCTACTGGCCATAACAGGAGTCATTGTCGTTGGCCAATCAAATGTCGTGCATGCTTCGCCTCGGGGCATGTATTCGCCTCGTGCCCTTAGCTGGCCAGTACTCGATAAGTAGCAGACAATGGGAAGGAGAAAACGGCGCTAGTTAAAACGCCAAGCTGGTTCAGCTCTTTAGTTCTCTCGGGCCCCTCGCAGCCGCCTGTGTTTAATTCCTTTGGGGAAATGGTCGCGGCCCTTTTGCCACCATGGGCCAAGCCGAAATTTGTGCCAGAGTTAATTGTTTCTTGGCACCTTCGTCCGGGCTCCTCGCAAGTGGGCTGTGAAAGGCCGGATCTTAACGTCCTGGCCTATTTAGACCCCTTGGCTTGGTCACTGGCTACCTCTTCGCCTTCCTCTGCTCCCTTTGTGAGCGCGGCAACCCCTCCACCTTTTGAGGAAGAAAACCCCCCCATCACGGAGCTACAGTGCACTACCTCTCCTCCCGCCGGCGAGCTTTAGATTTTTTTCTCGAACGTGCACTGTAGCACGTATTTCATTAAGAGAAAGCAGAGAAGATCCAAACAGATACACGACACAGCTACGAGAGAACCCTCGTAGCACAGGTTACAACCCACGAAGCAACACATAGTTGACACAGAGGAGTCGCAAGTAATCCCAAGATTACCGACGCGAACCCAAGACAACGACGAACACAACAAGAAAACAAGAGAAAAAAAAAACCCCGAAACTAAGCTATGCTCGCTACAAGAGATACATCCGCACAATGGTCGCCAACCAGAGGGTCCAGCCATGGTGGCAAACCTCAAGCAACCAGAAGTCGCGGTAGAACCGCCATGACCGTGTAGCCATCGCGAAGGAGACAACGAGCTCCAGAGCCTCCAGCACTGTAGTCGCGAGGTCAAACCGCCAATGACCTGTAGCCACCGCGAAGGAGACGTCGTCTGGATGACCGGTAGCCACTACGAGGAGATGTCGTGAAAGCCTCAAGCGACCGTGTAGTCGCGAGGTCAAACCGTCGATGACCAGTAGCCAACTGCGAAGTCTTGACGACACCAACATCCGAGCCGGGCGAACCAAAGTGAAGAGGAGAGAAGCACGGCAGCCTGGACAAGGTAGAGCGGCTCGGCTGCACTCAAAACGGCCTCCACACCACCACAACATGACAGGCACCACCCTCCAAGCGACGCCTCAAATCCAAGGGAGAGGCCCTCCGATAAACGCTTCAAAGGAAGAGAACGGTGCCCAAAGGCGTCGCCAAGTATCGACCCAACAAATGGGTATAGCTTTAGCCATGGCACCTCATCCCCGCCGACGAACCGTGAGAGTCAAGTGTGCCCGCCGACCGACATCGGCCTCGCCACCATGACGCTGCAGATCGCCGAAAACAAGGGGGACGACGCCATCCACGCCACCACAGCGTCGACGACGCATACCCTGCCGAGCGCAACCGCCCACACCACCACGATGTATGACGGCGCCAAGACGCCATCGGGCCGCACCACCTCTCATCTCCGTCCGCCCCGACCGCCAGACACCCCACCCTCACGAGCACCGGAGTCGGAGGAGTGTTGACGCAACCGGAGAAGACCGACAGAGCCTTTCTTTGCTCGTCCGTGAGACGCGAGAACCACCTAACGGCGGCTCCAACAGCGAGCTCGGGGCGCCGCAGCGCCAAGCCCAGCCGGCCGCCGCTTCACAAGACCAACCGGCCACACTGCTTTAGCCCCACCAGCAGGCCGTGCGGCAAGCGGAGCCGAGTCGGCGAAGGCCGCGGATTGAGCCGGGGGACACGGATCCGGTGCAATGTGGACGGGATCCGGTGTGTGATGGTCGCCGCCGACCGACCTTAGCCGCACTGAACGCGAAACCCACCGCCAAGAGGCCCTTGACGCCGCCGCCCGATGCGTCGTCGCCTGGAGCCGCCAGTGCACCTGCTTGCCGCACCGCCGCAGATCCGGCCATGGGGCCGCCGGATCCGGCGAGGGAGCAACCCTGCGACTCATGCAACTTCGCCGTCGTGAGCCCAACACCGAGGAGAGAGAGAGGAAGGCTGCGGGGAAAAGAAGGGGAACACGGAAAGGGCCTCGCCCGCCGCCGTCCTTCTGCGCCACACGGACTCCGGCAAAGACGCCTTCGGCGGCGGGCGAGCCTTATGGAGGGGCTTCAAGTGAGGCGCTGAGGAATCTACTGTGTGCGGGGAGCTTGGAGCGTAGCTAGCTAGCTAATTTTCTAAGTAGTTGTTTTAGCTCATGTCCGAGCTTTTATTTCGTTGTTTTCTAAACTAGTTGCTATAGTCGCTGAACAGGTCAAGCTACCTACATAAATGGATACTAGAAGAACCAGTCAGCTTTAGATTGACATGGTGTATCAGCGGGCTGACCCGAGGCCCTTTGTCCCACGGACCTTGGTGTGGTAGGATGTGGTGAATCGTCCGACGATGGTCCGGGCGGTGGCTTCAAGAAGAGCTCAGAGGAGGAACGAGGACCTCGCCATCGTAACCATCGACCCGCTGCCGGGTAATGTTCTTGACTTTGAGGTTGTGGATGAAGTTCTGAGGGAGTTTTTTAATGCTAGAAGAGTGGTGATTTCGGACATACAGCCATGTAGCCTGGGACAGGCTTATGTCAGGTTCGACCGAGCTCTGGATAGGGATGCTCTCATCCAGCAAAGTCCCATCCCGTTTGACAACGTCAATCTGACCTTTGTGAGGCACAATGAAGGGAGGAACTGCAGAAGAGTCCACTTCAACACAGAGTGCTGGCTCATGCTACTAGGATTTCCCCCTAATTTTCAGGAAGAGTTCTATCGATATGCTATTGTCTCTTTTGGAAAGTTCCTCTTATGGCAAGAGGAAGACCGAAGGTTGACAAGGGTCATTATCAGAGCACGTGTGATCGATCTTCAGTCAGTGCCATATTTCATTGTTTTTTCTGACTCTGAAGGATTCGACAGTGACTCGTGGATAGTGCAATGTGAGATCCTGTAGCATAACCTGTTAGGTGGTGGACCACCCGATGAAGAGCTAGTACCTGAGTTGCCTGTTGGGGATGGGACACCCTTTGTTTTTTTTGGACTTGGACAGCTGGGGGCAGGGCCAATTCATCAACCACAGGAACCAGAACAGAATGGGGAACAAGACCTAGGAGAACAGAATCTGGGAGAGCAGCAACCTCAGAACCAGAATTGGGATGATCAGCCAATTGGACAAGCCAATCCTTGGAATGGAGCATGGGACCCTTGGCCTCAGCCAGAGTAGCAGCAGCAAGCTCCTGCTGTATAAGACCTGAATCTGCAGCCAATGGAGATTGATCTTAATAACCCAGCTCTGCGGGATGATAATAATCCCCAGGAAGTGCTGCTTCACCCTGCTCAGCCATAGGGAGAGTTTCTTGAGTTACATGACATTCTGGAAGGCAACAATGTGGTTGATGAGGTTATCAATAACATTCTACCTCCACCTGTGCCTGAAGAACAGCAGCTGTTTCAGTTAGCAGATGATATGCACGTGCATGAACCTCTCTTGCCAGCTAATCCTATCAATCTTGTGGATGAAGAAATCCCACTTGATCAGTTGATAGATGTCAATGAGTTTGACCTACCTGAGGATGTCATGGCAGAAGAAGTGGGCAACATCAATCAATAACTCAACGTTGGGATGGTTCTGATAAGGCAAGATGGGTCTGACCCAGCCTATGCTGACTGGGAAAGAAGGAAGTTAGCTGAGGCCACCAGGATTTGGGCCCAATTCTTCTGCACAGGTAATCCTACTTGCCTTAAAGTAAGTATTCCTGCAGAATGGTTCAATTTCTTTACAGTGATGTTAATTAATCCAGACAACTACTGCTGGGCCAAGGAGTTCTTGTCCTCCAATGCTCTGGGCCACCTTGATAGTAAGTGGGGTGCCATTGATTTTTATTTACATAGAATATGTCCTTTTGAACATGGAATTTAGTGTATATGTGCCTCTGAACCTGTCACAGAAAAGGAAGGCTTGCCCCACCTGACTCTAGAGGAAATTCAAGAGGAGAAGCAAATCAGGGACACTACAGAGGCAAAGAAGCCTAGGAAAAGGAGAACTCCAATAGTGGGCAGTGAGGTAAGGAGAAGTCCTAGACTTAAACAATCTAATAGTGGTGCCAAGCCCATTGGCTGCCCTGAGAAAAAGTGTCTAGCTTGTTCTCCTGCCCCACCAATTTTGTTCACTAAAACTATCAAAAACCTGGGTGTGCAGTTCTGTGATATGAACCCAGAAGACTTGGAGGATGAACCCCTCAAGAAGAAAAAGAAATCCAGGGTGATAGCTAAGGGGAAGAAAGGAGGAAATCCCAGAGACTAGGTGGCTGATGAAGAAGGAGGCCAGCATGGGGGACCTGGAGATAAGAGCCAGGCCAATGATCCCTAGATAGTGGTATGGGATTGGCTTCTGTTGCTTTTAAGTCAGTTCTTGTGAGTCTGTATCTAGTCATGATATCATGAACTAAACATAGCTATGCTGTGGCTGTTAATTGTTATCTAATGTAGTTTTATCATGGAGACAAACAATGGTAGAAAATGGAATGTGATGTCGTGGAATGTCAGAGGCATAAATGCCAGATGAAAATGGGATGTTGTCAGAGATAAAGTTGCTCAGTCCTTTTTGTGACATTGTGTGTCTGCAAGAGACTAAGAAAGATGCTTTTGATAGGCAGTTTTTGAAAAACATTTGTCCCTCTAGTTTTGATGCCTTTGAATTCTTACCTCCTGTGGGTGCTTCTAGGGGATATTCTGATAACCTAGAAAAGTTCTCTTTTCACTGGGAACAAAATTTTCAATAATGGGTTGAGTCTGAGCATGGAGTTCACATCCTTACACAAAGACATGAGCTGGGTCCTAACTTGTGTTCATGGCCCTTGTACTGCTGAAGGCAAAGGTTTGTTCCTCAACTGGCTCAAGGAAATTGAGATGCCTGCTACTGTGAACTAGCTGGTTCTAGGGGATTTTAATCTCATTAGAAGACAGGACAACAGAAACAAGCCTAGGGGAAACATTGCTGACAGAAACAAGCCTGGGAAAACATTGCTGACATGTTTCTGTTCAATGAAGTGATCAGTCATCTGGGCTGGACTGAAATTCCTCTGCAGGACAGGAAATTCACTTGGTCAAATATGCAGCCCTCTCCCCTCCTTGAGAAGATTGATTAGGTGTTCACTTCTGAGTGCTGGAATTTGTCTTTTCCCAATACAAATTTAAGGGCCTTGAATATGGCTCCTTCTGATCGTACTCCTTGTGTGGTCACCATTGCCACAAATATTCCCAAAAGCAGAATTTTCAGGTTTGAAAACTACTGGCTCCTGGATGAGCAATTTCCTGTTATTTTGACTGAATGTTGGACTGATACAAATCATCACACTGATTGTGCAAAAGCTCTCACTGCAAAGTTTAAAGCTCTAAGAAAAAAGTTGAAAGACTGGCAGGCTTCAAAAACAGGTCTAAGAACCATAATTGCCAATACCAAAACAATTCTACAATTCTTGGAGGTGCTGGGGGAATTCAGAGGTCTAAGTGTTGAAGAATGAAATTTCAAGGAGCTAAAGGGGCAAGATCTGTCAATCAATTTAGGCCCATCTCTCTGCCTAACTCTTCTGTCAAGTTGGTCACCAAGTTGCTTGCTAATAGATTGCAACCTGTCATAATAACTCTAGTTCACAAAAATCAGTATGGTTTTATAAAGAGAGGGACAATTCAAGATTGTCTGGCCTGGGCTTTTGAGTATTTACACCTTTGCCATCATTCAAAAAAGGAGATTGTAATTATCAAGCTTGATTTTGAGAAAGCGTTTGATAAGATTGAACACCAGGCCATGTTAACCTTGATTGAAGCAAAAGGGTTTGGACAGAAGTGGTTAGACTGGATGAAAGTCATCATGTCTTCAAGAACCTCTGCTGTACTTCTAAATGGGGTACCTGGAAAGACATTTCATTGCAAGAGGGGTGGCAGGCAAGAGGATCCCCTATCTCCTCTTCTCTTTGTCCTTGCAGTAGATTTTCTACAGTCAATGATTAATAAGGCAAAGGACATGGGGCTTCTACACTTACCGATTCCAACATCATCCACATCTGACTTCCCTGTAATTCAGTATGCAGATGACACACTAATCATTGTGGAGGGAGACACTAGATAGTTATTTTTCCTCAAAGCTCTGCTGAACAATTTTTCCCTCTCCACTGGTCTCAAGGTAAACTTTAGCAAGTCGATGATGGTCCCAATAAATGTATCAGATGAAAGGTTGGAAGTGCTAGCAAGAACATTTGGTTGGTCCAAGGAAAGCTTACCTTTCACTTATCTTGGGTTACCTCTGAGTATTGCCAGGCCTAGAGCTCATAATTTCCTGCCAATGGTGAATAAATGTGAAAGAAGACCGTCTGGCTTTCCTCATTTCAAATCAGTTTGGTAGATTGCAGATGACAAATGTTGTTTTTTCTGCCTTACCTACCTTTTTCATGTGCTCCCTTGCTCTTCCCAAGGAGGTCATTAAACAAATTGATAAATATAGGAAAGATTGCCTCTAGAGAGGATCTGATGTCAATGCAAAGAAGCCCCCAAAAGCAGCCTGACAAATGGTATGTGTACCAAAGGATGGAGGTGGATTGGGTATTATTGATATTGAGAAACAAAACAAAGCTTTGCTTACCAAGAATTTACACAAGTTCTTTAATAAGGAGGATTTGCCCTGGGTAAAACTTATCTGGGAAAAATATTACAGAAGTGGGAAGCTTCCAAGTCATATCAGAAAGGAGTCCTTCTGGTGGAGAGACACCCTCAAATTATTGCCTAATTTCAAGACTATTGCCAGACCACAGGTGAGAAGTGGAGGAAGCTCTCTTTTCTGGCATTACAGATGGGACAATCAACCCCTTGCAACAGTTGCCCCAGAGCTCTTCTCCTTTGCCAAAAATAAGCAGATTTCAGTTTGTAAGACTTTTAACGAAGAAAATTTTACAGATCTTGTTCAGCTACCTCTGTCACAGCAGGCTTTCCTTCAAATGCAAGAGGTTCAGCAGAAAATGCAACTCCACCCCCTCAGCGAAGGGAATGATAGATGGATATATTCTTGGGGGTCCAATATTTTTGCATCTGCCAAAGTCTACTGAATCCTAGTTGGCCATGCAAATGTTCACATCATTTATAAATGGCTGTAGAAGAGCCAGTGTCAGCCCAAACATAAAGTGTTCTTTTGGCTTTTGATCAAGGACAGACTAAGTACCAGAAACATTCTAAGAAGAAGAAACATGCACCTAGACTCTTATAATTGTGCATTGTGCAATATGCTAGTGGAGGAATCAGCCTTTCACCTCTTCCTAGATTGCTCTTTTGTAAGGATGTGCTGGGATATTTTGAACATTGACGTACCCTTAAATGTTGACTTCCCATATTTAGCTGTTGAGCTAAAAGCACAGTTAAACACCCACTTCTTCATGGAGGCAATCATACTTTTGTGTTGGACCATTTGGACAGCAAGAAATGAACTCATATTTAAAGGAAACAGCCTGAATTTGGTAGGCTGTCAAAGGATTCTTTTCAGTGAGTTGAATCTTCTGAAGCACAGGATAAAGGCAAATCAACAAGAACAGTTTTCCTCATGGATTCAGAATCTAGAATAAGCTGTTAGCTGATCTTTATTTTCTTTCTCTCTTTTTTCGTCTCCTGATTTAGCTGTTTCCTCTCCCCCTTTGTTCATTTCTGCTTGTACTGAACCTGTTTGCCCCCCCCCCCACCCCCACCCCACCTTTTTTAAATAAATTCCTGTAGGGGCCTTGGCCCCTCCAGTTTCGTCAAAAAAAATATATGACAGAAAAATAGGAGAGAAAAAACCGAGAAAAGCAAAAGTAACTTTTGAAGGTTTAGTTACCGAAGCCCTACGCAACGGAATGTTCCGCGTTTTATTCATGCAGAATGATCCAATTTCTTTACAGTGATGTTAATTAATCCAGACAACTACTGCTGGGCCAAGGAGTTCTTGTCCTCCAATGCTCTAGGCCACCTTGACAGTAAGTGGGGTGCCATTGATTTTTATTTACCTAGAATTTGTCCTTCTGAACATGGAATTCAGTGTATATGTGCCTCCGAACCTGTCACAGAAAAGAAAGGCTTGTCCCACCTGACTCTAGAGGAAATTCAAGAGGAGAAGCAAATCAGGGACACTACAAAGGCAAAGAAGCCTAATAAAAGGAGAACTCCAACAGTGGACAGTAAGGTAAGGAGAAGTCCTAGACTTAAACAATCTAATAGTGGTGCCAAGCCCATTGGCTGCCCTGAGAAAAAGTGTCTAGCTTGTTCTCCTGCCCCACCAATTTTGTTCACTAAAACTATCAAAAATCTGGGCGTGCAGTTCTGTGATATGAACCCAGAAGACTTGGAGGATGAACCCCTCAAGAAGAAAAAGAAATCCAAGGTGATAGCCAAGGGGAAGAAAGGAGGAAATCCCAGAGACCAGGTGGCTGATGAAGAAGGCTCCCACGATCTAGCCGAAGTAGCAGAAGTAAACCTAAACCACAGTTGTCACTAACTGGCAAGTATTATGAATTAATGATGCCCAATAATCAGATAACTTCCAAACACCCAGATATTGCAATTACACACTAACATTCTCGAAACACACACAGCAGTAAAAGGATCGACAACGAAATGTGTAAAAATTAAAATTCCAGCCATCCATGACGAGCAATCCTCAACCTGGGGCACAAACTGTGGGGCGCTTCATCCTTCCTGAGAGTCACGCTCTGCCGAGATTGAACAAGCCTGGGTAATATTTTGTGTAGTGAACTGATGTTGCAGCCCCCTGCACAGCTTCTGGAGAGACCCAAGAACAACCTTCAATAACCAGGGTCTCCAGCTTCCGTGCACGTGCTACCTCAGTCACTCCAGCATCAGAGAAACGATCACACTGCCGCAGTGTGAGGTTAATCAGACATGGGCAATGTGCGAGGAGGCGCATCCCAGAATTAGTTACATTTATACAATCCATAAGTTCGAGTGATTCTAGGAATTGTGCAGATGAGATGGCCTTCATCCCCTCGTCATCAAAGATGTGAGCACCACTTAGCACGAGATTACGAATCCGACAAGACTGAATAAGCATGACAAGGCCCTCCTGTGTGAATCCTATTTCTGGCCAGATTTCATCACATCCCCAAAATATGAGTTCAAAAGACTGAAGCTTACTGCACCTGAGGGCTAGAGCCTTAAGGCTGTCATCAGTCAATGATGTCCTGAAAACATGACCTTCATTGAACTCAGGTGTCAACCGAAGTGAGATGCTTGTAAAGTTGCTGCAGTTATTGGAGAGCGTAACTATGTCATTGTCCTGTACACCAAGAACATAATAAAGGCACAAGTTCTTTAATGCCTTGCACTTCCTCAGGAGATTACGAAGTCCTATTTCCTTCTCAGTTGAGACTCGCGCCAATGTCAAATCCACCAAACTCTCACAGCTGAAATCAAATCTATACTGACAGTGCTCCACACATGAAGGATCACGAGGATCAAATATATTGGGGCAACCTTTGATCTGAAACTCAAACTTCTGAAGCTTCATCCATCCTGGACTGAACTTTAGTAGGTCAAACTGGCTGATCATCTCACAGCGATTCACTACAAGTTCTTTCAATGGTCGAAACCTGCCAAGGTACTCCAGCCACATTGCACCACCTACTTTGTTGCAGCCAATAAGGTGGAGAGAAGATAGATTTTTACAGCCAATAGCCACTTGGAGAAGCCCAGACGAAGTTATTGCTGGTAATGTGTTCAACCTCAGAGACATCAGCTTCTTGAAGCACGCTAAAAGGCGAAGGCCTGAGTCATCAACATTCGTGCAAAAGCTTAAGGTGAGATCAGTCAATGAGGTGCAGCAAGATGAAAACACCTGGAGGCCATGTTTGTCCAACTGCATCCCATGGTTGGAAGTCCAACCAGAGTAATTGAATTCCACTTTGCACAAATTGGGGTACCGGAAGCACAGACGAATCAAGGCCACTGTCACAGGGAAAACGCCACAGCCAATGTACATAGAATTCCTCAGCTCTCCCTCAACGGCATATAGTCGCTTGGACACGAGAGAAAGAGATTTAAGATCACTTGGACTGGTAAGCCACTTGACAATCTCTGCAAGCAGCGCCTCTGGGAGATCGTCCATCGAGCAATGCAGCTTGGCAAGTTTGGTAATCTCAAGGTCTTTTAGGTATTCAGAGTGTGAGACTGAAATAAAGGAGGTGTTTTAGGTATTCAGAGTGTGAGACTGAAATAAAGGAGATGGAGTTCAGTATGAAGCATTGAAGATAATCAGATCATGGCAATGAAATTAATCAAGAAGCGAAAATGCATATTATGATGTTTTGAAGCAATTGTAAACATGTTAAAAGCTCCTCTGTCCATCCTAACATAGGGGCTACTAATTAAGTTAACTCAGCAACATCACATCGATATTAATTGGAGATCATTCACCGGTACTGAATCACGTTCAGCTTCTTTTTCACCATGATAATGATTAGATCATGCAAGTGGACAAAATGGATGAACTTTTCTTTAGATAACATATATATGAAGCAATACAGATCAGATAAGAACTAAACAGATCATATAGAAGAGAGCATAATGATTAGATATGAAGCTAAGAAGGTCCCACGGAAGAACTTTTGTGCCAAATTCTCCTACATCTCCTACAAGCCATGAATAAGAGTAAACTAGGCAGCGCGCTATATATTTAGTGAAATTATGATGAAAAAAATACATGGGTGCGTCTGTTTGGGTGAACAAAGAGGCACCCATTTTCTGTCTTTCTAAAAGGTTAATGCGCCTACCTGGCTACCTTATCATGAAAAAGATGAATCTGGGCATAGCCAGTTAACCTATTTATCCAGCCATAAATCGCAGAGCAAACATCAACGGAGCCAGAAACGCATCAAATTAAGACCCTAGTACTAGTATGCACATTCCACTCAAACATTTAAAACAAAGAAACTACTAGAAATTACTGGTGGATAACTAAACGAACAGGCAACGTGTAGCAGCCAGCCATCTCCTCAACTGGCATAGCCCGTTAACCTATTTATCCAGCCATAAATCGCAGAGCCCATTAACCTATTTATCCGGCATATTTGGTACTAACCGCGTACCCAATCGCATCAAAATCTGGCCCGGAAAGCTACACGAAATCCAACCTATCTATGAGGGCTGCCAAGCGACTCCAGTACGAGAAGCACAGACAAATCGAGCCTACTCCAACTGTTACAACGCACAGCCCGGGGCTTCGTTATTACTAATAGGAATCCTTACTAATAATTAACAAAAAAGAAGGGATTTCACAACGCCAGGGCACTAGTCTATCGCTGAGATCATCAGAGCATAGAGAGGAGGAATAATCCATGGCCAAGCGACTCCTGTAGGAGCAGCACAGAGGAACCGAACCTACTCCATCTATCAGACTATCACACCGCACAGCCCGGGGGGCGGGGTTTGTTCGTTATTACTAATAATTAACAAAAAGAAGGGAAGGGATTTCACAACGCCAGGGCACTTGTTTGTTGATGAGATCAGCAGAGCAAAGAGAGGAGGAAGAATCCATGGCCATACCTGAAATCGGAAGAGATGCCGCTAGGGCTCTTTTGGGGGCGGAGCCGGTAGTGCCGCTAGGCAGGGGGGCGGCGCCATGAGCAGCGGAGAGAGCACTACCGGAACGGGAGAAGAAGAGCACAAAACCCTTCGTCCTCGGCTCGCGAGTTCGCCGTCGCCGCGCTCCTCTGGGCTGGGCTTGATCATAAAGTACAGGGAAAGCGTTCGGCCTGAATGGGCTTGGGCTGACATGGGCCTGTTTTCATTCATTTTCGTGGCCCAAGCGAAAATTACCAGCCGAACGAATGAGTACGAGCTGCGTCCGTGCGATTGGTATTTGGTTGGAAAAGGTCCATTTTCCTCTAAAAAAAAGGAAAAGGTCCATTTAACCTCTCCTAGGGCGAGATGGTCTCATGTAATGTTTCTATGTAAAAAAATGGTCTCATATAATGTTTCTAAATGATGGTTGCATGTAATACCACGTAATCATGATTGAACAACCAACTTATACAATGGTTGTCATTAACAGCCTGTTCGGGAGGCCGTATCGTATCGTGGATTATTTACTGCTGGCTGGTTTGGTGTGAGAGAAAAACACTGTTCCCGGCTAGAAATTTACGATCGTTTACGAGCAAGCGAACAGGCTGAAGTTGTTGACAGACATTTTGGCCAGACGGGATAAAACCAAACAGCTTCACCCAAATAGCCCCTTAAAACCTGTTGAGTCAAAGGGTAGGCCGGGATGGAGATAAAAATAGTGGCTTCACCACCTCGCCTATGTGGTCCCATCGATAGGGGCGAAGCCGCGTTATGTTACCGTGGTGCCTTCGGAACCAGGGGTGCACCAAAAATTGTTAGTAAATTGACTAATACTCACCATGTACTATGTACTATGAGAAGAATTCATTTGTCTCGGTGGTGCACCACCATAACATTGATGATAGCTTTGCCCCTGCCCATCGAGGATGGAATCTCGGTTTGCCTTGAGTCATTGTCGTGGTATGTGTGTGGCCCGAAGCACGACACGCACGTCAGGGCAACCGTCCGAGTCTGTGGCCAGCCATCAAAGCGCACGTCGTCCGGGGGGGCACCTCCACCCATTTCACAAGGGGATGGCCATGCGGTGAGAAAAAACGCCATGAGATTAAAAAAGAAGGAAATAGAGAGGAGAAAATAAGGAAAAAATAAAGAGAAAACATTACGGTCATTTCATTCTTTTTGCCCACCATGAGGAGTTTTTTTAGCAAACGGATCATCAAAACGGCTTCAGCTCCACCAGTAGAGCTACTCGTGGAGTTTATAAGCTAAAAAAAACAGTTCCACCGACTAAGTGGAGACATGCTAAACAATGCCTTAATAACTTTTGCATGAGTCTGATTTACCTCACTTCCCTTGCTCTAAAAAATTAGAAAACCAAATTTTTAGACTCTTTTAACTTTTGAAACCATCCGATTTACCTTCCTGAGTAGTTTTGAAAGTGGTTTTGGCTGATGTGGCGCCATGTTAATCATCCTACGTGGCGTCATGTTAACCACAAGGTAAATCGAATTTTCATGATTGTTCAAAAAGATTAATTAGACTTTAAAATTTAAAAAATTAAAGAATTCCAATATTTTTTCAATCTTTTCCTAAACGCTAACGTTTAGCCATTATTTCGGCTAAACAATCCATTTAATGGACTAAATGACCCATTAAACAGGGTAAATAGATGATTAAATGAAAACGTGCACCACCATGTAGCATTTACATGGTGTTTAAACGGGCTAAACGACTGTTTAGGTTAACAATGATTTTTTATATAATAAATATGCATTTAAAAATATACTAAAATATTATTTAATATTGAAAACAAAAATTTGTTTTAACTTAGAAAATATGAAACCCTAAAATCATGCTCTATATTTCTATAAGTCAGACACCATAATATAGAGAATAATTTTAGGAAACACATGAAGGCAAACATCCTGAGCCCGTCTAAATTGCCTTCCTATTCGATCATGTGCTCTCGGTGTATGTAGACCTACGACTGTGACGATAAACGAGGAAGCGCATCCATCCCGAAGTTGTCGACCAAGTCGCAGATGTCAGTTTGAGAGTATGAGAAGTCACACCCTAAATGGTCCAAATGGGTCTGCATGCGTCATCTTCGTGATGTCCCTTAAAAAACACAGTAGTACTACAAAGTTAAATCACATAATACATGTTGTCAATATGCAATCAGCGTCAGAGCTCGAATTATATATTTTTATTTTGAATTTCTCGTACATGTCTCGATGGTTAAGCAAGACATTGCTACTGAGAATATGTAGCGATGATTCATGCTGCGGTCTACGAGGATTTGTTTTGGGATGCATTCTCCGTTTTATATTTGGAACAATTTCAAATTTTAGGAGACCATATGAGATTCAATAATTGTAATCAAAGAACAAAAAAGGTAAAGCATGATTTTTAGAAAAAAAATATATAAATCCGGTTTCATATTTTTCTAAGTTAAAATAATTTTTATACAAGTTTTCTAACATTAAATCAGGTTTTAGTATTTTTAATGTATGTTTATTCTAGAAAAGTATAAGCATGATTTTAAAAAAATAAATCTAGTTTCAAAATGTTCTAAGTTAAAGCAATATTTAATAAATTTTCTAATATAAATTAGGTTTTATTATTTTTTTAAATGTATGTTTATTCTAGAAAAGTATATGGATAATTTCTTGAAGAATTAATTTCTATATTTTTTATATAAAGTCTAGTTGACCTATCTGAAGTATAGAGGAAATCCAATTTGCGCCATCGTTGCTGATGTGGCACTATATATATATCAGCCATAACCCCTTTTAAAACAGCTCAAAGACGTAAATGCGACGGTTTTAAAAGTTGAAAGATCTGTTTTTTAATTGAGGAAACTTAGGCAATAGTCGTGGAGTTTAAATGGACTTTTTTCTATTTGGTCAACGGGCGGGTAAACGTGTGTGACGTCCTTGCTTGCACGCAGACGAGTAGGCCGGGCTGCCGGAGTGCGAGCCTGTAACTGGCGTGGCAGGCAATGCACTGAGCAGCAGGCTAGCAGCGGTTAATCACCAAAGTACAAAAATTATTACACAGATTAGAGACCCTTTCCTGGAAATTCCTACTTATCAACTCCTAGGAGGGACGGAATGGATATTATCATAGTAACATCTAAAAACCACCAGCAAGATTTCGAACGATAGTGTCATGGCCAGACTGACAGCAACGATAACAATCCTTGTGCACATTGTTTGGGATGAAGCCAATCTAAACCAACAAAAGAACAACCACCCCAAGGCATTTTTTAGGAACAAAACATTTTAAACTGAACTATTCGACACCTACCAGTGTTTCAGGACATATAGAAGCGCCTTCCATTGGCTTCAACCAGTGATGGAGCCAAAAAAAAATGAATCTTTCTTGAAGGAGCCAAGTGTAAATTTTATCAAAATTTACTTGAATTTAAAATGTCAATAAAAATTACACTAACTTAGGAGGGTTTGGCTCTTGGCCCCCTTTTCTGCCAAACTGGCTTCCACCAATCAATTCAACAAACTATGGATATTCAGAAAAAAATTATCGCGGAGATTAAGGTAGAGTTGCAGATATAGTCTTCCCAATATCCACTACTGAACGAAAGACGACGGTACTTTGAAAAATGGCTATAATAAAAGACTATAAAGAGAGAGCTTCAGTGATGCAGCTATTCAGAAAATGGAAGCATTGTGTACATGTAGCATTATACATAGTTTCAGTATCCCTTTTAATTGGTGAATAGGTGAAAAAAAAGAATTCAGAGATGCCTAAATTCTCAAATGCAGAAAAAATTTATACACAACAAAACTACGATCCAGATTAATGCCTTCTTCCCTTAAAATACGAGCGATGGAGGGAGAATGAAAAAAAAGCACACGTGAGCAGTGAGTGAAAATAAGAAAGGACTCTGGCGGCAAATTGAAATAGAAATTATGGATAACCATGGTAATGGTCACGTAATTTAACTGTCGATACTTGGGCTGACATGGGCCTGTTTTCATTCATTTTCGTGGCCCAAGCGAAAATTACCAGCCGAACGAATGAGTACGAGCTGCGTCCGTGCGATTGGTATTTGGTTGGAAAAGGTCCATTTTCCTCTAAAAAAAAGGAAAAGGTCCATTTAACCTCTCCTAGGGCGAGATGGTCTCATGTAATGTTTCTATGTAAAAAAATGGTCTCATATAATGTTTCTAAATGATGGTTGCATGTAATACCACGTAATCATGATTGAACAACCAACTTATACAATGGTTGTCATTAATGTACTGTTAAGGGAGGCCGATCGTATCGCGGATTATTTATCACTACTTGGCTTGGTTTGGTGTGAGAGAAAAACACCATTTCCCGCTAGAAATTTACGATCGCTTTACGAGCAAGCGAACAGTGAAGTTGTTGATAGACATTTTGGCCAGACGGGATAAAACCAAACAGCTTCACCCAAATAGCCCCTTAAAACCTGTTGAGTCAAAGGGTAGGCCGGGATGGAGATAAAAATAGTGGCTTCACCACCTCGCCTATGTGGTCCCATCGATAGGGGCGAAGCCACGTTATGTTACCGTGGTGCACTGGAACCAGGGTGCACCAAAAAATTGTTAGTAAATTGACTAATACTCACCATGTACTATGTACTATGAGAAGAATTCATTTGTCTCGAGTGGTGCACCACCATAACATTGATGATAGCTTTGCCCCTGCCCATCGAGGATGGAATCTCGGTTTGCCTTGAGTCATTGTGCGTGGCGTAGCTGTGGCCCGAAGCACGACACGCCGGTGCAGCCGTCGAGGTGCGCTGGCCATCAAGGCGCACGTCGTCCGGGGGGGGGGGCACCTCCACCCATTTCGCGAAGGGGATGGCCGCGGTGAGAAGAAACGCCGAATGAGATTAAAAAGAAGGAAATAGAGAGGAGAAAATAAGGAAAAAAATAAAGAGAAAAACATTACGGTCATTTCATTCTTTTTGCCCACCATGAGGAGTTTTTTTAGCAAACGGATCATCAAAACGGCTTCAGCTCCACCAGTAGAGCTACTCGTGGAGTTTATAAGCTAAAAAAAACAGTTCCACCGACTAAGTGGAGACATGCTAAACAATGCCTTAATAACTTTTGCATGAGTCTGATTTACCTCACTTCCCTTGCTCTAAAAAATTAGAAAACCAAATTTTTAGACTCTTTTAACTTTTGAAACCATCCGATTTACCTTCCTGAGTAGTTTTGAAAGTGGTTTTGGCTGATGTGGCGCCATGTTAATCATCCTACGTGGCGTCATGTTAACCACAAGGTAAATCGAATTTTCATGATTGTTCAAAAAGATTAATTAGACTTTAAAATTTAAAAAATTAAAGAATTCCAATATTTTTTCAATCTTTTCCTAAACGCTAACGTTTAGCCATTATTTCGGCTAAACAATCCATTTAATGGACTAAATGACCCATTAAACAGGGTAAATAGATGATTAAATGAAAACGTGCACCACCATGTAGCATTTACATGGTGTTTAAACGGGCTAAACGACTGTTTAGGTTAACAATGATTTTTTATATAATAAATATGCATTTAAAAATATACTAAAATATTATTTAATATTGAAAACAAAAATTTGTTTTAACTTAGAAAATATGAAACCCTAAAATCATGCTCTATATTTCTATAAGTCAGACACCATAATATAGAGAATAATTTTAGGAAACACATGAAGGCAAACATCCTGAGCCCGTCTAAATTGCCTTCCTATTCGATCATGTGCTCTCGGTGTATGTAGACCTACGACTGTGACGATAAACGAGGAAGCGCATCCATCCCGAAGTTGTCGACCAAGTCGCAGATGTCAGTTTGAGAGTATGAGAAGTCACACCCTAAATGGTCCAAATGGGTCTGCATGCGTCATCTTCGTGATGTCCCTTAAAAAACACAGTAGTACTACAAAGTTAAATCACATAATACATGTTGTCAATATGCAATCAGCGTCAGAGCTCGAATTATATATTTTATTTTGAATTTCTCGTACATGTCTCGATGGTTAAGCAAGACATTGCTACTGAGAATATGTAGCGATGATTCATGCTGCGGTCTACGAGGATTTGTTTTGGGATGCATTCTCCGTTTTATATTTGGAACAATTTCAAATTTTAGGAGACCATATGAGATTCAATAATTGTAATCAAAGAACAAAAAAGGTAAAGCATGATTTTTAGAAAAAAAATATATAAATCCGGTTTCATATTTTTCTAAGTTAAAATAATTTTTATACAAGTTTTCTAACATTAAATCAGGTTTTAGTATTTTTAATGTATGTTTATTCTAGAAAAGTATAAGCATGATTTTAAAAAAATAAATCTAGTTTCAAAATGTTCTAAGTTAAAGCAATATTTAATAAATTTTCTAATATAAATTAGGTTTTATTATTTTTTTAAATGTATGTTTATTCTAGAAAAGTATATGGATAATTTCTTGAAGAATTAATTTCTATATTTTTTATATAAAGTCTAGTTGACCTATCTGAAGTATAGAGGAAATCCAATTTGCGCCATCGTTGCTGATGTGGCACTATATATATATCAGCCATAACCCCTTTTAAAACAGCTCAAAGACGTAAATGCGACGGTTTTAAAAGTTGAAAGATCTGTTTTTTAATTGAGGAAACTTAGGCAATAGTCGTGGAGTTTAAATGGACTTTTTTCTATTTGGTCAACGGGCGGGTAAACGTGTGTGACGTCCTTGCTTGCACGCAGACGAGTAGGCCGGGCTGCCGGAGTGCGAGCCTGTAACTGGCGTGGCAGGCAATGCACTGAGCAGCAGGCTAGCAGCGGTTAATCACCAAAGTACAAAAATTATTACACAGATTAGAGACCCTTTCCTGGAAATTCCTACTTATCAACTCCTAGGAGGGACGGAATGGATATTATCATAGTAACATCTAAAAACCACCAGCAAGATTTCGAACGATAGTGTCATGGCCAGACTGACAGCAACGATAACAATCCTTGTGCACATTGTTTGGGATGAAGCCAATCTAAACCAACAAAAGAACAACCACCCCAAGGCATTTTTTAGGAACAAAACATTTTAAACTGAACTATTCGACACCTACCAGTGTTTCAGGACATATAGAAGCGCCTTCCATTGGCTTCAACCAGTGATGGAGCCAAAAAAAAATGAATCTTTCTTGAAGGAGCCAAGTGTAAATTTTATCAAAATTTACTTGAATTTAAAATGTCAATAAAATTACACTAACTTAGGAGGGTTTGGCTCTTGGCCCCTTTTTCTCGCCAAACTGGCTTCCACCAATCAATTCAACAAACTATGGATATTCGTAAAAAAAAATATCATGAGATTAAGGTAGAGTTGCAGATATAGTCTTCCCAATATCCACTACTGAACGAAAGACGACGGTACTTTGAAAAATGGCTATAATAAAAGACTATAAAGAGAGAGCTTCAGTGATGCAGCTATTCAGAAAATGGAAGCATTGTGTACATGTAGCATTATACATAGTTTCAGTATCCCTTTTAATTGGTGAATAGGTGAAAAAAAAAGAATTCAGAGATGCCTAAATTCTCAAATGCAGAAAAAATTTATACACAACAAAACTACGATCCAGATTAATGCCTTCTTCCCTTAAAATACGAGCGATGGAGGGAGAATGAAAAAAAAGCACACGTGAGCAGTGAGTGAAAATAAGAAAGGACTCTGGCGGCAAATTGAAATAGAAATTATGGATAACCATGGTAATGGTCACGTAATTTAACTGTCGATACTTTACACATGCAAAAAACATACTCTAAACTTGGCCACACAAAACAGAAAATATGTCTTCCAAATCATTAAAAAAATGTTTTATAATATTCACCTGAAAGAGGACCTCTCAAAGATCTCGAGGAAGTACTAGCCTGAACTGGGGAAAAGTAAAGAGATGAAAGTCGCAAAAACATACTGCAAGCAGAAGTAAAACTATAGTTGTCCCTAACTAGCAAGTATTATGAATTTATGATGCCCAGCAATCAGATGATTTCAGAACATCCAAATCTCATGAATACACACAAACATTCTCAGGCCACAAATAGTAGTAAAAGGATAGACAAGAAAATGTGTACAATTAAAAATCCTGCCGTCCATTGTGAGAAACCCTCAATCTGGAGCCCAAAATAGATCTTAATATCATGGTTATCAAGGCGTTATGTCGAGCGACAGCGACCCACCCCTTTCTATGGTCTGTCGACTATGCCATACAAACATCTTTTATATATATATATATATATATATATATATATATATATATATATATATATAATGCCACTAAATTCAGAAGCAAATCATATCTTAACATTGCCAATTCTTAGCATGTAATATCATAATAAGTAGTGCTACTAGAGTGCTAGTGCACCACATAAAGTAGCAAATATGAAATCTCTCATCTCTTAATAGCAACAAATTAGTCTCTAATCACGACTGGACGATTAGGCGGCGACTTACAAAGCATGCTTAATATGTTGAGAGGAACGTCATCCGTCCTGATGGTCATCTTCTGTCAAGATCATACAAGCCTGGGGAACGTTTATTGTACTGAACTGATGATGCAGCCCCCTGCACAGCTTCTAGAAAGACCCGGGAACAGCCTTCAATAACCAGGTTCTCCAGATTCCATGCACGTGCTACCTCAGTCACTCCAGCATCAGAGTAATGATAACACTGCCGCAGTGTGAGGTTAATCAAACATGGGCAATGTGCGACGAGGCGCATCCCAGCATCAGTTACATTTATACAATGCATAAGTTCGAGTGATTCTAGGAATTGTGCAGATGAGACGGCCTTCATCCCCTCATCATCAAAGATGTGAGCACCACCTAGCATGAGATTACGAATCGGACAAGACTGAATGAGCATGACAAGGCCCTCCTGCGAGTAGCCTTGGGCGTTCGGTTCTACCGAACCGAACCGATCGGTTCTTCGATTTTTGAAGAAGTTCGGTTCTCAGAAAACCAGTACCGATCGGTTCTTCAAAAAACATAGAACCGACCAAGTTCGGTATCGGTTCTTTCGGTTCGGTTCCAAGTAGAACCGAAAAAACGAAAAGTACCCAAAATCCATGTAACAACATGTTCAATAGCAAATTTTGACATCATTTCAGCAGGATTGCATACAAAACCACAGTGACAAATATAACAGTCAAACAGAGTAACAAATACATAAATAGAGTGCTAACTTCTAAAGCAAGGCATCAGCAGTTAACAAGAGTGCAAGACACTAAAACAGCACACTACTACACTATTTTCGATTCCTCGGTTAGTTCGGTTAACCGATGGGGGAACCGATTTTACTGAACAAATTTCGGTTCCTCGGAAATGAGAACCGAACAAGGAACCGAGACTTTGGTTCTCGGTAAATTCGGTTCGGTTCTCGGTTCTCGGTAAAATTTGCCCAGGGCTACTTGCGAGAATCCTATTTCTGGCCAGGCTTGATCACATGCACAAAGTATGAGTTCAAAAGACTGAAGCTTACGGCACCCGAGGGCTAGAGCCTTAAGGCTATCATCAGTCAATGATGTCCTGAAAACATGACCTTCATTGAACTGAGGTGACAACCGAAGTGAGATGCTTGTAAGAGCATCCGCAATGTATAGGTTTAACCCTTGTTCTATATAATGATTTGACATCACTTGTTAAAATGTTCTCAATGTATAGGACCAACCCTGACTCTATAAATGGGCACATAAGAATAAAATTCATCACTAGAGAGAGGGAGCAGGAGAGAGAAAGATGCACATGGCAGTTCATTCTTGCCAGCCACAACTGTGTAGTATCATTTTTTATTCCATCGGAGCTGGTTCCATGTATCAGACCTGCTCCTTCATGGATCCAACTGCGCAATGTATAGAACTGGATTCTATAGCAGCAATAAATGTATAGAACCAGGTAAGATGCGACCATTGCGGAGGCCCTAAGGTTGCTGCAGTTGTTGGAGAGTGTAACTATGTCATTGTCATGTACACCATGAACATAATAAAGGCACAAGTTCTTTAATGCCTTGCACTTCCTCAGCAGACAACGAAGTCCTATTTCCTTCTCAGTTGAGACTCTTGCCAATGTCAAATCCTCCAAACTCTCATAGCTGAAATCATCGCCGTATTCGCTTGGCTTATAAGCCGTATTTTTTCAGCCAACAAATAATATTTTTCTCTCACAACAAATCAGCCAATAGTACTTTTAGCTATGGCTTATCAGCCAAGCGAACAGGGCAATGTCTATACTGACAGTGCTCCACACATGAAGGATCACGAGGATCAAATATATTGGGCAAACCTTTGATATATCAAACTGGCTGATCTTCTCACAAAAACTCACTACAAGTTCTTCCAATAATCCAACCCTGACAAGGTACTCCAGTCACTTTCCCTACCTACTACTTAATTGCAGCCAATAAGGTGGAGAGCAGACAGATTCTTGCAGCCAACAGCCACTGAGAGAAGCCCAGACAAAGTTATTGCTGGTAGTGTGTTCAACCTCAGAGACTTCAGCTTCTTGAAGCACGCTAAAAAGCCAAGGCCTAAGTCATGAACATTCATGCAGAAGCTTAAGGTGAGATCAGTCAATGAGGGGCAGCAAGATGAAAACACCTGGAGGCCATGATCATCCAATGGCATCGCATGGAATTTCACTTTGCACAAATTGGGGTACCGAAAGCACAGACGAATCAAGGCCATTGCAGGGTAAATGCTACAGCCAAAGTACATGGAATTCCTCAGCTCTCCTTCAACGGCAGGGTAAGCCGCTTGACAATCTCTGCAAGCAGCACCTCTGGGAGATCGTCTATTGAGCAATGCAGCTTGGCTAGTCTGGCAATCTCAAGGTGTGGTAGATATCAGAGTGCGAGATTGAAATAAAGGAGATGGAATTCAGTACGAAGCATTGAAGATAATCAGATCATGGCACTGAAATTAATCAAGAAGTGAAAATGCATATGATGATGTTTCGAAGCTATTATAACATATTAAAAGCTCTTCTGTCCATCCTAACATAGAGGCTACTAATTGAGTTAACTCAGCAACATCACATCGATATTAATTGGAGATCGATCATCGGTACTAAATCATTTCAATTACTCAGCTTCTTTTTTCATCAGGATACTGATCAGACCATGCAAGAGGACAAGTGGTACTCCATATATTCATATATTGATGTGCAAAACACATTGTGTGCACACAAATAGATGAACTTTTCTTTAGATAACACTTATATGAAGCATACAGATCAGTACGAACTAAGCAGATCATATAGAAGAGTGCATAATGATCAGATATGAAACTAAGAAGGTCACACAGAAGAACTTTTGTGTCAAAATATCCTACATCTCCTAGAAGCCAAGAAGACGACAATCAGCATGGGCAGCCTGGGCACGGCAACACACAGACCTATCAACATTGGAGGGGGCCAATGACGGTAACCACTGGGATGGCCTGAAATCTCTACTGCCAGCATACAGATGTATAACCAATGTCGTCATTGGAGATGGTGCATCTACGACGTTCTGGTGGGATTCATGGACAGAGGGCACCACGCTGGCACTCAAATTTCCCTGCCTACTCAGTCACTGCACTCAGCCAAATGTTTCAGTCAGGGAAGTATGCATTCACGGCCTTGCGACCATCCTGGTGCTGCGACTCTCTCCCCAGGCATGCAGCGAGAAGGCTGAGGTCGAGGCTATCATCGCTTCCATCAACCTACAACAGCAGCCAGACGAACGCTCCAGCAAGTTTACTTGCACCGGCAGCATATACCGTGTCTCGACACACTCCGGACAAGTCAGTATGATCGACAACTTCGTCTGGAAAAGCCGTGCTCCCCCCCGGGTTCGGTTCTCCGCTGAGACATGTGACCATCTCATCTTCCAGTGCACGGTCGCTAGATCTTTCTGGAACCACCTTGGATGGAGAGACCTGCCTATCCCTCCTGTCAACAGGCTCTGGGAATTGCCCAGGCCGGCTGAGGTGCCGTCAAAGCTCTTTTCTACAATGATTCTCCTCTGTTGCTGGCAAGTTTGGAACCATAGGCACGACGTCGTCTTCCGTCAGCAACAGCCTTGCCTTCGGCGGCTGCTTGCTACTGCCAAAGAAGCATGTCGCCTCTGGAGCTGCCGCCTAAAAGTCAAAGATCGATGGATAGTTGACAAGTGGTGCGCAATGTTTGTAATGAACTAAGCTCTCATACCTCCTCATTTGTAATCTAAATATGACTACGGGTCCTCGACCCTGTAGGTGCCTTGGCACCCTCCATCCACCGGCTCGCCGGAATCAATGGAAAATCCATTTAGGTGGGGCTCTCACCCCTCCGGTGATGTCTTAAAAAAAAAATAGGCAGCACGCTAAAAGGTTCATGCGCCTACCTGTTTACCTCATGAATGAAAAAAGATGAATTTGGGCATAGCCTGTGAACCTATTTATCGAGCCATAAATCACAGAACAAACATCAAGGAAGCGAGAAACACACCAAACTATATAAGACCCTAGTATGCACATTCCGCTCAGACAGTTTAAAAAAGGAACTAGAATTTTTAGATAACAGACCACTTGGTCAAGCTTTTATTGAAATCCAACACAGCAGTTTACAGGATATGAGTTCAAGACAGTCACACCGGTTTCAACCAACTCCAAGGACCACTAACAGCCATAGCTAAAACACTCCTCCGAAGAAATGACAGCGAGCCACCATGAGCTGTCTCTTTTTTTTTAAGTAAAGGCCGGAGCTCTACCGCTCAATTAAGAAGAAAATAGAGTTTTATGGTGTAAAAAACCCGGTCATAGGACCAACTCAAACACCGGACGTAGAGCAAACGCATAGAAGCCACCGCTCGTGAGCTGTCCCTCTAAAACAGCACGACGACCAAAGCAAGTTTAGACGACAAAACAAAACGTTGGCATGCCAGTAACTTCTCCACCGTCCAAAGGAACTAGAAATTACTGGCTAACTAAACGAACAGGCGACGTGTAGTCATCTCCATATTTGGGAAACGCCTACCCAATCGCATCAAAATCTGTTGCTGAGATCAGCAGGGCAAGGAGACGGAGGAAGAACCCAGCGCCATACTAGAAGTAAGAAGAGATCCCGCTAGGTCTCTTTTGGGGCGGGCGGAGCCGGTTGTGCCGCTAGGCAGGCGGCGGCGGCGCCATGAGCAGCAGAGAGAGCGCTACCGGACCGGGAGAAGAAGAGCACAAAACCCCCGGCTCGGGAGTTCGCCGCCACTGCGTGCGCTCCTCTGGAGCTGGGCTGGGCTGGGCTCCGCGGTAAGCAGAGAGGGAAAGTGTTCAGCCAGAATGGGCCTGGGCTTGGTCTTGTTCTGGGCCTGTCATTCGTTTTATTTCGCGGCCCAAACGAGAACTACCAGGCGAACGAACGAGAACGAGCTGCGCTGCGTGGCGTGTGTGTGATTGGCGCCACGCGGCTTATCTTGGGAAATCCCGGCGGCCAATCACAGCCACCACCTTTGCTTGCCCTGCACGGCTGCACCTCCATCATCGCCAGCCAGTCAGTCCCCCAGCGGCCGCTACTGTACCCTCCTCAGCTAGCTCGGCTCCGATCCGTTCACCAGCGAGTACGTACGGACCAGACCAATGGCCCTGCGCATACCCACCATCTCCTCGTCCCACGGGCTGGCCTCCTCGCCGGCGCCCATCTCCACGACGTGCCGGCCGGCTGTCTTGGCGGTTGGCAGCAGCTGGGCGGCGGCGGCGGTCCAGAAGAGGAGCCTGCTGCTGGCGACGACGGCCTCCGAGACGAGGGGAGTCGCGCCGGTGAGGTCGAGCGGGATCGAGACGACCTCGGTGGGAGCTGCGGCTGAGGCCGTCACCGGGCAGGTCACGGAGGTCAACAAGGACACCTTCTGGCCCATCGTCGAGGCCGCCGGCGACAAGGTCGTCGTCCTCGACATGTACACCGAGTGGTACGTGCAATTTTTTTTACTACTATAAGAATCTGAGACTGTAAATTGTTGAATCTGAGACAGTATTAATTCATTTGCAGGTGCGGGCCTTGCAAAGTGATGGCTCCCAAGTTCCAGGAGATGTCTGAGAAGAACCTGGACGTTGTGTTCCTCAAGCTCGACTGCAACCAGGACAACAAGGTACGTCAGCTACCTACCTAGATTACTTAGCTTTGATTGACATCTATGATCTATCTCTTCTCTTCTGTGTCTGTATTTCATTCATCACTGGCACTGCTAGTTGTGTGGAATATGTAATGGCATGCATGAATACTGAAAAAAAAAACCCTGCTGGCCACTGTATTTGTGTGGCACTTGCTTGTTGTTGCAGCCGCTTGCAAAGGAGCTGGGCATAAAGGTTGTTCCAACGTTCAAGATCCTCAAGGGTGGGAAGGTCGTCAAGGAGGTCACCGGCGCCAAGATCGAGGAGCTAGCGCATGCCATCGACACAGTCAAGTCAGGCTGATCAGAAGACAAACAAAATGGCCTGAAAGTTAAGCAAGATCGATCCATGTGCGTGAATGAACTAGCGTACGTGATGCATGTAACTAGTGTAGACTGTGAATGAATGAGCCCACCACATTGCACCGCCCCTTTTGTGGGAGTAGATACTCATCAAACGTGCATGCAGAAAACAAGCTATTCTAGTTCTTCTGCTTATGATTTATCGATCGATCGGTCATCAAGACCGGGCAAATACACAATTAATCATTCATATGG
This sequence comes from Miscanthus lutarioriparius, assembly GCA_904845875.1. Classification (NCBI taxonomy): domain Eukaryota; kingdom Viridiplantae; phylum Streptophyta; class Magnoliopsida; order Poales; family Poaceae; genus Miscanthus; species Miscanthus lutarioriparius. The sequence goes on along the minus strand of CAJGYO010000017.1, from coordinate 65,209,046 downwards.
ATGGAGTGCTGCTAGCTCGTTGTAAATAACCATCATCAGGTTATCATCTTCTCGATTTCTTTTGTCTGTCTAATAACTGTCTGCTTCAGAGTTCAGAGCATTTGGTTTTCCGATCCTTGGACAAAAATTGTTGTGTGTGGTGCATGATCTGATTATCGATACATTGTTGCTCTGTTATGCGATGTCAGCTTCTAATGGAATCTGAAAAACATTTATCCTGACTCATGCATTGACTCTTGGGAACTGCAAGCATACTGCGCATATATGATCTTTTCATTCATCCAATAACAACTAATAACTTGTAGTAGGCACAACTAGAACGGTTGATGCAGCAGAGATAATCCCCCAAAACTTAATTCAGACAGCTTTTCCATATCATAGCTTCTAGTACGTCTTCTACCATGCAAAAACCCCATCGTGCACTGAAGCTTGGCTTCAGATTCTAGTATCAAATTCACAAAAACAAGTTATTCCAGAGGCATATAAGCATATTCCTGCACCGAACTCGAAAAAACACTGTCATCCCACGATGCTCCACGTTGCAAAAGCACTATAGTGGTTTTGAACTTTTGAAGGTCCACGTAGAAAAAACACGTAGCGTGCAGGAAGGAGCACCAAAGCTTTTAAAAGAACCAATACACCAAGCCAACAAAGGTCCTGTTTTTTTGTCTTTACAAGCTGTCAGTGCACAAGCATCGCCTTCGTCCTCTCAGGTGGGTATCTGCAAATATTGACATCACAAAAAATCTAATAAATTCGGGATTCAGCAAGACATCAGTGGTTGCATCGACCGTGGAGAAAAAAGCAAGCCCATAATATGCCAATCGATGTCCACTAGGCCACCAGATGGACTCCAGTTGGAGTTCTTAATGTCCTGCTAAGGCCTAAGTCAACCTAAAAGACTAGTCTGAAATATGAGAGCTCCTTCATCATCAATTTTCAAAGTGGGCTAAACCTAACAAATGCAAAAAAACTCAAGCATCAACTATTGCAATGGTAAACCTCAACACTTAGAGGAGAATATGCTACAAGCTTGTGAATATTCTTTTAACGAATATGCTAGGAATACTTGTTGAGGCATCGATGAAAAAACAACTTTGTGGCTATTCTAAGAGCCTTTTTGTTTAGCTATGAGCTTTGAGATGTGGAAAAGCTATTATAAGTTATGTGTTGTGAAAAGGTTATAAGTTGTTTGGTTAAACCAATTATGAAACCTGCTCTCTCTCTCTCTCTCTCTCTCTCTCTCTCTCTCTCTCTCTCTCCGTGTCATTTGAAATAGCCGTAAAACATCTCTTTATTTGCATTCATTTGGAAAAGTAGAAATTTAAAAGTTAAAAGGAGGGAGAGAAAATGATATTAGTATGCTCTATGCTGCGTAGAATCTTAGACCCAAGATATAACTCAAAACCACCTATCAACATATGTTCTAACTACAGAGAAAAAACTTGAGCAATTGTTCCTATCCTCTTGCACTACGGAGATAAGCCCATGAAACTATGTCATCCTCTTGCAAAAAGGTATTTAGAGCATCTCACATGTCACATAGAACAATAGTTGCACAGTTCCTCGTTTCATCGAGCGCCTTGGCTAGCAGGATTCAAGAAAGAAGGTGCCAGCCCACACCTTGGAAGCCGCTCATGGTGAGCAGGTGTAGGTGGAATACATTGACTAATTGACATATCCTCCTCTTTTCCATTAATGCATTGAGGCCCTTATTTTCAGGTTTCAGTGATTGGTGAACATATGGCTAACTTTTTGTTTTGCGGTGATAATGGCAAAGAGTTAGTCCAATTGAGGCCATTTTGTTTTCTTGGCCCTCTGAGTTTGGATTTGGCATATTTTGCAACTTGCAAGGTTTTGTGAAGGCTAAGTACATGATAGTGTGTCTAAGTGCAATTTGGATTTGATGATGGGAGCACTTAGATGTAGTGCTACGAGACTAGTAGCTTATCAGTGTTGTAGTGAGAGCGCTTTGATGCACACATGACTCCAAGCAAAACTGATGAAGAGCGACCGGAACAGATGTTAGAATTTATGTAGGATCTCTGGTACGTCTAGAGGGGGAGGTGAATAGGCCTGTAAAAATTCAACTCAAACCAAAGTCAAATTCACCCGCGGCACTGCCGCTCTGTAAGTGCGGCACTGCCAGTGCCGCACCTACAGGAGAGATTAGTTCACAGTTTAAAATCTACCCAACAAAATTTAGATCGGATAAATTTCTTAGCTTCCTGCAGGGTAGTAGATCACATGTGCTTGCTGCTGCAGCTGAGTGCGGCACTGCCGCACTAGGAGTGTGACACTGCCGCACCTGACTGTACAAGCAAGACAGAGTCAAGCACCACACAGCTAGCTCAGATAAAAAAAAGATATTCAACCTAGCACAATAAGATGACTTCTAATCCACAGAAACGATACATGTCCATATCTGATACACAAAGAGTCAAATAGTAGCATTATTTCATAATTTAGAGTTTTGAGCGACTCTCAAACTTTCCACCTAGCGAAGACTAACACTCATTGAATAGGACATGAAGCGCAGCTGCTGACCATGGCGTCGAAAAGTTGTTGACCCCTCTAATTTTCTCCCCCTTTGGTATAAAGCACCAAAAAGAGAAGAAAAGAAGAAAGATCAATACCTACTTGTCATCTCCCTAGATGTCCATCGTATTAATATCGTCATCTCCTGCTGCCCTAGCACCTCATGCAGCAGTCCTGGCACCACCATCACCGTCATCATCGTCGGAGTCAATACGTGCACGGCCCTGATGGTGAGTAGTGGCGGTGTAGAGAGTGGAATGAGTGGAACGCCTCGGCTCCCATCTCTGACGGTATCCCTCTAGGGTCTCATCCCAATCTGCTGCTCGTCCCTACTGCTCCTCCTCATCATCATCCTCATCATCTGAATCTGTGTCGGAGAGACTCAAAAGGTCATACTATGGAGGAGGTAGAATAGGAGGAAGTGGTGGAAGGTCTTGTCCACGCTGCTGACACTGCTCAAGCTATGTCTCATATGCTCTATCAGCTGTATAGGTGCACTTGCCAAAGATTGCCTTCAACCACTTATCAAACTTCTTCATCTTGCCTCCTCTGTGAGACCTAGAGCGGGAAGACTCAGGGATATCTACATGAGAATGAGAGCTCTCCGCTCCCTAAGTAGCTATAGCTGGCTGGGTCTTCTCAATTTTGTAGACGGTGTGCATCCCATCCTTCGGAAAATAAAATCCAGTGACCCTCTCAATCATGAACATGAGATAAGGGGCATAGGGAAGCCCCCTCCTCCCATCCTCCACTGCAAATCTCAACTTAGTCCACATGAATCTAGGGACATTGAACCTGTCACCACCTAGAGCAAATCTAGTCAACACATTTCTCACATAGCCATTAATATATGAGGCTCCATCCTTTGGGTTGATGGTGTTCCTGATAAAGTTGTTGAGGATGTAATAGAAGCTGTGTAGACCACTCCTCTTTCCATATGCAATCCTTCTATCTCTCCACATGTAACTGATGTCATGGATCTCAGCTTGAGGCTCATCATGAATGTAAGTGAACCTCTGTGCTCCTCCCCAAAGCCAAGAATCCGGCTAAAAGTGACAAAGTAGACTCGATAGTGCCGACCATCAGTCATCCAATGAATCTCATTAGAGGTCTGGTCATAGAAGTATGTGGCATGAAATTGTGCAAGGACCTCCTCAATCTAGTTATACTGGAAACCCATGATGTCTGAAAGCTGGAACCTATCACAAATTTTAATTACCTTGTCAAACTCAGGCTCCTCCTTCTCCTGCATCTCATCCCAATCAATATACTGCATCTTGATGATCTTGGTTTTCTTGGATGCAAGAATGGCAGTGGCATAAAAAGTTGGAATGACACTCATTCTAGAATCTGTAATCAATGCCCAAATCCTTGTGCACTGCATAGGGATTGATCCCCCTTGCCTCTTCCACCAGCTTCCAACTCTTGGAATAGTTGACAACTGCATGCTGGCAGGAGTCATCTGGAGGTCTCATGATGATCTCACCCTCAAAATCTCTCATGTATCTGCCATCAAACTCAGAGAGATGCTGTGGGGTGTTAGGAATGGCATCAGTGGTATGACCTATCATCTCCAGCCTCTCCTCATCTTCAATGTATTGCTCGTGCCTCCCCCTGTCACCAAGTCCCCTTGGAGCTGCACTACTGCTTGCTGCTGTTGACCTCCCTCGACCACAGTGAGGTGGATCCTTGTCTCTTTGCTCATTCATCTTCCTTTTCCCCCTTCGGTCACTATCTCCATGCTCCATCTATGCATAGAATGAACTAGATAAGAAACTATGCAAATGGGACATAGAAAATCACTTGAAGAATAGTCTTGATAAGGAAAAGGACTTAGATCATGAACTTGAGAGACACTATGGACAGTGCTACCTAGGCAGTGCAGCACTGCCGCACCCTAAGAGCGGCACTGCCGCACTCAGTATCTCCACAAGCTCATGACCTCCTTCTTGTTTCTTAGCAAATCCATTTTTCAAATGTCTTCCCACATCACCAAACAATTTCCAGAGCATAGTTCAAGATAAAAACACATGATGTCATGTAATAAGTGGGAATAGTGATAACATTTTGAGTGGGAGAGAGCATGTGGTGAATAAATCCAACCAATACATCGATTTATCTGGGGAAAGTCACAACTAGACGCAGTCTCAAACTACGGGGTGCGGTACTGCCGCACCTTACCACGGCACTGCCGCACGTGCTGTGCACCGCCCCCAAATGAATCGACCTATTGATTCAATTTATCCATCAGATCTCCCTCCTACTCATTCATAGTACCACTAAGAACCCAAATCCATCACAGAAACACTCACATTGCATAGATCGAGTAGGTTTAGGGTTCTACCTTCTGAAAGGTCCTTGTTTGGTTTTGGTAATTGAGTGACAACCTAGGTGGACTAATTGTGTTTATGTGAGATACACAGGTAATTAGTCCATAGGTACATGTGTGTGAGCAACATATGCCATGAAGGTGAAAATGGCTTAGAGATGTTGCAAAGCTCACACATGTGATGATGAAGGAGCTTAACGCACATGAGACATGACATTGAGTCATGTGATCAAGGTGGAGAAGATCAAGACAAGACTTGGCTTGATGGACCGGTTGCAAGCGTGAAGGGCAAGTCGAAGGCTTTAGAGTGATGGACCGCGTGGCGGTGAAGCTTGAGCAAGACTTGACGCCGATGGACAATGGCAACGGTGAAGGGCAAGTGAAGTCAAGATTGATGAACCAATATGATCACGTGATGATATGAAGTGGATCATATCATTGTTGATCATGTTGGTGCATGTGTTGCATCGACATTGGAGGAGATGGAATGGAATGCGTAAGGCAAAGGTATAACCTAGGGCATTTCATTTCACCGGTCATAGGTGTGTAGAGAAGTTGATGACCGGGTTTAGGATAGATGGCCGTACTATCAAGGGGAGCAAACTTGTTTGCATATCGGTCATCTAGTGCCACTCGAGTGATCTAACTTTGCATCGTCGCTAGGATCGAGTGGCGTGGCAAGTTGAGTGGCTAACATCCTTTGGGAAATGATTGTGAAAAGCTAACACACATACACATGGTGGTGTACACTTGGTGGTGTTGGCACATTTACAAAAGGAGGTGGTGTTTGCAGGGTTGAGATGGGTTTGGGTCTCTCTCGCTCGGCGGGATTCGGCGCTTTCGGGAAAATAGAATGCCTATTTTCTATTGCGCCAGATGCAAATTCTTGTGGTTGGTACATTGGAGCAAGGGTGAAGAAGTTAGAAGTGAAAACGAGTTGATCGCGAAGATGCTGGTGTCGGTCAACTGACCGGACGCTGGGTCTGAAAGCACCGTACGCTGGCAGGGTGCGTCCGGTCAGGCTGACGTACGGTGACGCAGAAGCTGGAGTGTGACCGGACGCTGGGCTGCGTCCGGTCGAAGAAATACGCCTCAGGTACCTTACCGGAAACGATCGGACGCTGGGGTCCAGCGTCCGGTCAGTTGAAGCTACTGCGTCCGGTCAGGTCAAGTGACCGTTGGAATCAGGACACGTGGCCGTCTGCGGGCGACCGGACGCTGAGGTCCAGCGTTCGGTCAACACGACCGGAGCGTCCGGTCGGCCCGATTTTTGCCCAGTGAAGGGGTAACGGCTAGTTTAGCCCTTGGGGCTATAAATAGAAGTGGCCCTCGGCCATGGCTGGTGCTGAGCACCTAAGGGGACTTAGTGTCCATGCTTGTGAGTGCTTGGGAGCCCTCCATCACACATATACTTGATAGTGATCATTCGATTGTGTGAGTGAGCGATTCTAGTGCGATTGCATCGTGAGGTTGCATCGAGTGGCACTAGGTGGTCGTGTTGCAAGCCGGTGGTGCTTGTTACTCTTGGAGGTTGCCACCTCCTAGATGGCTTGGTGGTGGTCTCCGTCGAAGCCCGCAAGAAGCTTGTGCGGCGCTCCGGAGAAGTGCTTGTGAGGGGCATTGTGCTCGCCCCACGGGAGCCGCGAAGAGCAACTCTAGTAAAGCGTGTCATTGAGCTACCCTCACTCAAGGGGTAGGTTCTTGCGGTGCCCGACGTGCGGGCTTAGCGGGTGATGCTAATTAGCCACCGAACCACCAAGTGAGCGGTCGACACAATGGGGACTAGCATGTTGGCAAACACGTGAACCTCGGGAGAAAAATCATCGTGTCAACCTTGTTCTTCCCGTTGGTTTGCATCCCCATTACACAAGCTTGCAATTGCTTTTATATATCTTAAGCTTGTGTAGTTGCTCTTGTAATTAGATAGCTTGTGTAGCTAGCTAATTACCTTCTTGCTTGTGTAGCGTAGAAGTAGCTCCCTTGCGTGGCTAATTTGGTTTTAGTAACCTTGTTAGTCACATTGCTTAGTTTGTGTAGCTAAGTATTTGTGCTCTCTAATTAGGCATTGGTTGCCTTGTTATTGAGCATTGCTAGTGAGCTTAGTTAGCTTTGTGCTTTTGCTTACTAGCATGTGTAGGAGCTCCCTTGTTACTTAAAGTACTAGTGGCATAGGTTTGTGTGACCTTGCTCCTAGAATTGTTTAGGAGAGCTCTAGCTAGCCCGTCACCTTAGTTGCTTTATTAGTATCTTTGCAAGGTGCTATAGAACATATATTGAGGGGTGTAGTCTTGGCTAGACCGATAGTTGTATTTCCGCATTTGTTTCGGTTAGCCGACGCGATTAATTTTACAAAAGACTATTCACCCCCCTCTAGTCCGCCATCTCGACCTTTCACCTTCTCAAACGAGGATTGGAGAGGAGAGGGAAGAAACTGCTCAGGCCAGGGGCAGTAGCAGCCGTCAGCGACATTGAGGGAGGGCTGGCAGCTGCCGTGGTACTACTAGAGACCAGCAACGCGCGGCCAAGCGATGGTGACGACGTGGGCGCGAGAGGAGAGAGAGGCACGAGCATCGACGTCGGGGGGAAGAGAGAGGGAAGGAAGTTACTGTGGACCTGAGGATAAGAGGAAGAATAAATGGGCCCCATAGTAAACCCGTTTGGGCTGAATCTCAATTGAAATTCAAAGTGTGGCACTTCCGCATGCCTAGCCCGGCACTACCGTAGAACGACACTTCCGCACGGCAGGCGCAACACTGCCGCACTCCCCAAAATAGTGGGAGTTAGCTATAATCTATATGACTCTCTCTGTATAACATATGGACACATCACCTATATACCATGACCAGAAACAAATAATCAATACAGACCATGATCATGATACATAAGTTGCCTTTTATAAATCATTTTCATGCATAATATGAAAAATTTCAACTCTTTTGCCTAGATACTAGTTTTTCAAATAGAGGCATGCTAAAATTCAAACCACGTTACGAGAATCAAGTATATTTAGCTCACTACGTAAAGCACAAAACCTTGACTCGTCGAGGGGCTTTGTGAAGATATCGGCTAGTTGCTTTTCGGTGCTCACATGGTGAATTTCGATATCTCCTTTGGTTTCATGATCTCTCAAGAAATGATGATGGATGTCTATGTGCTTGATTCTAGAGTGGCTTACAGGATTGTTTGCAAGCTTAATGGCACTCTCATTATCACATAATAATGGAATTTTGGTAAAATGACATCCGAAATCATGAAGAGTTTGCCTCATCCAAATTAGTTGCGCACAACATGCATTGGCCGCAACGTACTCAGCCTCGGCAGTGGAAAGGGCTACACAATTTTGCTTTTCAGAACTCCAAGACACTAGGGATCATCCAAGGAATTGACATGTCCCCGAAGTGCTTTTTCGATCTACTTTGCAACCGGTGTAATCAAAATCCGAATACCCAAGTAGATCAAACTTAGAGCCCTTAGAATACCACAAACCAAGGTTAGGAGTGTGTACTAAATATCTCAAGATTATCTTAACGGCCACCAAGTGACACTCTTTTGGGTAGGCTTGAAATCTAGCATACATGTACACACTAAGCATAATATCAGACCTAGATGCGCACAAATAAAGTAGAGAGCCGATCATGGAACGATATACCTTGGTATCCACGGCTTTCCCTTCAATGTTGAGATCAAGATGTCCATTGTTGGCATGGGACTTTTGATAGGCTTGGCATTCACCATGTCAAACTTCTTGAGCATATCATAGGTGTACTTCGTTTGACTAATAAAAGTTCCATCCTTCACTTGCTTGATTCGAAATCCAAGGAAGAACTTTAACTCACCCATCATGGACATCTCAAATCTCTTCGTCATGATCCTACTAAATTCCTCACAAAAAGTATGATTAGTACTACCAAATATTATGTCATCGACATATATTTGGCACATAAATATATCTTTACCAACTTTGTGAGTAAAAATGGTAGGGTCAGCTTTGCCTATTTCAAAGCCTTATTTAAGCAAGAATTTCTTAAGGCATTCATACCATGCTCTTGGTGCTTGCTTAAGCCCATAGAGCGCCTTTTGGAGTTTGTAGACGTGGTTGGGAAACTTGAGATCTTCAAAACCTGATGGTTGCTCAACATAGACAAGTTCTTGAATGGGGCCATTGAGGAATGCACTCTTCACGTCCATTTGATATAGATTGAAATTGTGATGAGTGGCATAGGCGAGAAGCATTCGGATTGCTTCAAGTCTTGCCACCGGTGCATATATTTTCTCAAAGTCCAAGCCCTCTACTAGAGTGAAACCTTGCGCAACTAATCTTGCCTTGTTTCTTGTCACCACGCCATTCTCATCTTGCTTGTTGCAGAAGACCCACTTGGTGCCAATGATATTGGTGTTGGGTCTCTCCACCAAGGTCCACACTTAATTTCTTTCGAAATTGTTGAGCTCATCTTGCATGGCCATCACCCAATCCGGATCACCAAGTGCTTGCTCAACCTTAAGAGGTTCCAAAGAGGAAACAAACGACTAATATTGGCAAAAGTTTGCTAAATGTGAACGAGTTGTTACCTCCTTTCGAAGACTCCCAAGGATGTTGTCAACGGGATGATCCTGTTGTATTGTTTGCCTTAGCCTTGGATGATCAATGGCCTTTTGTCCATCTTCTGGATCTTCATTATCTTCTTGCTCGAATATGGGTTGTAGGTTCTGTCCTTGAATCAGAGTTGGACTTGCTGCTGCTGTCAGAGGGAGTGCAGCACTATCGCTCTTATGTGCGGCACTACCGCTCTGCTAATTTGTCATAGGGGTCTGCTCCCCCTCAGCATCAGGTACGTCAGTGGAACTTTGTTCATCAGCAGCTTGAGAAACCTCCACTTCAGTGACTTCATCTTCTTGTGGTCTTATATCACCAATAGCCAATTGCTTGATTGCTTCACATGGTGGATCCTCCTTTCCTACAACACTTGAATCAACTTGCTCCACTTGAGAGCCATTAGATTCATTAAATGTTACGTCTACCGCTATTTCAACTCTTTCGGAGGTTTTGTTGAAAACACGATAAGCATGCTCATTTGATCCATAACCAAGAACAAAACCTTCATCAACTTTAGGTGCAAACTTAGAGGTTTTGAGTTTCTTATTAAGTATGAAACACTTGCACCCAAACACTCTAAAGTAGGACACCTTTGGTTTGTTACCGGTTAGAAGCTCATATGAAGTTTTCTTCAACTTCTTATGTTGGTAGAGGCGGTTGATGGCATGGCAAGCGGTGTTGATGGCTTCGCACCAAAAGAGGTACGGCGTCTTGTACTCATCTAGCATTGTCCTTGCCATATCAATTAGTATACAATTCTTCCTCTCTACTACACTATTTTGTTGAGGGGTGTATGGAGTTGAGAACTCATGCTTGATGCCTTCTTCATCAAGAAACTCCTCAACTTGGGTGTTCTTGAATTCGGTCCCATTGCCGCTTCTCATTTTCTTGATGGGGAGACCGAACTCCTTTTGAGCTCTTCTGACAAAAGTTTTCACTTTGTCTCTAACTTGACACTTATCAAACAAGAAAAATACCTAAGTGAAACGAGAATAATCATCAACAATAACAAGACCATATTTGTTACCCCTAATACTTAGGTAGGCGACCGGTCCAAAGAGATCCATGTGTATGAGCCCAATGGTTGTGTCGTGGTCATGATGCTCTTTGGTGGGTGAGGTACGCCAACTTGCTTTCTGGCTTGACAAGAGCTACATATCCTATCTTTCTCAAAGTAAACATTTGTTAGCCCAAGGATGTGTTCGTCCTTTTAAAGTTTGGCCAAGTTCCTCATCCCAACATGGGCTAGTCAGTGATGCCAAAGCCACCCCATGCTAGATTTTGCCACTAAACAAGTCTTAAGATTAGCTTTACTTTTGTTGAAATCAACTAGGTAAAGCTTGTTCTTTAAATGACCTGTAAAGACAATAGAGGAATCCTCCCTTCTAAATACTTCCACACCCTTATCCGTAAAGAGACAATTGAAGCCCATCTTGCATAATTGAGAGACGAACAACAAATTGTAACGTAACGAATCAACATGTAAATCATTTGTAATTGAATGCTCAAGGGTTATAGCAACTTTACCGAGACCAATCACATCCCCCTTAGAGTTATCTCCAAAGAGAATATTTTCATTTGAGTCCATCTTCGGGGTATATGATGAGAACATACTCCTTTCTTCGGTCATATAATTTGTATATCCACTATCAAGCACCCAACTTGACCCAGCCTGCAAAATAGATTTAGTTGCTTGATTTAGGTCCCCAATTAGACTTGGGGACTTGCATGTTAGTCACAAGAAATTTAGTAACGCAAATAGAAGTATTCCTATATGTGTTGCCTTCCTTTCCAACATATTTAGCAACCACTTTTCCACTGCTGTTGTTCCTTAAAAACAAAACACGAAGTCAAGCTTTGTCGAGGTGGTTGAAACTTTGGTTGGTAGGCATACTTGTTCATAGTGTCCCACACAGATTCCTTTAGCTTCTGTTGAACCTGTTTCTGCTGGAACACCTTCTTCTTAGGCTTAGTTTGATCAGGAGCAGAATTGGTAGCCTTCCCATTTTTGCGGGGAGCGGCACAACCGGCCTTCACTGTAGCACTACCGCTCTAGACTACGGCACTGCCGCTGTCTGTGCAGGCTGATCTGTACCAACTCTTTCCTTCCTCTCAAACTTGACACACTTATAGCTATTTATGATCTTTCTTCCATTTGTCTTGGCTCCTATAGTGTGCCCAAGCCCATGCTTGATTGAAGGGCGTCTCCTTTGCTTGAATTGAGGCACTTTTGAGTCATTTGCCTTCTTGTCACTTACTTGAGCCTTACCACTCAAGCAGCCCTTGCCAATGATCTCATTGAGTCTAGCAATTTCTTTTCTCATTGCCTCCATGTTTACAAGGTTAGTGGAATAAGCATTCAAATCAATATTATAACATTTTCCACAACCTTGACTAGTGAAGGTAGTAGAGGCATCCTTTGCATTAGAGGGATGTGAGTTGCTATCCCAAAGAATGTTATATTGCAACTCAAGTTCTTTGTGCTTTTCATCGAAGTCACAATACTTTTTCTTGAGAGCGATATTTTCTTTCTTTGTGATAGCATGGTCCCCTTATTCTTTGGCCAAGGCCTTGCGCAAGGATTCCACCTCACTTCTCTCTAATGCAAGAGCTTCCTTGCTAGCAATGTAGAGATCCTCTTATTAGATAAGAGTTTTCTCTCTAGATTCTAGCTCGGCTTGGACACTCTCTAAGTCCTTCATTAGTTTAGTGATGAATAGTTTGGTCTTTTCATCTAAGTTCTTAGTTAATTTATCAATTTCTTTATCACTAGATTCCTCCTCACTAGAGTTATCACTAATATCACTACTAGAGATATCACTAGGAGGTGGAGGTGGAGGAGCTTTGGCCTTGGATTTAGATTTTCCCTTCTCACCCTTTGCCATAAGACAAATGTAAGGGGAGTAGTAGTCATCATCGGACATGTTGGTGAAGAGTCTTGGTGAAGAAGATGGCTCATAGATAGCAATGGTTGCAACTTTCTCATCTTCTTCACTTGAGCTTTCAATAGATGAATCCCATTCATGCCCAATGTGAGCTTCTCCCATGTTTTTTCTTGCTCTTTCTCCAGTCGGCCTTGTCCTCTTTCTTCTCTTTCTTATACTTGTTCTCCTTGATCTCATGTGGGCACTTGGTAATGAAGTGATCGGTGCTTCCACAATTGTAGCATATCCTCTTCTTCTTGTTTGGAAACTTCCTCTTTACTACCTTGTACCCTTGCTTCTTCAACCCTTTGTGAAACTTGCTCATAAAGAGAGCAACATCATCCACTTTCTCATATTGGTCATCATCATGTTCACTCTCACTAGAGGATGAGGTGGTCTCTACTCTTTCTTGAACTTGCTTGATTGCTTTGGGCTTGCTAATTGAAGCTTGCTTGTTGGTCTTGGACTTGCTAGTAGAGCTTTGCTTGCTTGATTTGTTAGCCTTGAGAGCTACATCCTTGTTGATCTTGATGCCTTCTAGCTTTGCTTGTAATTCTCCAAGCTTATTTCTCTCATTTGCTTTTTTCTCTTTGCATGTCAAAGGTCAAGATCCTCCTAAGTACATCATTTGGTGTGAAGTACTTAAACTTCTTCTTGTCTCTAATTAGAGTTACTACGGTCTCATTTCTTGGTGAATAAGCTTCCAACATAATCTTGACAACTTTGTGATCATGTAGCTCATCACAACCATAGCCTCTAATTTTGCCCACCATGGTCATCAACCTATCAAACATCTCTTGTGGCCCTTCTCCATCCAAGATAACAAATCGGTTGAGCTTGTACATCAACAAATCAATTCTTGTCTTTCTCACTTTGTTAACCCCTTCATGTGCAAGATGCAAAGTATTCCAAATTTGGTTGCCAACATCCACACCAATCACTCTATTGTATTCATCACCATCTAAGGCACTAAGTAGCACACTAGTAGCTTGACCATTGAGGTGGATGATTCTCATTTCTTCCATGGTTGGATTCTTGGGATCAACCGATGGCTCAAATCTATTGCAAACAACCTCTCAAATGCCGGGATGAAGACCTATAAGATAGGCTCAAATCAAGTGCTTCCACTTGGCAAAGTTAGTCCCATCAAAATGAGGTAACTTGCCCTTGGGCACATTAATGAAAGACTTACGATCATGGTTAGTCATAGATATAGAAGAATAGTTAAATGATACGGCGGCATATTTGTTGTCATCATTCTTCTTACCCTTTCCTTTCTTGTCCTTCTTGCTATGCACTTGGTAGGACTCATCATCATCACCATCTTCGGAGCTGCTAGATAGCTCACTTGAAGATGCATTGAAGGCTTTTGCTTCTTGTTCCTTCTACTTTCTTGCTTCTCTTCTTTTTCTTCTAGCTTCTCTCTTGAGTCTTCTTTCTTCTTTTCTTGCTTTCTTCACTTCTAACCGCTGCTGCTCCTTCTTCTTCTTCTTCTCTCTTGCTTCTCTTTTCTCTTTTCTAACTGCCCTTCTTCTTCTTCTTTCTTCTTCATTTTGAGCTTTTTCGGCATCGGTTGCCTCTAGCTACAGGAGCGTGGAGTTGCTCGCTATAGAGGCGCTAAGCTCACTACTGTCGGTGTCATGTAGCCCAACATCCTCTGGATCGATGTTGATGGGCTTCACAACATCGGATCCTCCCCCTGGCTCCATACCTCACGCGATGAAGCGCACACGAGGCAACTCGCTCTGATACCACTTATAGGATCTCTGGTACGCCTAGAGGGGGGTGAATTGGCCTATAAAAATTCAACTCAAACCAAATCAAATTCACCCGCGGCACTGCCGCTATGTGAGTGCGGCACTACTGCATAGTGGCACTGCCGCACCAAATAGTGGCACTGCCGCACCTGCAGGAGAGATGAGTTCATAGTTAAAAATCTACCCAACGAAATTTAGATCGGGTAAATTTCTTAGCTTCCTGCAGGGTAGTAGATCATAGATCGACAACTGAAAGTGGTGGGAACACCACACACAAGTAGATCGGCCTTAAACCCTAGAAATTACCTCAACAACAATAAGAACACAAGTGTAGCAACACAAGCACAAGATGACACAAGGATTTATCCCATGGTTCAGCTCGCCACCAAGGCTTGCCTAAGTCCACGTTGTTGAGGTATACCACAAAGGCTTAGGGCCTTGCAACCCTACCTAGTTGTCAAGTCAAGAGAGTGAACTATTGAGATGAGAGGTGATTTTACTCACTGCAAGAGGTGGTTACAAACCTCCTGGGGCTGCCACAAACTTGGCAAGATCACCGGGCGATGCTCTAGCTGGCTAGGAGCCAAGCTCCAAGAGTAACAAACACAACCACCGGCCAAAACATGAACCAAATGCTCTTTAGGCTTTGGGAATCAGTGGAGCTGCTCTCTAATCACTTTTGGCACCTTTTTCTCTCAAGGATTGATGGGGAAGTCAAAGGGAAAGCTTGAGAGCTTGAAGGGCACCAATGGAGGAGAGAGGAGATGAGCACCTGCTGATTTTCATCGGTCTAAACCATTGGGGAAGAAGAGAAAGATGTTATGGAGGACATGGAAAAGTATAAATACCCCCTACCTCCCAACGGTTACTTAAGTGCGGCAATGCTGCCCTAAGTGCGGCAGTGCCTCTCTTCAGGTGCAGCACTGCCGCACCCAGCAAGACAACAAGGGTGAAGGAGTTATTAAGTTGGTTGTTTTGGCTGAGGTGTGAGGATGTTTTGTGCAAAGATTGAGCATTTGGTTGCACACTTTTAACCAGTTGTAGTGTCCCCCTTTATAGTACGGCTTTCCCATGCTCAATTTCAAAAGATAAAAGAATTCAAAACTCTTTTGAACGTGATGCCGTCCTTATTTATAATTGGGGGCTTCTCCTTTCCATGTGACATCCTCTATAATTAATTCCCTGCTTGCCATCTTAATAAATCTTATTAGTTCTCTAATTAGGTGGTCATCAACAACAAAACCCACATTAGGGCTTGATTTCACTTATAATTTATATGGATAAACTTCCCTAAATCCAAATGAAGATATTCTAATAAATCTCAAAAGCCCAATATATATGTTCCTTAATGGGATTTATTGTTTAAGTCCATGAGTAGAGGTGGAAGGTGCAACGTCAATTAGTACCATATTGATAGTCGATGTGGAGGTAGGGAGTTCTCCTCCCTATATATATGTACCAATCTTCCTGGGAAAAGACATAACAACAATAGAACAATCATTGGAAATTCCTAGTTTGGCAAATCCTTAGATAGTCAATTAATGTTTTCGACTTCTCACTACTGCGTTGCCTTCTAAGTTTCCCCATCCCGATCCTCTGCGCGCATGGAGAGTTGGGAGAGCATGCCTCCAGAGCCACCGTCTGCATCTGTGACATCTGCTCGGGTGTGCGAGCGATCAGGTTTTTGGGGAGTGTGTTCACGACTGCTTGCTTCTTCTTGGTGACTGCCGACGTCTTCTTCTTCTTTCTCGGATCGTCTACTTCTCGGTTGACGTTTGAGGGACTGCACTGCGTATATCTTCCTGCACCGACTGTGATCTATGACTTCGAGCAACTCACCATGAGTGGGACTAGAGCCACCAGTACTTTGAGCATGGGTCCCTCCGCAGGGTACATCTCTATTCTCAAATTGGTTAAATTCAATCTCATTTTCGCTATGATCAGTATGTTGTTTAAGAACATATTTGCTACTAATCCGAGTAGTAGTAAAATCACACACGTGCACATATTTGTTATCATAAATTTGTTATTATTTTTCTAAATTAATTTTAACATAAAAATGCCTAAATTTCTAACAATCCAAAAACCTGATATTAAGCAATTTTCTGTTAGTGGTTTTGCTGTTGCTTTGAAGCCAAATGATTTTGATGGAACAAATTACAAGACATGGCGTGCTAATGGTGTTGTGGCTTACTGCTATGAACTGCTATCACGCCGCACATGGGAAATCTAAACAATTTAGTCCTGAGGAGGAGGAAAAGTTCAAGGTAGCCGATAACCTGTTTCGAGGCGCCGTGATTAGTGAACTTCATAGCAAGTATGAGGACAGCTACCTTCATTACACGTCTGGCAAGTAATTATGGGATGCACTTGAACTATTGTTAAAATCCATTTTTGGTGATTTATATTGAGCAAAATAGTTAAATGGTGCTTAAATATTTTGCTCCTATGGGTTAGTATAAGGTATGGACTATTGCACGAAGTATTTGTTGGTTGAAGTTAACAAGGTTTAGACCTATTAAAAATTGCGACAAAAGAGTTAATGTTTACTTAGCCCCAATTGAAATCCTTAACTTTTCTAAGTATGGAAAAGTAGTAAGACAATGCTATTTTGACATTTAAATTCTAGCTAAAATGTTTAAACACTAGCTGCATGTTTTTGGTATTGTTGATTGCATCAAAGTGAGTACATGAGCATGGTGTAGGTCGAAGTTGTGTGGGATGTCACGTTGCTCTCGTAAAAATTGCCCAAACCTCCTTAGAACACGTTGTAAATAACTGCGTTGTTGGCGCCTGCTCGTGAACGGGCACTCCAAATGACGAGCTGATGTTGGCATCCTTTTATCTCCCTCTATGGTTACTCTATGGTCATGATGATTGTTTCGCTAGGTGGCTGGCAGTGTTGGCTCTGGGTCAGTGAAATTGGTTGAGTTTCAATCGAGGTAACCAGCCGTCTTGCTTCGCTTTAAAATTCATGCGCGACCTCACCTCAGGCTGGCTGGTCTAGTGTGCATAGTCATCATGCTCGGGAGTGCGGCATCGCGTGGGGGTGCACGCACTGTTGCATGTGCGCACCGCGCGTGACCTTGCCGGTGGCTGTCTCGTTGCCGCCCGTGCTATACGTTGGGCCAAGCGGGTCGCGACCACCTCATATCGGGCTGGCCGAGCCATGCCTTGGTTCACGTGCTCACGAGCACTGCATCACACCGCTGTGCTGTGCCGATGTGCTGCCACTGCGCTATGCACCGCACCGCTACGCTATGCCGATGTGCTGTGCGAGGCGCCGTCGTGGTGCGGTTATCACGTGCGTCCGCTGTCGCCGCGAGCATGCGCCATCTTGACTACTGAGCCGCGCGTGGGCCCGGGCTGAGGCCGCGGCCATTGTTGTTGTGAATATGTGGCAGCCGCCCTGCCCTATGATTCAACTACTGCAAGCCGTGCCACTGCCGCCGCATTTGGGTCAACCGACCCCAATCATAGGGTGACGGTGATGCCTCTCTGCTCGTCCTGACTCGCTAGCAGCCATGGAAGGTCCCTGCTTGAGTGGGGCCGCTGTAATTCAAAAGCATCATGCCAAATCTCTTGGTATCATCGTCCGTGCACGTATGCTCATACTGCTGCCATCAATCGGGGCCGCCTTGTCTTAATCCGCTCGAGCTCACTCGTGTGACCTCCCCACAACCGCGTTGAGCGCGGAGTCACCGCTCCTCGTTTCCTCCTAGCGTCAGTGGCTTCACCATTCAATTCCTTGCTCTAGTGGGTAGCTTAGGAAGTAGGCTAGCTGTCTCCTTCCCCTCAAGCTCAGCCATGCCCTACCGATCGATAATTTGGCCTTTTGGTCATTGCCGGTCATGGGTGCCACCGAATCGGTAGGTTAGGAGGTAAGGCATGTAGGAGTGATAGCAGTTCGATTGCTCGTAACCCTGTGCTCGCCTTGACTCCCTCTATCTAGTGCTTGTGCCATTTTGCCAGGGCACTTGCTGGAGTTATGGTAATGCATGGGTGTCCCTCTCGGGCACCACCGCTGCTGACGGCTCACATGTGGCCGCATCCGTCATGGCCTACCTGCTTCCATCGTCGATGAGGGCGACACCACGGTAAGCCACTGATCCTTATCCACCACTTCTACTCTGCTGAACATATGTAGGTTCATTAGAACAGGCACGCCACCGCCGCGGATAGCTGCTCACCGCTGCAGCTCATGACAGTGCGCTTCCGAGTCACTAACCGCCACCCATCCTTGCGCGTTCAGTTGTAGATGCTGGTCGGCTCCTTACTCCTGTCGAAGCGAGCCTAGGTTGCCCGGCGTAACTGCCTTATGCCGTGGGCCGCCACGCCGGCGTGCATGGGGTTTCCAGGGATCTCCCCGTGGTAAAGGCGAAAATATCCGAGGGTTTGGTTGCATAGTTACTGACGATAGGAATAGTGTGCATAGTAGTCGTATTAATCTCTGAAAGCTCGAGGGCCTTTTTGCAAAATAGCCAACGCATGTGGGCGCCCCGGCCTTGGGCCGTACTGGGCCGCCACGACGCGTGCATAGCCACGCCACGCTGGGCTGTTGGGCTAGAAGGAGTTGCTGCCGGCCCTTTCCTTTTTCTAATGCATTTTCTAATTTAATTTCTAAGGTAAATTTGTAAATTCAATTTAAAATTATGTAGTTAACCAAAAATCATGAAACCAATTTTGTTAAGTTCCTAAAATCATGATCTATCTACTAGTATATTTTGTTCACATAGTTTTATAATATTTTCAGGAGTTATCTAATTAATTTAAGATGCTTAATATTGTAAGATATAAACTTGTAGGAATTTTTGTGATAAATTGGTGATAGTGTTGGCTCTGAAACTTTCATAGTAAATTCTAACATTATTAGGTGCTCACTGTAATTTTTATAGCTCCATAATAATTAGTTTGCTAAGGTAGCTAAATGAGCCCTAGTTTGAAAATATATGTTTAATCAATAAAATACCGAAACACCTTGGGATTTTAAAACTAGAATATTTTTCTAGAGGCGAAGCCTTACTTGACGATATGGATACGTAGACTAGTACGTTAGTCATTTAAGCTAGCTCGTTAGCTTGAGTAGCGTAATCGTATTTTTAAGAGTTACGGTTACCGTTGATTAATTGCGTCTACGTTGCATCCACGTATATCATAATAGGAACAACGATGGATCATGGAGTCGGCTGAAGTAGCAGAAAAGATGGTGCCTTAATGATCGTGTCACTAGGAGAATGCTAATCCTTGGTTATATCTAACCCAGGCAAGCCCCGATACATAACCCCTATTATTCAGCACTTTATTTTATGCTTGTGCCTTAAGTTTTAAGGAGTTGAATGAAACCACTTGCATATATATATATATATATATATATATATATATATATATATATATATATATATATATCTTTATCCTATGAGTCCTACTAGTATGTAAGGATCATGTAGATTGCTATGCTATAGGATTCGATAGAAGTCGAGTGATTACCTATCACTCGCGAGAGATAGGAAAGATATTATTGTTGTTGTTACATTACTATCACATGGAATAGATATGAATGATAATTGAAGACCGGGCGGAATGGTACTTTGGATCTAGACTTGGTTAGACATTCGAGCGAGGCTTGGATTGCACTTGTTACGCCTGTGTTGATTGAGGCCTGTCCGTTGCTGTGGATGGTAGTTAGGTCACACACTTATTACCCTGAGCAAATACTTGCTTATGGGGACGGGAAGGCTCGTTACGCTCTTGTCGTGGGTTTTGGCTCTTTCTAGACCGACTGATTGGAGGCGGAGAAAGGTGGAGGTCTAAGCACCATACTGAGATGGGGTCTCAAGTGTGAGGGCTTAGAGTCCAAGTTTGGAGGGGACCTGGACCCCGTGACATGAGTGGAATGGGTTGGTCTTATTTGTGCCTGGGGTACAAATGGGGCATGTGTTTCAGGGTACCCAGATGGGATACATTGGTTCACGAATTGCCGTTTCTATGAGACGGTATGACTTGACTATGGTCTAGCACCATAGTAAGAATTGGAACTTGAAAGGTGATAAAATGGTTCTGATTGCTCACCACCTGCTTGAAAGTAGCATAGGTGCTTACATAGAATGGTTAGTTAACGAACTAATGATGACTGCTAATAAAATTGACTATAAGGATGCATGTTTAGTAATGCTTCCTGCAGATACAATAACCCACAAGCCAGATAGCCTTGCATATCCTTAGAGTCTTTTATTTTTCTCCTGTCGGGTAAGTCTTGCTGAGTACAATCGAGTACTCATGATTTTATTTCCCTTGTTGCAGGTGATCGGAGGATATTTAGAGCTGACTCTTGTGTGTGAAAACCTTCTGGTGGGCTCAGAGAGGATTCCTTCCACGCTACGACCATAGTGTTTATTTATAACCCTCACTAAAGGTTTTTATAAGAAAAGATGTAAAATCTGCTAGTATATCTTGTATAAAAATGTCCACTATGTTAATGCTCCACCATGTCATTAAATTAATCCCGCTTCCTCTGTAACTCTGATAACATTATTATATTTCGCTGTTATAATCAATTGAGGTAATATTCTGGTACTGTAATAAAGTGATGTAAGAAATGACTTAAGAGTGTTGTAAGCTTTATTCTTTTATTTATGATCCTGATGGAAAAATGTGGATTTTTGAGTTCTCTCTTGGGGTGTGCTCGACGGAATTGCATAGTTTAGTGTCCTCTCTTGGGTACTTAGTGTCTAATGGAAGACAAGTACTCCTAAGAGGCATTATATTAGGCGGTTCTACCACAACTTTTACGTCATTGTCATGTTAATTTTGGTTGTCTATCGTAGCTTGTAAATCTGAATTTAATCCTGAAAATTAATTTGGTCAAAAGTTCTAAGTGCCATGTATGTGTGCAATCTAAGCAACCTCGTAAGCCTCACAAGGCTGCAGAGGCGAGGAACTTGGCGCCATTAGAACTAGTCCATTCCGATCTATGCGAGATAAATGGTGAATTGACTAAAGGTAGCAAAAGATATTTCATGACTTTTATATACGATTGTACTAGATTTTGCTATGTGTACCTGTTAAAAACAAAAGATGAAGCGTTGCATTACTTTAAGATCTATAAAACCGAAGTAGAAAATCAACTTGAGAGGAAAGTTAAACGGTTAAGGTCTTATCGTGGTGAAGAATACTTTTCAATTGAATTTTCTAATTTCTGTGTAGAACATGGAATTATTAATGAGATGACACCGCCATATTCACCACAGTCCAATGGATTGTCGAAAGAAAGAACTGTACTCTAACTGAGTTGGTTAACGCCATATTAGAGACAACGGATCTATCTAAGGAATGGTGGGGTGAGGCTATTTTGACAACATGCCATGTCCTGAATAGAGTTCCTACAAAGAATAAAAAAATCACACCATTTGAGGAATGGGAAAAGAAAAGATTAAATCTCTCATATTTACACACTTGGGGTTGTTTGGACAAAGTGAATGTGCCAATTAATAAAAAGCGCAAACTTGGATCTAAAACTGTTGATTGTGTTTTCCTTGGTTATGCTATTCACAACGTTGGATATAGATTCTTGATTATAAATTCTAGGGTACCTGATATGCATGTTGGTACTATCATGGAGTCCAGAGATGCTACATTTTTTGAAAGTGATTTTCCCATGAAAAATGCGCCTAGCACGTCTAGTCATGAACCTATAATTCCCCATGAGCAATTTATTCTGATAGAACATTCTGAGGAACCTCATATGCATAATCCTAAGGAGGATGACATTGTAGTCACTCAAAAGAGTAAGAGACAATGGACTGCAAAGTCTTTTGGTGATGACTACATTGTGTACCTTGTGGATGACATACCAAGAATCATTGAAGAGGCATATTTCTATCCTGATGCTGACTTATGGAAGGAAGTAGTATGGAGTGAGATGGGTTCAATTATGTCTAATGGAACTTAGGAAATTGTTAAACGTCCTTATGGATGTAAACCAATAGGATGCAAATGAGTGTTCAAGAAAAAGCTTAGGCCTAATGGTACAATTAAGAGGTATAAGGCAAGGCTCGTGGCCAAGGATTATACCTAGAAAGAAGGTGAAGATTTCTTTGATACTTATTCACTTGTTGCTCGATTGACCACAATTCGAGTGTTACTTTCTCT
The DNA here is from genome assembly GCA_904845875.1 of Miscanthus lutarioriparius. Classification (NCBI taxonomy): domain Eukaryota; kingdom Viridiplantae; phylum Streptophyta; class Magnoliopsida; order Poales; family Poaceae; genus Miscanthus; species Miscanthus lutarioriparius. The sequence continues at coordinate 65,186,756 of CAJGYO010000017.1, read as the reverse complement.
GGCTACCTCTCATGGTCTTATCATTCATCAGATGGATGTAAAGACGATTTTCCTAAATGGAGAGTTAGAGGAGGAGATCTATATGGATCAGTCAGATGGATTTGTAGCAAATGGTCAAGAGGGTATGGTGTGTAAGTTATTGAAGTCCTTATATGGCTTGAAACAAGCTCCTAAGCAATGGCATGAGAAGTTTGATAGAACTTTGACATATGCCAGCTTTGTTGTAAATGAAGCTAATACATGTGTGTACTATCGATATGGTTGGGGCGAAGGAGTGATCTTGTGTTTATATGTTGATGACATATTGATCTTTGGAACCAGCCTTAATGTGATTAAGGAGGTTAAAGGCCTATTGTCTAATAATTTTGAGATGAAAGACTTGGGAGAAGCTGATGTTATTCTTAATGTTAAGCTGTTAAGAGAAGGCAATGTTGGGTTTACATTTTTACAATGCCACTATGTGGAAAAGGTATTGAGTTGCTTTGGGTTCAGTGACTGTCAACATGCTCCTACGTCTTATGACCCTAGTGTGCTATTAGGGAAAAATCAAAGAATAGCAAGGGATTAATTAAGATACTCCTAAATTATTGGTTCGCTTATGTATCTGGCTAGCACTATGAGGCCTGATATCTCGTTTGCTGTGAGCAAACTAAGCCGATTTGTATCAAATCCGAGAGATAATCATTGGCATGCTCTTGAGAGGGTACTACGCTATCTCAAAGGTACTATGAGCTATGGCATTCACTATACCAGGTACCCAAAGGTACTAGAGGGTTTTTGTGATGCTAACTGGATATTTGATACTGATGAGCTTTATGCCACAAGCGGATATGTGTTCTTGCTTGGAGGTGGCGTTGTTTCCTAGAAGTCTTACAAGCAGACCATTTTAACGAAGTCAACTATAGAAGCAGAACTCACAGCATTAGACACAACTGGCGCTGAGGCCAAGTGGCTTCGTGAACTCTTATGGATTTATCGGTTGTAGAGAAACATATACCGGCTATTTCTATGAACTATGACAACCAAACTGTGATAACTAAGGTAAATAGTTTTAAGGATAACATGAAGTCCACAAGGCATGTTAAGCGGAGATTAAAATCTGTTAGAAATTTGAGAAACTTCAGAGTGATAGTGTTGGACTATGTCCACACATCTAAAAATCTAGCAGATCAATTCACTAAGGAATTATCACATAATGTGATAGATAGTGCATCGAGTGAAATGGCCTTGAGACCCACATGAAGTCTATCATGGTGGTAACCTATTCTATGTGATCGGAGATCCCGTGAAGTAGGACGGTGAAATAAGCCACTAGTAGACTGTGAGGAAAGACCCTTAACTTGGCCCATGTCATATGCACGTCTTTCCTTTACTGTAAGGCAGGTTGATTTTTAGTTTAATGTGTTCCAAGTGACTTGGTGAAGCAAAGATATTGTCCTACAAAACATCTTTTGAGGAATACACCTATATGAGTTCGACTACTAGTCACAGTCTATGAGATTTGGGTGATCTCTAGATACTCATCAAAGGCCCAGGAGTATGACTTATATGCTCCAACCAGAGGGGATGTTTTTGGTAACCCAGTATCAGTAAAGAGTTTAGGTGAAACTCATTCACACAAAACTTGCAATTCAAGGCGTAGTCCATTATTTAAGTTGTGGATAGGTGTAGCTTGAAGCTCTAGGCGGATGTTCAACTTAACAGTCTCCGCTGAAAAACACTGGTATATAAACAGTAGTGGGAGAAAGAAAATATCTATACTAGGCTTTTGAGATCTGGTGGAGATTGTTATAATTTATATGGATAAAATTCCCTAAATCCATATGAAGAAATTCTAATAAATCTCAAAGGCCCAATATATGTGTTCTTTAATGGGCTTTATTGTTTAAGTCCATGAGTAGAGGTGGAAGGTACAACGTCAATTAGTACCATATTGCTAGTTGATGTGGAGGTAGTAAGTTCTCCTCTCTATATATATGTACCAATCCTCCTAAGAAAAGACATAACAACAATAGAACTATCATTGGACGTTTCTAGTTTGAAAATAATAAGATAGTTAATTATTGTTTTCTGAAAGGGACCGTGACGCCTAGAAGGGGGGTGAATTAGGCAACTTAAAAGTCTAACTCTAAACTATGGCATCTTTTTCTATTATTAGCAAATCCTATGAAAAAGATAAACTATCTAAATGTGCAACTACGGTTTTGCTAGTATGTTGCTATCTCTACCGCAAAAGAAGTTATGTAAACAATGTAAATGCGGAAGCTAAAGAGTAAGGTAGAGATATGCAAACTCCCGTCGATGACTCTGGTATTTTTACCGAGGTATCGAGAAGCGCGCAAGCTTCTCCCTAGTCCTTATTGGAGCCCCTCGCAAGGAATCCCTCGCAAGGGCCAAGCTCCTGGTCGGGTAACTCTATGGATAGCCTCGAGCCTTCCCCACGCGTAAGTGGGTCTCCGGTGTGCCTTTCGGCAAGTCTTTCTCGGACCGCTCCCCGTCGTCTTCACTATCAAGCTTCCGGTCGAACCGTCGCGTGCCTTGTTTCCTTCGGTACACGGTGGCGGCCACACCACAAACGCGGTTGGTGTGATCTCGCAAGACTACAAACCCCCCCGATGTACAATAATGGTGCGCACAAGCACCGAGTGGTAAGAGGTATACAAACCTCACTAAACACTAGGCCTAAACCTAGAGCAAGCGCATAAGCGGTGGTCTAATCAACCTAAGCACTTCGCAAAGCACCTACGCTAATCACCTAATGAATCACTAAGCACTATACAAGTGGAGATCACTAAAATAGTGTATTAACACCCTGGGTATGTTTCATCAGCTCCACACTACTCAAATTGCTAGTTGAGGGGTCTATTTATAAGCCCCACTGAGAAAGTAGCTGTTGGGGACGAAACCCACTTTTCTGCTACTGACTGGACGCTGTTGTCGTCCTGACCGGACGCGTCCGGTCACTCACAACGGTCACTTGGTCTTTGGCGTGATCAACTGATCGGACACTGATGACGTCCGGTCATATGTCACTAGACGCGTCCGGTCGCAACTGCGCCGCTCTGAAACCTCTCAGGACTTGATCGGACGCCACTGTTCCTGCGTCCGGTCAATCACCCTCCAGCGTCCGGTCAGTTCTGAGCTATTGCCGTGATAGTGAACAGTGTCATCGTCGCGTCCGGTCATGGCTGCTTAGTGTCCGGTCAGTACTGTGGAGCTCGTTTCTTCGTGATCTTGCGTCCGGCTTGGTTCCTATCTTCGTGCTTGTACTTTGCTTGATATCTTGGGTCTTCTCTTGTGCTTCTAGGGTCTTGCTTAAGGTGTTGATCATTGGATCATCATGTCTTCTTCATCCAAGTCATGTCTTACACCCTATTGAACTATAAAACAATCACTTACACATTTATTAGTCTAATTTAGTTGTGTTGGTCATCAAACACCAAAATCCAAAGTAAATGGATCTAGGGTCCATTTTTCTTATATTTTCCACTTCTCACTAGTGCGTTGCCTTCTAAGTTTCTCCGTCCCGATCCTCGGCGCGCATGGAGAGTTGGGAGAGCAGGCCTTCGGGCATCTATGACATCTGCTCGGGTGTACGGACGATCAGGTTTTTGGGGAGCGTCTTCGCGACTGCTCGCTTCTTCTTGGTGACTGCCGACGTCTTCTTTTTTCTCGGATCGTCTACTTCCCGGTGGACGTTTGAGGGACTGCACTGTATATATCTTCCTGCATCGACTGTGGTCCGCAACTTTGAGCAACTCACCATGAATGGGACTAGAGCCACGTGTGCTTTGAGCATGGATCCCTCCATAGGGTACATCTCTATTTTCAAATTGGTTAAATTTAATCTCATTTTCGCTATAATCAGCATGTTGTTTATGAACATATTTGCTACTAATAAGAGTAGTAAAATCACACACGTGCACATATTTGTCATCACAAATTTATTATTATTTTTTCTGGATTAATTTTAACATGAAAATGTCTAAATTTCTAACAACAGATATACGATAAATCGTGGATTTCAAAGAAATTAAATTGGACAAGATCAAACTTCAAAATTCAAATGGAGCTTGAATTCAAGTTTTAAGTACGTTCATCGGATCAGTCGGTGAAGGGCGCAGCCGGAGACACTATGCTATACTGTAAAAACATGGATCTGATTCTTAACAGAAAGAAACATGTGTTCAGTAGGAAACTGTAAAAAGACCGTTCTCGTGGATTCTCTGAAAATTTATTCACTCTCGTGCGAGGCACAGAAAAAAAAAAAGGAAAAGAATGATAGCCCATCAAGACATATCGTCCATTCGTCCCGGCCGAGCTTACCACCCTGTTACCCGCCCGGCCCAGCCCAATACTCGAGAGCCCACCGAACCACCACAATGCAGGGCGATCTGGGCCGTCGGTCCGTCAGATCACGAGCCATCCATCCACCACCGCCGAGAGGGACTCCGAGGGAGGACGGGGGAGAAATGAGCGCGGCGGCGGGCCGGCTGCTGGCGGCGGCGGCGACGGCGGGGGCCGCGGAGGTGCGGGCGTCCATCTTCGGCCACGCGCTGAACCCGACGGGGAAGCGCGCGGCGACGAAGCTCCTGCGGAAGAAGATGGTCGGCGACCAGGTAGCGCAGTGGTACCCCTACGACATCAAGCGCGACGACCTGCTCGTCATGGCGCGCGAGGAGAAGGAGTAAGTGCTCACATCCTCCTCCTCCCCCTCCTCGGCCTCCGCTGGGGGATTGGGCTTGTAGTGATTCGCATGTCTCGCTTGCTTTGCTACGTAATCCCTGTGCCGTTGCCCGTTGGTTGTTCGTGCTCGGTGTGTGTTCGTTGATATGCCTCCGAAGCAGTGTGTCATCTCGCTGACGCCCGGGGATGCATCTGTTGGCTTCAACTACCGACGCAAATTGATGGGCTCACCGACTTGATGTACTAGTCGTTACTTCTTAGTTGTTGCAACCAGGATGCCGTAGTGCAATTCCAGTATGGTGTTTCTAGGTATGGGAATACGGTGCTTTCACCTTCGATGGATATTTTCGCTGGAGGTTTAGATCAATTAGTATCTCTGGCACCTCTGGTGGCTGTCCAATTCATTTTCATTAATCTTTGGTGGTTGTTGATGACTTGATGTTGATCTGGCACGATGTTGTGTTGTGTTATTGTGAAGCAAATGAACGCCCTCAATTGCATGGCTGTTCATATTAAATTCTGATAGCAAACAGGCTAGGGTGAATTTTTGTTGTTAGGGAGCTAGTGATGCTGGATGATAAGTTGGCAGCAGCAAGCTGGGTAGCAGATTCTCAGGGTGTTCGGCTGGTATGTTTTTGGCTTGTTTTAGCTTGTTTCAGCTTGTTCTCTCTCACAGAATACTATTCAATCATCCAAAATCAGCCGAGCTACAGTGCTCCTGTGGCACAAATGCATTTGTTTTTGTCAAAGTTCAAGAAGGCGCTTTCTAGGCGCGGACCCATAGCCTAGCGCCTAGGCTAGCCTAGGCCAGCCTAGGCGTTTCAAGGCGTTTTTCTAGGCGTTTTGCCAATTTAGCACACAATATATATATATATATATATATATATATATATATAGCAGAAAATGCTGAATAAATTAGTTAAATAGAAGCATAGAGTAGCTGAATACAGTATATAAAAGAGAGGGCAGTAGACATACCTTAGTGGCTTACTGGCTTAGGCTCAATAATCAATAGACAGCTTGTTCCTACAGCAAGGATTGACAGCTTGTAAATACTCAATAGACAGCAAGCAGTTCATAAAAAAAATAGAAAATAGCAAGTTGACACTTATCTGAATGATTTCAGCCATCTCCTATCCATGAACAAACCATATCAGCAGCTAGTAATTATAAATTTTAAAGCACAAACAAGTGGACAGGACAGCAATACAAGTGCACAACACAATTCATAAATAAAAGTCTTGTTCAGAGACCACATAGTTCTCACAAAAGAAGAAAAACACAGTCACACAGCAGCAATTCATAAGTTTCAGACATACATGAATGCATCATAAAAGATAAACCATGACATGATAAAAGGCCCCACTACCGTATCATCTTTCTTCTAGAATAGGGTTCCACATAATCATCCTCATCTTCATCAAACTGTTCTTCTTCGGAGTCAAATTCTTCTCCTTCATAAAGCTATCTCACTCTTGCACTTCTACGCAGCTCCAGTTGTTCTTCTGCTCCCACTGCATCTCCAATAACAGACCAAGGTATCCCTGTACCTTCCATCTCATCTTCCTCATCTCTATAGACAACTAATGCACAATCATCTCCATTCTCATGCAGAAAACCTTGAGCTTCAGTTGTATCATTAGACAAGAGAACATCACTGATCTTCTTTGACTTGATCTTTTCTTTCTTATTAATCAGCTTGGAGTTGAATTGAATATGGACCAATTTGTTCAGGCGGGCTGTAGTAAGCCTATTTCTCTTCTTAGCGTGTACCTATAAATTTAAAATAAGAGCATTTTCAGGTCTGCAATTTAATTGTAATGCTGCTGCAATTTTCAGGTAGACAGGTACTAACCCCTTCAAACCCGCTCCAATTTCTTTCACAACCAAAAGAGCTTGATGTCAAAGATAGGATCCTTGTAGCCATCTTCTGTAAAGCTGGTGTTTCAGTTTCATACAGCCGCCACCATGATGCTGAAATAAATGAAAAACACCTCTATTAGTTAGTACCATTTATTGTTAGATGAAAACAGCAAACAACCATGTTGTAATCAAATTTATTGTAAATCCCTCCTTGCATCACCTTGTCAGAGAGTTTGCACTTCACCTTGTCCTCGTTAGCATCAACAAGAACCCCATATTCCCATCCCACATCATCCGAATTCCTTCTCAGGAGATTCGCTCCCTCAGTGTTCGCTAGGTATACATTCAGATCCAGAGCACAGATTAGGCTCTCTAACATTCAGGCATTCAGAGTAGTCATTCAGAGCATTCAGGCATCCAGAGTATTCAGCTTCAGAGCAGGGGAGGGGACTGACCTTGGGGCTGCCGCTTAGGGAGGACCGGAGGACACCGTCGGGGAGGGATGCGCCTGCGGGAGGGGTGCGCCGACGGGAAGACGATACCGGTGGGGAGGAGCTTCTAGGCGGGGAGCAGTGCGACCGGCGGGGAGGCGCTTCCAGGCGGGGAGGAGCTTAGGGACGGGCCACGGAGAGGAGCTTCCAGACGGGGAAGAGCGCGGCCTGCGGATCCACCTGCCCGGCGCCGGCAGGGAGGAGTGCGGCCGTTGGGAGCAGCTTCCCGGAGGGGTCGTAGGTGGAGGCGGGGGAGCGGCAGCAGCCGTCTGAGAGCGGGAGAAGCACGAAGCAGGCAGGCGCGCGTCCTTTTCCCCCCTTCTCCCTCTTATCCTTCCCGCGCGAGGCTTCTTTTCCCGCGCCTGAAGCCAGCTGCGCGCGCGCTTCTGCGGGGGCGGATAATTTCGCGCGCTCGCCCGAGGCGTCCGCCTCCACGCCGCCTAGAGTGCCTGCGCGCCGCCAAATCGCCGCCTTGTGCCGCCGAGGCGCTGCGCCCGCCTACCCCCGTAGCCCAGGCGAAGCCCGTCGCCTCCCGATTAGTCGCGCCTAGGCACGCCTAAGGCGTCGCCTATTTGAACTTTGGTTTTTGTCAGAGGGTAGTCTAGCAATCACCAAGTAAAGTACGGAACTATGTCACTAATTTGCCTTCTCCAGCTAGTCTGGTGCTCTGATATCTGGATTTGTTGTCACCATAGGATATGTTGGCTTTTTTTTTTCTGTCCCAAGAATGCATCTATTGTTTGATAAGGGGTCCTCTCGCACAACTTAATATTGGCTGAGAAATGTGAGATATTGTTTGGAATATCTGTATTGAGATGATTTGTACTACAGTAAATCTGATCATTCACTCTTTGACCATGTTGAACTTAGTTCTCTTTCGGTTTATCGCAAGGTTCATGCACATGGGCATATTTCCACTTAGTATCTAGGAATGGAAAACTGGTTGGCACAGACCCATCTATAATTTATTTATTTATTTATTTATTTTTGTAATTTTTCTGAGGTAATGCTGACAGTTGAAAAATGTGTGAAAAATGTGCAAGAATCAGTGTGACTACTTGACCCTCTCTTTTTGTTTTCTGGGTTTCAGTTGAAACCATAAAAAATCATAATTTGATTCTTCTTTCCTGGGTTTGAGTTGAAATCATGAAAATGGTGCGAACTCCCAGATGTGTTTTGTTAATGGTATTAGGGTTGCATCAGGTTTGTGCTGTGCTGTTTAGCATAGGAGTTCAAGACTGCTTATCGAACCTTAGTTCAGCAGCGAGAACTACGTGAGGAACCTGTGGATTGCCTTGCATCTTTAGAAAGCCAGAAGTCATTATTTTATTCTTTATAAGTATACAAGTCTTTGGGTTTAGTATTCACCCTTGTAAGATAGTAAAGGTATTGCAGATTCCACTGGCATAGGAGTTCAAGACTGCTTATCAAACCTTAGTTCTACTGCGAGGACCAAAATGGAGTTTGTGATGTTGTTTATGTATAGTTACATGTCTTTGGTTTTAGACTTTTAGTATTCACCCTTGGAATACAGTAAAAGTATTGCAGATTTGGTAATGAGATGCAAAAAAAAAAAGGAGCATGCTAGCTGAAAGATACTAAGAAAAACATAGAGCAAGTGTGAATCAAGCATGATAGATATTAGTGTTTCTCATTCTGAACTGCAGCATTGAACATAGCCTGTTGTTTTCTGTTCTTTCTGCCCACATTATCATGAGTTCAAGAAGCAGACAAAATGCACAAGTTACAAGAGTACTCAGTAGTATTGTCTGATAGAACTTTCTCATTGCTATGACCTATGAGCATTTATCTTACTGGGACATGTCTACTTTCCGCAGGCGTCTGGCTAAGCTGGAAATGCTGAAGCGTCGTGGCAAGGGACCGCCAAAGAAGGGACAGGGAAGGCGTGCTGTCAAGAGAAGCAAATAGTCGTGCCACCAATGCTCAGCTCTGCTTCTGGCGTTTGCCTTGTTTGAATGCTGTAACGTAATGATTTGTTGGGTGACGAACTGACGATAGATGAAGAAACCCACGTTTGCTCTATCAAGTTTTATAGCTTACAACTGTTTTGCAATGAAACCGCCTTCCATGTTGGAAGAATGATAGGATGTGCTTCCAATAGAGTTCATGATCCTGACACCTAAGTGGCAGTTACAGTGTTTTGGTAAAACAATTTCAGGATGAATCAGGCGTCCTTCCGTTAAGAACTCAAGATTAGGATAACAAAAAATCCAAATCTGATTTTTTTTACAAGACAAATCTGAATTAAAGATGATCAAAACTAATCTTGGCAATCGAAGCACATGCACAGCATTGTACAACAAGGAGGACACGGATGAACTGAAGTCAAACATCGTCGGAGCATGCGTTTTCGTGGCGTGGCGTCTAGAACTCGGTGCGTACGGCGTCAATGCAACTGCCGCCATCGAACACCCCTGGGGCGGCGCCATTGCCAGCGCCACCACCGTCGCGCTTGTGAGGCACCGGAAAGCTCAGCACGCACGCGAAGTCGCTCTCCGCGCCGTCCTGCGCGGCGCGCACGGCGACCTTGACGCTGATCCACCCCTCGGCACGCTCCCGAGCGAGCGCCGCGGCCACGGCGCGAGCGCGCCGGCCAGGCGGCACGCGTTGCACGCCGGCCCACGCTACCGGTAGCGCGTTGCCTCCACCGCTGCGCTGCGTGAACCCCGGCAGCGCCACGGCGGCACCGAGCTCCTGCCCGGCGTAGAACGGCGCGGCCCTGATCCCCGTGTACCGGCGCGCGTACAGGTTCGGCGGGCCGTCGAACCGCAGCACGGCGGAGAGGTTGTACGTGACGGCTGAGGCCGCGGCGTCGAAGGCCAGGGCGCGGAGCTCGCCGGACGCGACGTAGGGGACGACGTGGTGCGGCCGGAGGAGCAGCCGCGGGATAAGGGACGGCACGAGGACGAGCACCGCCAGGAACACGACCAGAGGCGCGAGGCAAGCAGCGGCCGCGGCTGCCACTGCTGCCGCGCACTGCCGTCGCCGCTGGCTCGCTGGCGACGGCGTCTCCGCGGACATGGCTCGCAGGATGGGGACTGCAGCTGCTGGATCGTCACTCCTCAGTGTGTGATACAAGGCTCCGATCATTGCTGCGCTTAATAACCCTGGAAGCTGCTTTGGTACGCTTTTTGCTCCTAAAAGGAATGGACCACCACCATTGCTAAAGGAAAAAGGCAGTAGAGTTACCTGACGGAGAGCAAAGCATCCGATGACTCCATGATTAACCCCTTTTGCTTTCACGAATAAACTAGCATTTAACAGAAATAGAACTCAAAAGAAAGGATTACTGGATATTTTGATGAAAGTTCAATATTTTACAGGAAGATACCAAGCAAATGCCCATTAATAACAGCACGAAAAGTATATCAGGAGGGCTCTAGGGCCTCTGACGGCACAAAATCGGCAATAGAGCCTTGGTCCATATTATGCATTTGCTAACTTTGTTTGCTAAGCTTCAGATCCAGTTGGACTCCCGTGGTTGCTTAAATCATCATCGAGAGCTCTCCTCGTCGCATCCCACAGCTGAGACTCGATTCCCAGCTTCTTCAGCTCGTGGAGTCCTCTCTCAACTTTTTACATGTTTGCAGGAAAAGAAAAGGATAATCAATAATGATCTCACTGACGTCAAGCTTGAAATTCAGCTTGCCAATTCCTCTATGTTTTTATACATGATTATGGGAAAAATCAATCACAATGAATTCATTGTGACTTCAAAATTTAAATTTAGCAAGGTTCAGGTGGAGAAAACCTGCATTAAACTAAAATAATTGATTTCGAGAAAAAAAACTATGGGAATGGATGAAAATAACCTACCTTCTATTACATCGCTTGTAGTAACTGGGTGATTGCTTTGTTCTATCCAAAAATGTAGTCGCTCATCAGCTATATCTTCTTCTACGTTGTGATTTTTGGCCCGCCTCCAGAAATAGGTCAACCATGCCTGTAGTGTGTTGGAAATCAAAATAAGAGGACACTAAACATGAAGCTTACCAGATAACGAAAAGCAAAGCCATGAAGTGTTTTCACATAATATTTATTTTACATTTCTCTTTACTAACGTAGTCAAGTTTGTTAAGCACATAATGGACACTAATACAAAATTAGGAGATTAGGTTCATGATTATATATAAACTACACTAGGGCGTACCCAGTGCAGAGAGTTCCCGCTCTGTGCGGGGTCTGGGGAAGGGTGTCAGTGGCAAGCCTTACCCTCGCCTGTGCAATGCGACGAGACCGCGACTTGAACCCGGGACCTTCCAGTCACAGGCGGTAAGACTCTACCGCTTGCACCAGGCCCGCCCTTCTACATATAAACTGCACTAGCAATCCTTAAACTTGTACCATGGTGTCATTCATGTCCCTAAACTCTTAATATTGCAGATCACAGTCTGGCCACTCAAGGTTCAAATCCCCCTATCAGCATGTGATTAGACGGACATCTCTCTTAGCCAAGAGTACCACATAAACAAACACATGCTGATTTGGACCTAGAGTGACAAGGTATTTAAGAGTTTAGTTATCTTGATGATACCACAGAATAAGTTTATCGTTTGTTAGTGTATTTCATTCTATATTATTAACAATGGAACAAAAAAGAATATTAATGCTGGCCAGAGCGAAATAAAATTTGAGTAACATAACATAATCTGTTACCTGCTTGAAGCGTACATCTTCTCGCTCTTCCGCACTTAACTCTAGGACCAGGAAATATGTCAGACACATAATTAGGAAAGTGAATTGACATTGTGTTCGTCAAAGGTCATGGATACAAAAGTACTGACAGAGCAACTAACCTAATGACTCAGAAGGGCTCCGACCCTCAGAAGCTTGGCCTGTAATGGACGTTCAATCCTTATCAAAAGGTAAAATTATTCATCCAATGACATTAATTCATACAATAACACTTTTTACAGGCGAATTATGCATAATATTTCTCGGAAGTGGCTCAACATTGTGCAAGTTAAGCTACATGCTACACATGCAAATATTATCATCATCACAATGAGTTAAGATCTATTCCCTACTATGTTCTTGTTATAGTGAATAAGAGAAATCAAGATCATTACTTTTATGGTTTATCTTCGTTAACGAAAAGAACCAGTTATGGCTATCTATTGGTGGTCCAGGGAAATATTGTACATAAAATATTAGTAAGATGAAAGTATAAGAAATGAGTACATTTTCGAAAAGCCACCTGAGAGAGGTTTGATATGTCGATTTTCAGCCAAAGTAAGCATGATTGCATCCTCTACCTTCAAAGGAAATATGAAGTTATTATTACAGCACTATGAATAAAAGCAGACGAGTCGCGGTCTCCTCGCATTGCACAGGCGAGGGTAAGGCTTGCCACTGACACCCTTCCCCAGACCCCGCACAGAGCGGGAGCTCTGCACTCGGTACGCCCTATGAATAAAAGCAAAAATATAGTAATGCCATTTTTCTGAGAATATGCAAAAGCTAACTCAATCTCATATATGTTGCATTTGCTATATACTTTACAGAGATGAACCAGTCACTCTAGTAGCAGTAGGATTCTGAAGTTGGATAATCCACTTTTCCATATTACCTGGTGTGGCACAGCAAAATCCAAAATATTCTGAACAATTAACTAGAATAGAACTGTATGAGACGTGGCAGGCAATAGGTTTCACATTCTAGGAAATCATGTACATCAATTAATACACGAAAGCGGATTTTAAACAGTGTGAATCATGTCTCTGAGTTAAATTGATCATGCTGACATGCAGTTGAAACTTTCAAGTTTGAGAAAAACCTTGAGTGAAGCCAATTCACGCAATCCTTTCTCAACTGAAAGCATGGTCTCAATATTGCCATCACTAGATATATCGTTTACATCAGACATTTTGCTTCTGCTCTCCATGTCAGCATTATCTGTCACCACATGAACTATGAGAAAAGAACAGGGTTATGTGACTAAGGTCATGCATGAAATCTGATACACTTAGTAATCCTTCATCATCCGAGACTATTTTAAAAGCAGTAAAACTACTAACATTAGCCCTTCAGATGAGATTTTTTTAGTACACATAGCAAAAGGCTCCTTTTACACTGCACAGTACAAATGTAAAGTGCAAATAAATCCTATTTTACAGCCAGAAGATGCGAATAGAGAGTCAAATCTGAGCAACTCAATTGAAGTTTCCAAATTTCTAGCATGTAGAAATTGGCCACGTGGTTACATTTTGTTACAATCAAATCACTGCATAGAATAAGAATACTACTGAAGGTTTTTCATTTGTTACTTGTCAAATTGTGTCATGACCTGTGGGGAATCTGGGTCTCATCTCCATGATTAGCCAATAGAGATAATTTAGTACTTGCATAGTAAGTGGAACATATTATTCTTGTATCAACAGCTTCATAGAAGTAAAATATCAAAACAAGAAGAATTAAAGATAGCTTTTGATAACCTGATAAAGTTCCATCTCTTGCCTTTTGCCCAATTGATAGGACTGCTTCAAGTGCACGCGGTGCAAATGAGGACCAGTATTCTTTTTTTTCTTCAGCAATATCAGAATGTATCCCTGGGGAGGGGGTGCTCACCATTAGCCAAAACCAGACACTATATAACAATTTATATATTAAAAAATCGTCTGTTTGCTTATTGACAAGACACATTTTTTTCATGGAACATACAAAATTGGAAATCGACATTGATCTTTTTAGGGGAAATATTGTGTGAATTTATTATGAAAAAGAACAAAAGAGAGATTACAAGTTCAAACTTTATGAATAACCAGACAGCACTAGTGTTTAAACGCAAACTAAGTTAAACAGTAGCAAAAAAAAGTGTGGTGTGAACACGAAAGGACAAACAGGGTTGGATAATTATGCATCCTAGCCCATGGTCCTAAGGTTGAGCTAGCAGTTACAGATTACAATGGTTACTAGTTGCTGTTCCAATATGTTAATTCAAGAACACACAATTCGGCCTGTTCGCTGGTTGGTTTCTGGGCTGATAAGCCCGGCTGGTGCTGGTTTGTTGTGAGAGGAAAACACTGTTGGCTGGCTGATAAGCCCTGACTGAAACCAACAAGCGAACAGGCTGAATATTTGAAACATTATTTAGGCAACTGGGAATACTCCCTCATCGTAAAGGAGTACAAACTGTGCAAAAGTGATCTTGGTACCAAGTTTAGAACATAATGTCCAGTAGCGGGCCAGCCAACATCTCTTTAGCACCACCTCCTCCTGATTAAGGAATTTCATGAAAAATTACAATGATAAGCCACAGACAAAAAGTGCTCATATTGTGATTATGTAACCAACGTACACACCAGCTCTTCCTGTGACAGCATCATTCTGTTGGCTGTTGCCTGAAGAGATCTCAGTTCTGATCTAGCACTTTTCAGTCTCCGAGATACAGATGTAACCAAATTACTAGTAACCTATCACAAATTGCAAAATATGACTCTGGAAAATTCGTTCAGCAATGGATAACCAGATTCATGGAAAAATCCAATACACCTTTGCTTCTGACTTAAGGGTTGCAATCTCATTACAGCTTGCACTGCTGGACCTTCGCGAAGCAATTCGCATAGCAATCTAAGAGCAAAACTGGCATCAAGCTCGAACAAAACTAGTATGCAAAAATTGATCACAAATAACTGTATAGTGCACACAGTAATAATCAAAAGTGACTCAAACAAAAGCAAACTTCTCTCTCTAGTGCTCCCTCAAAACTTTGAGCAGGAGAAGCTTTCTATGGGAACATACCTTTCTTTGTTCTAGTGCTGCGTCTTTCCTGAGAGCCAAATTGAAAATATGGCTTAAAATACAAAGCAGGCATCGACAATAAGTAGCATATTTTTAGTAACTGCCATACCTGCTAATCAAAATTGGCTCTGTTTCTACTGCATCACCAATATCAGAATCCTGAAGTCCGGAAATAAATATGGTAAATGCAAAACATGAAAATTTCCACATGGTATCCAAACAAATCATACTAGCATACATCCAGTTGTCAAGTTAAAAACTAAAAAATAGGACAGTCAATCAAGTAATATCAGAAGCAAAGATTTAGTCAGCATTTTATCACAGAAAAGACCTCTCTCTCCATGTGCATGGATTTGGCATCTCCATCATCAGACCTTTCTTCTGCAAGCTGAAGATGGGAAGATGCAGGTAAGATAAAAACAAGGTTGATTGCTTCCAACATGTTAAACTATAAAAGAAAATAGAATCATGATATCTCACTTTGTCATACATGCTTTCATTTTCCACTTGAAGTGTGTTAATCTGCAAAGCATGGACATAAAAAATTAAGAACCACAGCTGCACACCAGAATAAAAGAAAAACTAATTTAGGCAAATGATTGACAGCTGTTTTGACAGTGTCCATAACATTGGTTAGACAAGAATTGTAGCATGGAGGAGAGATAACTCATATTGAAGGTTAACCCCGCAAGCAGTAAACAGAATGTTACATAGATCGTAGCATTAAGATTCTATATAAAACTTGAATTCATGAAAGAAATTACCTCATCATTAAGAGAAGAAGATGTACGACGAGCTCTCAATGAGCTTCCAAGATCAACTGATCTCCTAAGAATGATGTAGCCTATATTACTTAACAAGTGATCATTGAGAACCAAGAATGCAAAGGCAGCAAGTATCAAAAGGTTCTTTTAAACAAAAAACAAATACTTACATAACTAACACCGATAGATAGAATAATTTTCTAAAAAATGTCTTAAGTCAAGTGTAATTCAATCAATGAGTGTTATTCAGTAATGTGGCATGTCAGTTGCAAAGGTTTGTACTTCTATTATCCTTAATATAATGATACACAGCTTTCCTATGCATTCGAAAAAAAAGTTGCAAAGGTATGCTTGCTATTTGCTAATTGTTCTAGACAAATGCTGTCTCAGAAAACCCCAGTTTTGGAGTTTCAGTTATCCAATGAAGACTTATCCTATTTACAAATGCTCAAATGATTAGTTCATATTAAACGTGGTGGTGCATTTGAATCCACCATATTATTGGACCTTTTGGTAAGTTTCAGAAGCAAGCAATGCCACATAAGCAGAATCATGATTTGCGACTTCTGTTGCAATGCTCATGGTAATATGGCACCAACATCTCAAATTTAGCATCAAGTTACTCCACTATCAAAGTTGCAGCATCACTAATAACTAGCTGAAGAATTAACACACAATTCTACTGCTTTGATATTTATTTAGCACAGTTTCTGCGTCTGGGAAACTAGAACACGCTGCATAGATAGTGTGTTATGTATGGCAGGACCTAAAGCCAGCACAACAAGAAGCCTATCGCGGCCTAAAATTTCGACTTCAGTTATCTTCAGTATTTTAGGTGATTATTACTTTGGAGTTTGCTTTGGATTTGGATTAGGCAATCCAGGTATATAGGCTTATTAGTTTAGCAAAACTAATAGGTGTTTCGGAAGGAGAACAGTCGGTGTTATATAAACCAAACTGATGTATTCCTAGTCCTCAAAGCCAGCAATGAGAACAAATATTCTTCCTATCTTCCTCTCTACCTCTCTCTCAAGTCCACCATAGCTCCAGCGAGGTGAGGCGAACAGACTCAGCCGACCGTCAGTCGCCACTATCAACTCCACAGTCTTTGATCCACATCCACCATGCCACAACATAGTGCTTGGAAGATAAGTCGTAGCCTCAAAGCAAACTAGCAACCAAAAAACACGGGGAAACTAATCATCTGCCTCAAGCGCAGACATGGAATCCAGATAAAAACACGGAGATAGCAGAACTTTTGGATAACTGGAAAAACTCCACAGGCCCACAGTGAAGATGCTGGGAAAATGTATTAACGTATTGCACCACGAAATCTGTCTTCTGTCATGCATGGGGGCACACAATAATTAATACTTGAGAGCAGGACAGTCCTTACCTCTGCTCCCTTCGGTTCGGCATGGGCGACTCTGAACCAGCCCCGGCCCCCGCACCGCTGGTCGCCGGCCGCTTGATCGACGGGATCATGGGGACCGACTTCCCAGCCGTGTAGCGGTTGGTCAGCGACGGCGGCCGGCCCACCTGCGTCTGATCCGCAAGGTAACGGCCTATCTAAAATGCACAGAATTGCACGCCACCACTTAGCACATCGCACAGGCCGTATTGAGAATCGAGGAGCATTGCAGAGTATGCACTACAAAATCACATGCAGAGCCAAATGCCACCGCATGGACACGATGGTTACCGAGGGGGAAGGGCATCGGGTGGAGGTGCGGCGCGGGGTGTTGGAGAGCTCGATGGGGGGACCAGAAAGCTCGTAGTCGTCGTCGTCGTCGCTCCCGCTGCCGGCATCCCCACCCGCTCCGCCGCCCATGACCCGCGCGAGGCGCTGCGCGGCGGCGCGCGCGGCGCTGTTCTGCGCGCGGGCGCCGGCGCCGGCGCCGACCCCCGCGCGGCGGCCCGCGGTGGAGGCCGCGCCGGCGCCGCCGAGGGACCCCGCCCGCGCGTGGCGGTGGACTGGGGACAGCTCCTTCGGGGATCCGCCGGGCGACGTCTGCGCGCTGCCACCGCCGGCCTGGTGGTGATGCGACGCCGCCTGCGCGTAGAGGCCCCGCCGCGACGCGTACCCCAGCCCGCCGCCGCCCGGGCTCGCCGGCCGCGACAAGCGATCCATGGGAGTGTGAGGGGGATTCGGTGGACGGATTCGGTGGGGGAGGAGGAGGAAGAAGGGGAGAGATGAGCGGGCGCGCGGTTCGCTGGTTCGTCCGCTCCGAAGGCAGGGGAGGGGGCGAGGCGAGGCGGGGGTGTAACGGTCTCGTCTCTCGAGACTCGAAATGGTTGTGGTCAGGGGGACCGAGGATCTTCTGCGGCGTCTGTGCGCAGCCACCTCCGGGGTGCAATGTTTTCCCTTTTTGATTTTCTTTCCCTTCTTTTTTTCGTAAATGATTCCTCTAGCGCGTCCGTCTGTCCGCACGCTGGCTTCTCCGGCCTGCATACGTTCCTGTTGATAGGCCACGACGCCCAACGGCTCAACACTCATATCCGCTCGTCCACTCGCTCCAATCATATCCGCTCGTCTAGTTCGCAGCGCCGCGACCGTGCCGTGACTGCCTGCGTTCTCTAAGGCGTCTAGGTGCCCGCTAGCCATCCCGCTTGCTTTTTATGTCATCACCGTCGTCACATTGCCCCCACCTCACCCTCTATGCGCCGCCACCCAGCTCCACGACTGGGCTCCACAGCGACCGTGCTCTCTCGGTGTTCGGGCACCCACTGGTCATCCCACCCACCCTCTACTCGTCCGTCGTGCCGCCCCACCTTGCCCTGTGTGCGCTGTCACCCAGCTCCGTGTTGCTGGTGAGCTCTACACCGGTGAACTCCACATGCTGACGCCCAAGCAGCAAGGTGATGTTGCGCTGAAAGCATATGTTGCAAACATATGTTTTGAGTGTTTCAGGTGTTTTTAGATGTATATTGCATGTGTTTCATATGGATGTTGTAAAAATAGATCTAGATGGTGCATATGTTGCAATACCTATACACGTATGTTTCAAAGTGTATGTTCTAAATATTTCATTTGTTTTAGACGCATATATTGCAAGTGTTTCATTTGTGTGTTGCAAAATGAGATCTGGATGTTGCATTCTGCAATGGTTTCACACGTATATTGCAAGTATATGTTCCAAATATTTCATCTATTTCAGGCGTATGTTGCAAGTGTTTTATCTGGGTGTTGTAAAAGTAGATCTGGATGTTGCATATGTTGCAATGGCTATGTTGCAAGTGTATGTCCCAAATATTTCATCTGTTTCAGACGTATGTTGCAAGTGTTGCATCTAGGTATTACAAAAGTAGATCTAGATGTTGCATATGTTGCAATGGCTATATTGCAAGTGTATGCTCCAAAATGTTTCATCTATTTCAGACGTATGTTGCAATTGTTTCATCTGTGTGTTGCAAAAGGAGATCTAGATGTAGGCATGGAGCAAGCCCAAGCCCTCAGTAGTCGTGTTGCTGCCCGAGCAGTGTCGTGACAGCTACTGGTCTGCCATGACGGACGACCATAGAAAGCGGGTGAAGGGGACCTCCAGCGATGACGGTGGGTCACCAGCAGGTAGAGGTTGGACTCCCACAGGGGCGTGAGAGGCACGGTAGACGCCTCGGTGAGGCCCGTGGACACTGAGAAGGTTGGCTGTTGCGGCTCCCTAGCGTATGGGCCAATGGCAAAGATAGAGGTTGTGGACATGGGAGCGGTGGGGACGGGATGCCGTGGGTGATGCGGGCACGGCGGGGATGTGAAAGTGCAATCAAGCCCTAATTGTGGATTTTGGTGATAGTGACCACGCAATTAGAGAACTAATGAGATTTATCGAGATGACAAGCAGTGAATCTATATTCGAGGATGTTGCACGAAATGAAGGAGCCCCCAATTACAAATGTTGATGGCTTCAAACTTAAAGTAGGTTTAAATTCCTTTATATTTAGAATTTGAGTATAAGAAAAGCCGTACTATAAAGGGGGACACAATGCTTAAGCTAACATGTGCTACCAGGTGCTCAATGTTACACATACATCTTCAGTTATTCAGCCAAGACAGTCAACACTTCACTCTTACCGTTGCTGTCTTGCCTGGTGCGGCAGTGCCGCACTTGGAGAGAGGCGACACTTGAGCCATGGCACTGCCGTGACTTAAGTGACCGTTGGGGCTGGGGGTACTTATACCTTTTCCCTTCCTCCCCAACATCTCTCTTCTCTCTCCCACTCATTCAGCTCATCCAAGAACAGAAGAGTACCCTTCTCTCTCTTCTCCATTGGTGACCTTGAGCTCCCAAGCATTCTCCATTGATTTCCCCATCCATCCTTGAGAGAAAAAGGTTCCAAACTTAATTAGAGAGCAGATCTTTTGATTCCCCAATTCAAAAGAGCACTTGGTTCATATTGTTGTGGCATAACCGCCTAATCTATTGCCTCCTAGGAGTGCTTGTCTTCCATTAGACACTAAACACTCAAGAAAGAACACTAAATTACACGGTCCCATCGAGCACACCCCAAAGGAGAACCCGAAAATCCACATTTTTTTATCAGGATCACAAATGAGAGAATAAAGCTTATAATATTCTTAAACCATTTCTTACATTACTTTTAATACAACATCAGAGTATAATATTTATTATTTATAATAGCGGAACATGAACATGTTATCAGAGTTATGAATAATTTAAATTAACAACGAAATATAAAAATGTGATCAGAATTACAGCGGAAATAAATAGCTATTAAAGGCATGATGAAGCATTGATAAATAACTAGGACAACATATTATAAAACTTTCATTTATAAAAAATATTTAGTAAGAGTTATAAATAAAAACTATGATCGCAGCGTAAAGGAATCCTCTCTGAGCCCACTAGGAGGAATCCACATACAAGGGTCAGCTCTAGCATCCACTTGTCACCTGCAACAGGGGGAAATAAAACCCTGAGTACTCAATTGTACTCAGCAAAACTTACCCGACAGGAGGAAAGAAAAGACTCCAAGGATATACAAGGCTATCTGGCTTGTGGGTTTATTGCATATGCAGAAAGCATTACTAAGCATGCGTCCTTATATTCAATTTTTATTAGCAGTCGCATTAGTTCTTTAACTAACCATTATATGTAAGCACATGTGCTACTTTCAAGCAGGTGGTAAGCAATCAAATTTCTATTTCTTCACCTTTCCTCTTTCAGTTCTTACTATGGTGCTAGGCTGTAGACAAGCCGTATCGGATCGCCCGACGATTCACGAATCAATGCCCTCGGCTGGGTACCCCAAAAACACACGCCCCGCTTGTACCTCAGACACAAGCAGGAACAACCCACTACCCTCCTATCATGGGGTCCAGGTCCCCGTCCAAACTGGGACTCAAAGCCTCTGCCCCTGAGTCCCAGACTTAGTGTGGTGCAAGGACCTTCTACCCAAAAATCATCCTAACAGTCGGTCTGAAAAGAGCCAGAACCCATAACAAGAGAGTAACAAGTCTTCCAAGACCCCATACCCAAGTATGTGCTCGGGATAATAAGTCTGTGACTTACCTAGAGTCCAATGCAATGGCCGGTCTTTAACCGACACAAACAGGGAAAACAGTGTAACCAAGCTATGTCCCGTTGGCCGCAGGACACAACCTCTTACACCCACCAATACCCAAACCATATCCCTACTCGGTCACCATTTTTTCTTTCCACCATTTATATTTTCCAAGTGATAATAATACAGTAATATATTTTCTATATCTCGCTAGTGATAGGCAATCACTCGATTTCTACCGGAGTCCTGTAGCATAGCAATCTACATGATTCTATCATACTAGTAAGACTCATAGGATAAAGATTTATATATGCAAGTGGGTTTCATTCAACTCCTTAAAACTTAATGCACAAACATAATTTAAAGTGCAGAAAAGTAGGGGTTATGCACCGGGGCTTGCCTAGGTAAGATTTAATCAGAAGTTAACTTTCCATCTTGGCGACACGATCTCCAAAAGTACCATTTCTTCAGCAACTCCCGATGACTCTGCGATCCATCGACGTACCTATTATGATATGCAATGCGATGCAATGCAAAGACGTAATTAATTGACTGCAACCGTGACTCGTAAAATACGATTTACGCCTCTCAAGTTAACGAGCTAGTTTTAACGACGACCGTACTTAGGCTACATATCCATGCTATCGAATAAGGCATTGTTTCCTAATAAATGTTTTAGTTATACAATCCCAAGGTGTTTCTTTATTCTATTCTATTGATTTAATCTTTATTCAAAATAGGGCATCATTACCTATCTAGCAAACTAATTATTCTGGAGCTACAAAAATTACAGTGAGCAACTAATAATATTAGGAATCTACTGTAAATTTTTTAGAATCAACCATATCACCGATTTATCACAGAAAATTCCCACAAGTTTATGTCTTAACGATATTACGTATCTCAAATTAATTATATAGCTTCCAAGAATATTATCAAACTATGTGAACAAAATATACTAGTAGATAGATCATGATTTTAGAAACTTAACAAAATTGGTTTCACCATTTTTGGATAACTACACAAATTTATATTGATTTTATAAGTTAAACTAGAAACCTATATTAGAAAAGCATTTAGATAACGGAAAGGGCTGGCGGTAACCCCCTTTCGGCCCAGCAGCCCGCGGTAACGGCGCGGCAGCCAGGGGCTCAACGCACACACGCGGCCTAGCGGCACCAGTCTGACCCAGGCGGGGCGGCACAAGTCTGGCCCAGTGTGCGGCGCAAGTGGCCTAGCCATGGTGGCCATAGACCGGCCTGGCGATTTTGCAAAAACAACCCTGCATTTACCTTAAACTGATCCACAGTCCAATATACACTGTTTATGTGAGTCACGTTAACGCACCTAGAACCCACGAAAAGCTTCTAATTACACGTTCTCACCTTCCTTCCTTCCCCAGAAGCAGAGCACGGAGTAGAGGAGGTATGGACGGTGGTCAATCCCGGCCGAGGAAGGCACAGCAGTGGTGGAAACCCGCCGGTGAGGGGCACGGGAGCCCTCACGACCAAGGGTTGGCTGCGGCAAGACCTGAGCCAGCCCCCGGCAGCCTACCCGTGCGAGTCGTGGTGGCGCGGGGCCAGACGGACGATGGCAACGGCGCTGTGGCGGAAGGCGGTGCAGATCTTGGCGCGTGGCGAGTGCGAGCCAGGGGTGCATAGCATGGACGGGGCGCGGGGAGCAGGCCAAGGCGACGCGGTGGTGAGACTACGGTGCCATGGCATCCATAGCACGAAGGCAGGGCGACTCAATGTGGCGTAGGTGATGGCGTGGCTCAGAGAAGAGCAGCGCAGCATGGGGGGTCGACGACGGTGGTGGTGCTATGAGGTACGAGCGCGCAATGCGGGTAGGGAAAAGGAGGGGGCACTGGTGCTACACGCGGAGGGGCGGAAAGCAGGGGAAATAGTGATGGAGCGCGCCAACGGTGAGGTGGTGGTGCGGGGGTGGTAGTGGCACGGCCACGGCAGGAAAGGGGACATGGCACGGCGACCTCGGCGCGCAACGGCGCTGGCCGAGCGGCTCCAGGCGACGCGAGCGTGAGGGAGCGCGCATGGGCACGGTAGAGAGCAAGGCGGAGGTAAATGGTGCCGGCGTCCGAGAGCGGAGAGGCAGAGTAGTGGAACAACATTGGCCGAGCTCGAGCCTTGTGGTGGCATCAGTAGCAGGGATGGTAGCGTGCGGCAACAGAAGAAGAAGAGAGGGGAAACAGTGCGAGGGAGGGAACCATCATATGCGCGCCAGAGCACGAACGCGAGGGTAGGACAGGACGACATAGCTTGGCTAGCAGAGGCGCGCCTGTGCGCACATAGGAATGGGAGTGGGCACGGCGAGGAGGGGAGCAGAGCCATGTGCTCACTTTCTGACACCCCTGCGCGATGGATTAGTTCAAGAAGCAAGCTCGGTCATCCTGCTTTAACGCACTCTAGAACAAGGACGCGAGGGAGCATGCTCACATGGCCGACTGCGCTCGTCCAGTACAGCAGTAGTATCCAGCAGAGAAGGGATAAGCAGAGGCAGGCAAGCAGAGAAAAGAAAGAGCAAACGACGACTCGACAACATGGCGCGACACAAATAAATTGGATGACTAACTCTGAGCGGTAGATGCACCACGTCGTCCAGCGATCAGGATGGCAGTGAGGTGCCTTGTCACCCTAGAAACCAGGGCCAATGACCACTAAGCGATGACTACGAAGCAACACGGATGTATGATGGGGTAGATGGATCAAGAGGCGAGGAATGCGCCAAGATCACCAACGGTGACAAGACCCTACGTGCAGCCCACGTCCCGACGTGGCTTAGCAGGATGAGATTAGGATGCTGTAGCGGCAATTGGATAGTCCACTGAGAAGCGGCGTTAGTAGCGCGGCCGTAGAGGCGAGACTGGCAACGAGGCTAGTGCACAGCAAGGCAGCGACGAGGATAGGCGCGAATACAGGCGTCCATGAGCGTGTTGTGTACGTGCGCGGCATGCGTGTGTGTTGCCGTAATTTTTAACATGCCTAAACTGCATTAATTTCAACAACTACGCATTTCATACACTCGTCCATACGTCATACTAACTTGTAGAAACAAAACATCTAGGAACTAATTAACCCGTTATTCAATATAATTTGCTAAAATGACACTTTTAAACATAAATTAAAATTTAAAATCTAAGAAAATCATTTCGATAAATCCTCTTATGTCTAAATCTTGGTGCTAAGCAAGCTCGTAACACCAGGGGTGTTACAACCAACCCCCCAAAAAGAATCTCGTCTCAAGATTCAAAGCAAGAATCAGAAGAGGGAAAACACGATTACATTACGTAGATTAGGGATTACACGACTTCGAATACTAATCCACATGAGGATTTAGAGATACATGGTTAAGAGCAACCTAATACAACCAAGACTTAATCCAG
Organism: Miscanthus lutarioriparius; assembly: GCA_904845875.1. NCBI lineage: Eukaryota > Viridiplantae > Streptophyta > Magnoliopsida > Poales > Poaceae > Miscanthus > Miscanthus lutarioriparius. The sequence goes on along the minus strand of CAJGYO010000017.1, from coordinate 65,162,271 downwards.
AAGTCGAGATAGACGAGGACAATGGAGAAACAGAAGGAAGATGATTATCCAAAACATGGCATTGGTCCAACAGATCCAGAAACAGGAGACTGAGAAGTCAAACATCGTGAACCCTAAAACCGAACTATCCAAAGGAAACTTGAACTTCTTCAAAAACCAGATCCTTCTTCTCAGATTACACCATCACTTGACTGACGAACCTAGTCCCACAAATGACGACTGGATCTCGTAGCTCTGCTCTGAATGTGAGGGGAATTGGGATGAAGAAGAAGAGCAAGGACCAAGGGTATCTTATAGTGGTGAACGGAGGTGGGGCGCAACACACCGGAAGTGGAGGTGGCGTGGATGGGATACGCAGACAGCTCATGATGTGGGGATAAGGTCGGACATGGTGCGCTCCCTACGTGAGCGAGTGGAGGGGAAATAAAGGAGGGGAGAGAGGGTTCGCTCAATGAGGGAGGCGTGCAGCGGCTGGGTGCCCAAAAGAAGAAAAAGGAGGGGGAAGGGGGGTCCGGTATGGGGGACGAGGCGTGGGGGTCGAGAGCCGACCGGGTGCTGGGGAAAAGAAAACACACAGTGCACAAGGACGACGAGTGCGGTACGATGCCACGGCCATGCGAGAATGGGGTGTTAATGGGCCCAACACAGACGGCGTCTGCAAGGCACGCAATGAAATAACCCGGTATGCGTAGTGAGGTCAAACTAAACACAGGGCTTGGGACATGACGTCCACTCAGGTTTTTACAATCACTACCGACTACCCACGGCTAACTCTTTCCCTAGGGTTCTTCTTTCCTTCCCTTCCTTGTCCACATATGCACCAACCTTTGTATGAACTGAGATTGCAACATACGTGCTTCCTCCAAAACCACCTCTTCTTGTTTACTTTGAGAGAACACTATTTCATTAACCCGTTGTGGATTTCCCGTTTGAACACCTGTATATTTCCAAGGAGAATATTTTATAGCAAAAGCGGTACGGCGGTGTAACTTGGTAAAGGTACTTGGTCAACAACCTCGATACCAGTGCATGCCGAGCAGCATCACCATGTGGCAGCTATTCCACAGGGGCCCTCGGTTTCATCGTGGCACCATAAGCTATTAACCAGGCAACTATTACCAACTTACACGCCATGAAAGCGGTGGGGTCATAGACCATAGAATCAGAGGAGTATTGCAAGGGAAGATTCAACAACAAGGGTTCCTTCACTACAAGGGACACGTAATTCAAATCCAACGGTGGATTTGATTTAAGGGGATTCAAGTGTTCTGCTAGGACTTCCCCAATTAGTTGATACAATGTCCTATATTATCCAATCATGACTAGTCTGTTGGCATCTGAATGGTAACTTCTCTTATAACCCGCTTAACATCACCCTTGAAAGCCGTAAGCACGTCAAACGAGACTTAAGGTAGATGGACACAATAAACACCACAAAATAAACAAAATGCACATTCCAACGGTCTTATACGGGTACATCATACATGCATCTAGTCTCCTATTTTCGACACATCATTCCCTACGGTCAGACAATCTCAACACTATGGTTGGAATACAACGGCAAGAGTACAATGCTAGAGAACAATGACGAAAATCACTACTACTACGGGTACATCATCCCAAGGCAACTAATCTACTCTGGACTACGCATCTTCATTACTGGGCTTGATGGATTCTTCTACCGCCCTAGCTATGGATTTGCCTCCTCTCTTGGCAAAGGCTGAGTGAGAGGAATCAAGGGTTCTACTTCTGACACTTCCGAGGGTGGAGGTGTTGGCGGCACTGCAACACCGGGTCTCCTTTTTCTAGCGGGTGGACAGGGATCCCCTCCAAGATCGAGGAATTCTACCTTTTAGCAGCCAGCGTCCTTCGCTTGGCCCTGGTGAGAAGATAGGCCTCACCCAGCTGATGGACATGCCAATCTTCAGCCTCCTTTAAGGCCTCCGATATGGCAGTCTCCCGACTCTCTACGGCTACCACACTGGCATGATCTTTGGCAAGTTGCACCTGGAGCATCCTGGAGAAGATCTCGGCTTCCTCGGCTCGATGGAGGCACGTCCTCAGCTCCGAGGTTTGCCGATCATACTGCTCATCCAGAGCAAGTAGGTATGTGGTCAAGCGCACCACAGTAGGACTATCTTCTTGCGCATCCCGCCCTTGCAAAGCCTCCATGCGAGCCCTCCATGCCCATCGATTCTTGTCCAAAGGTGGAAAGAATCTCATGGGAGTACGAGCAATGGGCTCTTCATAGATCTAGCAAAGGTACCAGAAGGCTTTGCGGGCCACAACCTGGTAGGTGTCGACAAAGTGAAACTCGGTTGCGGTCACATTCCAGGCTTCAGTGAAGTCTGGGAACTCTTCACTCTTCCTAATGTAGACAGTAACCTCACACCGCTCGGTGCCATGCTTCTCATACTCACGGCCCTCATACTCAGGACGATCTTTGACTCTGAGCTTTTGCAGGGTGGCATGCAGGATTTTAGGAAAACCCTCAACGTTCAGGCAGCAGCTACTAACCTAGGCTCCTGCCATTTCTGGCGATGGTTGTGAGGAAGGACTGAGCGAAAAGCTTGCTCAAAGGAAAAGCTAGACGAGCTAAAGCAAGCCAAGTGATGGTACCAATGTCTAAGCTAGACCCTGCTTATAAAGGCAGAGCGGTCAGTGGTCCTAGCGCGGTCCACCAGGGTTCCTGTGTGGGGTCACTATGAATGAATCGACCAAATTTCACGCGTTCGAGGCGAGTGATGTCCGAGGCCATTACTGACTAGTACGACTACAGGGCAAGAGTCTGACCAGAGCATAGAAAAGAGTACGGGCGGACATGGGTCACGACCGGAGTGAACCATGGGTGAACGCGGAGCACGAAGCCATAGTGCAAAAATAACTCTAGAACAGGAATGAGTCGGTCGTGCATAATATGACACGCGTGGCACCTATGGAGGGCGTATCTGCAAGCAATACAACACTACAATGCACAAACAGGATATGCATGAATGCACGTCCTATACATCCTTTCACTGTCGCCAACATATAGGGCAACCGTTCTCAGATTTTTGGCATATCGTTCTCTCCCTGTAACTAGTCGATACTATCGGACTATACTCGGGGTCAGTGTACCTGTAGAAAAAAATGATTAAGCCTACCTAAGTCAGTAGAGTGCCATCTATCCTGGATACATAACCATAGTAATAGGGCTACTTATATAACTTCACAGTTGAACGCCCTAGCTTTTTGAAAAGAATTTGTTGTCAATTTTTATTTTAGAAAAGATTTTTGAAGCTTTATTTCCTCATTTATGCTCTGATACCACCTGTGGTAGAACCACCTAATCTAATGCCTCCTAGGAGTGCTTGTCTTCCATTAAACACTAAGCACTCAAGGAAGAACACTAAATTACATGGTCCCATCGAGCATACCCCAAGGGAGAACTCGAAAATCCATATTTTTCCATCATGATCACAAATGAGAGAATAAAGCTTACAACATTCTTAAACCATTTCTTACATCACTTTTAATACAACATCAGAGTATAATATTTATTATTTATAATAGCGGAACATGAACATGTTATCAGAGTTATGAATAATTTAAATTAACAGTGAAATATAAACATGAGATCAGAATTACAACGGAAATAAATAGCTATTAATGGCATGATGAAGCATTGATAAATAACTAGGACAACATATTATAAAACTTTCATTTATAAAAACATTTAGTAAGAGTTATAAATAAAAACTATGATCGCAGCGTAAAGGAATCCTCTCTGAGGCCACCAGGAGGAATCCACACACAAGGGTCAGCTCTAGCATCCACCTGTCACCTGCAATAGGGGGAAATAAAACCCTGAGTACTTAATTGTACTCAGCAAGACTTACCCGACAAGAGGAAAGAAAAAACTCAAAGGATATGCAAGGCTATCTAGCTTGTGGGTTTATTGCATCTGCACGAAGCATTACTATGCGTGCGTCCTTATATTTGATTTTTATTAGCAGTCGTATTAGTTCATTAACTAACCATTCTATGTAAGCACCTGTGCTACTTTGAAGCAGGTGGTAAGCAATCGGATTTCCATTTCTTCACCTTTCCTCTTTTAGTTCTTACTACGGTGCTAGGCCGTAGACAAGCCGTACTGGATCGCCCGGCGATTTGTGAATCAATGCCCTAGCTGGGTACCTTGAAAACACACGCCCCGCTTGTACCCCAAGCATAAGTAGGACCAACCCATTACCCTCTTGTCACGGGGTCTAGGTCCTCATCCAAACTAGGACTCTAAGCCCCCGCCCCTGAGTCCCGGACTCAGTGCGGTCTAAGGACCTCCTACCCAAAAACCACCCTAACAGTCGGTCTAAAAAGAGTCGGAACCCATGACAAGAGAGTAATAAGTCTTTCAAGTGCCATACCCAAGTATGTGCTCGGGATAATAAGTCTGTGACTTGCCTAGAGTCCAATGCAACGGCCGGTCCTTAACCGTCAGACTGGGAAAATAGTGTAACCAAGCTTTGTCCCGTTGGCCGCATGACACAACCTCTTACACCCACCAATACCCAAACCATATCCCTGCTCGGTCACCATTTTTCCTTTCCACCATTTATATTTTCCAAGTGATAATAATACAGTAATATATTTCCTATCTCTCGTGAGTGACAGGCAATCACTCGACTTCTACCGAAGTCCTGTAGTATAGCAATCTAGATGATCTGTCATACTAGTAAGGCTCATAGGATAAAGATTTATATATGCAAGTGGGTTTCATTCAACTCCTTAAAACTTAATGCACAAACATAATTTAAAGTGCAGAAAAGTAGGGGTTATGCACCGGGGCTTGCCTAGGTAAAATTTAATCAGAAGTTAACTTTCCATCTTGGTGACATGATCTCCAAAAGTACCATTTCTCCAGCAACTCCCGATGACTCCGCGATCCATCGACGTCCCTATTATGATATGCAATGCGATGCAATGCAAAGACGGAATTAATTAACTGCAACCATGACTCGTAAAATACGATTTACGCCTCTCAAGTTAACGAGCTAGTTCTAACGATGACCGTATATAGGTTACATATCCATGTTATCGAATAAGGCATTATTTCCCAACAAATGTTTTAGTTATACAATCCCAAGGTGTTTTTATGCTATTCTATCGATTTAATCTTTATTCGAAATAGGGCGTCATTACCTATCTAGCAAACTAATTATTCTGGAGCTACAAAAATTACAGTGAGCAGCTAATAATATTAGGAATCTACTGTAAAATTTTTAGAGTCAACCCTATCACCGATTTATCATAGAAATTCCCACAAATTTATGTCTTAACGATATTAAGTATCTCAAATTAATTATATAGCTTCCAAGAATATTATCAAACTTTGTGAAAAAATATACTAGTAGATAGATCATGATTTTAGAAATTTAACAAAATTAGTTTCACCATTTTTGGACAACTACATAAATTTATATTGATTTTACAAGTTAAACTAGAAACCTATATTAGAAAAACATTTAGATAACGGAAAGGGCCGGCGGTAACCCCCTTTTGGCCTAGTAGCCCGCGGTAATGACACGGTAGCTTGGGGCGTAGCGCCTACACGCGGCCTAGCGGCACCAGTCTGGCCTAGGCGGGGCGACACAAGACCGGCCCAGCGCGCTGCGCGAGCGGCCCAGCCACGGCGGCCACAGAGCGGCCTAGCGATTTTGCAAAAATGACCCTATGTTTACCTTAAACTGATCTACAGTCCAATATACATTGTTCATGTGAGTCACGTTAATGCACCTAGAACCCCTAAAAAGCTTCTAATTACACGTTCTCACCTTCCTTCCTTCCCAGAAGCAGAGCACAGAGCAGAGGAGGTCCGGCCGGCGGTCAATCTCGACCGAGGAAGGCACGACAGCAGCGGAAACCCACCGGTGAGGGGCACGAGATTCCGCGTGACCACGGGTTGTCTGCAACAAGACTCAGGCCGGCCCCCAGCAGCTTGCCCGTGCGAGTCGTGGTGGCGGCAAGCTGGCTGCGGCGGCGCCGGCCAGACGAAAGGCGGCAACGGTGCTGCGGCGGAAGGTTGTGCAGATCTTGGTGCGTGGCGAGCGTGAGCCACGGGTGCACAACATGGATGAGGCGCAGTGAGCAGGCCAAGGCGACGGGGTGGTGAGGCTATGGCACCCATGGCATCCGTAGTGTGAAGGCGAGGTGGCTCAACGTGGCGTAGGCGATGGCGTGGCTCAGAGAAGAGCAGCGCAGCATGGGGGGTCGACGACGGCGGTGGTGCTGCGAGGTACGGGCATGCGATGCAGGGAGGGAAAAGGAGGGGGCGCCGGTGCTACACGTGGAGGGGCGGAAAGAAAGGGAAAATGGTGGAGTGCGCCGGCGGTGAGGTGGTGGTGCGGGGGCGATAGTGGCGCGGCCACGGCGGGAACGGGGACATAGCACGATGACCTCGGCGTGCAGCAGCGCTGGTCGAGCAACTCTAGGTGATGCAGGCGTGAGGCGAGCACGCATGGGGCATGGCAGAGAGCGAGGTAGAGGTAAATGGTGCTGGCATCCGAGAGCAGAGAGGCAGAGCGGTGGAACGGTGTTGGTCGAGCTCGAGCCTTGATGTGGCATCAACAGCAGGGACGGTGGCGTGCGGTAGCAGAAAAAGAAGAGAGGGGTAGCAGCACGAGGGAGGGAACCATTGTACGCGCGCCAGAGCATGGATGCTGGGGTAGGATAGGACGGCGTAGCATGGCTGGCAGAGGCGCTCCCTGTGCGCACACAGGAACAGGAGTGGACATTGCGAGAAGGGGAGCAGAGCCATGTGCTCACTTTCTGACGCCCCTGCACGATGGATCAGTTCAAGAAGCGAGCTCAGTCATCCTGCTTTAATGCACTCTAGAACAAGGACACGAGGGAGCATGCTCACATGTCCTACTATGCTCGTCCAGTACAGCAGCAGTATCCAGTAGAGAAGGGATAAGCAGAGGCAGGCAAGCAGAGAAAAGAAAGAGCAAATGATGACTTGACAACGTGGCGCGACACAAATAAATTGGATGACTGACTCTGAGCAGGGGACACACCACGTTGTCTAGCAATCAGGATGTAGTGAGGTGCCTTGTCACCCTAGAAACCAAGGCTGATGGCCACTAAGCGACGACTGCGAAGCAGCACGGATGTACGATGGGGTAGATGGATCAAGAGGTGAGGAATGCACCACGATCACCAACGGCGATAAGACCCTGCGCACAGGCCATGTCCCGACGTGGCTAACCAGCATGAGATTAGGACGCGGTAGCGACAGTAGGATAGCCCGCCGAGAAGCGGCATCGGCAACGCGGCCATAGAGGTGAGACTGGCAATGAGGCCAGTGCGTAGCAAGGCAGCAACGAGGCTAGGCGCGCACACAGGCGTCCATGAGCGTGTTGTGTACGTGCGCGGCGTGCGTGTGTGTTGCCGTAATTTTTAACATGCCTCAACCGAATTAATTTCAACAACTACGCATTTCATACACTCGTTCATACGTCATACTAACTCATAGAAACAAAACATCTAGGAACTAATTAACCCGTTGTTCAATATAATTCGCTAAAATGACACTTTTAAACATAAATTAAATTTTAAAATCTAAGAAAATCATTTTGGTAAATCCTGTTAGGTCTAAATCTTAGTGCTAAGCAAGCTCATAACATCAGGGGTGTTACAGTTGTGTTTATTACTCTTGTAGCTTTGCTCCTAGCCGGCTAGAGTGTTGCCCGTGGAGCTTGCCAACTTGTGTGGCAGCCCCGGGAGGTTTATAACCACCTCTTAAAGCTAGTAAACTCACCCCTCATCTTAAGAGTTGAGTCTCTTGACTTGAGAACGAGGAAGGGTTGCAAAGCCCTAAGCCTTAGTGGCTAACCTCAACAACATGGACGTAGGCAAGCCTTGGTGGCAAGCTGAACCATGGGTTAAATTATCGTGTCACCTTGTGCTTGAGTTACATCATTTGCATTTTATATTGTTGTTGAGGTGTTTTCTAGGGTTTGTGGTCGATCTACTTGTGTGTTATATTCCTACCACTTCTAGCTCTCAATCTGTGAATCTCATACCTGCAGAAAGCTAAGAAATTTCTCCGATTCAAGTTTATATTAACTGATTTTAAACTATGACTCGAAGTTGTCTGCAAGTGCGGCAGTGCCGCTATTATGGCCAGGCAGTGCCGCTGTTCGGCAGTGCCGCGAGGTCAGAGCGGCAGTGCCACAGGTTGAATTTGATGAAAGTTTGAGTGTTTGTTTTGACATGCCTATTTACCCCCCTCTAGGCTAATCAGAGATCCTACAAGTGGTATCAGTGCAGGTTACCTCATGTGCGCTTCACCGCGTGAGGTATGGAGCCCAGAGGAATAACTACTAGCATGAAGTCGGTGGATGTCGACACCGACAATAGCGAGTTGAGCACATCAATAGCAAGAAACACCACGCTACCACATCTTGAGGCTACCGATGCCAAAAGAGCTCTTAATGACAATGAGAGAAGAAGAAGGAAGGAGACAAGAAAGCTCAAAAGAGAAGCAAGAGAGAGGAAGAAGGAGCAGCAACGGTGAGAAGACAAGAAGCAAAAAAAGGAAGAAAGAAAGCTCATAAGAGAAGCAAGAAGAAGAAGGAGAGAAGCTAGGAAGAAGAAGGAAGAAGAAGAGAAGGCAACAAATGCATCATCAAGTGACATATCAAGTTGTTCCAAAGATGGAGATGATGATGAGTCCTACCAAGTGTCGAAGGGGGACAAGGAGAAGAGAGGAAAGGGCAAAGCCAACAACAACACATACGCCAATGTATCCTTTAACTACTCTTCTATACCTATGACTAACCATGATCGGAGGTCTTTCATCAAGGTGCCCGCGGGCAAGCTACCCCATTTCAATGGGACTAACTTTGTCATGTGGAAGCACTTGATGAGAGCCTATCTTATAGGTCTTCACCCCAGCATTTGGGAGATTGTTTGCAATGGATTTGAGCCACCGGTTGATCCCAAGAACCCAACGCTAGAAGAGATGAGAATCATTCACCTCAATGGTCAAGCCATAAGTGTGTTGCTTAGTGCTTTGGATGGTGATGAGTACAATAGAGTGATTGGGGTTGATATTACCAAGTAAATATGGGACACTTTGCACCTAGCACATAAAGGGGTTGACAAAGTGAGAAAGGCAAGAATTGATTTGTTGATGTCAAAGCTTAGCTGGTTTGTAATCTTGGATGGAGAAGGGCCACAAGAGATGTTTGATAGGTTGATGACAATGGTGGGTAAGATTAGAGGCTATGGTTGTGATGAGCTAGATGATCACAAAGTTGCCAAGATTATGTTGGAGGCTTATTCACCTAGAAATGAGATCGTAGCGACTCTAATTAGAGACAAGAAGAAGTTTGAGTACTTCACACCAAATGATGTACTTGGGAGGATCTTGACCTTTGATAGCAAAGAGAAGAAGCAAACGACAGGAAGAAGCTTGGTGAATTGCAAGCAAAGCTAGAAGGCATCAACATCAAGGATGTAGCTCTCAAGGCCAACAAATAAAGTAAGTAAGGCTCTACAAGCAAGTCCAAGATCAATAAGCAAGCTTTAACTAGCAAGCCCAAAACAATTAAGCAAGTCCAAGAAAGAGTAGAAACCACATCATCTTCAAGTGAAAGTGAAAATGATGATGATCAATATGAGAAGATTGATGATGTTGCTCTCTTTATGAAGAGGTTTCACAAGGGGTTAAAGTAGCAAGGCTATAAGGTAGTGAAGAGAAACTTTCCAAACAAGAAAAATAGGACATGCTACAATTGTGGTAGCACCAATCACTTCATTGCCAAGTGTCCATATGAGATCAAGGACAATAAATACAAGAAGGACAAGAAAGGGGAGAAGGCCGACCGTAGAAAGAGCAAGAAGTACATGGGAGAGGCTCATATTGGGCATGAATGGGACTCAACTAAAGAGAGCACAAGTGAGGAGGATGAAAAGGTTGCAACCATTTCTATTCACAAGTCATCCCCTACACCAAGGCTCTTCAACAACATGTCTGACGATGACTACTACTCCCCTCACATTTGTCTCATGGAAAAGCACGAGAAGGTAAAATCCAAATTGAAGGCCAAATCTCCTCCACCTCCTAGTGATATCTCTAGTAGTGATATTAGTGATAGCTCTAGTGATGATGAATCTAGTGATGAAGAAATAAACATGATAACTAAAAATTTGGATGGAAAGACCAAATTATTCATCACTAAGCTAATGTAGGATTTAGAGAGTGCCCAAGCCAATCTAGAATCTAGAGAAGAGACTCTTATCCAACAAGAGGATCTCTACATTGCTAGCAAAGAAGCTCTTGCATTAGAGAGAAGTAAGGTGGAATCCTTGCGCAAGGCTTTGGCCAAAGAGCAAGAGGACCATGCTATTACAAAGAAAGCAAATAAAACTCTCAAGAAAAAGTATTGTGACTTGGATGAAAAGCACAAAGAACTTGAGATGTAATATGTCATTCTTTGGGATAGCAACTCACATCTCCCTAAGGCAAAGGAAACCTCTACTCCATCCACTAGTCAAGGTTATGGAAAATGTTTTAATCTTGATTTGAATGCCTATTCCACTAACCTTGAAAACATGGAGGCTATGAGAAAGTAGATTGCTAGGCTCAATGAAATCATTGGAAAAGGGTGGATGGGTGTGAAACATCCTCAATTTTCCTTGAAGGGAAAATCCACAGAATGAATTTTAATATGATAAAACCAAGAACTGATTCTATCATATTATCATATTTCAGTCTATGTCATAGTCATACATCATAAGATTACAAGAATACAAGATATTACATCACTGGGGAACACACCTATTACAGAGTTAATCTAGCGGAAGACTATCGAGTGAAGGCTCCTCCTTCACGGGTCATCATCAGAGTTGGCATAGTGCAGCGTAGATTCCATCTCCGAACGAAACTTGAGCATAGGCACGAGACCTCCTAATCCTTCTAAAGTTAGCATCTCCGAGAAGCAGGAAATCTGAACACCGCCAGATGTGTGCAGGCCATGGTCAGCACCGATGAGCTTAAGTGGAAAAAAATAAATAAGGGATCTGGCGATCCTAATATTTGGTTGTGGTTTGCATTCTTAGCGCATGAGAAGTAAATAACAATAGTAATATAATAATAATATCCAATTTTTTAACACATTCACCACCACACCATCCATATCAATCTACCAACCATCCATCCCAAACCATCTCCACACCACCACACCTTATCTCATCTCACACACTCAGGTCGACAGGCCAACTCCCTCTCGGCCTTGTCTCAACGGCCTACAGCCCCAAGGCTCACGACCGGGTAATACCCCAAACCCTAGAGGGAGAAAAGAAGGACTCATTTCCTATCTAGTTTAAGCAAAACCCAAGAAAGGTCCATAGCCGACAAGTCGGCATATGTACCGATCGATGAACCATACACTCTGCAAAGGTTTTACATGCCCACAAGATTAGCCATCCTCGGAGTCTAGAATCTCCTAGGTAGAATTTCGGTCGCTTGTTAGCCTAGAACGATGCCACCCTACCTCTCAGCCCTGGAACATCCCAAGTCTGGTCTAGGATGGCTGATACTGTGAGTCGTAGACAGAGCCGGGGCCCTCCGGATGTCAAGAGCCGGGTCCACAAGGCCTCCTGAAGTCTCGGAAGGGTGTGGGGGAAAACAGCGCACCCCATACCTCCTTGCACACTTTCGCCTAGCAGTAGTGGCATCGCTCTACCAAGTAGTCCGACCGTCCCGCACCATATAGGGCGAGTGGGATGTAAAAGATTCCCGGTGAGTCTGAGTACTAGTAAGTCCTTAGGGGTGACCAAGCCAGAATGTCTTCATCAGGGTTTCCATTTTACGTGCCACCACAGCACCTCCACTCTGGGCTCCTCCCATCATAGGTTCACACCCAAGGCCACCTCCAATTACCATTTACTCACCATAGGTATTCCATATCCAAGTGCCCAGGTAGCACCACACGGCAAGACTGGCCCAAGGCTCGTCGTTATTCTAGCTTGGTCGACGCAACCCTCACTCTCCACGCACCCAAGGCACACACGCAGCACGCTCACACATCACCGAGTCCGGCTTCCCAAGCCAAACCATTCCCAGGGGTTCACCACCAGCATTAGATCCCCGATATAATGCGAAGTGGAGTTAATAATAAGTATAGTGGTGTAATATGCAAGCAAGCAGGCAAGTCAGCATGTATAAGTGAGCGGATGCGCAAAGTTGGGTGACGTGGTAGAGTGGGTTGCATCAGGGTGATAATGGCTCAAGTAGTAGCATGCATCAATATACTAGCAAATGATTAAATATAAAGCGCTAGCAGTTCTAGATAGTAGCATGCATCAATATAATGGCTCAAGTAGTAGCATGCATCAATATACAATGCTATTCCCTCGGTTTGTAGTGGTGCAGTTGTCACCGCTTAGATCCGAAGGAATGCTATGGTCAAGGTGGTGCAATCATATAAGGTGGCTAGGATAAACACAGGCAAAAAGAGGTAGAGCCCGATGGTCATGGCGAGGGGACTCGCGGCCATGAGCTTATCCTTCACGAGTTGGCATCCGTCTTCTACAATCATCATATCCCGACTCGTCCACTAAGTTAGGCCACAAAGGGCTCATTGCGTGCGGGTGATATCCACACCAATGTTCAGTCCACAATGGTCAGGTCCTAGGGCCGAATCAGATTACTAATAATTGTAGTACGTCGGAGACAACTAAAAGTAAGGGAGCGGGTTATGCTCGCCATTACGGCCACGGTGGGGCGAACCCACGACCGAAATGGTCGAACGAGGTACTATCCCTCGACCGGCTTGAAGGCACGGTCCTTAGGCAAACAAGCACAATATAAGAACAAGAATCCCGACAACCCAATATAAGAGCCAAGACACGACCACACGAATGGAGTAGCACATCTCCGTAGCAACGAGGGAACCTGCATAAGGGCATGGCATATGTGGATTTAGATAGGCATAGATCATGAATGACAGGTGTAAGATCGAGTGTATGAAAGAGCGAAGGGAGGGCTTTCATCGGCATCGGGAATGGCGTCCAACTAGGATTCGTCTTTGCGGCAAAGATGAGGATGGCCAGGGGCGGTTGTAACTTATCCCGAAGGGTTGTGGCTTCTTCTGGCCAGCTGAGGCCAGCTACGGCCTGCTGTGGCTAGCTGTGGCTTGCTACGGCTTGTTGTGGCTGGCTACAAGTGGCTATGGTTGGCCAAGGGCTGGCTATGGCTGGCCGGGCATGGCAGCGACTGGCTAAGATGTGCCTACTGCTGTCAAACACAGCTAGGGTTGGCGACGAAGGCGTTTCGCAAGACGGTAGGGCCAGACCGCAGGTTTAAAAGAGAGGCGAGTATCGGCCTCGCATTGTGCGGTGTAAAATGGGTGGACAAGGACATGTCCATGGCATAGAGCTTGACTTTAGAAAAATGTGGGAGCTGGTTTCACATTTTTCTGAGGTCGTATGAATTAGTTATGAATTTCCGATGATTAAGTTCATTTCTTAAAACAATTATGGCTGATTTATTCAGGGCTGACACGTGTCACACTGTGACTGGTTTACGTGGCATGTAGGGGCTTGGAGTGGTGTATCAGCTGGTGTGGTGGTTGGAGAGGTCGCCGAGGTGGTCGGAAAGATCGCCGAAGTGGTCGAAGAGCTCGCCGACGTGGTCGGTTTGATCACGGAGGTGGTCGGAGTGGTCGCCGACGTGGTCGGAGAGATCACCGAAGTGGTCGGAGAGCTCGCCAACGTGGTCGGAAAGGTTGCCGAGGTGGTCAGAGGGATCGTCGAAGTGGTCGGAGAGCTCGCCGACATGGTCGGAAAGGTTGCCGAGGTGGTCGGAGGGATCGCCGAAGTCCCCGATGCTGGCGCGGTCTCATCCTTGGCATGACGTCAGCATGGCATCGTCAGAGCTAAACCGCGACTGACAGATGGGCCCTCAGCACTGGTCACTGACATGTGGGTCCGGTCAACGGTCAACGCTAACGGGTCAACGGTCATCCGGTTTGGGTCCCGCCTGGGCCTTGGCAGGCCTGGACAGGGCTGGATTTGGGCCAGGCCATCTCGGACACGTGTCGCGCAGGGAGGCCATCCACGTGGCTCATCTGGGCTCCATACGGGCTCGATTCTAGGCTGTGGGCGTGAGCGTGGCTCACGATAGACCAAGATGCGCTGGTCCATGGACCTAAGGCAGGGTCCATGGTGGTCCAAGTCCACTTCTTCGTTTCTCTTTCCCGGCTCACGGTGGAATGGGTTCGCAATGCCATGACAGGTTCCTCCTTTCGCTTCCTCTGTTTTCCCACGGCAGGGCTCTCGTCGGCGGCGAGCTCACGCGCCAGCGCAAGGCGGCGGCACCGCAAGGCTGAAGATGGGTTCTATGGGTTCGTAGGATCGCAGCGAGGGCGTTGGTGGACTAAGGATGAGGTCAAGGGTTCCGGTGGCCAGTGCGTGCGAAGTAGTGGCGCGGAACGGTGGTGACAGGCGATACAGCTACGGCGGCAGGGCAGTTGCGGGCTCTAGAGAGGCTATGGGGAGGCTCGTCAGCATCCGGGCATGTGCGACCAAGTGCAGGAAGGTGGCGGCAGGGCACCGTCATGGCCATCATCGACGGCAGCGGCATGGCGGCGCTGGCGGACGACGGCAAGGTGGTCGCAGCTCCGTTCGAGGCAAGGAGAGGTTCCTTTCGTTCGATTGGGGTCCGCTGGTAATCGAAGGACTCAACGGCATCGACCAAATGGCACGACGGAGTCCGCACCATGACGAGGACACACGGCAAAACTCTGGCGGCTGCGCGGCTGTGGTCAGCAGGGCAAGGCGAGGGCTTCCTCCCCATCCGGTGAGTCGGCAGGGTGCGCTGGGTCACGGTGAAGCTCGACAGCGCATCCTCATGACACGAGGTGGCCAGAGATGGCCAGAATGACTACGGCAGGGTGGACTTGGACCCAGTGGCTTTGCTACCTCTACAGGGGCTAGACGGCCAGAACGGGACGGCGCCGTGGGTGGCTCCGGCCACGGCGACCGTGTGTGGGCAGAACATGGTGGCGGTTGTGTTCCCGGGCGCCATCGGCCCGGCAAGGCAGGGCCTTGGCCGTGTACATGGGTGCATGTGTGCATGTGTCCAGGGGGCTCGCGGTCGTAGAGGTGGGCTGCCTGCGCCGGTGCAGCTTAGAGCAGAGCATGACGTCGCAGACGGCATCGGCGTCGCGGCCATGGTGCACACGGTGACGGTGAGCAGGGGGCGGTGCATGGGCTCACCGTCGGTGTCGAAGGCGAAGGGATGGCGGTGCAGTGGCGAGGTGCCGCAGTGACGATTCGAGGCCGTGCTATGCCAAGCCGCTACGTCGACGTAGCGTAAGGGCGACGGCACAAGCTCCGGCTCCGGCGGGCTACGACGGTGGGCTCCAGCCTTGCTGGTAGTCGCCGAAGGGTGTGCAGCAGGGTCATGGGCACACCAGGGTGGCGAGGTCATGGTAAGGTGCCAGCTTGGTGTCAGGGATGGCCGATGGCTCCTTTGTGGTGAGGCCAGCGCGCGACGTCACGGACGGCGAGGCAGGGTCGGAGGCTGGGAAGGCAGCAGCTTGGATGTGGATGAGGACGTCGGCTTCACGGATGGTTAGCGCTATTCCTAGCCATGGTGAGCAGCTTGGGGTCGTGTCCATGGTGGTCGATGAGCAGCTGCTCCGACGTGGACATGCTGCTCGGCTCCACCACGGCGATCGGTTCCGGCAGCTGGCTGACGCGAACGGTGACGGAGTGGATCGGTGCGGCGACGACGCCGAGGTCGCGGTCGCGGTCGTGCAGCAGAGGAGGGGCATGGCATCAGAGGCTAAGAGAGGCCGAGAGGTGTAAGAAGGGCTATGGCGGCGCGGTGGAGGGAGTTGGTGAGGGCGAGGCCTTGGCCAGGGGTTTTATAGCCCAAAGGCTAGGGCTTCGCGGTGGGGTGTCGGCGTCCGTGCCGCTGATTTGACAGTCGGCGTGGCATGGCGCGCATCCAAGGCCATGGATAGGTGAGCGATGCGAGAAGCTTCGAGAAGGGGGCGTCCAGGCTCGGTGCGGTTGCTTCCGCAATTCGCGGCGCAAGGCGCGGCTCAGCGGGGCTCGCAGCTGGGGTCTCGCAGGGGCATCCAAGTAGACGCCATGGCTCCTGACGGAAAGCAGAGGAGCGGGGCTTGTACGGAGAAACAAGGAGACAAACGGTGCTCACGGCTTTAGTTCCTCCTTGCGGATGACACTTGGGACCCACAGGGTGACATACAGGAGCATGCAGGGGCGGCTTCGTCTGGTTGGCTTGCCATCGGGAGGTGGCGGCGGCCTGGGAGCAGGGGTGCATCGCCCTAGGGCTTGGAGAGGCAGCGATGCTGCTGGGCTAGCTGGGCCACGATGGTGATGGGCCAGAAGGGAAGCTGGGCTCCGGTACTTGCTATTGGGCACTGTCATGTATACACGTATGGAGTCCTTGCATGGCCGTGTATACAGAGGAAGCAAGGAGCTCACGTGATTAGAGGAACAAGCACACTAGCCGGCATGTTTGTTCACCTAGTTGGATTATTAGGCGCATCGCCATGGTGATAGGATGGGTTGGTTAGGACAAAAAGAGAAAGGAATTTTCCCTTTAATTGATTTAAGGATTTTGAAATGAATTCAAAAGGGTTTGAGAGGAATATCCATGGAGAATTGAAAAGGGAAATAAGAGCAAAAGGTTTTCCTTATTTAACACAAATGAATTTTGGGAGGGATGCAAAAGAGATGGGAGTAATTCAAGAAGGCTTGGAGGGGAATGCTACAGATTTGAGCACTCTGAACAAAACACTAAAGAACTCTAGCAAACACCTACAAGCAATTCTATATGAGTGCAATAATTTATTTATAAATTGTCCTTAGTTTGACCTAGCAACTACATGCTTCACACATTGGCTCAAAAATTTTAAAAAGTTCGTATTTTTGGCTTCTCCAAAAACCCGGTTTGTTATAGGGTGAGACCCAATCTAATGACAATAAGAATGATGAATCAAAAGGGCCATAATTCAAGCAAGGAAGGCATCCCTCAATCAAGCATGGGCTTGGATACACAAAAGGAGCCAAGACAAATGAAAGAAGGATAGTGAATGGCTATGAGTGTGTGCAGTTTGAGAGGAATGGTAAAATTGGTACAAATCAGCTTGCATAGACCATGATAGTGCAGCAGCCCCTAGCGGCATTGCCGTGGTGAAGGGCGGCAGTGCCACGCCCCGCAAAAATGGGAAGGCTACCAATCATACCCTTTTCACTCACAAAGTTGACAAAGATATATTTGTGTGCCATATATATGTCGATGACATAATATTTGGTAGTACTAATCATTCTTTTTGTGAGCAATTTAGTAGGATCATGACCAAGAGATTTGAGATGTCCAAGATGGGTGAATTAAAGTTCTTCCTCGGATTTCAAATCCAGCAAGTGAAGGATGGAACTTTCATTAGCCAAATGAAGTACACCCATGATATGCTCAAGAAGTTTGACATGGTGAATGCCAAGCCTATCAAAATTCCCATGCCAACCAATGGACATCTAGATCTCAATGATGAAGGGAAGGCCGTGGATACTAAGGTATATCGCTCCATGATTGGCTCTCTACTTTATTTGTGCGCATCTAGACTCGATATTATGCTTAGTGTGTGTGCATGTGTGTTAAATTTCAAGCTAACCCGAAAAAGTGCCACTTAGTGGCCGTTAAGAGAATCTTGAGATATTTAGTACACACTCCTAACCTTGGCTTGTGGCATCCTAAGGGCTCTAGGTTTGATCTACTTGGGTATTCGGATTCCGATTATGCCGGTTGCAAAGTAGATCGGAAAAGCACTTTGAGGACATGTCAATTCCTTGGACAGTCCCTAGTGTCTTGGAGTTCTAAGAAGCAAAATTATGTAGCCCTTTCCACCGCCGAGGCCGAGTATGTTGCAGCCCGTGCATGTTGTGCTCAACCACTTTGGATGAGGCAAACTCTTCAAGATTTCGAATGTCACTTCACCAAAATCCCACTCTTGTGTGACAATGAAAGTGCCATAAAGCTCGCCAACAATCCCGTAAGCCACTCAAGAACTAAGCACATAGACATCAGACATCATTTCTTGAGAGACCATGAAACCAAAAGAGATATCAAAATTCACTATGTGAGCACCGAAAAGCAACTAGCCGATATCTTCACTAAGCCGCTCGATGAGTCAAGGTTTTGTGCTTTGCGTAGTGAGCCAAATATACTTGATTCTTGTAATGTGGTTTGAACTATAGCACACCTTGATTGATGAACTAGCATGGATAGGAGAAATGAATTGGAAAGGTTTAAATATTATGCTTCAAAATGATTTATCATAAGAAACAAGTGCATTATGATCATTGTTTGCATTGATTATTTGTTGCTGATCATAGTGTGCTTGAGATATGTGTCCATATCTTATATGTATATAGCTATTTAGTTAGTAGCTAAATCTTATTGTTCTAGGGAGTGCGATAGTGCCACGCCGTGCTAGTGCCACGTGTGGCGAGCGGCAGTGCCACACTTTGAATTCCAACTAGAATTCAGCCCACAACATCCCGTTATCATGGGGCCCATCTCTCCTTCTCTTTTCATCTAGCCCCAGGGTAACCCTCTCCTCACTTTTCACTCAACGTCATCGCCCTTCTCTTCCTCTCACGCGCGACAGCGCCGTCGCCGCCTCAATCCAGCACCGCCGCCACCTCCGATAGTGCCACGCGTCGTCCATCGGTTCCCTCCCGTGTCACCGGTGGCCGCTGAAGCTCTTGGGCAGAGCCGTTTCATCTCTTTCCTCCTCAATCCATGTGAATCAAAGGTGAAACCCTAATCCTTCCTGATCTATGCAATGTGTCGATTCTAGTTGTCTTTGATGGTTGATTGGAAAGTAGATAGTAGTTTGGATGGTGCTTTGAGGATTGATTGAAGTAGAAATCGTGATTCAACCTTGGAGCCAAATTAACTGCTACGGCAGTGCCACACCCTCAGTGCGACAGTGTCGCACCTCTATGGCAAAGCTGGTAGTGCTAAACTCTTGGTTCGATGGTTGACTCACTTTATCTATTTCACTTGGCTCCCAATGCTAAGATTCATGATTACTAGGCTTTCTCTCAATCATATCTAGATGAATCGATGACATAGACATGTTTATGCTTGCTGAGATTGTATAGTGGGCTGGAAGTTAAAATATAAAGTAAGTTCAGTAGACAAGAAGATGCAAAATGCAGTCTTGGTGAAACAGCTGGTGTGGCAGTGCCACACGTATGGGGGTAGTACCACATCAGCTACTTCCCTCGCTTGCACGTTGACTCTTTTTGAATACTTAACTTGCTTTATAGGGTAACTTCTACTCTCCATTTGTACAGTTCACATTTTGGTCTATGTTTTTGCGTAGATGGCCTCTGGAGGTGAAGATGACCGAAGGGGGAAGATGAAGATGATCGAGCCTCGTGATAAGCAAATGCCTTGTCATGGTCATGGCAGAACCACAGGGGGTAGCAGCAGTGCAGTAGGCAGAGGGGATGCTAGTGATAGGGGGAGAAGGGATCAGTTGATCCAGGAGGAGAACTTGGAGAGGGCTGGCTGCACCATTCCTCCAGGTGCTTGCCCAAATACTCTAAAAGTGCAATCAAGCTCTAATTGTGGGTTTTGGTGATAATGACCAAGCAATTAGAGAACTAATAAGATTTATCGAGATAACAAGTAGGAAATTCATGTTCGAGGATGCTACACGAAATGGAGGAGCCCCCAATTACAAATGTAGATGGTGTCAAACTCAAAGGAGGTTTAAATTCTTTTATATTTTGAATTTGAGTATAGGGAAAGCCGTACTATAAAGGGGGACACAATGCTTAAGCTAATATATGCTATCAAGTGCTCAAACATATACATGCATCCTCAGATTCATAGCCAAGACAGTCTACACTTCACTCTTACCCTTGTTGTCTTGCGTGGTGTGGCACTGCCGCACTTGAAGAGAGGCACTACCGCGACTTAAGTGACCGTTGGGGGCTGGGGGGTATTTATACCTTTCCCCTTCCTCCCCAATGGCTCTCTACCTCTTCTTCCTCACTCCAACTTGTCCAAAACAGAAAGGAGCCTCTCTCTCTCTCCCTCCATTGTTGACCTTGAGCCCTCAAGCAAATCCATTGATTTTCCCATCAATCCTTGAGAGAAAAGGGTCTAAAACTCAATTAGAGAGCAACTCCATTGATTCCCCAAGTCAAAAGAGTACTTGGTTCATGTTTTTGTCGGCGGTTGTGTTTGTTACTCTTGGAGCTTGTCTCCTAGCTGGCTAGAGCATCGCCCGTGGAGCTAGCCAACTTGTGTGGCAGCCCCGGGAGGTTTATAACCATCTCCTGAAGCTAGTAAACTCACCCCTCATCTCAAGAGTTAAGTCTCTTGACTTGAGAATGAGGAAGGGTTGAAAAGCCCTAAGCCTTAGTGGCTAACCTCAACAACGTGGAGGTAGGCAAGCCTTGGTGGCGAGCCGAATCACGGGATAAATCATTGTGTCACTTGTGCTTGATTTATATTACTTGCATTTCATATTGTTGGTTAAGGTGTTTTCTAGGGTTTCTAGTCGATCTACTTGTGTGTGGTGTTCCTACAACTTATAGCTCTTGATCTGTGACTATCATACCTATAGTTAGCTGAGAAATTTCTCTGATCTAAGTTTCCGTTCACTGATTTTGAACTGTAACTTGAAGTTGTCTGCAGGTGCGGCAGTGCCGCTATTCTGGTCCGGCAGTGCCACCCTCCAGAGCGGTAGTGCCACAGGGTGACTTTGATAAAAGTTTGAGTGTTTATTTTGATAGGCCTATTCACCCCCCTCTAGGCCAACCAGAGATCCTACAAGTGGTATCAGAATAGGTTACCTCATATACACTTCACCGCGTGAGGTATGGAGCCCGAAGGAGGAACTAGTGGTATGAAGCGGGTGGATGTCGAGATGGATAGCAGCGAGCTGAGCGCGTCGACAGCAAGCAACACCACACTACCACATCTTGAGGTTACCGATGCCGAAAGAGCTCTCAATGATAATGAGAGAAGAAGAAGAAAGAAGGCAAGAAAGCTAAAAAGAGAAGCAAGAGAGAAGAAGAAGGAGGAGCAGCAGTTAGAGGAGAAGAAGCAAAGGAAAGAAGAAAGAAGGCTCAAGAGAAAAGTAAGAAGAAAAAGAAGAGAAGCTAGGAAGAAGAAGGAAGAAGAAGAGAAGGCAACAAGTGCATCATCAAGCATATCAAGTAGTTCCGAAGATGGAGATGATGATGAGTCATACCAAGTGTCAGAGGGGAACAAGAAGAAGAAGAAAGGAAAGGGCAAGGCCAACAACAACAAATATGTCACCATATCCTTTAACTACTCTTCTATTCCTATGACTAAACATGATCGGAGGTCTTTCATCAATGTGCCCGTGGGCAAGTTACCTCATTTCAATAGGACTAACTTTGCCAAGTTAAAGCACTTGATGAGAGCCTATCTTATAGGTCTTCACCCCGGCATTTGGGAGATTGTTTGCAATGGATTTGAGCCACTGGTTGATCCCAAGAACCCAACACTAGAAGAGATGAGAATCATTCACCTCAATGGTCAAGCCACAAGTGTGTTGCTTAGTGCCTTGGATGGTGATGAGTACAATAGAGTGATTGGAGTTGATGTTGCCAAACAAATATGGGACACTTTGCACGTAGCACATGAAGGGGTTGACAAAGTGAGAAAGGCAAGAATTGACTTGTTGATGTCAAAGCTCAATCGGTTTGTAATCTTGGATGGAGAGGGGCCACAAGAGATGTTTGATAGGTTGATGACAATGGTGGGCAAGATTAGAGGTTATGGTTGTGATGAGCTAGATGATCACAAAGTTGTCAAGATTATGTTGGAAGCTTATTCATCTAGAAATAAGACCGTAGTCACTCTAATTAGAGACAAGAAGAAGTTTGAGTACTTCACACCAAATGATGTACTTGGGAGGATCTTGACCTTTGACATGCAAAGAGAAGAAGAAAATGAGAGGAAGAAACTTGGAGAATTGCAAGCAAAGCTAGAGGGCATCAAGATCAAAGATGTAGCTCTCAAGGCCAATAAATCAGGCAAGCAAGGCTCTACAAGCAAGTCCAAGATCAACCAACAAGCTTCAACTAGCAAGCCCAAAGCAAGCAAGGAAGATCAAGAAAGAGTAGAGACCACATCATCTTCAAGTGAAAGTGAAAATGATGATGATCAATATGAGAAGATTGATGATGTCGCTCTTTTTATGAGGAGGTTTCACAAGGGGCTAAAGAAGCAAGGCTACAAGGTAGTGAAGAGAAGCTTCCCAAACAAGAAAAAGAGGACATGCTACAATTATAGAAGAACTGATCACTTCATTGTCAAGTGTCCATATGATATAAAGAACAACAAATATAAGAAGGACAAGAAAGAGGGCAAGGCCAACATGGGAGAGGCTCACATTGAGCATGAATGGGATTCAACTAAAGAGAGCACAAGTGAAGAGGATGAGAAGGTTGCAACCATTGCTATTCACAAGTCATCCCCTACACCAAGTCTCTTGAACAACATGTCCGACGATGACTACTACTCCCCACACACTTGTCTCATGGCAAAGCGTGAGATGGTAAAATCCAAATCAAAGGCCAAATCTCCTCCACCTCCTAGTGATATCTCTAGTAGTGATATTAGTGATAGCTCTAGTGATGATGAATCTAGTGATGAAGAAATAAACATGATAACTAAAAATTTGTATGGAAAGACCAAATTTTTCATCACTAAGCTAATGAAGGATTTAGAGAGCGTCCAAGCTGAGCTAGAATCTAGAGAAGAGACTCTTATTCGACAAGAGGATTTCTACATTGCTAGCAAAGAAGCTCTTACATTAGAGAGAAGTGAGGTAGAATCTTTGCGCGAGGCCTTAGCCAAAGAGCAAGAGGACCATGCTATCACAAAGAAAGAAAATAAAGCTCTCAAGAAAAAGTATTGTGACTTAGATGAAAAGCACAAAGAACTTGAGATGCAATATAGCATTCTTTGGGATAGCAACTCACATCTCACTATGGCAAAGGAAACCTCTACTCCCTCTACTAGTCAAGGTTGTAGAAAATATTTTAATCTTGACTTGAATGCTTATTCCACTAACCTTGCAAACATGGAAGCTATGAGAAAGGAGATCGCTAGGCTCAATGAAGTCATTGGAAAATGGTGGATAAGTGTGACTCAATCCAATGACAAGAAGGTTGATGAATCAAAAGGGCCACAATTCAAGAAAACAATGCATCCCTCAATCAAGCATGGGCTCGGTCACACAAAAGGAGCCAAGACAAATAGAAGAAGGATAGTGAATGGCTATGAGTGTGTGCAGTTTGAGAGGAAAGGAAAAATTGGTATAGATCAGCCTGCATAGACCGCGGCAGTGCAGCGTCCTAGAGTGACAGTGCCACATAGCGGTAGTGCCATAGTGAAGGGCGGCAGTGTCGCGCCCCACAAAAATGGGAAGGCTACCAATTCTGTTCCTGATCAAACTAAGCCCAAGAAGAAGGTGTACTAGGAGAAACAAGTTTTCTAGAAGCCTAAGGAATCAATGTGGGCCACCAAGAATAAGTATGCCTACCAACCAAAGACTTATGCACCTCAATAAAGCTTGACATCATGCTTTGTTTTGAGGAACAATAGCAGTGGGAAAGTGATGGCAAAATATGCTGGAAAGGAAACCAACATATATAGGAATACTTCTATTTGGGTTCCTAAGATTCTTGTGCTAACATGCAACGCCCCAAGTCAAATTGGGGACCTAAATCTAGCAACTAAACTTGTTTTGTAGGCATACTCCTCCGGTGGATCAAATTGGGTGCTTGATAGTGGATGTACAAATCATATGACCGGAGAAAGGAGTATGTTCTCATCATATTCCCCGATGACACTCAAATGAAAAGATTATCTTTGGAGACAATTCAAAGGGGGATGTG
The DNA here is from genome assembly GCA_904845875.1 of Miscanthus lutarioriparius. Classification (NCBI taxonomy): domain Eukaryota; kingdom Viridiplantae; phylum Streptophyta; class Magnoliopsida; order Poales; family Poaceae; genus Miscanthus; species Miscanthus lutarioriparius. Next base: position 65,138,295 of record CAJGYO010000017.1, on the reverse strand, counting down.
ATTGGTCTCGGTAAAGTTGCTATAACCCTCGACATTCAATTACAAATGTATTACATGTTAATTCGTTAAGTTACAACTTATTGTCCGTTCCTCAATTGTGTGAGGTGGGCTACAATTGTCTCTTTACTGATCAGGGTGTGAAAGTCTTTAAAAGGGATGATTCCTCTATTGTCTTTATGGGTCGATTAAAGAACAAACTTTACTTAGTTGATTTCAACAAAAGTAAAGCTCAGCTTGAGACTTGTTTAGTGGCAAAATCTAGCATGGGTTGGCTTTGGCATCGCCGACTAGCCCATGTTGGGATGAGAAACTTGGCCAAACTTCTAAAAGAGGAACACATCCTTGGACTAACAAATGTTCAATTTGAGAAAGATAGGATTTGTAGCGCTTGTCAAGCCGGAAAGAAAGTTGGAGCACCTCACCCACCAAAGAGCATCATGACCACCAAGCAACCATTGGAGCTAATACATATGGATCTCTTTGGACCGGTCATCTACCTAAGTATCGGGGGTAACAAATATGGTCTTGTTATTGTTGATGACTATTCCCGTTTCACTTGGGTATTTTTCTTGCATGACAATTGCCAAGTTCAAGAGAAGGTGAAGATATTTGTTAGAAGAGCTCAAAAGGAGTTCGGTCTTCCCATCAAGAAAGTGAGAAGCGACAATGGGACCGAATTCAAGAATACTCTAGTTGAGGAATTTCTTGATGAAGAGGGCATCAAGCATGAGTTTTCAACTCCATACACCCCTCAACAAAATGGTGTAGTAGAGAGGAAGAATCATACACTCATTGACATGGCAAGGACAATGCTAGATGAGTACAAGACGCCAGACATCTTTTGGTGCGAGGCCATCAACACCGCTTGCCATGCCATCAACTGTCTCTACCTACACAAGAAGTTGAAGAAAACTTCATATGAGCTTCTAACCGGTGATAAGCCTAAGGTGTCTTACTTTAGAGTGTTTGGGTGCAAGTGTTTCATACTTAATAAGAAACCCAAAACCTCTAAGTTTGCACCTAAAGTTGATGAAGGTTTTCTTCTTGGTTATGGATCAAATGAGCATGCCTACCGTGTCTTTAACAAAACCTCTAGGAGAGTTGAGATTGCGGTAGACGTGACATTTGATGAATCTAATGGCTCTCAAGTGGAGCAAGTTGATTCAAGTGTTGTAGGAAAGGAGGATCCACCATGTGAAGCAATCAAGCAATTGTCTATTGGTGATATTAGACCACAAGAAGAAGAAGTCACTAAAGTAGAGGTTCCTCAAGTTGTTGATGTACCTATTTCCGCTGACGTACCTGATGCTAAACAACAGCAGACACCTGCTGCAACACTTGCACGCGGCAGGGCCGCACTTGAGAGTGGCAGGGCCGCACCTACATAGTCAGCAACAGCTAATTCGACTCCAACTTGTGAACAAGACCTACAACCAATATTTGAGCAAGAAAATGATGAAGGTCCAGAAGATGAACAAGAGGCCTTTGAGCATCCAAGGCTAAGGCAAATAATACAACAGGATCATCCCATTAACAACATCCTTGGGAGTCTTCGAAAGGGGGTAACAACTCATTCACATTTAGCAAACTTTTATTAATATTACTCGTTTGTTTCCTCTTTGGAGCCTCTTAACATAGACCATGCACTTGGAGACCCAGAGTGGGTGATGGCCATGCAAGAAGAGCTCAATAACTTCGAAAGAAACCAAGTGTGGACTTTGGTGGAACAACCCAATACCAATGTCATTGGCACCAAGTGGGTCTTCCGCAACAAGCAAGATGAGAATGGAGTGGTGACAAGGAACAAGGCAAGGTTGGTTGCCAAGGTTTCACTCAAGTAGAGGGCTTGGACTTTGAAGAAACATATGCACCGGTGGCAAGGCTTGAAGCAATCCAACTGCTTCTAGCCTATGCCGCTCATCACAACTTCAAGCTATATCAAATGGATATGAAGAGTGCATTTCTCAATGGCCCTATTCAAGAACTTGTCTATGTTGAGCAACCACCAGGCTTTGAAGATCACAAGTTTCCCAACCATGTCTACAAACTCCAAAAGGTGCTCTATGGGCTTAAGCAAGCACCAAGAGCATGGTATGAATGTCTTAAGGAATTATTGCTTAAACAAGGCTTTGAAATAGGCAAAGCTGATCATACCCTTTTCACTCACAAAGTTGACAAAGATATATTTGTGTGCCAAATATATGTCGATGACATAATATTTGGTAGTACTAGTCATTCTTTTTGTGAGCAATTTAGTAGGATCATGACCAAGAGATTTGAGATGTCCATGATGGGTGAATTAAAGTTCTTCCTCGGATTTCAAATCCAGCAAGTGAAGGATGGAACTTTCATTAGCCAAACGAAGTACACCCATGATATGCTCAAGAAGTTTGACATGGTGAATGCCAAGCCTATCAAAATTCCCATACCAACCAATGGACATCTAGATCTCAATGATGAAGGGAAAGCCGTGGATACTAAGGTATATCGCTCCATGATTGGCTCTCTACTTTATTTGTGTGCATCTAGGCTCGATATTATGCTTAGTGTGTGCATGTGTGTTAGATTTCAAGCAAACCCAAAAAAGTGCCACTTAGTGGCCGTTAAGAGAATCTTGAGATATTTAGTACACACTCCTAACCTTGGCTTGTGGTTTGATCTACTTGGGTATTCGGATTCCGATTACACCGGCTGCAAAGTAGATCGGGAAAGCACTTCAGGGACATGTCAATTCCTTGGACGGTCCCTAGTTGTAACACCCTCGGTGTTACTCCACTAATCATCTGCTAAAAGATGTCATGAGCATCATACTTGTGTGTTAATGCATGTGGTAAAGTGTGTAGATAAATTTCAGTAACTCAAAATGATCAATAAAATGCTAAACGAAAGTTGGTTCGATGGTTCATGCATATCAGGTAGGGTTTAAAACCAATTTTTATTAAGCAAAAATACTATAGATCATGTGTGTGATACTCAAAAAAAGTTTGAAGTAGAAACTTTGTAGATGACAATGAAATATTTGCTTTTAAAAAATAATATTGCTTTGTAATATCTTCAATAGCCTAGAATTCGCAAATTGAAATCAAGTTTAGTTCAAAACTTAGAAAATTTCCAAGTCTTTCAACAGCTAGACGCGGCTATGTTTAGCAATTTATTTGGAGAGATTGGGTTAAGGAGTGGTGTAGTGCTATGATTCAATTTAGTAGTTCCATATGCCATCTTGAGTATAGTGAAGCCAGTTTAGGTTTAGGAGCAACGGTTTGGTCGTGATCAGCGCTTTAAAATTCATGCACATACTTGTCTCGGGTTGGTTGGCGTTGGGTGTGCGATCACCGCGTGGCCTCCCCATGCATAGAACCCCTCTTTGTCTTGCGCATGCTAGTCATAGCTCTAGTGCCGCCTCCTCGCCGCTGACGCGGCCATGCCTTTGTGGTCCGCCGTTCACCTCGCAGCATGCACGTCGACAGCCTCACTCGGGTCGTCTCCGGCCGAGCCAACACCTCGGTTAGGTCACTGGTGAGTCGTCATTGCTCACCCACTACCCCTACTACCTTGTTGTTGCTGCGGCTCACCTGAACACCATCGCCATTGCCGCAGGGTGCCCGCCATCGTGGAGAGGTCCTTCTACGGCATCCCGTCTCGTGCAACCGCCGCCCATCGTCTCACATCGACCCCTTGGTGAGATTCGGCCTCTTAGCTAGGTTAGCATGGGTCCCAGGTGGCCAACGCTGTCGCCAGTGCCACCGCTCACAGCATCGGAGCGCGTGGGGAGGCCAGGGACCATGCCGTTGTAAAGATGAGAGAGTACAAGGGTCTCTAGGAATAGTAACGTGGATTGCGGGTTGTTTTGTTCATAGTCCAGGGGCGATTTTGCTAATATTCCAGCACGCGCGGGATTCCCCCGCCACGGGCCGCCTCGCGCTGCAGGCCAGCCTCGCGTGGGCCGCGCCTATGGGCCGCCGCGCGCTCGCACGCGCGCGCTACGTCGTGTGGGCCGCGCGGGAGAATTCATTTTTGTCTTTTTCATAAGGAATTAGAAATAGTTTTCTGATTTAATTTTAAGCTAATCTTTGGTAAATCTTATATAATCATGTAGGTATCCAAAAATTGTGCAACAAATTTTATTAAGTTCCTAAAATTGTGCTCTATCTATTAGTGCATTTTCTTCATATATGTACATGTTGATACCAGGAGATATTAAACCATTTGAGAGTGCTTAATATTATTAGATTAAAAATTATAGGAATTTTTGTTGTAAATTGGTGATAGCTTTAATCCTAAAATTTTTATGGTAGTTTTATGGTATTAGTATGTGCTCGTTGTAATTTTGTAGCCCTTGAATAGACTACTTAATATGGTAGCTAAATACCCATTAAGGCTAAAGGAATAATGGCATGATGTTGGTTTATAAAAGTTAAGCACTTGTATGGTAAGCTTGAAATCTATTTGGTAGAGATAATGATTAGCTTAGTATCTTAGTCATTAGAGCTAGCTTAGTAGCTTAGCATGTGTATTCTTATTTTAAGAGTTGATGTAGCCAAAATACTAAGTGTTGCATCATCATTGCATGCATGTAGAGAACGAGTTGGTGGAGTTCGTGACCACCAGAGAGCAGGAGTATAAAGAGGTGATCGAGGAGTACAAGGAGGAGGTCCTCATGTAGGAGGAGGTCCCAAAGCCATCACTGACTAACTTAGCGGACACCCCGCCTGCCCAAGGCAAGCCCCGGTGCATAACCCTTATTTTGAATGATCACTGGATATATATATGTGATGTGTATTTACGTTATAGGATTTATATTGAAAATACATGCATAGATAACCTACCTATGAGTCCTACTAGCATAGGTCGAGTAGCCGCTATGCTTGGGCTATCGGTAGAGTGAGTAACCTGTCGTTACTCACAATAGGTGATTATTATTATTACTCACATGATAAAATGGTGAAAGGAAATAGAGACCGGGTAGGGATATGGTACGGGTATTGGTGGGTGTAATAGATTGTGTCCCGCGGCTAATAGGGTATAGCTTGGTTACATTGTTTTCCCTGTCCATGTCAGTTAAGGACCGTCCATTGCTGTGGATTCTAGTCAGGTCATAGACTTATTATCCTGAGCACATACTTGCTTATGGGAGCAGGAAGGCTCGTTGCTCTCTTGTCATGGGTTTTGGCTCTTTTTGGACCGATTGATTGGAGGCGGGGATGGTGGAGGTCTAAGCACCACACTGAGTCCGGGACTCAGGAGTGGGGGCTTGGAGTCCAAGTTTGGATGGGGACCTGGGCCCCTTGATAGGAGAGTGGTGGGTTGGTCTTGCTTGTGCCTGGGGTACAAGCGGGGCGTGTGTTTCGAGGTACCCAGCTGGGATACATTGGTTCATGAATCGCCATGCAATACGGTACAACTTGGCTATGATCTAGCACCGTAGTAAGAACTGGAAGATGAAAGGGGATGAATGGATCTGATTGCTCAACTCTTGCTTAAAAGTAGAATATGTGCTTACATAGAATGGTTAGCTAATGAACTAATCATGACTGCTAATAAAACACATACATAAGGATTCACTACTAGTAATGCTTTTCGCAAAAAGGAAACCCAACAAACCATAAAGCTTATCATATCCATTGGAGTCGGGAAATTATTCCCACTAGTCAGGTAAGTCTTGAGAGTACATTGTGTACTCAGGGTTTATTTACCCCTGTTGTTAGTGTAGCTTGAGGAGTGGCTGTTGTGTGGAGGATTCTTCTGGTGGGCACAGATGGATCCTTGTATATTATCGTTAGATGTTTATTTCAATTCTGCTGTTTAAATTCCGCACTCTGAACTTGGTATTGTAATAATGTATTTCTGAGAACTCTTGTTGTATGAAATGGACTAAGTATTGTAAACTCGTTCTCATTATTGGATTCTGGAAGACAAACATGGATTGTTCGAGTTCTCTCTTAGGGTGTGCTCGATGGAACCGCCTGCTGTAGGTTACTTTTGAGATGCTTAGTGTCTAGTGGAACACAAGCGCCTTCAAAGGTGTGTTATTTCGGGCGGTTCTGCCACAAGTGGTATCAGAGCCCAATAATGAGTCTACGAGTTTAAAAATTCTTTTCAAAACCTAAAATTTGACAAACAAAAGCTTTGTGAAAAGTAGGATGTGATAAAATTATGTAAATAAGTATAATCCCTAGCAATATGGTCTATCTAAGATAGCGGCACTGGTTTTATCTAATCAATTTTCTATAGGTACACTAACTTACGCTGCGTAAAAATCATTTAGCAAGTGGAAAGTGAGTGTGCGATGTGCCGAATTTTTTTGCAAATGCCGCTATATTCCAGCTTGAGTGAATAGGTAGGCCGATGCATGTATCATGAAAAGATAATCTTGCTTAAACTAAACTCCCCCCACATGTATAATTTGAATTAGTGAATTGAGAGGATAACCTAAAAGAATGCTTTAATAAAAGCCTTATCATTTCTCTAAGTCTCTTGTTCCTAATCTGGAGGGTTGTCTCTAATGGTTGGTTCTTATCTATTTATAGATGAACCTAAGGTCTGGTCGGGGGAGTACCAGCGCTGGGGCAGACCAGGGTGATAACGGTCGTGGTGAGGACAATGGGAACACCAATGGGGATTGCCACGAGGCCCCACTTTTGGCTCCTCCACCACCACTACCTTTGATGACCCATACGGAGATGATGGCGGAGATGCTGGCTGCTCGGCGTGAGTCAGCCCGTGCCTTAGAGATGCTTGCCTAGGCTATTGGTGGCTTCGCCCGTGGAGGCCCCGGTGGCAACAGCGGGAACAGGGGTGGTGCCCACGCTCCCACAGAGCCCTGTTCCTACCAAGACTTCCTGAAGGCACACCCGCCCACGTTCACGCCAATTGTTGAGCCTCTGGATGCGAAGCATTGGCTTCGTATTCTGGAGCAGAAGTTTTAGCTGCTCACTATGACTGAAGAGCAGAAGGCGCGCTTTGCCGCACAACAGCTTCTATGGTCTACCAGTGTGTGGTGGGATACTTTCAATGCCATGCAGCCGACAGACCACTGTGTGACTTGGTAGGAGTTTACCACTGTTTTCCATGAGTACTATATTCCTGCTGGTTTGCTAAACAGGAAGTTGACTGAGTTCCTAGATCTGAGGCAAGAGAGTATGATTGTGATGGATTATGTGAGCAAGTTCAACCATCTTGCACAGTATGCTAGGATCCATGTAGACAATGATGAGAAGAAGAGGGACCATTTCTACCATGGCCTCTCTTGCATCTTGCAAAAGGAGCTGTACACCGGGGGATATCATACTTTTGGTGCTTTGATGAATGTAGCCATTGCTATGGAGGGACTTCAGCATGATTCTTAGGCGGAGTGGAAGCACAAGTGGATGATCACCGGATCTTCTAGTCACCCACAAGCTCAGAAGGTGTAGGTTGTTAGGAGGATGTCCTATCACTCTCCAGGTGGACATCCGTCTCGCCAGACTCAGCAGATTCACCAGGCACCTCCCACTCAGTACCGTGCACCTACTCTATAGGTGCAACAGTAGCCTCAGGGATAGCAAGTTCTGACTTGTTAGGGATAGGGGAACAAGTCTAGTGCTTGTTTCAAGTGTGGCAAGGAGGGCCACTAGGCTCGGGAGTGTCCACAGAACCAGCCTACGCAGTCTTCCCAGCCTTCAACCAACTCTCGTCTGGTCAAGAGGATGACTATCAAGAAGAAGGTACCCGTAAGTCGCTCTAGGCAAGTCAACTTCACTGAGGCTAAGGAGATTTTGTAGAATGAACCTGTGATGGCTTATATGTTTACCATTGACTCCCACCTAGCATATGTATTGTTTGATTCTGGTGCATCATATTCATTCATGAGCGTGGGGTTTGCACAGAGGCACAATATATCTCTTATGGCTATTCCTATTGCCTATAGAATCAGTACTCTAGGTGCGTAGTTGTGCGTTAATACTCAAATGGACACAGTCAAATTAGTGCTAGCCACTCACACTTATCGCCTCCAGTTCATGGTGCTGCCTGGGCAAGGCATAGATGCAATTCTAGGCATCAACTTGTTGCGAGTTTATGGGGTACTCTTGAACCTTAAGCAGAGAGTTGTTGAGTTATGGCTTCCTTCTTCTGAGGATAGGATGTCTCTCCTTGTGCCCTCAGATCCAGCCTTACCAGTTGTTGCTCATGTTGAAGCTTCTCTTGATCTTGCTTCTATTCCTATGGTCTGTGAGTTCCCGGATGTTTTTCCTGAAGATCTACCTGGGTTGCCACCAGATAGGGATGTGGAGTTTACTATTGAGTTAGAATCTAGCACTGCTCCTATCTCACAGCGTCCCTAAAGCATGGCTCCTAAAGAACTAGCAGAAATGAAGAAGCAGTTAGAGGAATTATTGGAGAAGGGCTTTATCCGTCCTAGCTCTTGAAAAAGGGTTGCCCAGCTATTTTTGTGAAGAAGAACGATGGTACTCTATGGATGTGTGTTGATTATCACCCTCTCAATGTGGTAACCATTAAGAACAAGTATCCTTTACCTTATATTAATACTTTGTTCGATTTGTTGGCTGGTGCCAAGGTGTTTTCAAAGATTGATCTTCGTTCTGGGTATCACCAAATTAAGATTCGGTCATAAGATATACCAAAGACAGCTATCTCTACTAGGTATGGTCTGTATGAATACCTAGTCATGTCCTTTGGTCTCACCAATGCTCCTGCATTCTTCATGTATCTCATGAATTCAGTCTTCATGCCGGAGTTGGATAAGTTTGTAGTGGTGTTCATTAATGATATTTTGATATACTCCAAGAACAATGAAGAGCATGCACAACACCTTCGGATAGTACTGACTCAATTAAGAGAACACAAGTTGTATGCCAAATTCAACAAGTGTGAGTTTTGGTCAGATCGAGTGTAGTTTTTGGGATATGTTCTGACACCTGAGGGTATCTCTATGGACCCAAGCAAGGTGCAAGATGTGTTAAATTGGAAGTTTCCAAAGTCAGTGCATCAGATCCGTTAGTTCCTTGGTCTTGCTGGTTATTATCGGCGCTTCATCCCTGACTTCTCCAAAATAGCCCAACCAATGACCAAGTTGCTCCAGAGAGATGTCAAGTTTGTATGGAGTCCGGCTTGTGAAGAAGCTTTCTAAGCCCTGAAGAAGTTTCTTACCTCTGCTCCTATTCTTGCCCAACCAGATATTGACAAGTCATTTGATGTGTATTGTGATGCCTTAAGGACTGGATTGGGATGCATGCTTATGCAGGATGGACGTGTGCTAGCTTATGCTTCACGCCAGCTGAAAAAGCACGAGGTGAATTATCCCACCCATGATTTAGAGCTGGCTGCTATGGTGCACGCTCTAAAAATTTGGAGGCATTATTTGTTGGGAAATAAAGTGCATATTTATATGGATCACAAGAGCCTCAAATATTTTTTCACTCAGTCCGAGTTGAATATGAGGCAACGGAGATGGCTGGAGCTAATCAAGGATTACAATTTAGAAGTTCATTATCACCCTAGAAAAGCTAATGTGGTGGCTGATGCCTTAAGTTGGAAGTCGCATCAAGTTGAAGAAGAATCCTTGTCTCTCAACCATGCTGAGGTGCTAGCTCACATTGCTCTAGTCTTGGATCTACTTGAGCAAATTATTGTAGAGCAAAGACAAGATGTTTTGGAAATTCCGCATATCAAGAAGTTAATTGCCGAAGGGTGGGGTCCTCATTTTAGTGTTGATGACCAAGGTGTGGTGAAGTTCAAGAACCGATTGGTGGTTCCCTCGAGTGATGAGCTTAGGAGAAAATTTTTGGATGAAGCTCACAACTCCAAGTTATCCATTCATCTAGGAAGTAACAAGATGTATCATGATTTGTGTCACTGGTATTGGTGGCCAAATATGAAACAGGATATTACCAAATACATCTCAGAATGTGACATTTGTGGAAGGGTTAAGGCGGACCATATGCGTACGCCTAGATTTCTGTAGCCCTTGCCTATCCCTGTTTTGAAATGGGAGGATATTTTCATGGACTTTATTATGGGTTTGCCCCGCACGGCAAAGGGCTATGACTCTATTTGGGTCATTGTGGATCGTCTTACCAAGTCCATTGATTTCCTCCCAGTGGATACCAGATATTCAGCCAAGAAGTATGCCAAGTTGTATTTTGACCGAATTGTGACCCTGCATGGAGTTCCCCTTACCATTGTTTCCGACAGAGGGTCAGTCTTTGTCTCTCATTTTTTGGAGCAGCTCTAAAAATGTCTTGGTACTAGTCTCCTTAGAAGTTCAGCTTATCATCCGCAAACTGACGGTCAGACAGAAAGAGTCAATCAGGTACTTGAGGATATGTTGAGGGCTTGTGTCATCTCTTTTCCAGAAAAGTGAGACGAATGCTTGACTCTAGCTGAGTTTTCTTATAGCAATAGTTATCAAGAAAGCATTCGAATGGCACCATTTGAGGCCCTGTTTGACAAGAAATGTAGGACACCTCTTAATTGGGTTGAGGTGGGAGACCGTGGTTATTTTGGACCTGATTTTATCAAAGAAGCTCGAGAGCAAGTCAATGTTATTCAAATTCATTTGAAGACTGCTCAAAGTCGTCAGAAGACTTATGCAGACAAGCGAAGAAGGCCCTTGCAATTTGAAGTTGGTGATCATGTGTATCTCAACGTGTCACCCATGAGAGGGGTGCATCGCTTTGGTGTCTGGGGAAAGTTAGCCCCTCGCTATGTTGGACATTACAAGATTTTGGCCCGGTGTGGTTTTGTTGCCTACCGTATCCAGCTCCTGGATATTTTGTCAGCAGTACATAATGTCTTCCATGTTTCCTAGTTAAAGAAATGTTTGTGGGTCCCTAATGAAGCTGTGGAAACTGAAGGACTTCCCCTCTAACCCCACTTGTCTTATATTGAGCATCCTGTCAAGATCTTGGATGAAAAAGAAAGAGTGACCAGAAATAATGTGGTGAAGTTTTATAAAGTTCAGTGGTAAAATCAATCGGAGGACGAAGCAACATGGGAGCAAGAAAGCTATATCTTGAAGCATTATCCTCACCTTCTTTCTAGTTCACCGAGGTAGTTGTTTAAATCGAAATTTATTTCTTATCTCTTTTCCCACACTAGGCACATGAAATCTCAGGGTGAGATTTTGTTTAAGGGGGTAGAGCTGTAACACCCTCGGTGTTACCCCATTAATCATCTACTAAAACAAGTCATGAGCATCATACTTGTGTGTTAAGGCTTGAGGTGAAGTGTCTAAATCAATTTCTGTAACTCAAAATGATCAATAAAAATGCTAAACGAAAGTTGGTTCGATGGTTCATGCATATCAAGTAGGGTTTAAAACCAATTTTTATTAAGCAAAAATACTATAGAACATCTGTGTGATACTTAAATAAAGTTTGAAGTACAAACTTGTAGATGACAATGAAATATTTGCTTCTAAAAAATAATATTGCTTTGTAATATTTTCAATAGCCTAGGAATCACAAATTGAAATCAAGTTTAGTTCAAAACTTAGAAAATTTCCAAGTCTATCAACAGCTAGACACTGCTATGTTTAGTAATTTATTTGGAGAGATTTGGTTAAGGAGTGGTGTAGTGCTATGATTCGATTTAGTAGTTCCATATGCCATCTTGAGTGTAGTGAAGCTTGTTTAGGTTTAGGAGCAACGGTTTGGTCATGATCAGCGCTTTAAAATTCGTGCGCGTAATTGTCCCGGGTTGGTTGGCGCCGGCTGCACGGTCATCGCACGGCCTCCCCATGCCGTGCACATGGTCACGTCTCGTGCGGTCACCCTACGCCACCACGCTGGGTCAGTCAGGCCGCCTAGGCTTGGCCGAGGCCGGCCACAGTGAGCCGTTGGCCCTACGCCTTGCTGTCCTGCCTCGCGCTACCACCATTGGTGCCATCGCGTCCGCCCACTACTACCTCACATCGTGATGCTACTGCTGCTGTCGTGTCACTCTCGTACTCATGTCTGCTCGCTGCATCGCGCTGCCCCCTCCCTGGCCTGGTTGGGTGCCGTCCGCACATGGCCATGCACGTCGTCATCACGCTATTAATGGTGCTACGGCACGTGGGCCACGACCGATTGCAGACGCACCCACTCATCCCCTCGTTCTTGGATGTAGGTCCCTTGGCCACAACCGCTCACATCCCGCCAAGGCGAGGACGAACCGAGCCCACCTGTCGCGCCCCGTTTCTCTCTTTCTCCCTCTGCTTTCTGCCACCGTCGAGTCGTGGTCACGGTGAGCCAGAGAGTGAGCACCACTTATCAATTCCTTGTGCCCACGTCTCCGCCTTTATGTCCTCTTACCGACCGCCCCCACCCTGTCTTGATTACGGCCAGGCCAAGCTCCAATTTTAAAGCTTTGCTCTTGCCGCCGCACCATTAAGGCCCAGCCTGCCTCATCGTGGCCAGCTCCAACCTCGCCATCTCGCGTCGAATTGACCGCACCACTAGCCCTACCTAGAATCCCTCTTCGTCGTGCGCACGCTAGTCATAGCTCTAGTGCCGCCTCCTCGCCGCTGCATGGCCGTGCCTTTGTGGTCCACCGTTCACCTCGCAACGCGCACGTCGCTAGCCTCGCTCGGGTCGTCTTCGGTCGAGCCAGCACCTCGGTTAGGTCACTGGTAAGTCATCGTTGCTCACCCACTACCCCTACTACCTTGTTGTTGTTGTGGCTCACCTGAATGTCGTCGCCATTGTCGCAGGGTGCCCATAGTCGTGGAGAGGTCCTTCTACGGTGTCTCGGCTCGTGCAACCACCGCCCATCGCCTCGCGTTGACCCCTTGGTGAGATTCGGCCACTTAGCTAGGTTAGCATGGGTCCCAGGTGGTCGGCGCTGTCGCCAGTGCCACCGCTCGCCGTGCCGGAGCGCGTGGGGGAGGCCAGGGACCTTGCTGTTGTAAAGAGGAGAGAGTACAAGGGTCTTTTTGTATAGGTGTTGTCTCTAGGAATAGTAACATGGACTGCGGGTTATTTTGTTCATAGTTCAGGGGCGCTTTTGCAAATATGCCAACGTGCGGGGGATTCCCCCGCCGCAGGCCGCCTCGCGCTGCAGGCCGGCCTCGCGTTGGCCGCGCCTGTGGGCTGCCGCGTGCTCGCACGCGCGCACTACGTCGTGTGGGCCACGCGTTTGGGCCGTGCGGGAGAATTCATTTTTTTTGTTTTTCATAAGGAATTAGAAATAGTTTTCTGATTTAATTTTAAGCTAATCTTTAGTAAATCATATAAAATCATGTAGGTATCCAAAAATTGTGCAACAAATTTTGTTAAGTTCCTAAAATTGTGCTCTATCTGTTAGTGCATTTTGTTCGTATATATACATGTTGATACTAGGAGCTATTAAATTATTTGAGAGTGCTTAATATTATTAGGTTAAAAATTGTAGGAATTTTTGTTGTAAATTGGTGATAGCTTTAATCCTGAAATTTTTATGGTAGTTTTCTGGTATTAGTATGTGCTCATTGTAATTTTGTAGCCCTAGAATAGACTACTTAATATGGTAGCTAAATACCCATTAAGGCTAAAGGAATAATGGCATAATGTTGGTTTATAAAAGTTAAGCACTTGTAGGGTAAGCTTGAAATCTATTTGGTAGAGATAATGATTAGCTTAGTATCTTAGTCATTAGAGCTAGCTTAGTAGCTTAGCATGTGTATTCTTATTTTAAGAGTTGTTGTTGCCAAAATACTAAGTATTGCATCATCATTCCATATATGCAGAGAACGAGTTGGTGGAGTTCATGACCGCCGGAGAGCAGGAGTACGAAGAGGTGACCGAGGAGTACGAGGAGGAGGTCCTCGTGCAAGAGGAGGTCCTGGAGCTATCACTGACTGACTTAGCGGACACCCCGCCTACCCAAGGCAAGTCCCGGTGCATAACCCTTATTTTGAATGATCACTAGATATATATATATGTGATGTGCATTTACGTTACAGGATTTATATTGAAACTACATGCATCGATAACCTACCTATGAGTCCTACTAGCATAGGTCGAGTAGCCGCTATGCTTGGGCTATCGGTAGAGTGAGTAACCTGCCGTTACTCACAATAGGTGATTATTATTATTACTCTCATGATGAAATGGTGAAAGGAAATAGAGACCAGGCAGGGATATGGTATGGGTATTGGTGGGTCTAATAGGTTGTGTCCCGCGGCCAACGGGGCATAGCTTGGTTACATTGTTTTCCCTATCCGTGTCGGTTAAGGACCGTCCGTTATTGTGGATTCTAGTTAGGTCACAGACTTATTATCCTGAGCACATACTTGCTTATGGAAGCAGGGAGGCTCATTGCTCTCTTATCGTGGGTTCCGGCTCTTTTTAGACTGACTGATTGGAGGCGAGGATGGTGGAGGTCTAAGCACCACACTAAGTTTGGGACTCAGGAGTGGGGGCTTGGAGTCCAAGTTTGGATGGGGACCTGGGCCCCTTGATAGGAGAGTGGTGGGTTGGTCTTGCTTGTGCCTGGGGTACAAGCGGGGCATGTGTTTTGAGGTACCCAGCTGAGATACATTGGTTCATGAATCGCCATGCGATACGGTACAACTTAGCTATGATCTAGCACCGTAGTAAGAACTAGAAGGTGAAAGGGGATGAATGGATCTGATTTCTCAACTCTTGCTTGAAAGTAGAATAGATGCTTACATAGAATGGTTAGCTAATGAACTAATCATGACTGCTTATAAAACACATACATAAGGATTCACTACTAGTAATGTTTTTTTGCAAAAAGGAAACCCAGCAAACCATAAAGCTTATCATATCCTTTGGAGTCGAGAAATTATTCCCACTAGTTGGGTAAGTCTTGCAAGTGCGTTGTGTACTTAGGGTTTTTTTACCCCTATTGCAGGTGCAGCTTGAGGAGTGGCTGTTGTGTGAAGGATTCTTCTGGTGGGCACAGACGGATCCTTGTATCTTATCGTTAGATGTTTATTTCAATTCCGCTGTTTAAATTCTGCACTCTGAACTTGGTATTGTAATAATGTATTTCCAAGAACTCTTGTTGTATGAAATGGACTAAGTATTGTAAACTCGTTCTCATTATTGGATTTTGGATGAAAAACATGGATTGTTCAAGTTCTCCCTTGGGGTGTGGTCGACGGAACCGCCTGCTGTAGCTTACTTTTGGGGTGCTTAGTGTCTAGTGGAAGACAAGCTCCTCCGAAGGTGTGTTATTTCGGGCGGTTCTACCACACTAGTGTCTTAGAGTTTTAAAAAGAAAAATTGTGTAGCCCTTTCCACTGCCGAGGTCGAGTATGTTGCAGCCGGTGCATATTGTGCTTAACTACTTTGGATGAGGCAAACCCTTCAAGATTTTGGATGTCACTTCACTAAAATCCCACTCTTGTGTGACAATGAAAGTGCCATAAAGTTTGCCAACAATCACATAAGACACTCAAGAACTAAGCACATAGACATCCGACATCATTTTTTGAGAGACCACGAAGCCAAAGGAGATATCAAAATTCGTCATGTGAGCACCGAAAAGCAACTTGCCGATATCTTCCCTAAGCCTCTTGGTGAATCAAGGTTTTGTGATTTGTGTAGTGAGCTAAATATTCTTGATTCTTGTAATGTGGTTTGAATTATAACACACCTTGATTGATAAACTAGCATGGATAAGAGAAATGAATTGCAAAAGTATAAATATTGTGCTTAAAATGTTTTATCATAAGAAACAAGTGCATTGTGATCATTGTTTGTATTGATTATTTGTTGCTGATCATAATGTGCTTGAGATATGTGTCCATATCCTATATATAGAGGTATTTAGTTAGTAGCTAAATTTGCTGTACTGGGGACTACGGCAGTGTCGCATGTGGACTACGGCAGTGCCGCACTTTGAATTTCAACTGGAAATTCAGCCCATATCAGCTATTACCGTGGGGGCCCATCTTTTCTACCTATTTTTACCTAGCCCCAGGTAACCCTCTCCTCTCCTATATCCTAGCCGCCGCCTCTCTTCTCCTCCACGCGCGCACAGCGAGCCACCGCCGCTGCTCTATCCAGCCACGCTGCCACCTCTGGCATTGCCGCGGCCTGCTGCGGTTCTTCTACGTCATCATCAGCAGTAGCCCTAGCTCGTGGATGGAGCCGATTCATCTCTTTCCACCTCAATCCATGTGAATCAAGGTGAAACCCTAACCTAATCCCGATATATGCCATAGAGTTCTATATTTATTGGAAGATGGTTTCTAGTGACTGCATGATTAGGGTAGAAACTAGTTTGATGGATGAACTGAATCAAAACAAATATTCATGCGTTGAACCTCATCTATACCTGCGGTAGTGCCGCATGTTGGGTGCGGCAGTGCCGCAATCAATAGATTGAACATGCAAATACAGATGTTGTTTCATCGATGACTCTCTGTTTTGTTTGGATTTGTGCACCAGATTTGTTTCTATCTTAGACATGTAGCTACTTTACCTACATTATAGACAACTCCATGTATTTGTTTAGGTCTACTCATTCTGAGATTGTCTAGTGGTTTAGAAGAATGGTTGAGAAATAGTCTGAATAGTTGAGAAGAATTAAATCATGGGAGAGGTGAAGCACTAGGTGCGGCAATGCCGCTGCCGCACCCTCTGACCTGATTAGTTCAGAGTGCTTTCGTAACTTGAGATTTGAATCATCTCATCTATCCAGAGTGTTTTACAAGTGTTCTTTTATACCCCTTATGTACAGTTTTTTATTTGGACCTATATTTGTTTGCATAGATGTCCTCTAGAGGTGATGATGATCGGAGGGGGAAGAGGAAGATGACCTAGCCTCGGGATAAACAGATGCCTCGTCATGGTTATGGCAGGACCACAGGGGGCAGCAGCAGGTAGAGATGTTGCCAGAGACAGGGGGAGGAGAGATCAGATGATCCAGGATGAGGAGAACCTAGAGAGGGCTGGCTGCACCATTCCTCCAGGTGCTTGCCTAGATACTCCACCTCATCTTGAGGAGTTTGATAGGAGCTACATCAGAGAGTATTATGAGGATGTAGTCATGAGGCGTCCTGTTGACACACGTGCTCATCTCATGCTCAATTATGCGGGAAAGCTAAAGATGGTGGAGGAAGCACGTGAGAACAATCTCTATGAGCAGCCAAAGGATTTGGAGATAGACTATAGGTTTTGGAATGAGTTTCATTCCAACTTCTATGCATCTGTGAACTTCAACTCCAAGAAATCCAAAGTTATCAAGATGCAGTATGTTGATTGTGAGGAGATGAAGGCAAAGAATGAGCCAGAATTCAATAAAGTGATCAAGGCTTGTGAGCTATTTGGCCTCACTAATATTATGAGCTTCATATATAATTGGAATGAGGAAGTGCTAGCCCAGTTCCATGCCACTTTCTTCTATAGTATCTACACTGATGAGATTCACTGGATGACTGAGGGACAACGTTATAGAGTTGATTTTATGACTTTTAGCCAGATCCTTGGTTTTGGAGAGGAGGAGCAGGGCTTCACTTACATTCATGATGAGGCTAGAGCTGAGATACGCGACATTGCATATATGTGGATTGACAGGAGAAGTGCAGATGGGAAGGTCAGTGGCCTGAAGAGCTATTATTACATTCTGAACAATTTGATCAGGCACACTATCAATCCCAAGGATGGAGCAACTTCTGATCTTAATGGATATATGAGGAATGTGCTTACTAGATTTGCTCCTGGAGGTGACAGGTTTAATGTCCTCGCTTCATGTGGCGTGAGCTAAGGAACGCCATGGAGGATGGGAGAAAGGGGATACCCTATGCCCCCTTATCTTATGTTTATGATTGAGAGGGTCTCTGGCTATAGATTTGCGAAAGACGGTCTTCACACCATCTACAAGATTGAGAAGACCCGAGGAGCAGGAGCTAGCAGAGCAGTGAGACACTCTCCATTAGTTGAGGACGTGCTTGAGTCATCCGCAAGGAAAAGAAGATAGAGAAGTTTGAGAAGTGGATCAAGGCTATTTTCACCACATGCACCTATGCAGCGAGGACCGCATATTAGGACCGGTTGGAGAATCGTGAAGCCAACCAGGAGGCTAGAGAGCGTGTAGGCCTGCCACCTCTTTCTCCAATTCAGTCACCGCCGAGGTTTGAAGACCTCCCTAGTCTTTCTAAGACAGATTCAAAGGATGAGGAGGAGCAGGAGCAGGAGCAGCTAGATCTTGATCCTCACACAAGTTTAAGGACCACCTTGTAGTCCATGAGGAGGAGCATCAGGCGTGAGCGCCACACTTTGACCACTCATCGCCAAGGGAGGGCGGTGGTGTCTTCTTCTTCCTCCGACGACGATGACGACGATGATGATGGTGGTGGAGAGGAGGACGTTGCAGGTGCTAGTGGAGCTACTGGTGGGGATGATGTTGATTGGGACACCATCCAAGAGGATGAGGAGTGAGTATTAGTCTTTCTTCTTTTCTTCTTTTTTTGGTGCTTTATGCCAAAGGGGGAGAAAATTAGAGGGGTCAACAACTTTTTTATCGCCATGGAGAAGAGGTTGCTGCAGCTGGAGCTTTATGTTCTTATCCGTTTAGAGTAGACTTCGTTAGGTTGAGAGTTTGAGAGATGATTTAAAACTCTATTTTTGTAATAATGCTACCTAAGTACTTTATATGTGTGAGATATGGACATGAATTAATCTGTGCTGTAGCTGGTGATAAAATTATGCTAGAATGTATATCTTTATATGTGTTACATACTGTGTGGTGCCTGTTCTTATCTGTGCTGTTACAGCAAGTGCGGTAGTGCCATACCTAGGAGCGCCAGTGCCGCACCCAGCTATTACAGCAAAACTTGTTGTGCATGAACTGTCATTCGCATCACGTCTACATACCTGAAATAGTATGCAGCACCCCACAGGAGCATGGATGTAGGGGGAGCCCCATCACTTTCACTAAAATATGAATCTTGGCTTCTTATGCCAATTTGAGAATTTAATTCTCTATTCACACATTTAGGGGGAGGCTCTACACCCATGGCTCGAAAATCTCAGTATTCATTTCATATGTTTTATAAGCTTTAATTAGATTGTCATCAATCACCAAAAAGGAGGAGTGGAAAGTGCAATCAAGCCTTAATTATGGGTTTTGGTGACAATGACCATGCAATTAGATAACTAATGAGATTTATCGAGATGACAAGCAGAGAATCTATATTTGAGGATGTTGCACGAAACGGAGGAGCCCCCAATTACAAATGTTGTTGGCTTCAAACTCAAAGGAGGTTTAAATTCTTTTATATTTTGAATTTGAGTATAAGAAAAGCCGTACTATTAAGGGGGACATAATGCTTAAGCTAACATGTGCTACCAAGTGCTCAATCTTACACATGCATCCTCAGTTACTTAGCCAAGATAGCCAACACTTCACTCTTACCCTTGCTGTCTTGCCTGGTACGGCAGTGCCGCACTTGAGCCACGGCACTGCCGCGACTTAAGTGACCATTGGGGCTACGGGTACTTATACATTTCCCCTTCCTCTCCAACGTCTCTCTTCTCTCTCCCACTCATTCAGCTCGTCCAAGAGCATAAGAGTGCCCTTCTCTCTCCTCCATTGGTGACCTTGAGCTCCCAAGCATTCTTTCTTGATTTTTCCATCAATCCTTGAGAGAAAAAGGTCCCAAACTCAATTAGAGAGCAGATCCTTTGATTCTCCAACTCAAAAGAGCACTTGGTTCATGTTTTGGCCGGTGGTTGTGTTTATTACTCTTGGAGCTTTGCTCCTAGCCGGCTAGAGCGTTGCCCGTGGAGCTTGCCAACTTGTGTGGCAGCCCCGGGAGGTTTGTAACCACCTTTTGAAGCTAGTAAACTCACCCCTCATCTCAAGAGTTGAGTCTCTTGACTTGAGAACGAGGAAGGGTTGCAAAGCCCTAAGCCTTAGTGGCTAACCTCAACAACGTGGACGTAGGCAAGCCTTTGTGGCGAGCTGAACCACGGATTAAATCATCGTGTCACCTTGTGCTTGATTTACATCATTTGCATTTCATATTATTGTTGAGGTGATTTCTAGGGTTTATGGTCGATCTACTTATGTGTTGTGTTCCTACCATTTCTAACTCTTGATCTGTGAATCTCATACCTGCAGGAAGCTAAGAAATTTCTCCGATTTAAATTTACATTCACTGATTTTGAACTGTGACTTGAAGTTGTCTGCAGGTGCGGCAGTGCCGCTATTCTGGCCCGACAGTGCCGCTGTCCGGCAGTGCCACGAGGTCAAAGCGGCAGTGCCGCAGGTTGAATTTGATGAAAGTTTGAGCGTTTGTTTTGACGGGCCTATTCACCCCTCTCTAGGCTAACCAGAGATCCTACAGGATGGGACCTCACGGAAGCAGCCAGGGGCCGAACAGTAACAGACGCCGAGGATCGGGTGGGGCGCAGGATGGGTACGAAGCTAGCATGTGGCAATGTCCAAATGATTCAGCTACGACCTGCAGCAGCGTCCGATGCTAGCTTCTCGGAATGGACGTCCAGACGCTAGTAACTTCCTTTTCTCTCTCTTATTACTCCTATTTGGGAATACACTTTCTTGATTTGGGTAGTGGGAGTCTAGAGGTTTTCATGTAATGTTGCGAAATATATGTTCATAAGTCGCTTATACTTTTCTATGTAAGACGGTATCCCCAATAAATATGTCGCTTTCTATAAAGCAGGGTCAATAGTCTTTGATTAAAAGATACTTCCTATGTTCAAAAAAATGTCACTATGTGAATCGTGTTGGTCTATTTAATGATTTATCTAATGATACTGATTATGCATCATATTTTTTCGCCAAGGGAATGGGGATTATATTAAAACTCAGCATAGTATATCTCCAAATTACACATGAAAAAATCTTTAATAAAAAATACATAATATTCTATCCAAATTTTTCCATCGTCTTCTTTCTCAATAGCTTCCCTCGAATGTCGGAGTCAAAGTGTAGTCTTTATGTCGAATCCAACGACCAACCCAAAGACATTGGACAATTCGCAAGATCCAACACTTTGAAACCAGTCCAAAACGCATCTGAATCGATGAAATAATATCGGTAGTTGCATCATCGGGTACAACATAGGATGCGGATACATCACCTCCAAACATTGATTTCCTCTCCACGACCATCGATGAAGAGATCGATGACCCAAAGTACCTGTCCTCGTTAGGAGCGCCCAGAAGCACCCCTCCTCTTGCAAATAAAGACCACAAATTGGCCGCCCGTCGATGAATCAACGCCTGCAACGGCAATCTCGTCGTGGGAATCACCTAAGTCATCGTAGGATCCCGACCTAAAATCATTTGATTTTACTGAAGAATTTATTTAGACTAAACCCTAAGCAACTCCATATGAAACTGCAGGAAAAAGAATGGGTCCCCTCCCTTCTTATCCCCGGCTGATGCATTGGAAAGGAAGGAGAGGGGACCTAGGCACGGCGGTGGCGGCCGCAGTAGCGAGGGAAGAGTTGCTCTAAGCGGCGTATCGGTGGCGGTGGCTGCATAGGGTTGTCCAGTTTGATTATGCATCATAAATATTAATGTTTTTATATATATTTGATCAAATTTAAAAATATTTGAGTTTTCTGTTCGCTGATGTTGAAAATTGGCTTATACTAATGCTTATGCTAAAATATTGTGAGAGAAAAACACTGTTCCATAGCTGAAAAATAATTCTGAATAAGCTTAAGCGATTATAGCATTGTTGTTGCCTCGTAGAATAGTACGAAGAAACTTGATCACGGATGAAAGACAGCACAGTATTAAGTGAGCTTAGCACGGTGAAGTGCATCGTGGCCAACTGAGGCGTGGACGTACTCGGTAGTCGGTACTCCCAAGCGGATGGTGCTGATACTGACTTGCTCTGGTTGATATTATAAATTGTTTTAACTTTGTCCTAAGTCGAATCTGTCCAATTTTATTAAGTCTATAAAAAAATACGTTAATAAATGTTTATGTATTTTTTTATAAATTTAGTCAAAACTAAATAAGTTTGACTTAGGACAGCTAAAACAACTTACCATCAAACTCAAGGTTTTTGTTCCAATAGGCAGGAAGTTAGCCTCTTTCATCGTAAAACCAGGGAGAATGTACAGGGAAAATCACTGGGAGTTTTGACAGTCATGTTTTTCCACATTTGACATTCTTGGGGTAAATGTACATATCCCGTGACAAAAACTAAGACCAGACCCAACATCGTTTGAGACATGATAACTTCAGTTCAGGAAAAAGAAAAACTGTTTGTAACAGACCCACAATTATACAATTATATATATAAAAAAAAGCATGCCAATATGCTAGCATGTGATTGTTCTTCTTGAACAACATTGAAATTTACAGATGAATAGTGGTAATCTACAGTTGGGAGTGTCTCCCAGAAATTTACAGAAGCTTGTGTAGCTGTACAGAAACTATCTGCACAAGATACTACAACAATTTACACCAATGGATTCTGAGAACAAAGTGATCTACAGAAAATTGTCTACATCTCTTTTGCCTCATTTCAACTATGCTATGCCTCCGTCACAGTGCCCAAGTGAGGTTCAGGGACGCTCCCCTCCACCGGCGAACCAGGCACAAAAAGAACAAAACCTCGCCCCCCGAACATTGGGCGCATGAACCGATCGTCAAACTTGCGCCAAAGGCGATGGACAGAGCGAGTTGGCGCGGTGAGAATAAACTGGAGGTTGTACTGGGGGGAGTTGATCTGTCCTACATCAAAGTCAGACCCCACCATGCTAGTAAGAAGTGGGTCCAGAATAGACTGGCTGGAGAGCAGAGATGACGTGTTCAAGACAGTCCTTGGTGGGATGAGGAGACTAAGCAGCGGCTTGGTGAGCAGACCGAAAACCTGAATTAAATGATGGCATATAAATTAGCAAAATGGTAGTACTTTCATTTTTCTCAAAAGTAAAAAAGCAAACTAGTTGATTCATGTGTATGGACCTTTAATTCTATTTGCGTATTCACATACAGCATGAAGAAACAAATATGAAAAGCATCACATGTGTAATGTGTTATAGTTATACCCATGGTTTCAGTGTCATGCTTTGTGCTGGACTGTGTAACATATGCATACATATGAAGAACAGCTGTTCGAGTTAATAATAAGGTATAGCAGGCTTACCATTGTGCTGAATAGAACAACAATAACTGTGCTGGTAATCATGATAGCATTAACTCGCACTTCAGTATGACCAGATGATGTAAACTGCAAAAGTTTACATGGACTAGTATAAATAAGAGCCTATAAATGCTCAAGCAAAGATATGTAAAAATCTGGTAGCAGGTTCAAAGCAGATGAGAATTCGCTTCAAACATCACCTTGTTATAGGCAAGTGCAATTGACACTGCTCCTCTCATGAGACCAGCCCACCATATGATTACCTAAAGGAAAATACCAGCATCGTTAGCTCTTTCAGGTTTCCAGAGGGCACAATGGCAGAAGAATGAAAAAAAGATCTAGTACTAACTTGTTGCTTGAAGGAGATCTTTGGACGGGCCTCCTTTTTACTTAGGTTGGATAGGAACGACGAAGGGAATACAAACGCCGCTCTTCCAACCATAGCCAATCCCAATATAATTGCACTTAAAGCAATTGGTTTCTTAGGACTGCATCATAGGAGAAACAAACAGATATATTAGCTTTGGGGGGGGGGGGGGAGGTCATGAGCTGTTCTTGTGGGCCATTGTTGCTCACTTGCCAAACAACAGTTAATAGAAACCTGTTGAAGGATCTGGTATTCTGGTTCACTGAGGAATAAAAAAAGGGCGTACCCAGTGCAAAGAGCTCTCGCTCTGTGCGGGGTCTAGGGAAGGGTGTCAGTGGCAAGCCTTACCCTCGCCTGTGCAATGCGAGGAGACCGCGACTAGAACCCGGGACCTTCCGGTCACATGCGGTAAGACTCTACCGCTTGCACCAGGCCCGCCCTTCATTCTGGTTCACTGAGGAATCTCCAAATAAAAAAGAAAGAACACAGGTTCCTCTTGCCAACAACAGAACCAGTATAACAAGAATATTTTAGTTCAGGATTGACATAACATCAGCCTAACTGGATGCATAGTCAATAGCTGATACATGTAGTTTGTTCAAGATAACTAATAACACAACAGAAATTTTCTTACTAGTATGTTATCTATGTTGGTATATCTAGTCCTTAAAATATCAATCATTCCAACAGCGAAAGGTACCTGCTACTAGCTAATTTCCACTTCTCAATGTCCAATGCATCCATCCCAACATAGAGGAAGAGGAAAATTTCTGCAATGAATGATAAAGTTGCAAAAGTATGCCTGCAGCATGGAAAGGAAAAATCAGCAATTAGTATACATAATGTTAGAACCATAATTTTTGCTAGAAAAGCTGAATCCAGAAAAGACATACTTAGTGGTAACCCTAGAACTTTCTGTCACATTATGCCAAGTGTAATGTGACATTACTATTCCACAGAAGAAAACAGTAAGAATGCCACTCAGGTCCAACAGCTGAAAAATGGAAGAAAATATCAGAAACAAATATTTTTTTTCTCGAAAAGGCAGGAGAGATGCGCCTCATTATATTAACCAGAAACAAATCTTGGTATCATGCTGTTTGCAAAAGGCTAAGAAACTGAGATCAGTGCATGCTGCAGAAAAATAAGAGCAAAGGTAGCAAATCAAGAGAAATTAGTAACTAAAGGTTAAATTTTTAATATAGTATCAATACCAAATGATATTAATATACACTCCCCTAAACATTTTCCAAGTAAGACTTGCTTATTTATGACGTTTGGAACTTATATTCATGCACTTACCATTGACAGCATGTACGAAAGGTATGCCATGAGTATCATGATAGAAACTTCTCTATCAGTTGAATGTCTGCACATCACCACAAGCGTGAAACAGTATTTTTCAAATGTCTGTTGTTTTGTAGTGTAAAGTAAAACACAATAAACTACCCCACAGAGCCAGAGAGTTGTGTACAGACCTGGCAAAACAGAGCTTCTTGATACGCACTAAGCAACCCAGTCTGCCATGAAACAATATTATCAGTCAGTCAAAAGAGCCATGCTCAAATCATCAGAGTAGATTTTCTGATTATTTTGGCAGTAGGAAAGTATTCATAAGACGACTCACAACAGTGGCAATAGGTGATTACTTACAGCTACTCCAAGTATGGTGCTGGTGAAGAACAGGTAGAGAAATTTTCCGACGAAATTCAACAGAACAATAGCATCAAAATTAGCAATATCAAGGTTTTCAATTGCATTGAAGAGAACAACAGATGTTGCATCATTAACAACACCTTCACCAAAAACTAGACTATAGAGTAGGGGTGTTTCATCCTGGTTAAGCACCTGCAAAGTAATGAATTTCCAATTAAATTGGCTTCCTATCTCATTTTATAAGATAAAGATGGCAGATTGTTCAACAAGAAACCTGTAAGGTGCAAACAGAATCTGTCGCAGAGAAAATAGCACCAATTGCTGCAAACATGGGTAAACAAAAAAAAAAACAAGTATTAGCAAATTGACAATGGCATCCATGGTCTAATCAGACTATCAGAGAATGAAAAGGGTCTAGTATATATCCAACCAAGATAGTCCCCAAGCTCGAGTGGACCAACATCAAGTTTCTTGAACAATCCCATAGCACCTGATGTGTCCATTAGACAAAAAAGACTTAGAAGCCTGAGAAAGACAGGTTTGACAACTACAAGGTTTGAACATGTCATATTTGAATATAACTTCCTGTATGAAGATGACCTCCACAGATTTCAAGAACAACTAATTATCAGCGACAATTTATTTGGTGGCCAACTATCAAGAAGCATACTTAATTTAGCATTTATCTAAATTATCTGATTTCATGTTTTCAAATGTATATGCAAGGGCACATTTTGAATTAAAAGGAACTGACTTCTTTTCAGTGTCCACTGTTAGCATGCCCTGTATGGATTACAAATAATGGCCATATACACTATACTACTTACTAGACCTCCCAAGTCTCAGGACAATTCTGTTGGTTTGGAAGGAAAGTCGAGCCCTGAAGACACCAGCTCCTACCCTATAGGACACAGATCCATTTAACACTCCATTTCTTAATCCAAATTCTCAAAGCCATTTGTTTCAAGTTTCAACCTAGTGTATAGCTTACTGAAGTACTACCCCACATGGTACACCACAAAACCAACAGTCTATTATTACAACTGACTTGGGAAAATGAAGTTGGCTTGCACTGCAAGTGTTTTATATAGCACCTAATCCTGCCATAATAGCTACATATAGGAGTGATGGGTGTTCATTGCTAATCAATGAATTTATTTGCTCTGTTAGTCTACAGATAGCTTTCTTAATCTAGTAGTACAGATATCACTGACAGTGAAGCAATGACTGAAGAAAAAAAATCCATCTAAAGCATTTAACAACTGCTGTAAAAAATATTGCTGTGGCAATGGCAAGTGGGGCATAGACCGAGATGCCGTTGTTATATATTGTTTTTCAGACATACAACTGACCCTAGTACCACGATCATGCTTTTTATATGCGAAATACTACAGCAACAACAACAAAGCCTTTAAATCCCAAACAAATGCGAATCACGAGATTGACAATATGCACAAGTGCTCAAGTGGTGGCTTGCTCTATTTTTCAAATTCTCTCTTAACCCACAAATTGATTTTGCAATTTGGATCACACACTCACCAAGAGAGGGTTGGGAGAGTTGGCAAGGCTAAAAACGTGTGTCTATCTCAGCAGAATCAGCAGCCTCCAAAGGTGGAGGCTTGGGGGTATTTATAGCCCCTATGAAAAACTAGCCGTTTTATAGCCGTTGCAATACCGGACACGTCCGGTGTGCGTCCGGTATGACTTACACTGCCATAACGGTAACTAAGTTACAGTGACAATGTGAGGTGTCGGAACTCCCGATGAATGCCGGAACTCCCGACATGCGTCGAAACTCCTGACCCTCAGCAAATTTGAAAACCATGTAACTGAGTTAAAAAAATATGAGGTGTCGGAACTCCCGACACATGCCGGAACTTCCGACCGTCGGAACTCCCGACTCACGTCGGAACTCCCGACCCTCAAGGCTTTGGAAAACTAGCCGTTGGCCTCTGGTCGTGCATACCGAACACGTCCGTTATGAATACCGGACACGTCCGGTATGACTAGGATAGTGAACCCTCCAAGTCAGTTAAAGTGCGAGACGTCGGAACTCCCGACCTACGTCGAAACTCCCGACGAACCAACCCGAGAACAACAATTTTACAACTGCTGGGTAAATACCGGACACGTCCGGTATGAATACCGTACACGTCCGGTATTACCAGACCAGCAAAAATAAAGTTAGCTCTTTTGTCGCTCAAATACTGAAAACTCACTTGGGTTGGCTTGAGCACTTATGAAACATTATCTATCAACATGATGCATCCCTCTTAATAGTACGGCATACCTATTGAACTCAAGATCAAAGGAACAATAGATTTATACCACTTGAGTTGATCTCTTTTGAATTGATGCCGTCTCTTTCAATCTTCATCAAGTAAGGGTGCTAACATGTTGATATTGATCTTTTCACTTGAGCATAGCCATCTTGAGCACGTGACTTGATTCCATTCATCAAATTTGAATAATCCCAAATGTATCAAGTCACTTCCATCAAACACTCTAATAGTGATTTGATCCTCCACATGAACATGGCCATCATAGCTTGATTAGTACCTCAACTAAATGCAAGTACTTTCTTCTTCACCCTAGCTAGGTTCTTCGGCCGCCAAGCCATCGCTTGCCCTTCACCCTTGCTTAGTACCTCGAAGCCTTTTCTTGCTATCTTCACCATCTCAAGCCATCAAGTCACTTCTTGTGTTGAATCATCCATTCATTTGTATTGTTATCTTTTTCATTTCAATTTAGCAAGCTTTAAGTATGAGACCATTCCATATGCAATTCCTCATGTCTCATTAATTAATTCTTACGAGCTTGCTTTCATATAGCAAATGGAAATCCCATAATAAATGAGTCTTTGCATGAATAACATTTGCATTGTTGTCTTGTGCTTGAACTAGATTGTTTATACAACAACACATCATTTTGGCTTTCATTAAGTACTCACGAGATAACCTATAACATGTCCACACTTAGCAAACGGGTTAGACCTTTAATCACATTGTCATTCAATCATCCAAAACCCACTAAATGGCTAGATGCACTTTCAATCTCCCCCTTTTTGGTGATTGATGACAACTTGATTAAAGCTTACAAAAGAATATTGACATTTAAGCTTTTGGGTTCAATGATTTATGAGAGGCTCCCCCTTAATATGTGCTTATGATTAGAATTCATAAAATAACCTCAAATGTCAATTGCACATACTAAAACATATAGGAGACTCCCCCTAAATCATTGCATCCGTGGGGTGCATGTGTGTGTGACAAAGTAAAATCGTGATGCATATGACAAGATATATCATACAAGAGTAAATATAAAGGCATCACATCAAACATTTTCATTCTAGCATGCATAGTCCTTATGAAAATAAATACAACACATGTAACTCACACATAGCACTCATTACATATTTTTTCAAGTCCACGAGCCACAGATAATAAAGATCATATTTCAATAGATCCATAGATAAAGCATAAGTGAGTCTCATCTCTCACATGATACAATGCAATCTCAAACTCAAGATACATCAATGAAGCTCAAAAACAAAAACTACAGCCTGCAGTACATATCATCAGGTACAAAGAAAGATAAGTCAAATGAAACAAATATTCTGAAGCTTTAATCAGTCTCTCTCCCCTTTGTCATCTATCACCACAAAGGTCCAACAATGACAAACTAAGGACAAAAGAGGTTGCAAGCTGTATCTGATCTCTGGCATCACTCAGCATCATCATCATCATCTCTCCTAGCATCTTCGTCATCTGAACGTGTAACACCAGCTGGACGAGAACCACCTGAGCCGGACGGGTCATAGCCACTAGACCCATAGTAGCCGCCACCACCTGTGAGGTCAGTCCACCAGTCTGAAGCATAGTCGTCTGCAGTGCTGGGACGTGGCTAAGAGTGAGTAGGCATACGAGCATGTAGTGGTAGAGTGTCCGGGTGTTGTGGTGCCTGCTGCTGCTGCTGTCGCTGAATAAACTCAACATACTCTCTATCATATCTGGCCTGCTGCTGCTCCTCAGTCTCAGGCTCACTAGCTGCCTCATCTGATAGAGGAGATCTAGGAGGATCAAGCTCAAGCCTAGAAGCAATTTGCTTCAAGGTCCGGGTATCCTTCCTCCTAGCCTCCCTCTCCTTCTACTACCGGGTCTAGATGTCTCTGCACATCCCAAATATGGAGCTAAAAAGCCTATGGATAGGCGAGGGAGGACTGCCACGGTGTGAAGTAGAACGTGAAGGTGCACGTGGTGAAGGTGAAACTCCTGCTAGTGCACCACTCTCAGGTGCATCTGCCTCTGGTGCTGCTGCTGCTCCTCCTGGTCCTGCTGGAGGCAACCCTGACTCAGGCAGATCTGCAACAATCTTCAGGGCCTTGTGAATCTTGTCATACTCGAACGTGTGCCCTGTCACCTGCTCAATCATATGCATGATATATGGAGCAAAACCACAGCCCTTGAGGGGCCTCTCTCCCACACTCCTAATCTCGGACCAAATAAAATCAAACACGCTGAAGGGCCGAGCATCAGGTGCCATCCTATGGAGTAGGTTCCTAGAATAATCAGCAATGTTGCCCTTGTCTCCACCCTTGCAGTCAATAGTCTTCCTGAACATCCTGTCCAGGTATCTGTAAGTAGGGTGAAGACCTAGAACCTTCCCCACTGCTCCTCTCTCACCACCAGGACGATACATATATGCGAGCTGCTCAGGAGGTAACACCTGCTCGGTGTGGATCCTGTCCCTCTGGAGATCATCCTCTGAGAAGCCAAGGTGGGCGGCAAATACATCATAGTCAACACTGTACCACTGGCCCTCAAGCATCCAGTGCATCCGTCTCTCATCCTCCTCAACGAACAGAGTAGCATAGAACTGAGCTACTACCTCTGTGTTCCAGTCATGCTGGAACTCCATGATCTCATAAACTCCTGTGCTCTAGCAGATGGCAATGGCATGATCAACTGAGGCCTTCTGCAACTCCCTAATATATTGCCAGTCAATCCACTGAGACCTAGCAATCACAGGGTTCCTGGTGAGAATCACACTGGAGTAGAAGTCTAGGTGAAAGGCTGTCTGGAAGCGGTGATCGTACTAAACCTTAGGTAAGCCCCTCGGATCAACCCTTCGCTCATCTCTAGCTCTCCTGGTCATACCCTTTCCCCTGAAGTCAACTCTAGGAACATAAGAGGGCACATTGGGCAAACGTGTCTCAAGAAGACCATAATGCATCCCCTGACCAGGCTGGTGTTGAACTGGAGGAACTGGCTCCTCCTCCTCAATCTCCTGCTCCACATCTGAGCTATCACCATCTGATCCTCTGTCAGTGCTCTTCCTCTTTCTTTCTTCTCTAAACTCCACTCTAAACTCATCAGTGTCAGTGTCAGAAGAGAAGCTCCCTGACCCCTCTGCATACTGAGCTGCTGCACTAGTGGCAGCCCTGGTAGACATCCGGCTGGTCGGCTGGAATCCAGGACGCATTTCCTATCGTGCCTTCTTATACTTTTCAAGTGCGGGATCATGTTTGTGCTTGGACCTCGGCTCCTATCGTCCACTCATGACTGTTGTCCTGTATCCAAAGATTTCCATAGAATTTTAGATACATGCCCATAGCTTATTCTCGAATTGTAATTAGACATAGATTCTTTTATCCAAGGTTTTACAAACACCTCGACACACCACTGTCACAAGGTTTGCAAAACGTAGATACAGAGGAAACTATGCCTAATATACCATTCTAAGATTGGATTGAATCAAAGAAAAGCAGAGGGTCTGCTCTGCTGGGCCATACCGGACACGTCTGGTAGCATACCAGACACGTCCGATATGGGCGTCCAGCAGCCCTGACCAGGGTTCCTAGATTCAAACCATCACGGATCAATTCCAAACTTTGGGCATTGCTTCTATATCACCAATGCAGCATATTGACCGAAGGAATTTCAAAACCAATCATTAACCATGTAGATAGGACGAGGTCCGTGATTAGGGTACCTTGAGAGAAGAGATGAGAAGGCGATGAGAAATCCAAATCCCCGGCCCTTCAATCTTGATGCAAGCCTTCTCCAATGCGATCTCCCTCTCTCTCTTTTCTTGGTGAAATTCGACGGTCGCCCTAGGTGGGAAAGAAGGGCGTCGGCTGGCTGTTTGGAAGGAGACAGACTGGTCTGGGCCGAAGGGGTACGACTGTTTTTATAGTCCCGCTCATACCGGACACGTTCGGTAGCATACCGGACACGTCTGGTATACGCGGGCTGGCCCAACTTCTTCCAAAAAATGTTTTCTCACTTCCAATCCCTTTCTCCATTGTTACTCGGTCCAAAAAGGTATATGATCTTGATCCAAACCGAGTATCATCACTTTTCTTATCCAATGCCATAAATTGATTATCTCTTTTCCAAATATTTGGCATATACAAGATTTTGCTTACTTGAGAGAGATAGAGTGAGACACAGTAGATTGCGGACTTAAGAAAACCATGTCATGTGTGATTAGCCGATCAAACAACCAAGGAGAGCTATAATCATCACATGACAAGGCTAGGTCACAAAGACCAAGATTCAAATAGTTTTTCAAATTCACACTTCCTACTCATGCTAGTTAGGGGTTTTGAAAAACATCCCTCCTATGTCACACAAATGCACATTCTAACATATAAAGGGCCTTAGATGCACTTGCAATGTATATATGTAAACACATACCTTTGCCTTGAGCCCACAAGAATACCACTAAGAAGATTCATGGCATGATAATCTTTATGTTGACCTTGATTGCCAAATAATCATGCAAGATTCTAAATCACTTTTCATCCAAAGGGCTACAAAGAATGCTAGATAGATTTGTTAGTCCACAATGGTACAAAATAGAAACTTAGCTCCCCCTAAATAAGTGCTTCAAGTAATTTGAACACCTTTCAACAAACATTTTTATTCTATTGAGACATGGGGAGCCAATTTTTATTTTGACCATAAACCGAATAAGATTGCCATATTTAAAAGTGAGTTTAAGAGATGCTCACAATCCACTTAGATTTGATAAATCACAAGCTTCTAAGTAAGCTAGGGATATATGAGAATGTATGGATCAAATACTCAGTTGCAATACGATTGATGTTCTGGTCCATGCAACACCGGACACGCCCGATAGTATGCCGGACACGTCCGGAATACACAGAACAGAAACACTGACTTTCTGTCCCTGGCCATACCGAACACGTCCGATAGTAATACCGGACACGTCCGATAGGTGCAGGACAGAAACAATTAATTCTCTGCTTGTGATTCTTTGTTTAGCTCTAGTATTTATTGTATACTTGCATCTCAACAAATGAATTGCTTTACTAGAGAATTATTAAAAGCATCATATGGCAAACATGTTAACTATCAAGTAAAACTAATTAGCCACTTTCACTTTTTACACAAATATGCCTATTTGTTAGTCATTGAGCACCAAACAAATAAAGTGGCTATTTATGTAAGGTTTAGGTACTTGTTACCAATGGTGATGATGAAGTAAATGATATATTCATTGAATTATCTTCGGGTCAACCATATAAGTGATTATGATAAGAATTGATTGATAGATTGAGTGAGTATTTTCAATTTACTTGCTCAACCACCCCGAAGCCTTCATCTCATCACCAAGTACCTGCATCATTAACCTAAGCACACTTTGGTACCCAACTCTTGTTGGGTCCTTTTGAGTTAGTCAACAAGTGCTTAGGCACCCAAATGGCTTTAGCACTAGTTTGTGGTGAACACATCACCTTGCTAGTGCTAACTCCATTTGTGGTCTTCCTAAGCTTATCATTATAAACATATGTGTTTGGCTTAGGAGCGTTACCATTTGGGCATTCATAGCTTAGATGTCCCTTTCTTCTACAAGCATAGCATATGCGGCCTTTGTTTGCTTTATGCTTGCTTTGCTTGTATGGACATCTATCAACCTTATGGCCCATCTCATTGCATCCATAGCATCTTCTTGTTGCAACTTCGGCTTCCTTTCTTGCCTCTTGGTACATTGGGCATTTCTTGGTAGGTTGCCCTAACTTCTTGCTCATGAGACAAGTGCTTTGTCCATCACTTTTCTTTTGGTTGGCCAACTTGTTTGAGGCCTTTTGTTCGGCCACTTCACACTTGTCGGCCCAACTCTTGTGTGGACATATAGCCAACTCATGTCCATATAATCCACAACCATAGCATAACCTTTTTCTATGTTTCTTGCTCTTGGTTGTGTTGGTCTTGCTTGAGATGTGATTCTTTTGTTGGGCTTTGGAGGAAGCAAGGTTTGAACCCTTCTCAAGCTTCTTCACCATGTTATCACAGTTATCTTGAGAAGGTTGTGCTTTCTCCTTACCCTTCAACCGAATCACATATTTCTTTAATCTTTTCACCTCTTCTTTAAGCTCTATGTTTTCTATGAGATTTAGCTCAATCAAAGATTGGCTTGCTTGAGGAGCACACTCATTAGTACAAGAAACATTTAATTGAGATGGTGTACTAGTGAGTGAATGTGTGAGAGGTCGAGAGGATTTTATCGATGTGATCACAACCTCATGTGCTACCTCAAGCATAATGCTTGATTCTACTAATTCTTCATGAGAGCACTTTAGATGAACATAATTAGCTTGTAGCACATTGTACTTGCTTGATAGTTCATCTAGCCTTTCCTTGAGCTCAAAGTTTTCCTTCTCTAGTTGTGAAACACTAGAAGAAGAGTTAGTAACTAAAGCATGCTCAATTGACAATTTTTCATACCTTTCATTTAGAGCCTTTAGTTCTTCCATCTTAGAGATGAGAAACAATTATTGCTTTTGAAGTGATTGCTCTTGCTTCTCAATCTCTTCTTCAAGCTCATCATTCTTTTCAACTATCTTCATGATCATGAACTTGTCTTTGCGATTGAGATGATCAAGGTTGTAGTTATCTTCAACTTCAACGTTACTCTCATCTTGATCATCTACTTGTGCTTTCTCCTTCTCTTGATCTTTCTTGTTATTCTTCTTACTTTTCTTGGCCATGAGACACAAGTGATGAGTATCATGAGATACTGAGGTTGACTCATCACTTGGTCGCCACCGGGCTTGAGCATCGTTGCAAACAGCTGCTTGCTGCTCTGCTGCCTCGGCCATACCGAACACGTCCGGTACATGCAGGCAGACAGTAGGTCATGCGCTGCTTGCACTTCTTGCTCCGGCTCGGCGCTCTTAAGGTCTTGTGAGGCTTCTTCGCTGTATGATGACACAATGGACATACTTTCCATTGACTCGATCTCAAGTGCATCATCACATTTGGATTTTCCATAAAAATCAAAAAGTCTAGTCCAAATGAGATGAGCACTCTCCGGAGGTGGTTGTCCATTGAAGATTGCCTCATCTTGAACCTCTACACTCAATGTACTCAAAATGATATTAATAGCTTGAGCATTGAGTTATACGCATATCTCTTCCTCTTTTGATAAATTCTTATAGTTGCTCCAATCAACTATAGGAAGAGGTATGCTTGCAAACATAATATGCTCAACAATAGAACTAATATGTCTAAAAGCATTGAGTACATGAATTGACCAAGGTAGAAAGTTTGAACCATCATTTTGGAGAAGCACTGGCTCCAACTCGATAGGCGTCGACATCCTTTTCTCACGGCGGTAAAGCTTTAGGTGAGAACCTCTCTCTGATACCAATTGAAAGGACCTAGGATGTCGCCTAGAGGGGGGTGAATAGGCGTTTCTGAAAATTAACACCTTTAAATGCGGAAACAATTAGAAATAGGAGTTTTCAAAATGAAAACTCCAAATTAAGAGTACTACCACCCCTCATAAGTTAGCCACAGAGTAAACAAGGTATAAAGAATATATCTAGAAGCTACAACACTGCAACACCAAGTTAGAACATAGAATAAATATTTTCATTGTAGGCAGGAAATACCGGACGTGTCCGGTATTCACGACTTCAGTGGAACAGCCCCGAACTTGCTCCTTTTGATTTCTATCTTCAATCCAAACTACAGAAAACTATTAGAGATAGTAATATACACAGAGAACCTACAGAATAGCTAGAGCAACACAAATATCAAATGGAATGCGAATTGAGACACGATATTTGTTTTACCGAAGTTCGGACTCGTTCGAGTCCTACTCTCCATTGAGGGGGCTACGGGTGACCCAACAAAGGTCAGCCCTAGAGGGTACCACGACAGTCACTCTAGCCGGAGTCTTTTCCAACTCCTTTTCCTCCTTCCACTAAATGATTCCGAGGCGGCAGAATCGACCGTTACAAACTTTCCGAAGCAACCACAATCTCTCGGTTGCTCTCCGGCAACGCCTAGCCATCTAGGACCGAAGAGTCCAAGAGTAACAAAGGCGAATCATGAGATTGACAATATGCACAAGTGCTCAAGTGGTGGCTTGCTCTATTTTTCAAATTCTCTCTTAACCCACAAATTGATTTTGCAATTTGGATCACACACTCACCAAGAGAGGGTTGGGAGAGTTGGCAAGGCTCAAAAACGTGTGTCTATCTCAGCAGAATCAGCAGCCTCCAAAGGTGGAGGCTTGGGGGTATTTATAGCCCCTATGAAAAACTAGCCGTTTTATAGCCGTTGCAATACCGGACACGTCCGGTGTGCGTCCGGTATGACTTACACTGCCACAACGGTAACTAAGTTACAGTGACAATGTGAGGTGTCGGAACTCCCGATGAATGCCGGAACTCCCGACATGCGTCGAAACTCCTGACCCTCAGCAAATTTGAAAACCATGTAACTGAGTTAAAAAAAATATGAGGTGTCGGAACTCCCGACACATGCCGGAACTTCCGACCGTCGGAACTCCCGACTCACGTCGGAACTCCCGACCCTCAAGGCTTTGGAAAACTAGCCGTTGGCCTCTGGTCGTGCATACCGAACACGTCCGTTATGAATACCGGACACGTCCGGTATGACTAGGATAGTGAACCCTCCAAGTCAGTTAAAGTGTGAGACGTCGGAACTCCCGACCTACGTCGAAACTCCCGACGAACCAACCCGAGAACAACAATTTTACAACTGCTGGGTAAATCTGGGACACGTCCCGGAATATGAATACCGTACTACGTCCGGTATTGCATCCGGCAAAAATAAAGTTAGCTCTTTTGTCGCTCAAATACTGAAAACTCACTTGGGTTGGCTTGAGCACTTATGAAACATTATCTATCAACATGATGCATCCCTCTTAATAGTACGGCATACCTATTAAACTCAAGATCAAAGGAACAATAGATTTATACCACTTGAGTTGATCTCTTTTGAATTGATGCTGTCTCTTTCAATCTTCATCAAGTAAGGGTGCTAACATGTTGATATTGATCTTTTCACTTGAGCATAGCCATCTTGAGCACGTGACTTGATTCCATTCATCAAATTTGAATAATCCCAAATGTATCAAGTCACTTCCATCAAACACTCTAATAGTGATTTGATCCTCCACATGAACATGACCATCATAGCTTGATTAGTACCTCAACTAAATGCAAGTACTTTCTTCTTCACCCTAGCTAGGTTCTTCGGCCGCCAAGCCATCGCTTGCCCTTCACCCTTGCTTAGTACCTCGAAGCCTTTTCTTGCTATCTTCACCATCTCAAGCCATCAAGTCACTTCTTGTGTTGAATCATCCATTCATTTGTATTGTTATCTTTTTCATTTCAATTTAGCAAGCTTTAAGTATGAGACCATTCCATATGCAATTCCTCATGTCTCATTAATTAATTCTTACGAGCTTGCTTTCACATAGCAAATGGAAATCCCACAATAAATGAGCCTTTGCATGAATAACATTTGTATTGTTGTCTTGTGCTTGAACTAGATTGTTTATACAACAACACATCATTTTGGCTTTCATTAAATACTCACGAGATAACCTATAACCTGTCCACACTTAGCAAACGGGTTAGACCTTTAATCATGTTGTCATTCAATCATCCAAACCCTACTAAAGGGCTAGATGCACTTTCAAGAACGTTTCGGCGATACCCGACGGGTACATCCCCGTTGCCATCCATAATCCGAGGAGAAGAGAAGTGGCGGAGTCCCACGCTGGCCATGAGAGGCTGAAAGCGAGGCAGAGGGAATTAAAATAGGGTTGTTTGGATTCATGACATAATAATTTTCGATGACGGGAGAAACTCATTACTATTTGCCTATTTTAAAGCATGTCATTACAATTCTTTGTTTCCCACAAAAATACCACTAAATACGTATGGACACAGCCTAGGCCCAGATGCAGATATATACGAAGACGTATACTTCATCACCCCATGTCATTGACACGCGGGCCCCACATGTCATCTTCTTCCTCCTCCTCTCCTCTCTCTCCATCCCGACGCGGCCACGGCCACGGCGAGCAGCAGCACGCCGGCAGCCCGCGAGCAGCGACAGCAGCATGCCGCGGGCGAGCAACCGCGCGTCGCCCTGGGCTGGGGGCGGGGAAGGGGCCGTGCCTGCTAGAGCTCGCGGGGGACGGGGATGGGACCATGCCTGCTGGAGCTCGCGGGCATGGGGATGGGGTCACGTTGTTGGATCTCGTGGGGACGGGGTCGCTACAGGGCGCAGGGACGGGGCCACGCTTGCCGAAGCTGGGGACCGGGAGGCCGTGGTCGACCTGCACCGGATCCAGTGGAACCCGCGGGCGCGTGGGGCATGGAGGCACTTGTGAAGCTTGACCTGCGCCGGATTCATGGAGGAGGAGGTGTGCCGGGCGCCAGCCATGGAGGTACTCGTGAAGCCCAACCGGCACCGTATCCATGGAGGAGGAGGTCCATGAGACGTCGGCCATGGAGGAGGAGGCGCCCGTCGCCGGGGAAGGCCAGCAGCAGCAGCAGCAGCACGTCGGTCAGGCCGCGAGCTTCGCGTCGGCCGCGTCCTCGGCGCGCCGCCCGGGCGGTGAGCTCCGCACCGGGCGCGTCCTGCTGCTCGGCTGTGGCGCTCCCGTCGCCGGCTGCTCGCCCGCGGCGCGCGGGGTCACAACAGCGGCTCTTCGGCTCGCCCGCAAGCCTGCACCCGCCGCCGCCGGCAGCGCCCGCCGTGGCCGCGTCGGGATGGAGAGAGAGATCCGGAGAGAGAGATGAGGAGAGAAAGAAGAAGATGACATGTGGGGCTCGCGTGTCAGTGACGGGAGAGATGAAGTATACGTCTTCGTATACGCTGCAGCTGGGCTCAGGCTGTGTTCATACATATTCAATAACATTTTTATAGAAAACGAAGAATTATAATAACATACTTTAAAATAGACGAATAGTAATAATATTTCTCCCGAAAATTATAATGGCATAAATCAAATAACCCATTAAACAAACAAACGAAAGAAAGAAAAACCCACGCCGGCCGGGGGGCGGTCAAACGCCACTCTCCGCCGCGGGACGGCGCGAGGAACGCAAGCCTCGTGTGGGTGACGTGTGGGACCGGGTTGTCTGGGCCCCGCGTGTCGGTAGCTGTTGTCGGCGTGAGCTGGGTGCACGGGAGGGAGGGAGGGAGGGGATCTCGCGAGGGCGTGATGCCGGCGTGGCTGGATGCGTGGGGAGACCAGCTTGGGTGGACGACGTGGGCGCTCGTCTTTTCCGGTGGGGGCCACAGTGACAGTGCCAGGGCAACGGATATGAGCAGTCCCAATACGATATTAATAATGGTTTCTATTTCTATTAAACAAGCTGTTATATAAGTAAAATGTTGATATGGTATCTCAGTTAATTAGAAAAGAGAAGAAAAAAGAGGAAATCGTTTCATGTAAGAGAAACGGCGACTACTCGTCTACTCCTCGCCCGAGCCCGCGCTGCCATGGTCGCCGCCCAAGCTCGCGAGCACTTCCGCGCCTGCGCTGCCGCAGGAGCTCGCCTGCGCCGCCGTGCTCGTGCGCCTCCGCTCAGGCCCGCGCCGCCGCGCTCGGAGCTCTGCTCGCTTGCGCCGACGCGCGAGCTCGCACGCACAGCCTCGCTCTGGAGCTCGCCGCGCTGGTGCTCTGCTCGGCCTCCGCGCTGGCCCGCGCCGCCGCGCTCGCGTGCCATCTCCATGCACGCCCGCGCACGAGCTCGCACACGCCGCCGCGCTGGAGCTCTGCTCGCGCGCCTCCACGCTGGCCTGCGCCGCCGCGCGAGCTCGCACGCGCAGCCACGCTCTGGAACTCTCCGCGCTGGAGCTCTGCTCGGCCTCCGCACTGGCCCGCGCCGCCGCTCTCGCCCGAGCCACCTGGGGAGCTCGCCCGCGCCGCCGCGATGGCCGCGCTCGCGTGCCATCTCCATGTACGCCCGCGCACGAGGCCCTCTATGGCGAGGCGCAGGCTGCAATCGCTGCCGCCTAGGCTGCTCGCCGTCCGCCCAGGCCATGCTTGACGCTGCTCTCCTGCCGAGGTTGGGCTCCACGAGGACGATGGGCGCGAGCAGCCGAGCATGCGGACATGCGGTCTTCCATGGCAAGGTGGAGGCCGGTTGCGAGGGTCCTCCACGCTCGTCGTCCGCTCAGGCTCTCCATGGTGAGCATCAGTTCACGCCTCGTGCTCAGGATGACGATACAGTTGGTAAAGAGAGAGAACAAAAATAATAGTTTTCATGGACATTAACTGTAATGTAATGTCACGTAACTGTTTCGCTGATACGAAGAGCAACAATTATAGAAACCGAGTCTAGATTAGAAACACTAAAGACACGAAGAAATATGATTGGTTGAAAATAAAGGGGAAAAAATATGACTAGATAAAAATTTCTTCTGTGAAAATTATCTATTGAGATCATGGTCGTTTATAGGATTGGGACTGCCGGGCTGCTGGACAAGGACAACAACCTGAACCTGAACGTGGGAGAGTGGAGGGGACGATGTTTGAGCATTAAATTGTGTGTTAATGATTTTCATTTTGTGAAAGATGAGATGTTTTTTTAAGGGGAAAAAAGCTTAAAGTGTAACCAGAATGGCTGGATACCGACTTCCCAGTACGATATTTTATTATTTGATGAAAATAAATGAACGGAATAGGATAAGGATAAGCAGCATCCATCTAAATCATCCAAATGTTACTTAGACAGTCTCCAACGGCCTCACCCAAACCTAAATATGCCTAGTTCATGTTGGTTCCCGTGAAAAAAGCAAGGTCCAACGGAGTAGGCAAACCGAAGACCCAGTATGTGTCGGTGTCGAGTAGGAACCCAAATAAGCATCTCTCTCTCCTCGACCCATATCTCTGTCACGCCCGCACAACCGTTTCGCGGGAGGGGAAAGAAGAGGAAAGCGCACCCGGCGAGTTGCCGTTGGCGAGATCTGCACCAAGCTAGGCTTCGCAGGTACGGATCCCTCCGCCCCACCGCCGCATCCTCCGTTCACGCGGAGCCTCGCGCCAGCCCTTCTCATGACGGCGGCGTCCCATCAATGGCGCAGCCACCCATCGCCATCCGCTTCGCTCCACGCTTGGTGCCGCCCCGACCCGACCAGCTCCTAGGCGGACAGGAGCTGGTTTCATTTTTGTCCCTACATTTCCTCCCCCATCTGTTGTCGCTCGTTCAGATTTGGCTCGATCCGCTGCTGATCCATCTATGTAAAGTTCTTCGCGTCATCTGATTCTCATGACCGAGATGGATTGAATCATGAGTTGTGTGGTAGTACAGTTGGAAATCACAAATATGTGAGTATATATAATAGCCTAGGACTGTAGCGGCAGTATGTGATCACCCATGACTCATTACAGGGCGGATGGTAGTGGTAGATTTGGCACAGGAAAAAAATATTGTATGCTGTCCTAGTATGTGTGTGTGTATATATATATATCCAATTCACCATGCCTGAATGAATGAACATATGATGCACTACTTTAAATACAAAACAACCCTTGTTTAGTAATATATGAAGTAATAGTAAGCAAGACAAAAAAATTGTGACTGCATTCACGATGGAAGGCTTATTTGCATCAACCTACTTTGAGAATGAGTAGAGCTGCAAATCGACGATATTCCACTCGATCAGCAGTAAGGCACCCCCAAAGTCGCTTGATCAATTGGACCGGTATATGCATATGACCTGGCAATGGGAATAGAATAATGGTACTCATCTTATGATTTCACCATGAACTTAGCAATTGTGTGTACTGCATTCCAGTTTTATTTTGTTGTCCACCTTTTTTTGGGTGTTCTCAGTTGCATTTTAGTGAAACATAAACTCTAGACTAGACTTCTCGTATTAGGCCTTCATTTTATCATAGCACAACTCTATTTTGTGGTGGGTTATTAGCTGACATATGAGACAATTGGGATTTAAATAGGGCAAACTAGTATTGTCTGTGTTACTCTATGAGCCATCTTAAACTAAATAATATTAAATACAGTAGAAGACTTGTCTTGTTGACTATTTCCCCGTGGCATATATGTTGCTGGTGGTTTTAGATAGGGACCAAATTGTCTATGGATGGAAGAACCAAATGCATCGTCTGTGCTGATATATTCTTTTGCTTCTTGTTGTGCATCACCATTATTGAATCTCTTTGAACTAGGATGATGGATAACAATTTTAGTGGCACAAGTGGTCGCGTTGGAAAATCTGGAGAAATCTTTGGGGCAGATCAGTGGGCTTTTGGTTATTCTGCTGCTTTGCAATCTTTGGATGTTCCTCCAAACCCCTAGGTTTATTGCAACCATGCATGATGGTTTGTTCTATTTACATATCAATACATCAATTATTACCAGTTCTTTTCATCACTAGTTCAACATGCATGGCTCCTCCCAGATGTCCTGCCCACCTATGAATGGGCAACTTAGTCAGGGGTTCTCTATTGACAACACCCATGGCTCTCAGGACCCTCCATCATTGAAATCACAGAGAGCCGCAGAGAAGAAAAACGTGTCTAGGAGAGGAACTGCATTCACCAAAGAGGAGGACTTGGTGGTGTGTTCGGCATTTCTGAATATTAGCAAAGACCCTATTACTGGTAATAGTTTGCAACGTCTTTTAAGAAATCTTTGACCCTTTGATGCTCAAATAACATGGTGGCATAACATGCAGGTGTGAATCATACTTCAGGTGGTTATTACAAGAGGATGCATGATTATTTCAATGAGCATAAGACTGAAGGGTCCAAGCGTAGCCAGATTGCGATTTAGCATAGATGGGCATTGATTCAGGAAGCGATGAACAAGTTCTGTGGGCACAAAGAAGCTATTGATAGGCTGAATGAGAGCGGAAAAAATGAGCAGGATCGGGTATACTTCCACTCATGTTGTCATCCATCTCTCTAATTTCTATATGTTTATTTTTTGAATCGGTTTAGTCTATATTCATATGTGCAGATTGATGATGTTGTACAAATGTACGAGAGGACAGAACCTTTTACCATCATGCATTGCTGGAAAAAACTTCGCAATGAGGCCAAATGGAACAATAAGTTTCTTGAGCTAAACAACTGTACATCACCGGATGGAATGTCATCTCCTCCAACTCAAGGCCATACTGTGGCTGGCCATGCAAAATCTGGGAATGAGAATATAGACACATCACGTCCTGAGGGTAGGGATAGTGCGAAGAGGCGTAGATCAAAGAGCTTCACAGAGACATCGTCATCTAGTACGGCTGTTGAAGTCCTCCAGCGGTTGCAGGAGAAATCAGAGAAGACCGAACAGAAGCAACACCAGCAAATGACTGAAATCCTTAGTAGGAAGGATGAAAAAATTAAAATTCAAAGGAATCTTTTCAACCTTCAGAAGAAGCATATGAAGATGAGTGTGCAGCAGAAAAAGAAGGAAAATGCGATTAGAGAGAAGGAGTCAGAGGCTCACCTGATATTAGCTGAGTCTAGTATTATATCGGTTGACATTGAGAAGGTCCCCCTTTTATCTAAAAAACTATTATCTTGACATGCAGCGTCAAATCATGGAGCGCAGAGGATTCATCAGCCCCTCGAACAATGAAGACTAAGGAGCGTGTGTTAAACTTCAGTTGAAATAGAGTTGAATAAATGTATTGTGTGCAACTTTTCTATTATCTGTTGAACTGATGTATTATCTGTAGTATTGTGAACTGATGTGTATAGACAATCTGATTTTGCCTGTCTGTAGTGTTGTACTGATATATTCCTGAAGTACCAAATAGGTAGACGCTCTGAGATTGTAATCTGAATTACAAAGTCTACATTACCTGACTGATGGCAGGCAGGGCTACTCGTTTCCTATGTTGGAAAAGCCATGTCAGTTACCTACCTTTTGTTTTGATCTTTTGGTAAGCACTGGCTGTGAATTAAAATCTTCCTATTTGCAATACCTGAATGTTGGATGCATGAGTTTGATTTCTTCAGGTTTCATAACATTACTAGTTCATTTTTAGAAGAAACCATCTGAACATGCTGCCAGGATAGACTCTTGCAAGCAGGAACTGACAATTTCAGTTTCAAAACTTTCAGATATGGCACTGTGTACCATCCAATGCCACATTGAACTGAATATA
The DNA here is from genome assembly GCA_904845875.1 of Miscanthus lutarioriparius. NCBI lineage: Eukaryota > Viridiplantae > Streptophyta > Magnoliopsida > Poales > Poaceae > Miscanthus > Miscanthus lutarioriparius. Next base: position 65,094,771 of record CAJGYO010000017.1, on the reverse strand, counting down.
TACTGTGTTCCATTCCCTCTGAAAAAAGGCCATCAGGATGGTTCAGCTTGGTTGCCTAGTATAAAATTTTCAATGTCAGTTTGGTTGTTGTTACCAAATTTATCGTGATCATGGATCATGAACCATATTCCAGTTTACGTTTTGGATTATTGCTTTTATTTGGTTGGAAAAATCTGGCCTGTAATACTGGCACATGAGTTTTGCTTTGTACGTGGTTGAATTTCTTCAGGAATCTTTAAGTCCTGTTTGCAATATCTGAATGTTGTATGCATGAGTTTGATTTCTTCAGGTTTCAGATAACATTACTAGTTCATTCTTAGAAAGCATGTGGAAAGACTGCTAGAATAGATGCTTGCAAGCAGGAACTGACAATGTCAGTTTCAAAACTTTCAGATATGGTATTTGTGTACCATCCAACGCCACATTGAACTGAATATATATTCTGTGTTCCATTGCCCCTGAAAAAAGGTCATCAGGATGCAGCTGTGTTCCCTAAATTTTCAATATCAGTTTGGTTGCTTTTAACAAATTCACCGTGATCATGGATCATTAACCGTACTCCAGTTTATGTTTTGGATTATTGCTTTTATTTGGTTGGAAAAGTTAGGTCTATAAATCAGAATTGTTTTGTACGTGGTTGAATTTCAGTCCTGGCATATATAATTCTGTTGCTGCAGAGCACTAATTTGCTATTCAGTTCATTGTATTTAGGCAAATCAAGAGCCTCCAAGGAATGACCAAATTTCTTTACACTTTTGAGATTTTGTTGTTGTATTTATCTGATCTGGTCTCTCAAAAAGCACCTGCAACATATTGCCAGCCACATGGATCTTCTCTACTAATGGTGTACACTACAGTTTTTGAACTTAAACAAGTGCATTCTCATGTTGGAATTCTGAAAATATAGTTTTTTTTTTGTACAATAACTGGTGCATTTCTTTTGTACAGTTTTTGAACTTAAACAAGTGCATTGTCAGATAGTGATAGAGTAAGTATTATTTGACTACTCTTAATTCCACTTGCTTCTTTCATCTCATAGTTTTGCATTCTATACTCTCTGCACTAGGTCCAGTGGACATGCACGCCACTGAAATAATTACAGAACTCCAAGAGAATTCCACTACAGATATCATATATTTCTTATCAACAAGCAATAAAATATCTACATGTGTCGGCTGCCAACAAAATACAAAGGCCTTATCAGTAGGCTGCCTGCAGCTAAACCTACAACTACATACATAGACGACAACAAAAAAACTAAACCTACAGGTAAATACTTTAGTTCCTGTTATTAGGACCAAAAGGACCAGAGCATTGGCCGTAAACCATCCACGTGTGTTCCATCAGGTCGTTTTGAAGCTGAGCTGCTGTCTCTCTGTCCTGAATGATGTTTTGAGCATCAACAAGTTTCTTAATTCCCGGGATTTCTCTATCCTGGTTAATTGGTGGGTCAGCCACTCCAGGCCATTCTGATGGGTGGATATTAGGTAGCTGAACCCCGCGCTCATCTTCAACTACCATGTTGTGAAGTATGACACAAGCATGCATAATGGAATTAAGTACTTTTTGATTCCATAAACGAGCTGGCCTATGCAAGATTTTCCACTTAGCCTATAGGACACCAAAAGTTCTCTCCACGTCCTTTCGACATGACTCCTGTTGCTCTGAAAATACCTTTTGCTTGTTGCTAACTGACAAAGGAATGCTTTTCACTAGTGTAGCCCAATCGGGATAGATGCCATCTGCTATGTAGTATCCAAGGGAATATATGTTGTCGTTGACATGGAACTCAACAGAGGGTGCCCTCCCGTTAGCCAAATCATCAAAAACATTGGAACGATGCAAAACATTAATGTCATTGTGAGACCCTGGTAAACCAAAGTAAGCATACCAAATCCGAAGATCCTCGGTCGCCACCGCCTCAAGTAATGAGTTGGCTTGCCTTTGTGCCCTTTGTACATGCCTTGCCAACCAGTCGGGCAGTTAGACCATTCCCGGTGCATGCAATCGATGCTGCCTATCATTTCCGAGAAACCTCTAGCCAAATTGATGCTTAATATGTGCTCTATCTCCTCACTTCTGGGAGGACGAAGAAATTCTTTGCCGAACACCTCTATCACAGTCATAACAAATTCCTTCAGGGTCTCCAGGACAGTACTCTCTCCCATTTTCAAATGATCATCCAACTCATCAGCTGGGCCTCCATATGCTAGCATCTTTACAACCACCGTGCACTTGTGAAGAGCAGAGAATCCTAACTACCCAGCAGCATTTCTCCTCTGTTTGAAGAAGGTATTCTTGGCAGTGACCTCATCCACTATCTGAAGGAACAATTCCCGTCTCATGCGGAACCTACAGCACAAAATTAGAATTGTTTATCAAATTAATTCAATGTGTCATGCAAATGGAAACTAGGCCAAAGATTTACCTCCTTCTAAAATGTTCCACATTGTAAAGTGGACGCTCAACAAAGTAGTCCTGATTTAGTTGCTGGTCTGCTGCAATTCGATCACGCTTGTAAGTCTTGTGGCCTGGCATCGAACCTCCCCAAGGGCGCTTTTTGTGGAGTCTGGGTGAGGACGGCCACCGCAGCCATGATCTCATCATCCCTGGAGTATGCTGCGGCTGTCCCGAACATTGAAATTTTGACATAATTCCAAGCCATGGCAATGCAACTGCAGTACAGGTCTAAAGCCAAGCTGATTTAGGGACAAATTGGCCACAAATTAAGGGCTCATTCGTTTTACTCTCCATCCAAATGGATTGGAGGAGATTGAGAGGGATTTGATACCCTAGAATAGCTATAGAAGTGTAACGTCAATCCGAGATAGCTGTAGCACACAAACACGACAGTGGTCAGTGTCTAGTGCAAAATAATCTGTACACCCCCAAAATAGGTAAACGAAACAACCAGGCAAACATGGTCAGGTAAATTCAGTAGCAACCTGATGCAGCAGCAGAGATTGCAATGTTGCTGGCAATGTTGTGTCCAAACTCCAAAATCAATAGCTCCTGGAGTTTTCAAGCACCAGGAAAGTGTTGTGCTGTTGTCAGAGTTGCTACTTTGTGATTGTGTACTCAAATGTGGCAATTTTACTTGATTCTCCTTGGGCTTGCAAAAATGAAGATACATGATCATCAAGACCAAACACAAACAGAGAGAGATGCATATTTGATCAAACAGCTAGAGTTGTCTGTACACTATGTGGTGTTGCAGATTTTATCTAGGCCAAACTCATGAATACAAGTAGATTGTAACATTATCATGGATAAGATTCAGGGAGGCAAACAGGGCTAAAAAAAGCAGAACAAGAAGCATACTTTGGGTTGACAAAAAATTAATTTCCACCTCACGACTTTGCCTGAACCTTGCTGGGATGCAGTGGTGAATAAATTAGAACCTAACAATTCACAAGGATAAGCTGACCAGTTTTGTGAAGAAAAAACTGAAACATTCCCATGGGCTTAGATGCATAAATTACAAGAACAAAAAAAAAGGGATAAATGTTAGGCCAAAAAATAGCCTCTGCTTCAATCAGAGTATCAGACCCACAGCCACATCTCGTCTGCTACTGTGAGGCAGAGTTATCAATCCATGATTCCATCTGGTTAGATTCGATATATTAGGTGATGGATTTCTAGAGTCTTGTTTCGAACCTGCAGGTCTGAATTGCAGTGTTTAGTCTCAGTCTAGACTTCACTACTCTAGTGGTTCAACCATTTAGTTGTATGCTATTTTAATCCTTTAGACAGATAGATAGATGTTGATCCCCCATAGGCTGCAAAATTCTACCAGAGTAACATGCCCAGATAATTACAAGAATCAACGGGAACGAAAAGGCCAAAAAAAAAAGAATCAATCAAGTCAGAGACGAGGGGCCGACCTGTGGGTGAAGAACTCAATGACCACGATTGACTCCTGTGAGGCCTGGAGGAAGGCGGTGAAGTTGGACGTGTCGAGGTCCATGGCCGCGTCCCCGTCCGTCTGAGGCAGGGCGAGGAGGAGGCGGCGAGGGTGAGGGCGTAGGGACGCCGCTCCGCCTCCGCCGTGTCGCTTCCGCAGGGATTCCGCCGGCTACCTCGCTGCCAGTTTGACTCCCTTCTCACACGCAGCCGGGGCAGCAAGATAATCCCGCCATGGATCCAAGCCCGCAACGCACGATACCCTCCCTCCGTTTCCCACGAAAATTTCATGGACCGCGCGCGAACGAAACCGTCCGTGTTCCGACCTTTCCTTCTGCGTTCATTGTTGGAGAATAATCATGAATAGGTCTCCAATTTTGAGTCGTATTGTTGGAGATAGTCTTACATTTCATAAGAAAAGTGTATTATGATTTCACCTAAGGAGTTTTATAGAGCCTAAAATATTAAATTGATATAAATTTGTGTCTAAGGTATTACATTATAAATACTTTCGCTAATTTCAAATATAATGTCTTGTCTTAAGTCAACTTTTTTAGCTTAACTATAATGTCTAAATCTTATTTTACACACAAAATTGACATTATTAGATTCATTATAAAAAACAACTTTTACAATGTATAACTATTTTTGTTTAAGAAAATACTTCATCGGTTGTCTAAATCAAGTCGTTTTAAGGTTGTCTTAAGTCAATATTTTAAACTTTAACTAAAAAATTAATTCTTTTCAGTTGAGTTTAAAAATATAAAAGTGATGTAAGTAGATTCATTTTGAAATGTAGTTTCATAAAAAAAAATATTGACTATTGCCCTGTTCGCTTGGCTGATAAGCCATGGCTGAAAGTACTGTTGACTGATTTGTTGTGAGAGAAAAATATTGTTCGTTGGCTGAAAAAGTACGACTTATAAGCCAAGCGAACATAGCGTGTATTTTATAAATATTTTATAGCAAAAAGTAGCGTTCAAAGTTGTTCCTTAAAGACCGTATCGATGTCAAAAGCAACTTGCTTTAGGTAACCGGAGGCGGAGGGAGTAGATTTTAGCAGATTTACTCCTCCTTAGATGATTGATTGCTTACTTATCCATCCATCACCAAATGTGAAGATCTGGAGACCTTACAATTTGTTTGGCACGGCTCCTTCTCAAATGCTCCTCTCCAAATGAGCCGGAACAAGTAGCGAATCTAGGATTTTAGCTTAGGGTATGCCGTTCAAAAAAATTTCATATACAATTCGGTAAATTTATTTTAGCAATTCGGTAATAATTGTAAATTTTGTAATATGATTTGGTAAATTCAAGGATTAAGTTGAAATCATCCACTAAATACATTATAAATAGTTCAAATATAGACATAAAAGAGTACCAGAGACTTGCAATGCTATTTTTTGACTGTTTTATTTTACGCTTTCGAAGAGACATGAATGTCTTGAGTATATCATCTTCATCAACTTCAAAGAAAATATGTCTTGAGTTAGAAAGATTGAAGGCCAATATACAAGACAACAACTCCATATTACTCTGCCAAGAGTCTGCTCTTCCACCACAGGTTCGACCGGATCAAGGGAACATTTAGAAGTAGCAGCAGCAGCCACCGCCGCCTTCTTTGTTTCAGGTTTCTGAAAAAGAGATGCAATATCCGAGTTTCTCTTCATAAGAGCACAAATATTAAAAACAATACTAAATAACTAAACAATTTATTATTTGTGATGTTTGCAAATTGCTATTGAAGTACACAATAATTTTCTAAAAAATAGAATAGCACAAGAGACCGAATAACAAATTTTAGATTTCATCTAAACAAAATAACGAATCAAGAATCAAGACGAGTAGATGTCGAACCTCTGTGAGACTGTGGCTATCTGGTAATCTAATTAGTGCGACCGGCACGACATGAGGCGGTGTGTTCGATCACTTCGATGTTCCGTCCTCTCTCCGCCTCCGATCGAGATTAGATTAGGCCATTTGGGATAGATTAGGGAAATTGGGAAAGTCTCTCGTACTCATGTGGGCAGTGGGATTGCGTAATGCGTATGCACAGCGGCACCAGGTGACCAGGCCATCAGAGCGTTTCATGGTCCTTTGGTGGACTTACTGCGTGGGCCGCCTCACATGGGCCTTTCTTGGTGGCGTGATCCAGGATTCCACTAGGTAAGTCATTTTCTTTTCTTTTTTTTACAATATAGATGCTTATACATTATACGATATACCTATATACTATAATACTATGCTTGCCGATGCTGTAGGGTATGCCAGTGCATACCTGATGTAACAAACCGGATTTTTGGAGAAGCTAAAAATACGAACTTTTTAAAAAAAATTCTGCAATATGTGAAGCATGTAGATGCTAGGTCAAACAAAGAATAAATTGTTGCATGCATATAGAATTACTTGTAGGAGTTTGCCAGAGTTCTTTTGTTGGTTTAGTGTTTTGTGTTGGAGAGCACAAGTCCGTAGCAAATCCTTTTGATCCCTTCTAGAATATCTTATGAATCCCTTTTCCTCTCTCTCAATTCATCTTTTGCTTTTGAACCTCATTTGAATCCCTTGATCTAATTCATAAAGTCAATCGACCTTCCTTGTAAATCAATGCCCATCGATGCCAACCCTTGGCATTGGATTCTGAGACCCGTAGTAGACCCTAGTGGACCCCACCTGAGTGAACACGTGATAGGCGACACATGTATACCAACCTAGAGCTCTCGGGAGTAAATATAATGGAGCAAGAAATAGAAAAGAAATTAGAAAAGGGGAGGAAAACAGGAAAGCCATTTCGGCCCAAGGTGCCAAGTTAGCCCAGCTCGTCCTACTCTCTCAGCTGGCCCAGCCGAGTCCCCTCCCCCTCTTGGCCCACGACGAAGCACCAGCCCAACCGGGACATCCCCTCCCCCTTATCCACTGCACGGCCCGCTCACCCCTTCCCTTGGCCCAACCGGCGCAGCAGCCCAGCCTAGCCCAGCTAGCAACACGGCCCAGCTCACGCTCGCGCTCGCCCGCATACCGCATGCGCGCGTGCACAGCCCAGCAGGCCGAGGCCCAGCTCACGCGCGGCCACGCCCACATCACCACAGAAGAAGCCGGCGCCCCTTGCCAACCCTAGATGAGGGCAGCTCCCAGCGCCGCCGCCGCTCGCACGCTGCGCGACGCGCACGCCAGCGCCCCTCACCCGCGCCTCACCTGCTCCGCTCCTCAATTCGCGTTGCATGTCCCTGCCTGTGCACGGACGCCGAGGATCATCGGCACCCCCTGGAAGCCCTAACCCTCGCGCTATAAAAGCCACAGCAGCCGACGCCTCTCTCGGACCCCCTATAGCCGCCGCTGCTCCATCCCTCTCCCTCCCTCCTTGCTCCGCCTTGCTGCACAGCCACGCTGGTCAGCCATCACTGGCCGTGGCCCTCCACTGCCTCGCCGCGTGGTCGCTCCCAGCCGAGCGCCATGGCCACTCGAACGCCGACCTCGACGCCGTCCACGACGTCGCCCGAGCCTGCGTACACGGCAACACCACCAGCGCGCCTCGCCGAGCCACTCCACTCCGACGTCAAGCGCGTCCACCACCATGGACCCGGCCTCTACCACGGCGTCGTGCGCGTCGCGCGCCACTGCTTCCCCACCATGGTCGCGCAGTTGCCCGCGCCGACAACCCACGAAACCGAGGGCACCAGCATCGGCGCCCTGCTGGTTGCTCCTCCACCATGGTCGCCCACCAGCGCCTCCACTCCAAGCCCCATCGTCACGCAGCACCTCTGAGCCGGCGTCGTGCCCCTTCTAGTCCATCGGACCTCACTGTTCTGCAGCAGCACGTCGCCGTTGAGCCTCCATCCTCTGATGACGGTGAGCCTCCCAAAGCCAAGCTTTCGCCTTTCCTTGCACCGTAGTGGAGTTTGTGCCTAAGACTGGCCTTCGTGCCACGTTCCTTCACTTCGCAGGGAAGCAGCAGGCCTTGTAGCAGCCTTCACCGACTCCGTCGCCCCTCCGGCCACCCGCTGCTCTGGCCTGACCAGCCGCAGCCGACCCTGGCCACCTACAACCAGTCACGGCCATGACCAGCAAGCCACAGTTGGCCAGCAACTGGCTGTAGCCGGCCAGAGGAGGCCGCAGCAAGCCGTTGCCAATCGGGACGTGCTCTGGTAGGCCACCTATGGCCGTAGCATGCCTGGACACCATGACCAACCCCCACATTGACTATGTCAAGCCTCGAACCGAACCTCGCCAAGCGGCTATGACGACGTAGCTGTGCTGCCGGCAACGAGCCTAACCCGCGTCGAGCGACCTATCGTCTGTAAGCCCTCGGTGAGCTACACGAACCAAGCTCCTACCTTTATCGCCGAGGCCGCCTTGCCCATGCCTGTCCGGCCTTCGAGCCGCTGTTGCAAACCAAAGACGGACCTTCCTAAAGCCCTACATGTTGCCAGCCCAAGACCGATGACCCCTCCATGTGTCCGGCCTTCGAGCCGTGTTTTTCTACAGGGACCTTGTCAACCGCACGATGCCAACGCTCTTGGATACATCGCACACACGCACTCGTCGTGTCATTCCGTTGCACTCACGCCTCGGATTACACTAGCATGAGCCTGTTTACGTTGCATAGAAAAACACCGTGCCATGACCTTGGATGCCCAACCATAGCGCACTGTTGCCACCGCTACACGCTCGTGTGAGGCCTAGCCTGCCCTTTTGTGACCACCATGAGCTCGAGTACACCGAGAACACCACGTCCTAGCCACGGCCGTGACCGAACTCCTAGAGACCGTACACAACACCTAGACTGCCCCTGTTTAGCTGATGCTAGCGTAACCCTCGCTTTTCCGCGTGGAAAGGCGTACAGGTGTGCCTTGGACTTGCCTAACCCCCACACACGGACCTAGAGCCTCGCAGCCATGGACACTTGCCCTCACCTTGCCAGCCGAAGACCAAGACAGAGCCTTTTATGGCCGCTCGCCGCACGGGCACGCGTGCACTCACACGCAAGCACCGCAGTGGCTTGGCATGTGCCTTGCCGCCACTACAATCGACCTCTGCCATTCATGCTCGCACACACACCATCCCAAGAGCTCCAGCCTTGCTTCGCCCCGTCGTTCGTGGACGCACGCCACGAGCCGTGGACTTATGCACGCTCACTTGCATGTGGTGACGCACGGCCGTGCCTCCGCATGACGTCGCGTGAGCCTTGGGACCACACCGATGCGGCCGTTCGCATGCCCATGCGCAGTCCTACGCTGAGCCGCGTGTGCGAGCCAACGCCATAGCCACTGGAGCTAAGTCCGTGAACAACAGCCATCATTCGACCAAGCCTTAGCCACGTCTTGGCCAGCCACAGCCGCATCTGGCCAACTATAGCAAGATGCAGCCAGCCACAACTGGCTGTAGCTGGCCACAGCCAGCCAAAGGCAGCCATAGCCAGCCTTGGCCAACCATAGCCACTTGTAGCCAGCCGCAGCCAGCCATAGCGAGCCATAGCAAGCCACAGCTAGCCACAGCAGGCCGAAGCTGGCCTTAGCTAGCCAGAAGAAGCCACAACCCTCCGGGACAAGTTACAACAGCCTATGGCCCTCCACATCTTTGCCGCGAAGTCGAATCCTAGTCGAATGCCATTCCCGACACCGACGAAAGCCCTTCCTGCTCACTCTTATACTCGTTCGTCCACTTACAATACATGATCTTGATCTATCTACATCTGTCTACACCATGCCCTTGTGCAGGTCTACCCATCCCCCTCGCTATGGATATGTGCTACTCCGTTCGTCCTTGCGTTTATGTCATTGGTTCTTGTGTATTGGTGTTGTTTGCCTGAGGACCATGCCTTCGTGCTGGTCGAGGGATCGTACCTCGTTCGACCATTTCAGTCGTGGGATCGCCCCACCATGGCCATAATGGCGAGCATAACTCGCTCCCTCGCTTTTAGATGTCTCCGACGTACTACAATTATTAGTAATCTGATTCGGCTCTAGGACTTGGCCATTGTGGACTGAACGTTGGTGCGGATATCAACCGCACACAATGAGCCCTTGTGGCCTAACTTAGTGGATGAGTTGGGATATGATGATTGTAGAAGACGGATGCCAACTCGTGTAAGATAAGCTCATGGTCGCGAGTCCCCTCGCCATGACCATCGGGCTCTACCACTTTCCGCCTGTGTTTATCCTAGCCACCTTATATGATTGCACCACCTTGACCATAGCATTCCTTCAGATCTAAGCGGTGACAACGGCACTGCTGTGAACCAAGGGAATAGCCTTGTGCCGTTTAGTTGCACGGTCATGATGCCCTACGAGTTGGTTTGGATCGTGGGACTGTATCTCTGTTATCCCGACCTTCGTCCGTTCCTTGACGAGTTGGTCGAAAGAGAACGGATTCCATTCTTCTCTCTTTGGTTCTCAATCCTCGTCGATCCAGTGAGATGTAGATTGAGCACCTTGCTTGTTTGGTGTTTATTGTGCTCCTTTGATTCCCGTCGGCTTCTAGGGCGAGTGGATCAAAGGAAGGCGAATCTCGTGTTCTTCTCCTTTGGTTCTTTCGTGCTTAAACCCTTGTATGTTTGTACCCAATTGGACCATAGCATTTCTGTGGTTCTTGCAGTGACAACCACACCGCTAAGAACCCTAGGGTGTCTTAGTGCATTTAGTGCACCTAGGTCCTAGTACCCTACCAGTGGATTGGGCACTCGTGTCCTTTTGTGTGTCGCTCCTTTCCGATGCCTCGTCCTTTGCCATGGCGTGTGTATAGGAAGGAGTAGACCTTTGCCATACCTTTCTCTCTTGCCCCACCCTTTCTTGGTCCTCATCAATTACAATGGCGTACGGATTGAGAGAGACCGGAATTGCATAGCCGCTCCTTTCGATTCACGTCAATCTCTATGACGCCCGGATCGAAAGACCGCGAGCCGTGGTGTTTGCTTAGGATGGGCTGAGGTCTTGGCCATTTATCTTCAAGCTGTACAGGTCGACCACAATTGGCCCGGGAAGTACAGGCTAGGCCTTGATTTAAAGCTCGCGCTTAGTGAACAACCACTCCTGTTTCTTTGGCCCATGGATCGGACATCAGCCGAAAGGGCCAAGTCATTTCCTTTTTGTGTTCCTTCTGGGTCTTGTCGCCTTTTTGGAATATTGTTTGTTTTCTTGTCTTGAGTGTGTTTTGGAGGTAATTGCCTCGAGGACAACATTGGATCGGAACCCGATGGAGGAGGAGAACGTGATCGATGAAAGGACCCTGGGAGGAGACCTTGCTGATCGACTACACTGACTAACGAAGATTTGTACCACTACTACCTCGACATCGCAGGTGTCATGGCAGCACCATCTTTTAGATAATCCTATTAGACATTGCATAATATCTAGAACTGCTAGCGCTTTATAATTATTCCTTGCTAGCGCTTTGATGCATGCTACTACCTGAGCCATTATTACCCTGATGCAACCCACTCTACCATGTCACCCTGCTTTGCGCCTTCGCTCACTTATATATATGCTTACTTGCCTGCTTGTTTGCATATTATACCACTATACTTACTTTTAACTCCACTTCGCATTATATCTAGGATGTGATGCTGGTGGTGAACCCCTGGGAATGGTTTGGCTATGGGTGCCGGACTTGGTGGTGTGTGAGCGTGCTGCGTGTGTCTTGGGTGCGTGGAGGGTGAGGGTTGTGTCGACCGAGCTAGAATAACGACGAGCCTGGGGCGAGTCTTGCCATGTGGTGCTACCTGGGCACTTGGATATGGAATACCTGTAGCAGGTAAATGGTAATTGGAGGTGGCCTTAGGTGTGAACCTCGGAGAGGTGGAGCCCGGGGTAGAGGTGCTGTGGTGTCACGTAAAATGGAAACCCTGATGAAGACATTCTGGCTTGGTCATCCCTAAGGACTTACTAGTACTCAGATTCACCGGGAATCCTATACATCCCACTCGCCCTATATGGTGCGGGACGGTCGGACTACTTGGTAGAGCGATGCCACTACTGCTAGGCGAACGTGTGCAAGGAGGTACGGGGCGCGTGGTTTTCCCCCACACCCTTCCAAGACTTCAGGAGGCCTTGTGGACCTGGCTCTTGACATCCGGAGGGCCCCGGCTCTGTCTATGACTCACAGTATCAGCCATCCCAGACTAGACTTGGGATGTTCCAGGGCTGAGAGGTAGGGTGGCATCGTTCTAGGCTAGCAAGCGACTGGAATTCTACCTAGGAGATACATGGCTCCGAGGATGGCTAATCTTGTGGGTATGTAAAACCTCTGCAGAGTGTATGGTTGATTGATCGATACATATGCCAACTTGTCGGCTATGGACCTTTCCTGGGTTCCGCTTAAACTAGATAGGAGATGAGTCCTTCTTTTCTCCCTCCAGGGTTAGGGTATTTTCCGGTCGTGAGCCTTGGGGGCTGCGGGCCGTTGAGACAAGGCCGAGACGGAGTTGGCCTGTCGACCTGAGTGTGTGAGATGAGATATGGTGTGGTGGTGTGGAGATGGTTTGGGATGGATGGTTGGTGGGTGGATATGGATGGTGTGGTGGTAAATGTGTTACAAATTGGATATTATTATTATATTACTATTGTTATTTACTTCTCATGCGCTAAGGATGCAAACCACAGCCAAATATTAGGATCGCCAGATCCCTTGTTTATCTTTTCCACTAAAGCTCATCGGTGCTGACCATGGCCTGCACACATCTGGCGGTGTGCAGATTTCCTGCTTCTCAGAGATGCTGACTTTAGAAGGATTAGGAGGTCTCGTGCCTACGCTCGTAATAGGTGTGTTCCCCAGTGATGTAATATCTTGTATTCTTGTAATCTTACGATGTATGACTGTGACATCGACTGAAATATGATAATATGATGGAATCAGTTCTTGGTTTTATCATATTAAAATTCATTCTGTGGATTTTCCCTTCAAGGAAAATTGAGGATGTTTCACCTGACATACCTGTGGCTCCGCCACTGGCCGGAACACTTGAAGAGGATTCACTTTTCGCACATTCGGCTCCTCATCTAAAGATGGTTTTGGCTCCTCTGCTGTTCACCAAAAAATAACTTCTCATAAAAAAATATACTTGGTACGGCTCTTCCGTAGAAGTTGCCCTTGCTCGTGACTATTGAACTTTGTGGGTTGTTGAGGAGCTTATTACCAATCTGGAGGTGGTAGCAGACTTTGGAAGATGGCGAGGTGGTAGGGGCATCGACCGAGTGATGGTGGATAACTGTTGGGAAATGGAGGCGTGAGGTGAGGGCGGCGAGCTTCAATCGAGTAGCATTGATGGTGGTGGAGGGCAGAGGTCGTACTGTGTGCTGCTGGAGCTAGGCGGGAAAGGATGTTGATGATTTTCTTTTGAAACTCATTTGATCTTATAAAATTACGTGTGTAATAAGTTTTCTATCATGATAAGATCACCCTCTCTATTTAATTATACGAGAGGAACATGGACTATTGAGTAATCTATCCAGAGGACAAAAACCAATCTATCTTTTTTTTTGTCTTCCATTTCAAACTATTTTAACCCTCTTACTGTCTAGCACTTCTTTCAACGAGATTTGTCAGCGTCCTAGGTGCTCTTGCTGATCAGGACAACCCTGCTGCACTCGTCCCCGACGAGTCTTCCAGGAAGATGTTCGCGGGTCTTTCAAGAGAAGAACGAGCGTGAAATCAGACTCGCCGGTTTGCTAGTCGGGCTCACCATTTAAACCTCCCTCCTCTAAGTATCTTGGTTGTGTGCAGCCCGGACGACCTAGCCCTCGCTAGTTTAGCCCAAACCGATTGCTATGACAACTTCTGTATCTAAATTAGACTAGTATTATGTGGTGCCACAAACTGAAAAAATATTACCATAACTGTTTTGAACTCGTGCTTACTTGAAAATGAGTTATCGGCAGTTGTAGGGCATGAGTTTACACTCATCGGATGGAGCTTCCCTGTTCCCGTCCCTGTTCCGGCCAGGTGGCGTTCTCCAATTGGCTCTCCTACAGCTCCCGTCAGAATGTTGGCAATAACGTGCGGCCTTCGAAATAAGCGCAGATGCATCTCACATTACCATTCCATTGACCTTCGTCGGAGAAATTCTGCAGTACTGGTCCCAAAAACGTGACTACCTTCGAAAAATATATAAATATTTATGCTAAGAATGCATCATCACATTTTTGTCATTTTTTATTTATTTGACCTTAAATCGGAGCTCAATTCTCTGCAGTAGAACGCTCCGGTGATTCTTGTCGCCTTGTCGGCCTCTCTTTCTTGCAGGCTTTTTCGAGGACAACGTCATGCACACTGCGCACAACACAGAACAGTAGTAGCTAGCTAGCCAGAGGACCTGTTTGGTTAAGGAACAGAGACTAGAACAGAAACTATTTGGACCTATTTGTTTCCACGAGAATAGATATTAGAGACTAAATTTTAATCCTTTTTAACCAAACAGGAGGGACTAAAACAGAGACTAGAGATTAAAAGGCATAAGTTCCTTAGGATGAGGCTTATTGGGATTTATGGGGCTAAATTGACACCCCATGCCCCTCACCGATCCCCACCCCTCTCAGTCCCCCACCCTTCTCAAGGGTATTTTAGTCTTTGTTCAGCAGCTTTAATACCCTTGAACTAAACAGGGTTGGAGACTAAAGTTTAGTTCCTGTTTTAGTCTCTAGTCCTGTGACTAGAGAAAAGAACATGGCCTTTGTGGGACTAGAGACTAAAGACCAAAGCAGGAACTAAATCGTAGTCCCTACACTGTTTGGTTAAAGGGACTAAAAGGCTATTAAAACAGTTGAACAAAGACCAGGATACCCATATTCCTTGTGGTCCTGACGCAATAAAAAGGGGGCATGGACTGTCCTTTTGGGCTCTGTAGTCTCAAATACCCACCTCTAAAAGGGACTACCTGCCTTTAGTCTCTCTTTTAGTCCCCTGTTTAACAATTTAGGGACTAAATATGATTAAAATGAAGGAAGTACTGTGTAGTCCCATGGAACCAAAGGTCCAGAGTTCGTACAACTCTGTTTCTTGTCACTGGTTGGGTCATGGATCACAAACATGCACAAATCTATGCCATTTAGTTTAGTTTCTTTTAGTCCCCTGTTTAACAATTTAGGGACTAAATATGATTAAAATGAAGGAAGTACTGTGTAGTCCCATGGAACCAAAGGTCCAGAGTTCGTACAACTCTGTTTCTTGTCACTGGTTGGGTCATGGACCCCCCCCCCAACGCTCCGGTGATTCTTGCCGGCCTCTCTTTCTTGGATGCGTCTGTTTCTCATGTGCGCCTGTATCGTGAAACTTCTCAGTCAAGTGTGCCGATACTGGTCCGCAAACTTCGGTGCTGTCGTCCGAAGGCCCGGGATACAGGTCTGAAAGCCGCCTGATCTTTGGAAACTCTCGCTCCTCTGAAATTTCATCTTGTTCCATTTTTACCAGTACATTCAAAACGACGAATCTTTTTAAGTACCCCCTCCGATGCCAAATAAAAGTGTGAGTGCCTGAGAAAAGCATGCAGATGCATGCATTTCGCATGCACAAATGTGCAGATAAGCTAGGATGCAAATAGACAACATGGCTTTCCCACGTATACAAGAAGGTTCATATGCCATCATCAACATCGCATGTCCTTCGAGAAATTGCACCAGATGTCAAACGAGATGGAGTTTGCTTCTCTGTGATCTGATGAACAGGCAACCAAGGCTCCTTTTTCACCGCATGCACAGTAAATCCAGGAGGATCTTCCATTTTAACAGACCTTGGAACATTTAGAGAGAACCTAATGAGAGGCTTCGTTTCAGTGCCATGGATAGAAACACCAGCTTCTGGTCTAGCAGAAGAAATTGCAGGGAGCTGGCGGTGAACTTCAGTAAAGCCAGGAGGAATATCAATAGGAAATCCTGGAGGACAGTCCAAGACTAGACTGGTAAAAGCATCGGCATAAGACACTGGAGTATCTTTGATCTGAAGCTGACGGTGAGCTTTTGTGAAGCCAGGAGGCACATCTAGAGAAAACCCAGGGGGCATGTCCAGCATAAGCTCTGAGCTAGCCGAAGATCTGTCAGCAGGTTGACATGCAGAATCTGTAAAAAAAATGGAAAGTAAGAAGCTTAATCAGAAACTGAGGATTGATCAAAACAAGACTTAGAGCAATCAGTTGAATAGTGTAACCTTCTAAACTAAAATTGTTCTTGTTTGCAGAGTCATGACTGCAGCATCTGTTAAGTGAAGCAGCAGGAGCTGTGCAACTGGATGCAGGGTTTGAATCAGGAGTTCTGAGCACTGCCACGCAGTCATTGTCCCTATCAGTCTCCTTGCCACCTGTTAAATCCAATGCCTCTGCAATCCCCTCATAATTGTCCCTCACTATAGCGCTGTCTTTTGCGACATGCATTGTATTGTCTATTTCTTCACCTTCTCGTGCATCCAATGTCACACCAATTTCAGATATGGCATTCTGTCTCTCCCTGCCTTTTATTGCATCCAATTTCATGCCTATCTCCTCAGATCTGTCACAAGAAATTTCATTTGGTGGACTGGAATTTCTGTTAACATTTTGTATATGATTGTTGGGTTTACGCCACTTCTTCCTCAGATGTTTCCCGAAGACACCCCAAAAATACAATTCATCATTCTTCCCTATTATGGTAATAATTGTTTAGAAGTCAGATGACAAATTTATACCTGCACACTAGTTTTCCAAAGATATAATAAAAACTCTTTAATATTTTAAACAGGTCCATGCAAACTCCATGTGCTGTGCAAGTCAAGTGATAGAAACAAATCCACCAAGTACTATATTAGCAAAAAAAAATGCAAGCAAGAAAGAAAGAAGCTTGGGAGAAGACAATAACAGATTTGCAAAAACACTCATCATGTTAGAACAGTAAAAGGATGAGTGATGGAAACAGAGGTTTGCAAGAACATGCAGACATTCTCTTCAAAAAAGAACATGCATACATACTCTGATAGTCTGGTGCGAGCAACTTGGATGAAAATATCGCCAATTCAGCATCACCAATGCTGGTCAACAGGCCAATATGAGAAGAAACTTTGTCAACAAGATGATTAAAACTCCTGTGTGGCCTGTAATAAACGATTGTTAAGCTAATCAGAGAGAAGATACATGCATGACATGTGCACAGGTTCAGAGAGATTCCTAAATACCAAGGTTTTGATTTTTTAAATATATAGACACTTGCATGATTTTTAAGACCAGATTAAACGTTTTACCATTTATTATAGATGTGATCACAAGCCTTAAGAAACTTAATCACTGACACAAGTGTAACTGGCATATATGCAACTTGAAAGTTACTTAACCAGAACTGTTCCTGGCGTTCCTTGCAAGTAGAAACTACACTTACTAGGGCATATATACCTTTGGTGACTGCTTATAAACCATAGTCTAATATCCTGATCGTCCGGGGGTTTCATCCTGAACTTTTTTGGCCACAGCTGGTCAAGAGGTACAGCCTCTAAATTTAAAATTTCAGGCATTTGCTTTGAAGCTTCATAAGCTCTGCAGTCCATCACAGCTGGGCAATGGGCTTCAAGTCCATCACAAGTATGTGTCAACTCTCCAGACACATGAAATTTGCCCCTACATGAAACATGGAATCCTAATATTAGTGTTTGATTGAAAGAAAAGTATGCAGATAGTAAAATAGCATAATATTACAGATTTCATAACATATCACTATTAGAGCAAAAGGATTGACACTTACATATTACAGAAGAAAACATAATCGCATTGCTTCAACGTTCAGGTCATAGATAATTACATCTCCCTCTTGTTCAAAATAGATGTCATTTTAGAGTTAGGGCCTGTTCGGTAGTAGCCTAAGGATGCCTAACTTTATACCCTCATTTAATCCTTCCTAAAGTGTGCCTATTAATTATGATGCATGCTTGGGATACATGGGAAAAGTAGTTAGTTAATGATGAAATCAAGGAGGGGCAAAGTAGGAAAAGTATACTAAAGTTATATAGAAGTTGTAGAGCCATATGTATTTTGAAAATTAAAAATAGCAAAAAAGCCTAAACAACATCTATTTTGAACCGAAGGAAGCATGATGTAGACAATTAATGTTCTAGGAATTAGCTTCTCCACCTGTTACAGTCATGAGATAGCTCCAAACAATCACTGAAAATCATGAGACAGCCCCAAACAGCTCAGTAATACTATAATATACAGTGACGTGTTACCCTCACTCAGTCAGTGATTATGTTCTTATTGAAAAGTATAAGAGTTTATGCCATTGGAATTTCAAATTGTCTGTGGGTTAAATATTATTACTGAATGACTGGCTGGCTGGCTGCAAGATATACTCAGGGACTGCAACAAGTAACAGTGCAGTAGAGAAACGAAATTTGCCTATTCTCAGGTGAAAGGACAGATCAAACATGCATAACCATCCATAGAATAATTGTGGCTCCCCATACATATATGCATACACAAAGCAAGAAAGAAATGCACAATAAGCCAATTCCTTACATCCAACGGGCCTCTGATTGATAATGCTTCTTGTGCTCTCCTGCGTATTCTACAAAAAAAAGGATGAAATGAACCTCAACAATATAGCACGTTCAAATGTGCAAGTGAAAACTATAGGTGAGAGTGCATATCTTCACAAGAGTTACGCTCAATAACATATTAGGATCCTTAGTATACCTGAAGATCTGTCACAATTAGTTGAGGCTGCTGAAATCTCTTTTGACAGTGAAGTAAGTTGTGTATGAATCATGGACTGGCTGTGTGTCGGAGAAATGTTTTTGTCCACCATGTTTCTTTCTTTTGACAAAGCAGTATGCTCTGTAGAAGCCATAGACTGTGGCCTATGTATTGGAGAAATATCTTTGCGCTGCAGCGTGGCCAGATTGCTTTTCTTGTTCAACAAATTTGTGCTGGGATTAGGGCTTGATCTACTATTACAATATACATCGGTGGAAGTTTCACTGTGAACAGGTATTGGGGTCAGCAATACAGGCTTCACACTTGGTTCTTGCCTGATTGGAGCTGCAGCTCTTGTATCTGGATACACCTCCATGGGCTTTTGACTAAGCACAGATGTTGGGCTTAACAAAGCAGGCTCCACAGTTAATGCTTGCAAGACAGGACCTGCAGTACTTGCAGTTAAATTGATGATTCTATTACAGAACTTTCCACTATCAGGTGTGCCTACACTCTTAGAAGAAGGTTCTGCCTTTGTACCAAGAGGATCCTTACTTGGATGTGGAGCACGCACTTGCTTGGGACTAGGAGACACAGGATTTACCACTGCCTCTTTTGGTAAACTAGCAGGCAGCTTTTGACTACTCTGGTCCTGAGAACGAAAAATACTCGAACCATAACTCCCGGCGAGTGTCTTTGTAATGTCCATGCTGTCAATATTTCTAGGAGTAGCATCAGTATTCAAATTAGCACTGGAAGGTTGTGAAGATTTGCGATTTGGTGATGCAGGGTTCTTCAGAGATGCGATTCGGGGAGTGACAAAGCTACTTATGTGCTCCCCAGCAGATGGGTGTCCATTTTCAGTTTGCCCAAGTCTTTTAGAAGATAATAAACACGGGTTCTTGGATGAACCAGATGGCATAGGCTTTTGAGTGAGTGGTGTCGATCCCACAAGAGATACTTTACGTGAACTTGGCGGTGGTGTTACACTTCGTCTGCAATGCCTTTTTTGTGACCCAGCTGAGCCAACAGTTCTACCATATGGTTTCCGATGTTGTACATAAGTAATGGCTTCTGCAGGAATCAGCTTCACTCGTGCCTCGGGTTTTGAATATGTACCGCCAGAATATCTAGGAGTCTTCAGCTTATCAGAAGAGTCTGGTCTTAGAATTCCCTTGGCTCTGGAAGTTGACCCATTAGTGTGATGAATTTCTTCCTGTCTGGAATGAACCAAAACAGAAAAAAAAAATCACCGTTCTCATATCGATACAGCTGTAATTAAGATAACAGAATTCAAGATCTGCCAATGTACAAGAAATGCATGAAAATTTAACAATAACTCATGCCACAGAGTTATTTGAATGATCCGCTTAGAGCCTACATAGAAGAAAGATGTGCACATGGCTACGATGCAACAGTTCCCAAGTTCAGATGTAATGCACTGAATTCCTCTACTTTTGGAGAAATATAGTAGGAAGTATAAAAGCCGGAAGATGCTAATATTTCACATGTCAATATTCTATCTTCCAAAATAAGGAATCAGGTACATGTAGAGTTTTGGAGCTACATCCACAGATCTTTTCAGACTTATGCACCAAAAGAAAATGGTAGACATTCAGAAAACAATATAATAGTCGTCTTTGCACTTATATACAAGCATAAACACAAATCACAACTGATCAAGAGGATATCTTCGAGAAATTTGGCAACCAAACCACAAACAAGCACCAATGAAATAATTAAATCGCCTGTGCAGAATACAAGCACGAAATTCAGTAAGAAGAAAGGGACCTACGAATACCTTGGGTACTGCTTGCACTGACAACGGGTAAAAATCCCTGAACCATCACCACATGTTGCACAAGGTGTGTCCTGAGTAGTAGAGCGAGGCAAATGAAAGGCCATCTCAGATACATGATAGGGTGTATGTGTTCCAAAGCATGATAGAAGATAACACAAATATTGACACCAAACATCTGTGTAATCGAGTCAAATCTAACTTTACGAGGTGAAAGTAGCACAGCATTTAATTCATCAGTTAAGTAGTACATGCTAAAAATCATATGGAGCGAACGAGTGAGACAGAGGCGCTCTGCAGGTAGACCTCATAAAGACAATAATGTGCGAGGGAAATCATCATAACATAAACGTGAGAACAGAATCACACCAGAGACGTTGTCTACCTAATGGAACAAATTATCTCGCATCAGTAAATTTCACAGCAACGAAAACAATCCACAAAAACTATTACAAATAAAAAAGATCAAGAACCCAACAGAAACTTGGTGAGCCACTCGATCGCAGCAAAACCCCATTCCACTTGGTAGCTATTAGTAGTACACAGCACAATGTCACATAATAAAGCCAAGCGATACTGCGTGAAGTTTTGGCCGGGGCCATGACGAACAACAAGATGCTCTGCTTCTTTTCTTTTTTTAAAAAAAATCCTCAGAATACTAAACCCGCACGAGCAGGCGCCACAAAACCCGCCCGGAGCACAGAAACACCAAAATCATCTCAAGAAAAAACCCCATTTCGCTCCACCCCAACAAAACCCCATAATAGACTGCAACCGCGATCGCCAGGAAGATTTGGGGAAAAGCGGTGCCCTCACGCGGGGTGGGGAAAGAGCCGATCACCTGCGCGGCCCTCCGCGGCGTGTCGGGACGGCGAGCAGCCGGCGCCAGCCGGAAGGTGCCGGCTAGGCTAGGGTTCGGTGGGTGCCACGACGGTGGCCTCGCCGCTTGCGCCATTGGATTCCTCGATCGGCAGGGGGAGGAAACGGCGTGAGAGGGTTCTGCAGTGTGAGCGGCGTGGTATGAGTTTTTTTTTATTTTTTTATTTTTTTTAATTCAAACCTTCGGCTTTAAGGACCCTGATACTAAGGCCCTCCTTGGTTCCTTATCACTAGAGACTAGATTGTAGCCTATTTTAGTCTCTAAATTGCTAAATAAAAGGACTAAAAAAAGATTAGTAGTCCATAATCCACTAGTCTCTTAAGAGGTGCTAATTGGGACTAGTGGCCCAATTTTCTAGCCCATGCCCTTCAAACTCGCTCGAACTCTCCCCGAACCTTATCATCTCGCTCACACTCCTCTCCGACGCCGCCTCGCTCTCCCGCATGACACCACCTCCGTTCCTCCCCACACCGGCGCCGCCCCTCCCACTCCTCCACACGGCGCATCCGCCATGGACGGCCAATACAACCACTACCGGGATTTCTTCACTCAGGCATCGGTTTCTTCCTACACCGCATCCGGCTCCTCTGCTTATCCTGCCTTCATCGCCGCCGACGAGTTTGGCCTCTATTCCCAGGCCCCGCCTTCTCCCTTCGTCGGCGGCCACCTCCCCACATGCGCAGGGGAGAACACTGGATTTGAATTCCTGTGCCGCGCCTTCCCCCACCTCGCGTCTTCCCCAACCAGAGCAACAGAAGCGGATGGAGGTCGTGGCGGCCATGGCCTTCTCCGCCGCTTCGCCGGCAAAGGCGATCTCACCACTTTCACCCTCCACGCCCGAGCTGCCGATGATGTGATCTAATGGCAATCGGCGGTTGTGTTCATCCGTGGATCCACATTCAGGGACAAGCAGAGTGCAAGAAAAATTTCAAGTCGACAACGAATCCATGTTTTCGATCGGTCTTGCTTTGACTTGCACTTTTTCTTCTAATTGAGATGTTCCATTTCAAGGTGTGACACATGGTGGAGATGGGTTGTAACATATCTCTAGTGTTTTGACCTATCATTAAAATTTAACATGTCATCATATGCATTGCAAAGCATTCATAAAGTAGAAAATGTTGAATGCATTCACTAAATAAGCTTTATTTCATAATATTGTTATTTTATGTGATATGATTCAAAACCCTAAATAAAGATCATGACCCCAAGAGTCAAAATTCATGTGATCATGTGAGACCATGTGTTAATTGACTCAAATAACCCTAATGGACCATGTTACTGGTCAAAAATCAAAGTTAAGTCAAAAGGTAAATAAATCAAATTTGAATTCAAATTCTAATTATAAAGGTCATTTTTGCCCAATTTTTGTCTATTTTAAAATCCATTTGGAATTTGGGGTTGTGACAAAAGCAAAGAACTTTTAAGCTTGAGTTAATAATGGGATCAACTTTGGTATTCAAAGTTTTTGACAAGTTTACATATAAAATTTGGAATAATTTTGAAATGAAAACTTCAAATACTCAAATGCACCCCAAATTCAAATTTCAAAATGGAGGCAGAATTTGAAAATGTTCCTTGAGATGCAAAGTTGTAGAGTTTTTGAAAATTAAAATTGAGCAACTTTCATGTTTGGAGATTTTCAACTTTATTTAGAAAATTTATGAGTAATTTGCCCCAAATTAAAATTCATGTGATCATGTGGCAATTAATGGGCCATGTAAAATCAAAGTGCAAAATTCAAATTTGAATTCAAATTCTAATTATAAAGGTCATTTTGCCCCTTTTGTCTATTTTAAAATCCATTTGGAATTTGGGGTTGTGACAAAAGCAAAGTTGAAGCTTAGTTAATAAGGATCAACTTTGGTATTCAAAGCCATATAAAATTTGGAATAATTTTGAACCGCTTTCTACTCAAATGATGACAAATTTCGTGGCCAGGAAAATGTTCCTTGAAGCAAAGTTGTAGAGTTTGAAAAATTGAGCAACTTTCATGTTTGGAGATTTTCAACGAAAATTTGTGAGTAACCACTTCCGGCTATAAATAAATAATGCAAAATTCAAAATCCAAATTTGAACGCCACCCGCCAATGGTATCCGCCACCCTGCTTTTCCCGCTCTCGCTCTGTTCCACCACCGAGTTCGGGCGCTCCGCCGCTCGCCGTAACCATCGTCGAGTATAAATAGCGTCGTCGTCGTCCAGCGTTTTCCCTACGCCACACCACGATCGCCTCGCCGCGTATCTCGTCGAGCAGCTCTGCGCTTGCTCCCGCGTCGCTTGGGTTGGCTCGCGGCTTGCTCCGTCGCTTTGGTTGGCTCTTCCCCGAGCCGTCTTCTTCCCGAGCTCCGCCACCATCACCATCGACTCGACGTGGCGGGCCGTTCTGCACTGCGTCTCGTCTTCACTAAACGTACCGGCGTGATCGTGGTGAGCTACTGAACGCGATACTCACTTTGTTTTAGACTCTACTACGCCATTACCAGGGTTACGCCATGAGCCGTCGTGCTCAAGCCGCCATGGCCGGCGGGGAGTCTTCTCCGGTGCGATTTTTTGTCATTCAAAGGGCGGGGATGGGTTCGTAGGAGTGTGTAGAGTACTTGGGTGCGGTCTACCTCGTCGGAGCGTCACCGTCGGCGCATTTTGGGCCGGCCAGTGATGGCAGCGCCGCCGTGACTGGTATGAGTCACTGACGAGTGGGGTCGGGCTGTAAGTGAGAAGGAAGGAGAAGAACAGTGAGGTTTTATTATTTTCTGATTTTGAATAGTGCTGAATTTTTAGAAATTTGTAGGAAAATAATCATAGCTCCAAAAATTCTAAAATTTTGTGTGTAGCCTCTGTACATGCTCTGGTATGGTTTAAAATTTTGAAACTTGAAATTTGAATAAATTTTTAATGTTCAAATATTCAGTCCATTAATTAATAAATGTAATTTCCATGATTTTTGTAGGCCACTGTATAATTCCAAAAATTTTGAAATTTGTTTTGGTACACTAATTTGTCATGAGGAAGCTTACATAAAATTTTGAGGTCATTTGGGACAAGATAATTTTTGGGCTTATTTCCAAATTAATTCAAAAATAAATAAAAGCAAACACTAAGTGTTTGATTAGTGTTTGATCTTGTTTTGATCATGTTTTGTGACCAGTAGGGTTTCAAGAGTAGTGGTCAGAGAGTTCACCGTAGTGGTCGGAGAGTTCACCGAAGTGGTCGGAGAGCTCGCCGAAGTGGTCGGTGTTAACATGGTCACATCCGTTACGAATATGGTTTGGTTAGTTTGGCTTGTAACTGTACCGTGAAGGAAAGTTGTATTCAAGGTGTTGTTATATTTCATGCACCATGAAAGTATCATGTTTACATTATCATCATGTTGAAGCATATGCTATTATTTCGTGTAGAATCCGAGAGTGAACCGATTCTAGTTGAGCAAGTTCTGGAAGAATCCCCGGTTGTCACGGGATTCGATAATAGTGGTGCTGATCTGGAACCTGAGATCGTCAACGAAGGCAAGCCCCGGTTTATGCATTAAACCATTACCTTGTTTACTTTGAAAAGTTTATCAACTATGTTACCTATTGCATTAAGTTGATTAATTCAAATGTTACCTACTTGATGCATTGCCTACCTTGTTAATTGTTTACCATCCTTGAAGATGATTTCATTTACAAAGGCGTAGAATGCTTAGTATGCTTTATGGTAGGCTTTCAAAGTAAAAGTTTCGATACAATCAAAGATGGCATTCTGGCCAAAGAAATAAAGAAGATAGAATGAACTAGAGACTAGTCGGGTGACTTATCTTGAATGTTGGGTAATGTTGCCGACTATGTCGCTTAAAGGCCACTCATTGTGGATCTTCTGAATGAGACACTTTGTAGTACTGGTCACATACTCCGGTAAGCCTACTTCGGCTAATCCAATACTAAGACGAATGCCCACGCACTGGGAGTGGTGAGATGACGGGAGTAGCGTGTACCCTCGTGGCTTGAATGTGGCCGGATTTGAGGTGTGCTGTGCTCTCGGGTGGCGTGGAGACAGCTTAGTACGGGAGGATCCGATAGCGAGGTTGATATATGCAAGATTTAGTTCTACATATGTCGTGTGATAAGGAATCCCCAGCTGGGACTTAAATCAATTCGAATTGCCGGTGCTCCACGGATATGGAGAGTCGATTCATTACAGAAGCAATGTAGGACTGGTGAATTACTAAAACATGGGAAAAAGAATAGAATGAGAAGGATTGGAACATGGGATATGAACACTTAGTTGGAGATATTGAACTAAAGTACTTAGGGGTAAAACTTGAAACTAGGATCAAGAATAGTAATCTTTTGGCAAAGAACTTTTGAATCCTTCTACATCCTTACCTTGACCCAACACCTGCATCCCTAAGACCTTCACCCTTTTTGGTCGGGTCAGTCTTGTTGAGTACTTTTGTACTCAGGGTTTGTTAACCCTTGTTGCAGGTGAGTCGCATGCGCAGGCTTGTTTTGGTCCCTGTTGCATGTCAGTGTTTGAAGTCGATGACGATGAGGAATGATGAATGGTCTTTGGACAAGGCACTAGTTTGTGTGAAATAAATAATGTTAATGTAATATTATCCCGCTACTATGGTTGTATGACACTTATGGTTATGTAAGTTTGAAACAACTGGTTTGTAATATTAAAACTTAAAGTCTTCCGCTTTATAATCTCTAGTATGTATATTGAAAACAGTTGTAATCTACAATGACTGTGATTGGGATCCTGTTTGAAAAAGATTCGTGGATGATTCAGGTTTCCCGAGGACACCCGACAGATCTGTTAAGTTGTTGAGAACTTGTGTACGCTATCTGAGGTCTGTTGAGACATCGATAGGTGCACGTGGGCCTGATTTTTTAGGAGGTTCTGCCACATGTGTCATCTTCATGCACCCCTAAACAGCAAGCATATGATGTTGTAGGGGATGACACGGTTGAGGTTTCTAGGGCTGCTGCTTGGAGTCCTGTAGGAAGTGATGCAGATGTGTTTGGGAACAGTCCAGTGAATAGTTCCAGCCGCAAGAGGGCAAGCAGCAGTGCCACTACAGCCGAGAGTCCATCCAAGAAATGCAAGTCAGGCGACAGTCCACCCAGGAAAAGCAAGACACCTTTGCTGAACATGATGAGTGGACTCATGGACAAGTTTGATCAGGACAGAAAGCTTTCAAATGAAAAATTGGATCAATACAGAAATAGCAAGGTACTCATACATATGAAGAAGAAGCAAGAGAAGCATGAACAAATAGACAGATGCTTGGCCATGGCTAAGGAATGTGGGGCAGCTGAAGAAATAGAAGAATTCTTCATAGCTACAACATTATTTGAGAAAGAATACAACAGGAACATCTTCTGTAAACTCACCACATTGGAGTCAAGGTTTCTGTGGTTGAGAAGACGGTGCCAGGGCAGCAGCAGTGCGGCAGCCCCTCGGTTTTCTCCTTTCTTTGATAAATGCATTGGAGCCATAGATGGAACACATGTCCTTGTAGTTATGCCAACTAATCAGGTAGTGCAACATACGGGGAGGCATGGTTACACTACTCAAAACGTGTTGGCAATATGTGACTTCAATATGAGATTTACCTTTGTTGTGGCAGGATGGCCTGGATCCGTTCATGATATGAGGGTATTCAAGGATGCAATTGAGAAGTATGGCGATAAGTTTCCACATCCACCTGAAGGTATCGATGTCTACTATCATCTCTTGTTTCACCTAGATTGACATACTTTTCATGTTACTTTCCATGTTTCACCTAGATTGTGTTAGCCACTGTTACTTTTGGCAGATCTTTTTCTGTAGATTTAGTCCATGCAAGTGCAATGCTTACCAGTGGTTCAGTATGTGTGCTAGTGATGTAATAGATATTGTGGTGTGGTTGCAATCTTACCAGTAGCCATGCAAATAGCTAATATTTTAAAAATACATGAGCTGTTTCCAATTACAGACACTCCAGCTATATTAGGCACTACATCTAAGATAATTAGCCATTACACACACTCAAACTTGAGCGGTGACATGTCCACTGGCCATTGACTCGTTTGATTTACTTACTGCTGTTTATTAGGGAATTTAAGCTGACATGTCCATTGACCATTGACTTGTTTTATTTACTTACTGTTGTTTATTAGGCAACTTGAGCTCTGACATGTCCATTAGCCATTGACTTGTTTGATTTACTTACTGCTGTTTATTAGGGAACTTGAACACATTTCTTATTGCCTTTGCTAACTACTCCTATGCCTTTTAATTAGCTATAGACCAGCTATTCGGTTTCATGTCCACTCTCCAGTTTCTTATATATGCCACCTTGCCAGCATTCTAGTATGCTTGATGTCAGATAACTGTTAATAATTTTTATTTTATCTTATATATATACTGGTGGGTGCTTCAGGTAGTTGTGAATGTCAATTTTCATGCTGCAAGTCTGCAACTGCATTTATGTCTTAATTTCATGTTATGTAGGGAAGTTTTATCTTGTAGACTCGGGTTACCCAAACCGAACAGGTTATCTTGCACCGTACAAGGGAACAAAGTATCATCTCCAGGAGTTTCGGCAAGGACCAATGCCAAGAGGTAAAAAGGAGCTCTTTAATTATTCGCATTCCTCACCTCGAAATGTCATCGAGCGGTTTTTTGGAGTTTTGAAGATGAAGTAGAGGATGTTGTTAGATTTGCCGAGTTATCCAATGGCAAAGCAAAGCCAAATAATTATGGCTTGCATGGCCGTTCATAATTTCATTCGAGAGAGTGCTTTAGCGGATACGGACTTTGATATGTGTGATCAGGATAAAAACTATGGTCTTTTACTTGTATGCCATTAAAAAATATGGTCTAATCGTCTATGTCCCTAAAAAGTTCGATCTATCGTCAGTGTCCAAGCTCGAAAATTTTTTCTCTCTCACGTTATTCTGTCTATTTGCAGCACTAATGGTGTAAAATGTGGGTGGCAAAGGACTTAAATGCCCCTAAAACTTTTGTTTCTCGTGTGCCAAGCCTGCTGGGCGGCAAACTGATGGCTTTTGACGCCGAGAAGAAGGAAACGTGTATAAGACTGTACGAGCGAGTACTACTGAGCACTTAGAGGCAAGGCTCTGCTAGCTCATACGTACTGTGATACGTACGTACGTACGAGCGTGCGTGCTCTGCGTGCTGCGCATTTGTCCGATCCGTTTCCGTGTTTGTTTGTGAGTGTGCATGCAAGAGGGCCAGAAGTCGATGACGATGATGGCGTCGTCGTCGTCGGCGAGGAACTCGACCGGGATGCCGGCGGGGAATAAGAAGCCCCGGAAGCCGTACAATATCACAATGCCGCGGGAGAAGTGGGCGGCCGACGAGCACGACGCTTCCTCACGCTCTTCTGCTGTGAGCATCTCTGATCTCTGCCTGCTGTGGCGTCCGACGCCGTTCGCCCTTCCAGGGTTCATGTTCATCTCACAGCGCCCTCCTACGTCCTTGCAGATTCGGCCGCGACTGGAAGCGCATCGAGCAACTCGTCGCCACCAAGACGGCCACGCAGGTACGTTTCCACAGAAGCTAGCGATCGAGTTTTTCTTTCATCCAATCCAACGGCTGTTCGGTTCGTCTGAACCATCGATCCGCGTCGTGTTCCAGATCCGCAGCCACGCGCAGAAGTACTTCCTCAAGGCTCAGAAACTGGGCCTCGCGGCGGCGCTGCCGCCGCCCCAGCCTCGCCGTGGCGCCGTCCTTTCGCAGCTCGCCGCCAGTCACCCTGATGGTGATAGCCATGGCAACGCCGCGGTGGGCATGGGCATGGCGGCGGCGCCAGCGTGGCCACTGCCGGCCACCTCGTCGCCTCCGCGGATGAGCTCCACGGATTTCGCGGCTCCGTCCGGCGTGCAGGAGCAGAGCGCGGACTGGCCAAGCTGCAGCGGCGGGCCGAGCGAAGCCTGAGCTGCCGATGACGCCATGCTGCAGGTGGACGACACGATCTAACTGCTGCCGCTGTCAACAGGTATGTAGTACTGGCTACTGGCTAGCAACTGTATGTGCAGTTACGAGGTTGTTGCAAGAATTCTTTCGCTGAACCGAGATGGTCATGATGTTCCTGCTGCAGACGATCTGCGCTTCGCTATGGTGTACAGGTTCGTCGGCGACGTGTTTGGCGCCGGAGCACCGCGGTCGGTGGAGCCGCAGCTGCAGAGGCTGCAGGGCGTTGATCCTGTCGTCGTGGACACACGGTAAACCATCTCCATCCTGCCTGCACCATCTTGTTACACTGTGCTTCAGCTTCACCCTTGTTGACGCGGTGCATGCCTTACATTCTTCTCTGTTTCTTTCTTCTGGGCATGCAGATCTTGCTGGTGCTGAGCAATCTCCAGGACAATCTGTTTGATTAGGACTTGAGAAATCACATAGGAGTTGTAGTTTCTTAGGAGAGAGATGCTCCTCTTGCAAGTCCGCAAGTAATATATATACTGAAATTTCTTAGGGAGTAGGTGACACGCTGACACTGACATACATGCCGAACACTCCTTTTGCCATCTACTCCGTAGAAAAGATGGATCAAACAGCTGGGTGTGGTGCACTTGCTTCTTCTTGGCGCCAAAAGCTATCAGATTGCCGCCCAGCAGGTAGTGGCACATGAGAAACAAAAGTTCTAGGAGCATTCAAGTTCTTTGCCACCCATATTTCACACCGTTAGTGCTGCAAATAGACAGAATAATGTGAGAGAGAAAAGTTTTTCGAGCTTGGACACTGACGATAGATCGAACTTTTTAGGGATATAGACGATTAGACCATCTTTTTTAATGGCATACAAGTAAAAGACCCTAAAAACTACGTTCCAATGGCCGAAGCATCGTCTTCTTCTCAAGGAAATAAACGACGTATACGTCAAGGGGACGAAGATCGAAATATGAATCAGTTTCGGGATTGAATAGCTGATGGTTTATTTAGGAGATCGTAGGTATGATGATTTGTAATATTAAATATTTATGAATGGCATGAACACTATTTTGAATACATGAATGATTTGGGGAGAGGAAAGCCTGCCAGCAACGCGGCAAGGCAAAGCAAAGCAAAGCAGCGCGCCATGGCAAAGCAAGCAGCGCGGCCAGAAAAAGCAGCGCAGGAACAGGGGTACAGCCCCCAGCTAATTTGTGTATTGAATAGGGGTATCATAGTCTCTGTGCAGCAGATTAGTCCCTTGAACCAAACAGCATGAGGGATTATAGTTTAGTCCCTGTGTAGTCCTAGTCTCTAGTTCTAAGGAACTAAACAGGCCCTAATTTCTACTGACAGAAAATTTATAATCGTTAGAATGGAATATTCTTTGACCGAGGGCGACAGCACTAAGCCGCTAACCACGGGAACCACGAACGTCCATGCAAACAGATGAATTATGAGGGATAGATAGAAAGGAACAGTGGCGGATTTAGGATTTTATCTTAAGGTATACTGTATCAAAAAAATTTATATACAATTCGGTAAAAACTATTTATCAATTTGGTAAAAAGTCAACAAAATTTGTAATATAATTCCGTATACATGCACAAAATAATAATATATAAGTCTTAAATTCAAAATTTAAGTTGGAAAGTATTATGAATTACAATGATACAATAATTCAAACACCATTACGATACAGTTCAACGTATAGGCATAAAAGAGAGCAAGAGACTTACAATGCTAGTTGTCTGATTTTTTTAGGTGATGCTTTCTAAGTGACATAAATGTATAAATTATATTATTTTCATGAGAAAATATGTCACTTAATGAATAATTAAACAAATTATAAGTAATAACAAGTAATTTAGTGGTAAGTTTTTTGAAAAAAAAAATGACTAAATAATTAAAACCGGCAAACCTGGTGAGGTCTTAGACTCTTGAAGACGTCTCTGTGTACTTTACAAATACAGCGGCGACGGGCGGCGGCAGTTGCCCAGGGAGCTGCTACCTGCTAGCTTCTCCTTCATCAGGACCAAAACACCGGCAGCAGCGGTTGGCCGAACGCTAGCAGCAGACAACGGGTTCTTTTTCAGAACAAGAACGGCATAACTACATCGGCTTCGCTTTCAGGATCAGCCGCGGTACTTAGGAATTTCTGAATTACGATAGCAAATCATGGAGACTGAGAAACTAGGTGCGGGTGCGGCACTGGGATGGGACCGGTGGATCGCGAGTTCGTGAGGCAGAGGATTAGAGACGAAGAGCGCGAGATGGCGGCGGCGCTTGGGATCAGGACTTCGCAACGCTCGGAGCGGAGGCAGCGTCATGACTTTTTCTTTTACATTATTAACATTATTAGCAGATGTATTACTACTAATATGCAGCCTATTCTCTTGGTTGTATTCGGTTTATAAGCCATGACTTATCAGCCAATAAATAATATTTTTCTCTCACACTAAACCAGCCAACAGTACTTTCAGTTATGGTTTATAAGTCAAACCAGCCCAAACGAACAGGGTGATAATGTGGCCCGCAGGGTATGCCAGTGCATACCTGGCATACCCTGTAGATCCGTCACTGGAAAGGAACAAGTGGTCACGGACGTCCTGTTCCGCAGCACTATTTCGACAGTACTGTTCAGCGAACGAACAGTGTTTTTCTCTTACACTAAATCAGTCTAAGTATCAGCATAAGTTAAATTTCAGCGAAACGAACAGGTCCTCTATTTTTGTCCTTGCGACAAGCCTCTATCATTTTTCATGCTCGCTAAAATTTCTATAAGGTTTTTGGATATACTCATACCCATTCTAATATATACGTGTTGGAGTGGCTTCAGATAAATACGAGTGCAACCATATAAAGACTGTATGTGAAGTTAGATAGCAACCCTGGAAACAGCCATGTTGGCACGTTGCCCTGACAACAATGGAAATTCATTGGCGAACGAGCCTGTGGCTCAGTGGTAGTACTCGCAGTGGCGAGTCTGCCCGCCAGCGTTCGATCCCCGGCGATCGCAACGTTGGTGTCGCATCCGGGTGTGTGCTGTGCAACACCCAGTCTCCGCTTGGACCGGTTCCAAGTGTCTACCTCTCATGTGTGATGCTACAATTGGATTGTGACGTGCCCGTCGTGCCTACGAAATCAGTAGATTTCAGTGATCTCAAGAAGGACGCGGTCTTTAAATTTAAGTGTGCATATGAACATATGCTAAAGCTGTATCTAGATGAGAGGCAATAAAAAAAACAATGGAAATTCATTGTCACTTGAATCACGTGCCACTTTTTCCACACGTACACATCAAGAACGGTAGAAACACACGCCCATTTATGTTCCTTCCATCTTCCCCTCATTCTTTTTCCCAGGCCGGCGGCCCAGCCACACTATCATCACCTGCAGCTGGCAGCGACCTCACCGCCCACCTGCCACCCCTACCTCCATGACAATTGCTCCCACCGCCCACTAGTGGCCTCACCATCTGACCAGACCACAGCCCGCCCTATAATCTGCTCCCAATGCAAGGCCCCTCGAAGCTCAGAGAGAATCAGAGCCCCCATTGAAACCGTGAACCCTAAGCTCAATCACCGTTGCCTAGCCGCCGTCGCTGACCTCCACCTCTATCCGCACCCAACGTCGACCACTCGCTACTATCAGTATTATTGTCTTGTAACTAGCTAGCTACGACTACTTAAAACCGTTCTGGCTATGAGTAATCAGTGGAGATAGTCCTGTTATCATTACTGGGTTACAAATCGACAGCAATAACATAAGTGTTCTATCGGTTCGTATACGTAACACAAGATTTTGTTACAGTTTACATGTTGCTTTAATATCTATGCTCGCACATAGAGGTTGCATTGGCTAATATCAGTGTTTCGTTTCATACCACCGACAAACGAAATTTAATTGGTGTCATATGTTCATGACTCTTGGATATGGGTAATACATAAGACACGAAGATTTATACTCGTTGAAGTTGAGTGCCATATGTCTAGTGGTCGGACGGTGGTCTGTATTACTGTGTCTCAGAGTGCTCAGAGTTCAAGTAGGCGCTATGAATGTTACAAGATGTGTTATGTTTCTCTTCTTCCTACTCTTTAGGGGTTCTCATCCGCCTTTATTGCCATGTTCGCTTGGCTGATAAGTTATGGCTGAAAGTACTGTTGGCTAATTTGTTGTGAGAGAAAAATACTGTTCGTTGGCTGATAAAGTACGGCTTATAAGCCAAGCGAACATGACGTATATTTCCAAGAGGAGAGGTTGCAAGCACATTTATTTGGTAGTGTTGTTACTATATCATGTGGAGTTTTGTTCGACTAGTTCCGGAGACGTCATCCTTTGTGGTGTTACTATACTGCATTATCCTGTATTTTGCTTGACTCCTAGCATCTGGTCGGTCCAAGGGGCAACAAGGACGGGGCCATCTGGCTAGGGCTCTACATTGGGGCGGCGGTAGCACACTAGTGGCATTTCTTAGGAAGCTCGCCAACTCCATGGCCTAGTGCTGATGATCACAATGAACTTAGATGCGCCTTAGCGGCTATGACCGACGGGGACAGGGCGGAGGCAGTGGGTAGGAGCACCTCGACTAGGCCAACAGTGGCGCACGTTGCTGGAGATGTGCAGGGGAGAAAGCCGGTGGCGCACAACACGTCCAAAAGTTTGGGAGAGAGGATATGGTTTGCTCTCCCCTTGGGTTGAGGAAGGTATTTCTCTCAATTGAGGAAAAAATAGAAAAAAATAAAATGAAAAGACGATGAGATAATTTTTTCTATTCAATTATCTTTTCTTAAAAAATGGTTAGTTGGAATTGCTCTAATGTAACAACCAGGAATAGACAAATAGTTTTTCATGCTCCCTACACTGCAGTGCCCAAAAAAGGAGAATAATTCTAGCGACGAAGCAACGCGGCCATAGCAGTTAGGCGCATGAGAAACGAAGAATAATTTAAGCGACAAAGAAGGGTCACTGTAGCAGTTAGCCACTTGAAAATGAAGAAAAATTCAAGCGATGAAGAACCACCATCATAGCAATTAGGGCCTTAGATGAGGGCTTCTTCTTGCGTTGGTCAATTGTTTCGCACGCACCCACTCACTATTGCTCACTCTCCCGCTCTCCTCTCGTCTCTGGTGGTAGCAATGCCACTACCGTGCCACCTTTCTCTTGGCCCGACCCTCTCCCCGCTTACTGGTTGTCCCCCACCGTTGTGGCCACGGTGCCTCCACATCCCCTTGTCTCTCCCACCACCATTGTTAGGCCTATCTACTCTCATCCTACAGTGGCAACTCTTTCCCCTAGCCTCTTCCCATTCGATAGAAGAAGAAGCTTCTAGAGTCATCAGATTTTGATCCAATAGATAATAATCGTTATTGTCTGTTTATATACCAAAAAAATCAGATATATACGATGATAATTGTTATTCTTGCAACAACAAGCAAACTATACAACACTTGTTTTCCGATTGTCATATTGCAAGAATTATTTGGAGGATTGTTTTGCATTTGGTTTACAGCCTCCGAAGGACTTATTAGATTTTTAGGGGTCATGGGCTCAACACGTACATATTAAATTGCATTCTCTAGTTTGGCTGGGTGCAATTGCTATTTGCTGGTATATTTAGTTGGCTAGAAATGACACGACATTTGATAAAAAAAAGATTATTTTTCTACTTACAAGTAATTTTCAGAGCAACCTGCTAGACGTGTTTCTAGTCGGGGCTTATCATTTGCTAGAAACCGTGGCAATGGATATCTTCGCAAAGAATATGTGTCTGTTTTCTAGTAGGCTTAGTGCTTAGTTAGTCATTGAGTTTGAGTTTGTCTCAAAACCTTATTTTTAGTTTTTGTGAGTCTTTAATCAATCAAAGTTAGATACGTAATAATAAATGACTGTGTGCAAAACTCTCCTAGAGGCCGAAATAAATATTTGTTTTAAAAAATAAGGTATATAGAATCTGTTTGCTTGACACTACTAGAAAACAGACCTTTCACCTATTTTGATTTTAGCCTTTAGTCTTGATATTTTTTGCGTTCGGGACTAAAGGACTTTTAGTCCTGGTTCGTAATACCAACTGGGACTAAAAGTCATATTTAGTCTCGGTTGGTGTCACCAACCCGGAGTAAAAGTTCACCAACTTTTAGTCCCGGTTGGTAACACCAACTGGGACTAAAGGGTGATCTTTTAGTTCCGGTTGATGTTTTCAACCGGGACTAAAGGTCTTTTACCCGGGACTAAAGGTCTCCCACGAGTCTATTCAAAAGGAGAGCGCACATAACTCTGTCAAAAGTAGTGTGCAGTTGAGTTGGTAATGTACCTACGCGCGAGGAGAGAGGTGTTGGGTTCGAATCTCACGTAGAGCGAGCGAGGCTTTGAGGATTTTCTTTATTTTTTTTCTTTCGTGGGTCCTGGTTAGGAAAACTGAGACTAAAAGGTCTTTCCAACCAGGATTAAAACCCGTTTGTCTGGTAGTGTGAATACCTAGATTAGGCTCCAACCCAAACAGCAGCTAATATATTTATTTTCATTCCATCGTCAGCTAGAGTAAAATACTGTCAGGTGCGTTTCGAGTTTCTTTGTGGATCCGCAACGACCGACGCCGAATGAGAGATGCGTGGTCCCCACTCCTCAACTACGCCCACCTCAGCGGCGTCCTCGCCCGCTGCGGCCGCGCCGGGGACCTCCGCCTCGGCACCGCGCTGCACGCCATCGTCGCCAAGAACCCCACCCACTTCCGCCTCTGCCCACACGGTGCCAGCTTGCACCACGTGCTCGCCGTATGGAACTCCCTCGTCGCCATGTACGGCCGCTGCGGCCGCCGCGGGGACGCCGCCAGGGTGTTCGACGAAATGCCCCTCCGGGACTCCGTGTCCTGGAACTCGCTCCTCGCCGCCTCCGCCTCGGCCACGGATGCGCTCACGCTGCTCAGGCGGATGCTGCGCTCCGCACCAGGCGCCGCCGCGTGCGACCACGCCACGTTCACCACCGTCCTGTCCGCATGCGCGCGTGCTGACGGGGGCGGGGGCTGGGGTACGGGCGCCGCGTCGCTCCCCGTGGTGCACGGACTGGCGGTGTCGTGTGGCTTCGACGCCGAGGTGTCCGTCGGGAACGCGCTGATCACTGCCTACTTCGAGTGCAGCTCCCCAGGCTCGGCGGAACGGATGTTCGACGCCATGGCAGACAGGAACGTCATCTCGTGGACGGCCATGGTCTCCGGGATGGCTCGGGCAGAACGATATAGGGAGAGTCTGTCTCTGTTTCGGCAGATGAGGCACGCGGTGGACGCCAACAGGGCCTCATACTCAAGCTCTTTGTTAGCATGTGCCGGATCACTTGCCACCAGGGAAGGGCAGCAGATTCATGGGCTTGCCGTTAAGGCTGGGTTTGAGACTGATCTCCATGTCGAGAGTGAGCTCATGGATATGTACTCCAAATGTGGGTTGATGGAGGATGCGCTAAGGGTGTTCCACTCCTGTCAGGATCCTGATGAAGTTTTCTTGACCGTGATTCTTGTTGGGTTTGCTCAAAATGGACTGGAGGAGAAGGCATTCGGATTGTTTGCTGAGATGGTCGGGAAAGGAATCCACATTGATGCAAACATGGTTTCTGCAGTCCTGGGGGCCTTCGGTGCTTCCGCGCCATTTGCTCTTGGGAAGCAGATTCACGCATTGGTCATCAAAAAGTGCTTCGGACGGAACACCTATGTCTGCAATGGTCTGATCAATATGTATTCCAAATGCGGTGAACTACAGGAGTCTATCGAAGTGTTTGATGGAATGCCGAGCAAGAATACGATTACATGGAATTCCATCATTGCAGCCTTTGCCCGACATGGTCATGGTTCGGAGGTTTTTGGATTGTTTGAGTCCATGAAAGCCGATCGTGTCAAGCCGACTAATGTCACATTCTTGTCACTGCTTCACGGATGCAGCCATGTTGGATCAGCCAGGAAAGGACTGGAGATACTGAATTCCATGTCATCACAATATGGAATCCATCCAAAGGTGGAGCATTATGCATGTGTGGTTGACATGCTTGGCCGAGCCAGCCAGCTGGATGACGCCAAAGCATTCATAGAAGATGGACCCTTCAAGGACAGCGCTCTCCTCTGGCAGGCCTTGATGGGAGCTTGCAGCTTCCATAAGAACTCAGAAGTCGGAAAATATGCAGCAGAGAAGTTGCTCCTCCTGGACCCTGACTGCACTGCCGCTTATGTCTTGCTCTCAAACATCTACTCATCTGAGGGCAGATGGGATGACAGAGCCAGGATCATGAAGAGGATGAGAGAAAAGGGCTTGAGGAAGGACACTGGCAAGAGCTGGATTGAGCTGGAAAAGGAGGTCCGTTCTTGTGTCATTGGGCCAAGGTCTCACCCTGATGATGTGCTGATGCAGTTGTCTGCAGTTGCCAGTGATCAAGAAGATCTTATAGAGAGCAATGCTCTCTGAAATTTCAGATGTCTATCTTCCATTCTAGTTTCTTGTTTACATATCTGATTTTCCATGGTCAACTGGGCATCATACATGATAGTCGCTATACATGTTTTAGGATTGTTTATTCATATATCTCGCCTGAAATGTTTACAGAATGCATTCTGGTTTGCTTCATCAATGGGTGTCTTGCCCTCACGAGTCACTCATCTCAGTTGCGTTCAAAAAAAAAAAGTCACTCATCTCAGAAGATGGATAAGCAGGCGAAGGTGGACATGCTCTCCATACCAGCCCGTAAGGGAATGAGATAGCACGCATGGAGGTAGCAGATGGGAAGATCGAAGGATGTACCACAGCGAAGAGGGAGCATTGGCGTCGCCGCTGGCCCTATTGGGCAGCATCTACTTTCTCCGCTTCAAATTATAAGATGTTTTGGCTTTTCTGATACATTGCTTTTATTATGTATCTAGATAGTGTATATTTAAGTACATAGCAAAAACTATGTATCTAGAAAAGAGAAAATGTCTTATAATTTGGAACGGGGTACAAGGGAACTATGTATGCATAATAGCTTGTATAGTGTTGACCTTGGTAGTGATAATGATGCAAATGCAAATCTGATTTCACACCTTTGTATCTGCAACCATTCAGACTATGTACATAACGTATGAATGGTCATGTTTAACAAAACCATAGCAAATAGAGTTGCTTAAATCTAGATCTAGTAGAGAGCAATAAAAAGGGCAGACCCAGTGTCGGATGCTGCCACATAAGTGGGGTCTGGGGAAGGGATAAACCGAGACAAGCCTTTCCGCCGTAAAATCTGCGGAGATATTGCTTCGAACCCACGACTTGGTGACTCAGTGAGACATCTCTCACCACTACACCAGACCTGCCCTTCTATCTAGTAGAGAGCAATGCTTTGTGAAAATGTCAGGTGTCTATCGTCCATTCTAGTTTCTTGTTTACATGTCTGATTTTCCATGTGCAATTGGGCATCATACATGATAGTCGCTATACTATGTTTCAGGATTGTTTATTCATATATCTCGCCTGAAATTTGTGCAAAATTCATATATCTCGCCTGAAATTTGTTTATTCTGGTTGCCTTCACGAGCCACTCATCTCGGAAGATGGATTCGCAGGCAAATGTGGACATGCTTCATAGTTCATACAGCGCGTAGGGGAAGGAGCCGCATGATGTCCTTGTATGGCATCAACCTATCTGATTTCACTCCTTTGTATCTGCATCCTTTCAGACTCTGTACAGAACGTATGAACGATCATGTTTAATAAAACTGTAGCAAATGGAGTTGCTTGGATCCAGTGCTAATGACTTTGGTATGATATCGTAACATCATAGCAACAGCTAAGTTCGCATCCAAAAAGGCTAATTCCAGTCTCCACCGGGAACAAGATTGGCCGCAGCAGCTGGAATAAGTGGATAACTGTCCAAATCACCAGATGCCACATTCACGTTACATAATGAAGCCCCTGGAACAGAAATTCACATCCATCACTGCAATACTCGTACATAAGACCGGTACAAGATACATGATAGTAGTATAGTGTACAGTAGCTCAAGGACCCTTGTCCACTGGAGAACAGTGGGAATCTTCAGATAGATCAAATTGTTTCAGGCAGAGTGAAAAGCCACTACCACCATCAGATGGGTCAATTCTCAGACCTTGCTGTGAATGCACATGACAACTGCGGAAGGAACCGAAAGTGACAAATCAGATGGAGTGATCCAGAAATTGGCACAAAATATTTGAGTTATACAACGACTAAGCAGTTTCCGACAAGCATAACTAGAACACACCAAACCAAACGCAGCTATTGTACTATCAAGTCTCACCGTTGAGAGTTCGGATAAGATTTAGGGAACATTGTGCCAATCTAGACAGTGAATATAGTAACAATCACAAACTATAGCGACTGATTATCTCCAAGACTTCATCACAATAACTGAGATTCTCCCTTTTCCACCATCGCCTCTGCAAAAACATCTTATGCTGGAACTAACCGTCATATTCCTACATCAAAGTCAAAAGGACTCAGTTATACCAGTATGCCAAACCGAAAAACTAGTAACAATTAAAGTTTTGAACACTAAAGACACTAGCATTAGTAGAAAATATGAACAAAAGGCTTGGTTGAGATAGTTGTGTTTAAGCAGGTATAATTTACTCAGAGTTGCATGAGGTACCCACCACTGACTAGTTCCCCACTACATCAAACGCCTTGTCCAGTAGGATTCAACAAAGAGGGTGGCCATGCAATTGTGTAAGGGAAGATCAACGCCCCCAGGCAATCCGCTTTGGGCAACCTCTTGAGGTTCATAGTTTCAAGATCAATGGCGAATAGATGAGTCCACTTCCGGAAGAACACAAGGCCAGCGGCCACCCCGATGACATGTATATCATCTCGGTATGACTGCAGTGAAGGATTGATCATCCGGTATGACTCCAGTGAAGGATCGATCATCTCCGTCAGTGCCTTGTGGAACCTAAACGATTTCTCCACCTGCCTCCATGCCATCCCACCGTCACCGTCCACCGTGCCAGCCCACACCTCGATGCGGTAGCCGGTCATAGTGAGCAGGTGGAGGACATTGACATCCTCCTCTTCTCCTCTGTCGAGGGCGTCGAAGCGGAGATCCCGCAGGGCAGGCGAGAGGTCCAAAACCGAGAGCTCCATGGACGCCGTCCTGAACGCCACCATGTGCTCCCCGCCCTCGAGCCTCCAGTACAGCGACCGGTTCGCCTGCATCACCCGGGAGCCGGCGGCTAGATTGGGCTGGCACGCGATGCCGGCGACGTCGGCCCAGGAGAGCTCGCCGGAGGCCAGGACCAGCGCGCGTAGCTCCCGCGATGCGGCGTCCCGCGAGATGCAAACCGCCCGGAACTCCGACGAGTCGCCGTCGTCGGCGAAGAGGCCGTACCCGACGGCGCGCCCGGCGGGAGGCGCGGGGAGGGAGACGTAGCGGCGGGAGATGGGATCCGCGACGGCGAGTTCATGGGACCCCAGGTTCTCGAGGAGAAGGCGGCCGTTGCGGCAGTCCAGGTCCTTCCACGCGGCTGCGCCCTGGCCCAGCCAACCGCCGCCGGGAAGGAAGGAGAGGGCGAAGTCGCCACCGTTGGCGGCCGCGGCCGACGACGAGGAGGAGGAGGGGGAAGCAGAGATGGGTACGAAGTGGGATTTGCCGATGCGGCGGTTGGGGAAGAGGAGGAGGCAGCCGAGGAGGCGCGGGCAGGAGGGGTGGCGGCCCACACCTCGAAGCGGAGGAGGAAGGGCGCGCTGCAGGCAGCGCGGAGGAAGGGCTTACAGGCGGCGGCTGCGCGGAGGAGGTCGGCGGAGGCCGGAAGGTGGATGAAGACCTCGCGGAGGAGGTCCTCGCCCAGCGCGACGATGGGGGCGCCGGCCGCCGGAGCCATGCGTCGATGGCGCACCTGGGCCGGGATCGGAATGGACAGGTCAAGTCGTGAATTGGGTGGGGAATGAGGAAACTCTGCAATATAAGGGTTAATTGGATCATGACATTATAAATTTTAAATTCGACTACATTTATGAGATATTGGCCCGCTCGTCTGAAACTTGGTTGAAAATACTGTTTCGATTGGTTTGTTGTGAGATAAAAACATTATTCGGTTGATTTGGTGAACAGTAACTTGTGAGGGGGAGTAGCCGGCTGGCTGGACGAGTCCAGACCAGCGAACACCACCATTACACTACTACTTCTCATTTAATAGTGCTGATGTCATTATAATTTCTCTCATACTTAAAATATGTCTGTGTCTTTAAGCTCACATGCATACATACGGATAGCTCCGTATTTTCTTATGGACCAAATTGCCCCTTCCTCTTCTTCTCTCACACTCACGACACAGAGGGGGAGTGAGACCGTGAAGAGCTGATGAGCGGTGAGAGAGGCGAGGAGGAAGAGACAATTTCGTCCATACAAAAATATGAAGCTATCCATATGTCTGCACGGCGGACAATCGGACCTGAACGTGGAGTTCGTCACATCGAAACTAACCTGCTAGGCCGGCCGGCCTACTCAGGGCGGAGTCAGAAAGTTGATTTTTTGAATGTTAGGGGGCCAATTTTAAAAATTTTAGTGGAAAATTTAGATTCATAGAGGGGCCTAGGCCCCTGCCCAGCCCCATCTTCGCCCCTAGGCCTGCTCGACGACACGTGCAGACTCTTCGATGGGTTGGACTTCATCTAATAGAATGCCATGATGGACGGGTCCACGCAACATGGGCGCCCCAACGAAGGGCTCAGGCTGTTTGTGCTCATTAGCTCTTGCCACCCATGCACGCGTGCCCTCGGCAACTGGGGTTTGGGCTTCCGTTGGCCGGAGCCAAGCCCGCTCGTTGATGTCTGGGATAGGGGCCATGGCTTCCTACGTCATGCCCCTACAAAAAGGCGGCACCGCCCACATGCCAATGCGCCGTTCAGGACGTCGCCATCGTGCCCAACTCACCCCTACGCAAAAAAGCCACACCGGCCAAGGTCGTGTGCTCATCTGGAGGTAGAAGATGAGAGAGAATAGAAGAGAAGTTATAGGACTAAGGTGAAAAGAAGACAGAGAAAAAAAACTGAGAAATAATCTACAGCCTGTTCGGGAGGCCGTATCGTATCGTGGATTATTTACTGCTGGCTGGTTTGGTGTGAGAGAAAAACACTGTTCCCGGCTGGAAATTTACGATCGTTTACGAGCAAGCGAACAGGCTGCTAGAATGAGTCTCAGGTTCTCAATACAAAAGTGTAGTGGCACGAGATAAAATAAAAAAATTCACACCAACTCAACTGATGGTAAAATGGACATTTCATCCACCTCATTGACGGTGTTTGTCGCAAAATAGACAGTAGTGACGAGGAACAAAAGTTCAGGCCAACGTCATTGATGATCGGCAAACTTTTTTTAGTGGCATATATATAATTTCAAACTTTCATAATGATATACTCCCGTAGCGATCAATTTAGCTTAAGTTCTAGTTTATAATAAACAGTATTAGTATTTATGTCTTTAAATAAATTAATTATTTATTCTATAACTAATCTAACAATATTTATTTTTATTTTTTATACAAATTTATTAAAAATTAAAATTGAGAATTGTATTTTTTTTGTTTGGACGGATATGGAGTATATGGAAAAACTGGTAAAGACGCTCTCAAGCTTATGGCCCATTGAATGCCCAAAGCCCAGTATTACATTTTTCATTCACCTTCACCCACTCAATTCAGGCTTTCTTTAAAATCAGAGCATAAAGTTTTAGGGTATCATCGAATGTCTCTTGGGGACGTCGCATGGAATGTTAGGATACTAATAAAAAAATAAATTATAGAATCCATCAGTAAACCACGAGATGAATTTATTAAGTCTAATGAATTCATTATTAGCATATGTGTTACTGTAGCACCACATTGTCAAATCATAGACTAATTAGTCTTAAAAGATTCGTCTCGTAAATTAATCGTAAACTGTGTAATTAATTATTTTTTAAGTCTATATTTAATAGTTCATATATGTGTCAAACATTTGACGGAATAGGGTGTAAACTTTTGGAGGCCTCACAGACTGACCTGTCCATTCTGATTCCGGCCCGGGTGCGCCATCGCCGCATGGCTCCGGCGGCCGACGCCCCCATGTTCGCCCTGGGCGATGACCTCGTGCACGTCGCCATTAGGATAGTGACATCATCATCATCATCAGTTTGCGTCAGATGTGCCTCAGTCTTCTTCTCCTACTTACGATTTGGGCACTTTCATGTCCAATGGCCCGTCTTCCCGCAACGCCGACAGACGTTGGGGTCGACCTGCTTCTTCTTCTCCGAAGAAGCTTGGCCACAACGCTCATCATCACCACCACGGCTGGAGGAGGCTGCCTTCCCAGAGTTTCTCCGAGTAACCCACTTCTTCTTTGTCGGTGGCAGTTTACCACTGTCCTTTTTGCTGTCGCATGCTCGGTGCGCTCGTCCACAGTCCGCAGACTCCAGCGTCGTCTCGCCCTTCCTCCGCCGCTTCCGCCGCCGCCACCCCTCTTCCTGCCCGCGCCTCCTCGGCTGCCTCATCCTCTTCCCCAACCGCCGCGGCGGCAAATCCCACTTCGTACCCATCTCTACTTCCTCCTGCCCCTCCTCGTCGTCCTCTGAGGCCGCGGCCGCTAACGGTGGCGACTTCGCCCTCTCCTTCCTTCCCGGCGGCGGTTGTCTGGGCCAGGGCGCAGCCACGTGGAAGCACCTGGACTATCGCAACGGCCGCCTTCTCCTCGAGAACCTGGGATCCCATGAACACGCCGTCGCGCCGTCGGGTACGGCCTCTTCGCCGACGACGGCGACTCGTCGGAGTTCCGGGTGGTTTGCGTCTCGCGGGTCGCCGCCTCGCCCGAGCTGCGCGCGCTGGTCCTGGCTTCCGGCGAGCTCTCCTGGGCCGACGTCGCCGGCATCGCGTGCCAGCCCGATCTAGCTGCCGGCTCCCGGGTGATGCAGGCGAACCGGTCGCTGTACTGGAGGCTCGAGGGCGGTGAGCGTTTGGTGGCGTTCAGCACGGCGTCCATGGAGCTCTCGGTTTGGAGCTCCCGCCTGCCCTGCGGGACCTCCCCTTCGACGCCGTCGACGTGGGTGAAGAGGAGGATGTCAATGTCCTCCACCTGCTCACCATGAGCGGCTTCCGCGTCGAGGTGTGGGCAGGCACGGCGGACGGTGGGGGTGGGATGGCATGGAGGCGGGTGGAGAAATCGATGAGGTTCCACAAGGTAGTGACGGTGGTGACCAATCCTTTATTCCAGTCATACCGCCGGAATGAGGTTGATGTCATCGGGGTGGCCGCTGGCCTTGTGTTCTTTCGGCAGTGGAATCATCTCTTCTCCATTGATCTTGAAACTATGAAGCTAAACCAGTTGCCCAACGTGGAGCCCATGGGGGCGCTGACCTATCCTTACACAATCGCGTGGCCACCCTCTTTCTTGAATCCTGCTGGACAAGGCGGTTGATGTAGTGGGGAACTAGTC
This sequence comes from Miscanthus lutarioriparius, assembly GCA_904845875.1. Lineage (NCBI taxonomy): Eukaryota > Viridiplantae > Streptophyta > Magnoliopsida > Poales > Poaceae > Miscanthus > Miscanthus lutarioriparius. The sequence continues at coordinate 65,050,192 of CAJGYO010000017.1, read as the reverse complement.
AGTGGTGGGTACCTCACGCAATTCTTGAGTAAATATACCTGCTTATAAACGCAGCAATATCAACCAAGCCTTTTATTCACATTTTTCTACTTATTTAAGTTACTTATTATAGTGATGATATGACCTTTAATTTTTGTAGTGAAAAGATTATGCTAGTGTTTTTACTGCCCAAAAGCTTAATTGTTACTACTAGTTTGTTAGGTTTGGTATCCTGCTATAACTGAGTCCTTTTGAGTTTGGTGTATGAATGTGAAGGTAAGCTCCAGCACAACATAAGATGTTTTTGCAGAGGTGATGGTGGAAAAGGAAGAATCTCAGTTATTCTGATGAAGTCTTGGGGATGATCAGTTGCTAGTTGTGATTGTTACTAGTTTCTCCAATGGCGTTGACCCTTGAGTCCTAGGGCCTGTTCGGCAGGACTGAAAAATACTGTTCCGGCTGATTGTTGTGAGAGAAAAATACTGTTCTGGCAGGACGTGAACAGTGATTCTGTGAGAGGAAAAACAAGCCAGCCGGCTGGAAACAAGCCAGCCGAACACAGCCCTATATTGGCACAATGTTCCCTAAATCTTGTCCGTACTCTCAACGGTGAGAGTACAATATTGTGTTTGGTTGGTGTGCTCTAGTTATGCTCCTCAGAAACTGCTTACTCGTTGTATATAACTCTAGTTATTTTGTGCCAATTTCTGGATCACTCCATATGGTTTGTCACTTTCGGTTGTTTCCACAATTATCATGTGCATTCTCTACAAGGACTGAGAATTGATCTATCTGATGGTGGTTTTTCACTCTGCCTGAAGCAATTTGATCTATCTGAAGATTCCCACTGTTCTGCAGTGGACAAGGGTCCTTGAGCTACTACTGTACTATCATGTATCTTGCCCCCATCTTATGTATGAGTATTGCATTGATGGATGTGAGTATCTGTTCCAGGGGCTTCATTATCTAGGTTGATAGCATTGCCTTCTGTGTGAATGTGCCATTTTTTATTTGGACAAGTGATCCTGCTGCTGTAGCCAATCTTGTTCTGGAGTTAGCATTTTTCGGATGCGAACATACCAGTCATCAGCGCATCTCCAATCCCCCCCAAAAAAAAAAAAAGAATTAGTAAATCAATGTGTTTTCTAAGTGGCAAAAAATAATAGAAGCATATCTTTTGGGTTCCTTCGACGGTTTCTAAAATCTCACTCCTAAAATATAGGAGATAATTTTGTATCATGAATCCTGAACTATTTTCAAATTCCTTTCTCTTTTATACATTTGCATTGAGAACTCTATTCTACTACTCATTCTTCCTCACATTCTTCCACCTTCAGATTGTCCAATGGATACGTGCGTGTATATTTCCGCACGATTGGATTGATTTTCCGAAGTGTGAAAAGTTTGGGAGCTGAGATAGGGAGTCGTTGAAGAGCAGTTTTCTTTCAATCTTACAAAAAAAAATAAAGATTGGGAGTGGAGAGCAAGTGTGGAGTTAACATTTTTAGATGTAAACTTAGCTGCTGCTATGATGTTATCATTACGGAAGTCATTAGCACTGGATTCAAAGCAACTCCATTTGCTTGTTAAACATGATCATTCATACGTTATGTACATGGTCTCAAAGGTTAAAGATACAAAGGTGTGAAATCAGATTTGAATCTGCTACCTTCATTGAAGCATGTCCACTTTCGCCTGCTTATCCATCTTCTGAGATGAGTGACTCCAGTCCTGAGAGCAGGGCACCCACTGATGCAGCAAACCCGAATGCATTTTTGTACAAATTTCAAGTGAGATATATGAATAAAGGCTTTGTTGTTGTTGTTGTTCAAGCGAGATATATGAATAAACAAACCTGAAACATAGTATAACAACTAAACTATAACGCATGATGCCCAATTAACCATAAAAAATCAGATATGTATGGCAATAGACTTTCTTCAGAGTGTTTAGTAGCCGGGTCCAAACAATTCATCTTCTGGACACCTGGCTCTAGCAACTCTGAATAATAGACTATATAAAGCATAACTCCATGAATTACAAAAACTAAAAGAAACATAACATCCTATAGATATTCTTTGTTCTGCGATATCAATAAGAGAGCAGGCATAAACCAACAAAATTTCTGGACCATCTATTGAGTATTTGCAAGTCCGGAGGTTTACAGGATTGCTGATGGACAAATTGTACAATCCCTCAATTCCTGACTGCCTAAAAAATGAAGATGAATAAATCATCCTATGGCTCCTAGTGTACAACATAACTCTTAATTCTGTCTATGCTAACATACAACATGACTCAGCTGTGCCGCAAGGTACATGTATGCCTACACAATGGGAGAGTACTCCTGCCGCCATTGTTCACCGTCAGATACTTGCATTTCACTGGCCTTACTGCAGATTTAACTGAAACCTCATGCTCAGTAGCTCATCCATTAAAAAAGAATGATCATGCCCACAAGAGACAATCGATTCCCATTTCAAAGTTTGTGACAGGACTTTCACCAAAATCTTCGCTTGTTTTTTGTATGTCATTCTTTGTTTCTACATATGGTTGTGATAGATCAGATGACCGTATAGATGGTATGGCATGTTCCTTGAGAATGTCTGATGATGCAGCAGCCGCTTCTTCTCGATGCAAAACAACAAGGAAGTCGTCTTCGAATTCGAATGTCAGGAACTTATCTTTACAAGCTACACATTTGAGTCAAACCATGATAAGCTAAGAAGGAAAGGAATCTGAAGGTGTTAGGAATTCATTGAACATAAGGCAGTCAGTACTTACTGTCCACAAGATGAGCAAGGTGATGGATATTCTTTATTGTGGTTCCGTTTAGTTTCATGACCTGGTAACATTATTGGTTAATGTAACCCGTAAGTTCCAATTCACAAGCATTAGAAAGACAACCAAAAGGTAGAAGAGGTTTACTTGTTGATTGCCCATGTGCTCATATCCGATGTTGACCTCGTGCGCCAAAACCTAGATGGCAGTAGTTAATCAAGAGCATAATAGCATAGCAAACCACAAAATTAGTCGACTGAACTAGCCACAAAATAAAGCATACCTGTGAGACAATAACAATTTGCTCGCCCTCAAAGGTTGCTAGAGAGTAACGTGCTTTTGCTAACAATTTCAACTGTATATGAAGATAAGATGACAACACTAACAATAAGAAAATGCATGCCTCAGGACAAAAGTAAGCTGCAAACAAGATCAGCACGCTAATGGTGAAATTACCCCTAATGTATCTTCACACTCCTCCCTGTACATGAACATAAATTTATGATTTAGTAACTAAAAGCTTCATGATATCACTAGTCCTAAAAGGGGAAGTGCACTGGTTACTTACTCTATAAATGGTTCTGTTAAAGGTGTGAAGACAAGCCCGGCAACTATCAGATAAGAAGGTTGGCCACCCTCGACATGAAACGGCACCTTAATTAAGAATTAAGATTCTTGTTAAAAGTGCACCGGTGAAATTTGCAATTCAAGTTTTTGGTAAGATGAGGGTTAGTATGTCACCAAATGTTTTCTTGGCTGCAAAATAGTTTGGACTTTCATGGAATTGCCATCACGAATGATTCCTAGCTGAGCAATATCACCTGCATACCTGAATAATAAAACTATCAAATTTTACTGCAACACATGCTCTAGTGTAGGAAAAAATGTAGCTCCGTAGATTTTAAATAAAGATGCAACAGAATATCAGACATATAGAACATACACATTGCATTGGAAACAAAACAAGGATGATTTAAATGGATCAAGTTTGTAACAATGTATTCATATCCAGAGGAGGCTTATAACGTTAAAAGGGATTCCACATAAGGGCTTGTCCACCCCAATCCACATGGTGGATTGAGGCTCACATGCCAATGGGTGACTGAACAAGAAATTTTACCCATCCATACCCAAAGCACAGTTAACAAAGCACATGATTCACATATAACGCCTAATCACATGCTGACACAATATCCAATCATTACTGTTAATGGAAGATGAACCAAAGTGAAATACAAAATTTTGGACAGCATAAAATTGTCATTATTGGAAGGCTCAGCCGCACATAAAAAAAATGTTTAAGAAACATAGGGAAAAGCAATGTTTTCTGCAAAAGATAACATCAACAAATTATGAAAAGAATGAAAGCTATCAGGAATAAGCTACAAAACTTACTTTTGGCTTGTGAGATAGCGGAAAGCAATCCGTTCCGTGGACCGAAATGGTACTGTTGCTTCACATCCTACTGCGATACCATCAAAGCTAACAATTACATCTCCCTGGAGACAAAACAATCTGATAAGCTTAAACAGACGAAGCAAAAACAGTTTGGACAATCATTAACCCAAAAAGATCCATTTCAATAAAAAACAAGGAAAACTGAAGGCATTCAAATCTGTGAACTGGATCAAATTAGTGAATGTTACCTTTTGCAAAACACTGCTTGCTGGAGCAGTAGGCTCAACCCGACGAACAAGAACACCCTTCAAGAGAAAAGCAAGATGGCATGTCATAGGGACACACTGGACTAACTGACTAAGCTTAGAGTTGTGCTCAAAGCTAAGGACCATCTATTAGTATTTAGAGGACAATTTTTTTTTCTAAATAATTTTAATAACAACTTTTAGAATACTGTATGGATATGCAAGGTACTCTCAGCCAGAAACCATAACTACCAAGTAGCAATCCCACCTAATGTAACTAACTCGCAAACAACAAGGTGCATTTAAGTGCTGATTGAGGCAACCTCAATTAAGTCCATCAATGGATCTGCCACCAGGATGAATGATTCAAAGATGATAGCAAATCTTGCACAAATATTCTTTGTTTTCTTCCAGGTGAAATCTTCCTTAAATATCGTTAGACTAATCTAAGGATAACTGAGGTCCACGTCACAAGAAAAAGAAGCCATCTACACTCAGTCGAAAGTTCTGAATATATGCAAGAATTCAAGCATAATTTATCTCTTTATCTGCTTTTCTTTTTAATTTTATTGCACTATAGGATATTTCATGGTGTGTGATAACTCAAACCACAACAATATCATGCTTATCAAATGTGGAAGTACAGGAGCACCTACACGGTATGCAAGATGACCAGTGCAACCATAGATTACACAGGTCTCAACAGGGAAAGAACGGCTAAACCATCTAGAACTGTGCTTGTGTGTGCATCAGAGTACACTTGAAAATCTATACTTCAATATTTACAAGTTGAAGTTCATAACATACAGGTAGCCTACCTCGCTTGAAGGTACTTTTAAGATTTCACGCAATGCCGGATTTTCCAATTTCTGAAGTAAGACACCCAAACAAGGAAATCCTACATATTTTTTGGAAACATTGAGCACAACTTCAACATAGTAGGGTTAAACATCTCACAAAGTCAGTGTACTGGAATACGGTTTTACTAAGTAATGCACACTCAATATTCATACAATTAGGAACTAACTATAACATGTTTAAGGAATCAAATTTTTCTTCAAGGGAAGTTGCTACTTCTGACTTTATATAGTGCAAAGGTAGCATCTATTTGAAATGCCTGGTTGAATGTACAAACCAACTTATATCTATAGCTAACTAGGTAAAGTAGACATAGTTTTTGCTTGCTTATCTTTAAAACAAAGAATAATTTACCTGTGTACTTTCCATTTTTCTGATAGTCATTTAAGAAATGGGATACAACTGTAGTTGGAATAACATATCCAATATTTTCAGCTTCATCTGACCTGTACACCTAAACAAAACACATAATGAGAAAGAAAATAGAAAGAAAAAGAAACACTTGCATCCTCTTTCATTAAGTCTACCTATCTGTGCATAATCATGCTTAGTGCTACTACCTTCGTTCACAAATACTTGTCATCTCTGAATCTTTGATCAAACACTGATCACCATTGCAATCGTTACTTTTATCTAACATGATCAAAGTGTATTTTATAACTACCCTCGCAAAAAAGTGCTTTTCATATCTAATTACTATCTTCTGTGAGCATATGCGAAAGAGCCTGCTACCTGACTGGTTAGCAGGGCTCAAGTAGCACCCTAGGTCCTGGGTTCAACTCCCGGGGGAGCAAATTATACTGTGGGGTCAAACTTTTGCAGGTGAGTTTTTTTTTCCTGTTAGCATATGGCAAACTTCGTTAAATAGTTTGTCATGCACCCACTTCTTGATGGTGAAGTGAGAGGACTGAAGAGATACTTAAAAAGCTTAAAATGGAAAATATTGCTAAAATGTGGAGTGAAAAGTATTTGTGAACAAATAAAACTGTCAAAGTGGCAAGTATTTGTAACCGGTGGAAGCAATATTTTGCATACCCTGATCAAAAGCATAAAAGTACCCTCAAAGAAGACAATAAAAAATGAACGCATGTGATTCTGATCCATAAGCAAGGTAAATACCAATTCAAGTTCATATAGAGTGATCATTACCAGAGCATATCAAAATCCAGAACTATGCCTGTTTCTGAAAGTTGAATAGCTATTTGATTTTACAATAGAAATCTACCTAAATATGTTTTTAATCTGTTCAGATATACTGGGTTGTCCATCAATTATTCCAAAACCAAAAGTCACCTGTCAGGTACCAGTAATGTGACCGAGTAAAAGTACCTGAAATGCCACACCAATGCACTCCCCTTGTTCATTAAAGGCTGGTCCCCCACTGTTTCCTGAACAAAAGACCAGGACAACAAATCAGCTCATCATTTCCAGGAATTCTGGTAAGGATGAAGATAGGTCAATGCTCTGAATATCATCGTATAGCAAATAGCAGACTAGTGAGCCTTTTTTTAAGGCGGATGCAAAAGACAAACCAGGATTTATGGCTGCGTCAATTTGAATGCCAAGAAGATCTGACGTCCCATGTGCATATGGAGTGACCTGGGCTATTCCAAAGGAAACAGTGTAAGTTCAATCATTCGGTTGAATATTTATCAAATATAATTATTAGAGAACATTTTCAGAACAGTGCTTCGCTTTCTGAACGTATCTAAAGCAATGTTGTATTTGGGCTATGTTTCTGCATACAAGTTCAACGCAGAAAAAAATAAGTCATTTGACAACTAGTCACTTTTTTATTTTATTCTTTTTGGAAAATAGTAAGTATTTGAGAATTGAAGACCAAGATGATTATGGTTACACCTAACCAGATATAGAAGAAGACAGCAGTATATGACTGGAGAATGAAAAACGATGGACCAGTCTCCCAAACAAAGGAACTCAGAAGTCAGAACTGATCACAGGAAGTCAGGAATAAATGAAGCATAGCATAATTTGTTCTTAAATCCTGCCAACGTGCACTGGACAACTAAAAAGGAGCATGGGATCAGGTGTAACATTTTTGAGAAATGATACAGCTACTGCATGCAAGAAATATCATTGCTTTTCTCCTCGTTGAGGCAAGAGTCAAATGAAAAAGACAGATACAGAGAATTGAAGCATCCAAGATATAGCACCTCAATGCGTGATACAACGCCTTTTGTTACAGATATAGTGTCTCCACCAAGAGGATATCCCACAACAGTTACTGAATCCTGTCATAAGTTTGAAAATGAGAGTTATACAGCACGAAGTAAATGTGAAGTACTTTTTCATATATAACTAGAAACAATATGGCAAATGTTTATCTCATTTGCAGGAGCAAAGAATGACTTCAGCTCTGACAGAAACTTTTATGGTGTTCATGTGCTATTAACAAGCACTACATGTTACAGTTGCAAGTTACCAAAAAGTTGCCTCAACTATAGTTTCAAGCGTTTAACTGTACCTGTGGTGACTAGCCAGAGAGGAAAAAAACCCAATATTCACATTACATGGATCATTAAAGGTCCAGTAAACACATCATGACGATAATTGGTTACCTGAAGGCATGGCAAACGGCCAAAATGAAGTGCCTCTGTTCCTCTCCAGAACTCTTCATTCTCAACAGATAGCAATGCAAGATCGCATTCGGTACCCCTAGCTAAAACCTGTAAATCATTTTGTCAGTTGACTTCTTACATGTAAGTTTTATAAAATCAAATGAAATAGTCAAATACCTTGCTCAAAAGATTACTAAGCATATGTGGTAACTTTTAATGTTGGTCTCAAAAGAGTAATACTGAAAATTAGAAAAATAATTACGATTATGATTCTTTTAATAATTCCCAAGTCCCAGTGGTGGAGCTTCCAATAGTCCAGTCCCACCAGTACAGTGGAATATGGTTGAAAAGCTAAGTTGGCTTGCAATGGATATTAGTTGTAAGAAAATGAACAGAAGACTGACTCAGGGATCCAGGATTTCAAAACCCATAAGCATAACTCTTGTTTCAGATAATTCAGATTCACAATAAACTGATAGTTACCTTACTTCAAGAGAATTGCAATGTTCATTGCATAAACATTTTGATTGCGCACTCAGGAAAAAAAGATATTTTGACGAATCTTGAAAGCAGCATTGCTATAGGTGATTTACCTTGGCAATATACTTTTTATCATCTCCCCTTCTCTTTACTTTGACCTGCAACGAGAAGCAGCCTTACCTTAACAAATTAACTGACATACCTAAACTCTTATCCATAGAAAAACTAATGGTACATCGGTATCAGCACCTCATCAGAAATTTTAATTAGTTCATCTTCAACTGCTAGTAGCTCAAAAATTTAAATCAAAATAGTAACAGAAAAAAAGAGAGTGACAAACCAAAGTAAAATAAAAACATGAAGAGATAAAGCTGTCCAGTTGAATAACCACCTGAGTGTCGTGCTCAACGCAATGTGCATTTGTCAAGAGTTTGCCATCCCCAATCATAAAAGCACTGTAAAAGGACATGTCTTGTAAGATACACAAAGAGCTTCTAAGTTCAGGACATGTGAAAATCATAATCTTCAAAATGAGTGGCCTCATCCAAAAGATATGCATAAATTTCAAAACATGTAAGGTAAGAATATCTGTCACAAGATAAACAAAGGTACCGAAGTCAACTAATGTGATCACAAAAGCCCTAGCATGTTGATGACTAAAGCAGGATGCCTATCACAATGAAACAAACATCATTATATTTACAGCCTTAAGTCTCAAGTGGTCTAATCAGTACAAGAAAGGAAATGCTGCAACTTAATCTCTACAAAATTATGAAATCACTTATTGCATCATGATAATTTATATTCCACGCCTGCATACATCCCCACCCACCTAGAAATGCACAATAGATGAAATTTTATATGGAAGAAGTAAAATTAGCAATTGAACCAGATACACACATGTTATATCAACACTTACCTCCCACTGCTTGAATGCTGCCTTTGCTTCTGCCAAGGAAGACCATAATCAGGTGCGATATGAGTGCAGTAGACCTAACAGGAGAGAAACTACTTCAGGTGATAAGGACATGATTAATCACAAAACAAAGCAAAGTCTTACTCGACAGAACAAGATCTTTGAGCAAACCAGAACACTGTGCTTGACATAATATACTGAAAAGGAAGTTGCAATACGAATATGACAAAGCAGTACTTAGCGCACACATAAATATATCTTGTTGAAATATAAGCTACTATAATACGGAAAAGTAAGCATTATCAATAGCCAGGGGCATGTATTCGTGAAGCCTACCTTGACGACAGCATTAAAGAATTTGTCCTCTTCAAGATCATCAAAGTCAGCAACCTGATGTAACCGCACGGTTAGCATAAGAGAAGGTTTGTAAGATTTTCGGGCAACATTTAATCAAGCATACATGTGGATTGCATTGAAAAGGAAGAAGAAATGTACATGGATGAAGATGGGTGTGTTTATTAGCATTCACAGGTGCATGAGCACATGCACAAGATGATGAAACAGTACGAAACCATCATAAAGATTCATTCAGACTGAAGAGCATGGTTTATAACTGAGGCGGTGAACTTACAAAAAGAAAGTGCAAACTGACTCAAATCCAGAATGGATAAGTGCAATTAACAGTTTGAACAGACGACACCCCACCCTCAGGCCACAGCATACAATCCACACAGACGACAATGTATAGGGTAACCCAAAGCACCCAGCCAAACAACAGTAAGCATGTTGACATTGAAGCAGCAATGAAGTGAAAATATTCATCCTCGCTCTAATTGCCATTGATTCTACTCTGGATGCAGAGGCTGGGATAGATTCTACTCCATCATGTAAAAAAGATAATTGGCACCCTCATTCAATTTGGAACTACAGCTGTTAAGCAGTATTCAATTCTCCAGACTAGCATGCACTGTGCAACCTGTAAAGTGTAAACCAAACAGAAAAATCGATGCGCCTCGGACCTGCGACTCCTTAAAATCGACGGCAAGCCCCCTGTCTCTGCGCGACGACGACGGCTGCGACCCCCCAGCGCCGCTACCGCCTCCGATGCCGCGCCGCTTCTTCGACACCCCCTCCACCTGCGCGCACGGGCACCCCACGCCCACAACAGCAAAGTTTCAGTCGGTGCCGCACCTTCCAGAGTGAGAAGCCCAACTGGAAGTCGTACCGCGCGCGTCGGGCAAGAGCCACTGACAAAGTAGTGAGACACAAGGTACCTCGTCGAAGCGCCGGAGCGCGCGCCGGCCCCGCGGCTGCTGGCGCGGCGCGCGGGCGACGACGGCGGGGCGGAGGCGGAGGCGGCACGAGCTGGAGGCCGAGGCCGTGGACGAGGTGGTGGAGGGGAAGGCGAGGAGCGCGGCGACGCACGCCATTTCTGCTGCTGCTGCTTCGGCTGAGGGCCTGCGGCTGGCGACGCGCGGGGGTTTGATTTGGGTGTTTCCCTGCCCTGCGGAGTGAGCAGCGAGCTCCTTATCCTCTCTCTGTACACTTTCATCAGCTGGGGACTCGGGGAGGGAGCCTCACGTGCGGGCCACGTGAGATAAGTATCTCTTTCTGCTCTAGATTAAATTATTTTAAATTAAATTAAATTTTAAAAAATATCATCAATATTTATGACAATAGATTAGATATACTATAAAATATATTTTCATGATATCATAAATGTCCATTCCTATAATATTAGTTAAACTTATGATATTTGACTTTAAGGTGATTCTAGAAATTGACAGAGTAGATGTGTAAGTGATATTCGAAGATGCTCGTAGAAGTATGGTTTTACGTGTGTGCGTCTCTTGTACGTGCGTTGTGAGTGTCTGAGTTGTACTACTGTGTAATCAAAAAAAAAAGTGACAAAGGCGACCGAATGGATCTTCATGTGTAGTTAAACAATAAACAGAAAGGATTTCTAAGAAATGGTATAATGTATGACCACTCATCATGAAAGCTATTGGTAAGCATTCCAAACCCATGAAAAAGGTCTCTTGGAGAAGCATTCTAATAACCAAGGCATCAATCTACCAAAACTTTTCTCTAATTTTAGCATGCATTACAGAAATGGATTATCCTTTGTTTCTCTGAACTCTAAAGGGCGTAGGGCGTACCCAGTGCAGAGAGCTCCCGCTCTGTGTGGGGTCTGGGGAAGGGTGTTAGTGGCAAGCCTTATCCTCGCCTGTGCAATGTGAGGAGACCGCGACTCAAATCGGGGACCTTCCGGTCACAGACGGTCACAGAAATGGATTATCCTTTGTTTCTCTGAGCTCTGAAGGAACAAGAAAAAACGAGAACAGAGGACTAAACTCTAAAGGTGTGTCCAGAATGGCACATGAAGACAGGGTTAAAACGAGAACAGAGGACTAAACTCTAAAGGTGTGTCCAGAATGGCACATGAAGACAGGGTTACATCAGAACTCCAGCAGTATTGTCGAGCGCCTTCTTTGCAATCTTGAATTTGCCAGCCAAGTCCTTCCCGGTGTCGTCGGCGATCACATGCTGCTTGATGAACAGCACAATGCCATCCCTCAGTATCTCGAGCTCTGGAAGGCCGGCGACACGAGTGAAAACATTCTACACCCGTGCGTCATCTTTCTGTAGTAAGGTCTCAAACAGCATCTGGAAATGTGAGATCCTTGCTGGAGTCATCTCCACTGGGTTGGCCAGGTTAACCACCTTCAGAGTTGCGAGGGAGAGCGTGAAGTTTGACAGCATCTCTGCAACTAGTTTTGCAAGGTCCATGGATCGACTTGACTCCATATTATCTAGCTCCTTAAAATGGTCCCAGATGCAGTACTGAACAAAGTAGAAAACAAATAATCAGAAAGAGAGACCCTTTGATCACCAAATATGCTGAAAGCAAGGCTGCAAGCTCTACAAGTAATAGCTAGACAAGATTCTTTCCAAATCCGAATTAGTCCATGTAAGCTACCATCTGGCAATGCTAATGTGGTATTAGCACCATACCAATATGAAATATATGAAAAACACAAGTTGAAATTCACCGACGTCTTGAGCTGTCATAATAGAATGTCGATTCATACTAAATTCATTTATTTCAGAAAGGGGTGGCCTAAAAATGGATACACGTAAAATAAATCCACATAAACTACCTGAGAAAAAGTAATTTCTGAGCCAAACAAGCTTTAATATAAATAGCAAACATGATAAATACAACAACATACCTGCAAGCTGAACTTGTGATTTTTCTCATGGTTGCATAGCTTGGAAGCAAGGACTGTGTAATACTTATTGAACATCTTCTCATGCAGACAACAGTCAACAATGACCCTTATAATTCCTCGGTCCTGCATATCAAGCACAGGAAAAGGCATACATCAATAATATTGTCAAATACATGCACAACAACTAATCTTCAGGAACATTGATTGCATGCCTGCTTCCTAGAAAGGCCCAGCCTCAAGAGCTTCTCAAAAGCATCTACATAGTCTTCAGCACTCATTATAATACAAAAGATTGCTCTTCGTATGTCAGTGTTCATCCACTGAGCAGCTGCAAGCTGAAGAAGTTTTTGTGTCTCTACAACATCCTTGCTTATAACAGCTGCAACATCTTCGACATTAGCTACTGTGGATGGAACATTCCCAGACAACCACCATTGCCCTTTCTTATCAGGGTCCAAAAGCCTACTCCATGTTAGCCCACGCAAGAGGACATCTTCTGCCTTAAGCTGTCAATATGTAAAAAAAGGAAAAAAAAGTGTTAACTGCATTCTGAAATCACAATTCATAACACAGATGATGGGCAAGTCATTCTGGTTCAAACCTTTTGAAGCCACTTTTTTATTCGAGTATGGTGTGAAGGATCCTCTTGAGGCCTTTTCTTATTGTTCTTAATGTCACATATTGTTGGTGCAGAAAGTGACCAACACGTAAATATTTGTAGTTTTGCCGAACGTTGTGATCGGATGTGGCCTAACACTCAATGACATAGGGTTTATACTGGTTCAGGCAACGTGCCCTACGTCCAGTGTGAGTCGGTCGGTGACTTTATTCCTGAGCCCAGGTGCTCGAAGTTTGCTGTGGGGTTACAAACGGAAGGGAGAAAGATGGGGGGTGCAAAAGTTTCGGTCGGACTCTGGTCTAAAGGGCCGAGAGTGACAGGAACTCCGCTATGTGCTAAGTGTTTGAGCGTGTGCTCGAGGTTTGAACCTAGTGGTTCTTGTTGTGGTGTGTGAGTGAACTGATCGATCGTCCTTTTTGGGAGAGAGCGCATCCCCTTTTATAGATGAAGGGGATAGCCTTACAAGTGAGAAAGGGAGAGTGTACGTATGCTAAGTCTTGTTGCCCAAGCCGTCGGGTACAAGATGATTGTAGGCGCCCATAATACTGTTAATGTCAGATGCATGTGGGAGGTTGCGTCGTCTTCTTCTGGTATGGCAGACGTCGGTGCCTGCCATACTGTTGATGCCCAGAGACATGTAGGGGGTTTTACCATGTTCGCCTGGTATGGTAAATGCCGGCGTCCACAACACTGTTGATGCCCAGAGGCATGTGGGGGAGCCTTACCGTGTTTGTCTGGTATGTGAGTTGATGGCACCCACAACACTGTAGGGAAAAATATCGGCGCCCACAACACTGCTTGGGTTCTGACATGCTAGGAAGGTTGTAGGGTACTGTCCTGCAGGTGTACAGGGTACGGTCCTCGGTATTGCGGTTTGACTTGAGTGCCCTGCCTCACTTTCTCCGTCTGTTTTCTGGTCCTCACCGAGCGGGCGTCCTCGGTCGGTTAGTCCCAGTCAGCTCTGATTGCGTCAAACGGAGAAGAGCTGTAAGCAGGGGTTCGGCGCATCCCCGGTCGGAAACGCGGGTCGGAGTCGTAAGTGGTGTTTGGCCAGGCCTTCCGGTCGGAGAGGCCGTCCGGAGGCGGGCCGGAGTTGGAAGTGAGCACTGTCCCTCCTTAACGAGGCCCTCCGGTCGGAGAGGCGGGCCGGAGTCGGAACCGGGCACCGTTCCTCCTCGGCCAGGCGTTCCGGTCGGAGGTTGGATCGCCCTTCTGACCTGTCGTTTAGGTATTTGGGCCGGCCCAGGAGTTGCGCGCCGTTCGCAACGTTGTCTGCTGGGCCGAGCCTTTGTTGGGAAGCCGGTCCATGTGGGACTCCGGGTTTATGAACCCGACACATATGGTCTCAAGCATAAATTCTATCTGAGCAGTAAGTTAAAACCATTCAGACAAATTAAAAACCTACGTGGAAAGTGATGCTTCTTAAATAGGTGCATTGAACAACATAAACTTCTTCTGCTACGTATATCAGTCTTCCCATCTTCTCGAACACCAGAGTGCAATTTAAGCTGATTCACAGAGTTCTGAATACTAAGGACAAAATCTTTCATAGCACCTGGATCATCTTCCCTCAGCTTCATTCCACAGCCTGCCCATTTAGATGAAAGCAAATTCCCAGCTTCACTCAGAGACAGAAAAAGAGGGTATGGTACTCTATACATGAATAGTTATTATGATGGTTAAATGTTTCAGTTGAGTTACTATTGAAATGTGATATAACACCATACACTGTAGGATGGTTGTGACAGAACCGCCCAATTTATACAAGATCAAGTATGGTTGTCCCCGCTAACACGTTGACACACCCATACTTTCACTCATATAAACCCGGTAGTCCGCCGAGTGTCCCGAAAGACCTCGGTAAATCAACATCACAACCAAGATCGCGTGATTAAGCAAATACACATCACATACATCGGGTTGCAGCGGAAATAATGTTACAAAGGGTTTAACAAATAATAGTACAAATTTGGGTTTCAAAACCGCTTAGTGAAAACAACATAGCTTTCAAATGATTACATTAATATAAGTTCCAAATATATTGCTAGCATAAGTGACATCATCCGACAAAAGCATATAGATGAGAAGTAAATATAGAATCACCGAGCCCACGGTGGTTAGCCACCATCATCAACAAATAGAACTTCACCGCAACAAGGTGGGATAAACCACAGTACTCGAATGTACTCACCGGACTTTCACCCGTCAGAAACCGTAAATAAAGTGACACCAAGGATTATGCAAGGCTTTCTTTAGTGGGCTAGTGACTTATTTGCGAAAAGCATAAGCTATCATGAAGAAACCATTTTAAGTACTTTGCATCATCTTTATTATGACCTATCCATCTAGGTAAGCACACATACTATAGCAATCACTTGATTAACCAATAACATCCAGCTTTACCAATTTAGATTTAGCATATCCCATACCATCCAGATAACCATCATTGTTCCATAATAATTACTACGATGCAAAGAATTCGAGTCAAGTGCTCACTATCCGGGGAGCGATGGCGATTCAATCGATTCCTAACCACCGGTGATTTATTCCTTACACAAACCTCACTCACCCGCTAAAGTGAGATATTGATCACCGAGTCAACTTTTCGTATCTCGAGTTTGCCAGAACCACATGTACCGGGGCCGACCCGATTGCACTTTGGTCTTATCATCCCCCTGTGTCCTACCACACTGCTCCGCACAAGGCGCTTGGGCAAATCTACTCGGCCCGAAAAATCTCCCACTTCAGCGGTCGGAAGGTACTTTATCCGCCAAATAAATGTAAGGCATGCGTTCAACATGACTCGAGGCCCAACAACAGTCGGTCCTTAATCGACCTGAGACGAAAACTAACAGCACCCGTAACCCCGTCTGCAGTTGCCTCCAACTTTTCCGTCCGGTCTCCAATTATCCATCACACATGGTTACTTCGAGGATATCATTCTTTCCATAGCTAAATTCTTCCAGTAACCACCTATAATGTAGGTGAACGGATATCACCGATTGCTACCGGTCTAAGCAAGGCTAAGCAGTTATCCGATCCTGATCTAACAGGGAAAAAGGGTAATAAGGTAGGCAAGGATAGTAATAAATGCATCAACGGTTTCGATCAACTCCTACAACTTAATGCAACAATATATAACTCATATATAGAAAAAAATTGCTTTTATAAATTAGGAGACTTATAATGCTCCGGGGCTTGCCTGGGATCCGATCCGACACAAGTCAGTTCAGTTAGCTTGCACCGTCCTGGTGATGTCTCGGGTCCTAGCACTTGCTTAGTCCTTCCATCTTTGGGATAGATCCATCAAACACCGTCTTCGGGTTTGGCTCCAACATCACGTCCTTCACGTGGTGCATCTAGCGTACCTAGATGAGATGCAATATGCAAGTGCATAAATATGAAGAATAGTACCATGAGACGCATCACAAAATAGCAAGCAAGACAAGCATAGTTTACACTAACACACTTAACAATATACAAGCAAACACTATAATTGGAATCTGTCAATTTCTGGACATGCAAACAGCAGCTACAAGATTTAGCTATAACTGGAGTTATACAAATCCAAATGACTTGCAAGAAGACATTATGGAAAGCTTATGAAATTTTCTACAATTCATATTAAATCATCTTAGCATAATTCTCAAGCTAACTAAGTCAAATATATCCATTTACAGAAACTGGTCTACAATTGACAGAAAACAGCCATTTCTGAAACCCAACTTTAAACAGGCATAACTCTTAAACCACAAGGCCAAATACCACCAAATTTTAACAGCAGCTAGATACATGAATTATCTACAACTTTTGTATAAACAAGTTTCACAACAAGGCACATTATCATAAAGAACTTTGCTAGGTTCCCAGATCTGTCCATAAACCACATCGGCAAGAAAATAATTATTAACTTATGTTGCAAATGCATAATTGGGCAAAACCAACTTTACCAACATTTCACACATGACTAAAGAACACCAGAAAACCTAGTGTCCATGACCAAATAAATTCTTTTAATGCATTTCTTAATTTATTTTAGATAACAAGGTGACTTAATGAACATATACCAAAAGTATACAATAAATTCTACAAAAATTACAGTGGCTCACATATCCTCTCAATAGTCTACTGTACAAATTTCACTCCATTTGAATATGTATAGCAACCTCTATGAAAAAGACAAGTTGCTAAAGCAAGAATTCATATGAGAGCAAGATAAACCAATAACTCACTCATACTTCATCCAATACTCATGAAATTTTTACCACACATCAACTATCACATGAGTAGAATGCCACAAAAATTTCACTTCATTTGGAGCCCTAGATCTACAGTTATGAAAAATAACAAATTCAACTAGCATTACAACCTTCCTGCACAAATCTATTTTTACCGCAAAATATTTAAACTAAAACATGCCATATTATAGATCCACTGCATAGACAATTTCACAAGGATTCCAAAAAGTCCTCATTTGCTATTTTACGAATTTCCTATGAATTACTATGAATTTATAAAATTCCTGCAAAATAATTACAAACCAGTCCTTACGGTACTATTATTCACATGAGTCACCGACTTCAGCAGTTAGGACCCTGAACTTCGTCGAATTCTAGTAGGAGGTCCCTGACGGGATTTTGAGCAGGGAGGCCGGCCGTCGAGCTCATTGCTCCGGCCGTAGGAGGAGGCCATGCCGTCGGCGGGATGAGGGGCGGGGGAGCACCAGGGGTCCATGCAGCCAGCCCTTCGTGGTGGTCACGGATGGCCGAGAGGTGGCTTCGAGGTGGACCGGCCATGTGCACTGCCGTGATCGGGAGGCGGCGGCGGTCGGCGATCGCGGTGCTCCCAACGTGGTTTTGGACGGCGAGCACGAGCACGAGATCTGGGAGGTGAAGGCGGTTGCTGGTAGTCCTCGGGAGGAGTGGAGGGCGCGAGAAGCGGGAGCGCAGTGACCGCAGAGCTTCAGCAAGCGGCGTCCCATAACAACCGCCATGGCGAGGCAGAGAGGAAGTGAGGGCGAGTGGGAGGCGAGCAAGTGAGAGCAGGAGGAGGGGAGCGTCTGGCGTCGCGCGTTATGGAGGAGCAGAGCACAAGGGGCGCGCAAGCACGCGCGCGGAGCAGCAGAGCGCAGCTCGGGCATGGTCGCCACGCACGCGGCCACGCGTCGTTCACAGAGGCATATTCCCGAACAGTGGCGGGCGACAACGTGGGCACGGTGGGCGCTGTTATTGGGCCATCTCTGGGCTGATTAAGACCTTGGGCCCAAAACGAAGTTTGAAGCCCGCGAACTGCTCTACATTTTTCATTTAGAGACCAAGGTCATTAGAGCTCTTCAACAGCGGGTAATTAAGCCACAAACTGCTAGTGTCGGCCCTTGATAACGGTCATGGAAATTCACTTTCGGAGGTCAAAACTCGGTCAAACTCAGTGCAACTTTTTGCATGCTCTTCTCCATAGTATAACCTTCAACTTCTCTTTTTGGACCAACTCAAGTTGCTTAATGAATTTCGGAGAACGCGGAATGCCAACGTCGTTGCTTAGCGAAACTGACTTAGAATAATTCTAAGTGTTGAAATCAGCAGCAGGTTCCAACTTCGAGCCTCTGTTTGACTTATTTCCAAGTTGATCTAGCTCTTGGTCCAAAAACAAAGTTTGTTCTACATGATATGTACTACAACTTTTATTTAAGGTCCAACCTCAAAAATGGTATAGAACCTACTGTTCTACTTTGACCAAAGTAGGATCACGATGATACTTAAATTATCCTTTTTGATCCATTGGAGCATTTTCTTGGTATTTTCTCAACATGAACCCTTCATGACTTTTGTTGTAGAGTTCATCTAGAGTCATTTGGGCAAGGTTGCAAGGTTTGGTGAACAATCTAGAATTCCATTCACTTTATAAAACGATCCAAGCAAGGACATAACTTGTCATTTCATGTGACTTCTTGATTCCAAACTTCATGAAACTTTTCGAGTGCCCAATATAGATGGGTATTGATGTGAGACATATGAAGATATCCCAATCACACCACCCAAGCATATATCTTGAAAAGGGGTCTATAGGCGAGCACAGGTGCCATATCCAAGTTTAGGTTGGGGCTCGTTTCTATAGGTTTGACCTTGACATCTTCATCATCACTTAATATACCATGTTTTAGCTCAACCCCATTGCTTAACTAGTGGCAAACACCTGGGGTGTTACAATGGTCAACACTGTAGAGACATCCAGCTCTGTCAAGCGCTTGCTCAGAATCGACAGATCATACACAAGATCGCTGTTAATATCGGACAACAGGATGCACTAATCAATATTATGAGAATTTATGATTGATGTGGCTTTAAAACATATTATGCTGTTCCATTCGAATCACAAACCTTGAGATGACACCAAATATACACAAATAGCAGAAAAGTAACGTAAGATTTCTCAGAGATAGACCATCTTCTTTTGAGTACTCATCCTGCCACAAGAGAAACACAAATAGTATCAGCTCAATAAAAAAATCCATTAGGATCACCACACAAAAGAATTCAAGAATCCTCGAGGCAAGCAGATATACAGAGAACATAATAAGTCATATTTATCTTAGTAATAAGAAGAGTGATACCTCAAACGACTTAGCAATAGAGGCAAGGATCTTGGCACTGAAGTCAATACCAACCAAGCCTGCAACAAAGGCTGCAAACACAGCAGCATATCTGCAAAAACAACAAAGCATTAGTTTTGCAGTAGTAAACTATATCAAATTCTGGCAAGACTGAGACTATCATATTCATACGAAAATGGGGTTTGTAACAAATACACTAAGTGCTTAATCAGTCTAAAGAAAAGACTTATATGGTTGATGAGAGACCCTTAACTGTTCATTGCCGCGAGGTCCTCGGGAACAACTAGCCAAAACCTCATCCCTAATTATCTGAGAGCCAACACTTCGTGGAACAGACTGTGGTAGATAAAGCAACAAAAAACGGAAAACAGTACCCCATGGTTAATCAAGACCCGCAAAAAAATATCTGAAAGACATGTGGTAGAGAAATATCAGAAGAAATGTGTCGGGTTCATAAACCCGGGGTCCCCAATGTACCCACTTCCCTGCAAAAACTCGGCCCAGCAGACGGCATAGCAACAGCGCTCGCTTCCTGGGCCGGCCCATATACATAATGACAGGCCGGGACAACGATCCGGTCCCCGATCGGAAGCCCTGGCCAAGGAGGGGGCGAGGTCCGACTCCGACCTCCTTTTCCGACCAGAAAAACGCCGGACCTCTGCTCATGGTTCTTCCCCGACCGCGTGGGAACGACCGACCGAGGACGCCCGCTCAGTGAGGGCCTAGGGATCAGGCAGAACAGATAAGGTAAGGCGCTTAAGTCAACCGCAATATCGAGGACCGTACCCTGCCATACCCTGCGCGCCTTCAGGACGGTGCCACCAGGCCATGCCAAACGGGCACTATGCAACCTTCCAAGCGTTTCAGAGCACAAACAGTATTGTAGGCGCCGACGTTTGCCGTACCAGACAAACACGGTAGAGCCTGCCATGTGCGTTTGACATAAATAGTATTGTGAGCGCCGATGACCGTCTCGTACCCAACAACGTGGGCAACAAGACTAGGTAGCACACGTATCCATTCTCTCTTTCTCTGACTTGTAAAGCCATCCCTTCAACTATAAAGGGAGATGCGCTCTCTCCTCTCTGGGAGACGTTCTCTCTGGCTTTAGACAACCTGAGCACTCGAACAGCTCAATAGTTCTAGAACCCAACAGCTACATAGAGCATACGCTCCAATACTTAGCGCACGTTAGAGCACCCGTCACTCTCGATCGCTTCGGTTCAGAGTCCGACCGGGCCTTTAACACCCCCTTCTCATTCCTACTCGTTTGTAACCCCACAGCAAACTTTGAGCACCTGGGCTCAGGAATAAAGTCATCGACCGACTGAAACTGGATGTAGGGCACGTTGCCTGAACCAGTATAAATCCTGCGTTATTGAGTGCTAGGCCACATCCGATCACAACACGCGGCAAAACTATAAATATTTACTTGTTGGTCACTTTTCGCACCGACAGTTGGCGCCGTCCGTGGGAGGACGTCGTGCGTTCACGCTTTTGGTCATCGGATGGCCCACCTTTCCACCATCTTCGTCATGGCGGGCTCGAGCGATACGATTCGCTTCGGCTCGCTGGAGTTTCCTGACTCCCACCTATAGAGATGTGGGTTCCTCCCGTTTTCCAGCCGCTCCAGACTTTCCTCTTTGAAAGTCTGGACTTCGTCGCCGACCGGCTCAGCGTACTGCACCTCCACAAGAAGGCGTTTGCCCCGGCGTCCACTGGAGGAGCGCTCTACACCGGCCCCGGGCCACTCGACGACCCCAACGTCGAGACACTCGCGCTTCACCTCGAGCACATGTTGGACTCAAACTCCACGATGAGTAACGTACATGTTGTTCTTTACTCACTATTTAATACCTTCTACTGACTCTCTGGGGGGATTCCGTTGTCCCCACCGTGACTGCCGTACAACCGGTTCTCCGACGGCTTCGCGTCCCCCGGTGAAAGCTCTAGTTTGGTTTTGGTTAATTGATGAAACCCTAAGTGCTAACCTAGTTTATCAAAGTGATTATAAGATAGGTAGCACTACTCCAAGTGATGAAGCAATGGCGAAGATCATGACAATGGTGATGGCATGGTGATGATCAAATGCTTGAACTTGGAAAAGAAGAAAGAGAAAAACAAAAGGCTCAAGGCAAAGGTATAAATAGTAGGAGCCATTTTGTTTCGGTGATCAAGACACTTAGCGAGTGTGATCACATTTAGGATCGATAGACGTACTATTAAGAGGGGTGAAACTCGTATTGAAATGCGGTTATCAAAGTACCACTAGATGCTCTAACTCATTGCATATGCATTTAGGATCTAGTGGAGTGCTAACACCCTTGAAAATGTTTGTGAAAATAAGCTAACACATGTGCATAAGGTGATACACTTGGTGGTTAGCACATTTGAGCAAGGGTAGGAAACTTCACCGGCATAGTGTCTGCCCGTAGAGTGCGGACAGTCCGACGGTGCCACCGGCGCCCTAGACAGAAAAGATGAAGGTCACTGTAAGTGACCGGACGCTGGTCTCAGTTGGACTGACACATTCGGTCAGTGACAGCAGAAAGCACACTGTCTCGGTCTTGTGACCGGACGCTGGAGTGTAAACTGACCGGACGCTCATGGTCTGAGTCCGGTCGGTGCTGACGTACGCTGATGTGTGGCGCATAGAGGAAACGTTGAGTGACCGGACGCAGGGTGTGTCCGGTCAAGCATGACCGGACGCGTCTGGTCGTAAAATGTCGCGTTTGGAACCTTACTGGAAATGACCGGACGCTGAGATCCAGCGTCCGGTCACTTTCTAACTGACGCGTCCGGTCATCACTTGACCGTTGAAATCGGGCGATCAGCGTTTGAAGCCGATGACACGTGGCGCACATCGCACGACCGGACGCTGAGGTCCAGCGTCTGGTCGGCCCGTGTTCAGTACAGTGAGGAGCCCAATGGCTCTATTTTGTGGGGGCTTCTATTTAAGCCCCATAGCCGGCTCAAGCTCACTATCTTGGCCATTTACATTGATATAGCAACTTTGTGAGTTTAGCCAAAATCCTCCAACTCATCACCATCATTGATTCATCATCATTGTGAGATTGGAAGAGAATCCAAGTGCATTGCTTGAGTTATTGCATCTAGAGGCACTTGGTATTCGTGTTTTGCTGCGGATTTTGCTTGTTGCTCTTTGTGGTTGCCACCACCAAGACGACTTGTTGCAGCGGTGGAGGATTGGCATGAGTTGGTGATTGTTTGTGGCCATCTCTGGTGATTGTGAGGGGATTTGTACCTTCCCCGATGGAGCGCCGAAAGGTAACTCTAGTGGATTGCTCGTGTCATTGAGTTACCTCACTTATGTGTAGGTTCTTGCTGTGTCCAATCATGTGGACGAGGTTTGTGCAACACCTCTTAGCCACCGAACCACCAAGTGTTGATCGACACAACGGGGACGTAGCGTGTTGGTAAGCACGTGAACCTCGGGAGAAAATCGGTTGTCTCTTGCCATTTGACATTCTCTCGGTGATTGATTTCATCTTCATCTTGTGATTGGTTCATCCCTCTACACGGCGGTATAATCAACTTACTCACTCATTTATATTCTTGCAAACTAGTTGTGGCAAGCTCTTTAGTGTAATTAGAATTGAAAGCTTGCTTTGTTATTTTAAGTTCATCTAGTGGAGCTCTTTAGAGTAGAAAGATTGAGAGCTCTTAGTGAGTAGCAACATTGCAAGTTGTGTGCCTAGTAATCATTGCAACTAGAATTGTTGGACAAGTGGCTTGCAACCCTTGTAGAGCTAGAGAAAGTTTGCATTTCGCTATTTGTCATACTAATCAAATTGCTCTAGTTGATTTGTAGATTTTTAAATAGGCTATTCACTCCCCCTCTAGCCATATTAGGACCTTTCAAGTGGTATCAGAGCTATGGTCACCGTTTGATTAAAGGCTTAACAACCTCGGTGTCAAATTATGGCTCAAGTTGTGTTCAACCATGTGGGGGGCAAACCACCGTTCTTTGATGGCACATGCTATGATTATTGGAAGAGAAAGATGAGGATGTATCTTGGTTCAATCAATGATCAAGTATGGGAAGTGACCGAGAATGACTATGCCATCATTGATCCCGATGATCCCACCAACCAAGATAAGATCAACAAGCAATGCAATACAATGGCTCTCAACACAATATACAATGCCATTGATTCGAAGGTGTTTGAGCAAATCAAGGATTGTAAAAGAGCAAATGAGGTGTGGAGGAGATTGGAGGAAACATATGAGGGCACACCGATGGTTGAGCAAATGAGGTGTGGAGGAGATTCCAAGGTGTTTGAGCAAATCAACATATGAGGATTGTAAAAGAGCAAATGAGGTTGTACATTCTCAAGGATAAGTTGACAAGCTTCAAGATGAAGGAAGATGAGAGCATTTCGGAAATGTTCCATCGGTTGCGAGTGATTGTAAATGACTTAAAGGCCTTGGGAGAAAAGATCAAGGACAATGATGTCTCTCATCGGTTCTTAATGTGCTTACCTTCAAGATTTGAGATGTTGAGATTGCTTATCATAAGAGGAGGATTGAAGGAGATTACCTCTAACCAAGTACTAGGTGATGTCATGACCCAAGAGACATACCGAGTGGAAAGGGAAGGAGGTGACAAGGATGACAAGAAGGAAGAAGAAGACAAGAAGAAGAGTATAGCATTCAAGGCTAGCTCATCATCATCCAAGAACAAGGGCAAGTCCAAGAAAGAATCAAGTGATGATGATGATCTTAGTGATATTGATGATGAAGCTATGGCCCTCTTTGTCCGCAAGATGGAAAAATTCATGAAGAAGAAGGGTTATGGCGCAAGAAAGAGAAGATATCACACCAAAAGCAAAGAATATGTGAGAAGATGCTATAATTGCAAGAGCCCCGATCACGTTGTAGCAAATTGTCCCTATAATAGTGACAATGATGAGGATGAGAAGAAGAAGCTAAAAAGGATAACAAAGAAAAGAAGGAGAAGAAGGAGAAGAGAATGACCTTCCAAAAGAAGAAGAAATGTGGAGGCTATGTGGTCACATGGGATAGTGATGGCTCTTTGGATAGTGATAGCTCTAGTGATGATGACAAGAAATCTATCAAGAGAGCACTAGCAAGCATCGCCATCAATGACAAGCTCTCCATCTTCGACACTCCATCGACATGCCTCATGGCAAAGCCTACCAAGGTAAAATATGACGTGAGTGATGACGATGAATGTGAAAGTGATACTTGTAGGAATGATGATAATGATGAGGATGAGGATGAGGAGTACACTAAGGAAGAACTCTTGGACATGTGTGAGCAAGTGCACGCTTGCAATGAGATGAAGAGAAAGGAGTGCAAAGAATTACGCAAGAAGGTAAAATTTCTTGAGCAATCCTTTGATGAGCTCAATGCCACTCATGAGAGGCTAATGGAAGCCCATGAGAAGCTTGGCAAAGCTCACTCTAAGCTTGAAAAGGCTCACTCCTCTCTCATTGAGAAAGTCAAAGTGGAGGAAGCCAAGAAGGAGCAAGTGATCGTATCATGTGATGTGGGACTAACTTGTGATCTTATTGATGAATCTTTTTATAAGCCCATTGTAGTTGCTCCCACTAACTCTTCTTTTAGCACTACCACTTCCACTTCACCTTTGAGTGATGGTCTCTCTTGTGATGCCTCACTAATAGTGGAAAATGAGACCCTCAAGAAGGAGGTGAATGAGCTCACTCGTGCCTTAGGCAATGCCTATGGTGGAGATGCCCGCTTGCTAAAGTGCTTGGGTAGCCAAAGGTTTTCTCTCAATAAAGAGGGATTAGGCTATACCCCAAGAAAGGCAAGGCGGCCTTTGTCACTCCCAAAGTTAACTTTGTGAAGGGCAATGGTCGGTTTTGCAATAGATGCAAGCAAGTTGGGTATGTAGAGCAATATTGCAAGATTAAGAAGAACAAGCTACCTAGTGTATCCTCAATTAAATTTGATTCTTGTTACATGCTTGTTAAGGGTGCCAATGGTGTGAAGGCTAAGTTCATTGGTACACCCGGGGATGCGTATGCGCGGGGGATCCAAAGGATGCTGACACCGCCCCCTCTCACATCCGAGTTCGTGGGGATGGTGGGCTACGCTTCCGCCTCCTTTCCCAACCTCGTCGATGATGAGGTCGAAAGCGACGGCTCCAGCATCGGCGGTGTCGTGGCACCTGGCCACCCTTTGTCCCGGGAGTGCGCAATGGCGGACGCCCCAGGACAGCCACCGGTGGTAGCGGAGTCTCTGCAGACTCACACCCCTCTGGACCCTTGTGCAAAGGCCCTCGCGCGTGCGCAGGAGCACGGCGAGGAGTTACAGCAAAGACGGCAGAGCCAGCCACCACCTGCGCTGGCGCGCTCGGAGTAGCACGCTGCACCATGTGTGCATAACCCAGCAAGCGGCGCTCAAAGTTGTGCCCGTTAGGTCCAGTGTAACATCTTAGACGGAGGGGACGACCCCCTCAGTTCACTTGGGCTGGCCAGAACATCGCTGCTGCGGCGATGCTTCTATGCGGCCTCCCCGAGCCTACCGACCCCCAGGAATAGGCAATCCACTGGAACCTCCGGGCGCTGGTGGAGACCGCCACCGTTCAGCAGGTGGAGAGCTCCGTGTCGCGACACCGGCTCGTGGCCTCTTGCCCAACCGGAGGACTGGGGCGGCACCAGTCGAATCTGTCACAGAACCGACCAATTTATAAGAGTACAAGTACGAAAACAATCGCCGAAACGATCAAATTCTCGAACTTGCGCCCATATAAACCCGGTAGTCAACTGAAATCACGACGGATTTCAAACCAACTTGCATACAACCAAGATCACAGTAATTCAACATAACATATCGTACGTTACAACATTTCGCAGACGTTCGCAAATAGATTACATCAACACAGAGTCATCGTTATTACAAAACAAGTCTTGTAACATAGCGGAAGCAAATAGTTTAACTCACACACACGAGTTCAATACCAGTACCAGTTTGCTGATCACATCCCACAAAAGCATTCAGGTAAGATAAAAGGAGATCATGCCCGTGATCTAGTCTTCGTCACCCACGGGTGGAGACAATACTTACAGAATCCCCGATAGAGAAGGTCATCTCGCAACAAGAGGAATAAACCACGAGTGCGGAATGTACTCAGCTAGACTTACCCGACGGAAACCAAAATAAAAGACACCAAGGATCATGCATAGCTTTATTTAGTGGATCTGGCTGACTCTTTCTTTTGCAGAAAAGCATATGTAATAATGATTAACTTTTATCCTAACTAGCAAAGACTTTAAGCCATTAACTTTTGTCATCTATATTAGCACCTGTACTAATCAACCACTTGATTAATATGCAAACATTAATAACCATAGCAGGTATAATTCTCGTCAACATTATCGTCATCATCATCATTATCCATTTAACCATATCGTTAAATTAATTGAATCTACGTTGTCACGCTCAAGTCAAGTTCTCACTATCCGGAGAGACGGCGATTCAATCGATTCCTATCCACCGGAGGGTATTCCTAACACAAACCCCGCTTCCCCCGTCGAGTGGTCGCAAACAAGTCACCTTTGGTACAACTCGGAGAAAAGTAACAGAGAAAAGACACGGGTCCGGGCCGCCTGCATTCTCGAGAGAACCACTCTGCCAGAAGTGCAGGATCTCAAACCCCGACTCCCCTTGGACTTATGCCAATGGCTCTCCGCACATCCTTACTACCTCCGAATGCATCCAACCCCCACGGTTCCCTTACCGAGTTGAGCTACTCGGCCATGCGGTCGGAACGACTTATCCACCGACTAAGTGTTAGGTCATGTTCAACATGACATGAGGACGTCAACAGATATCGGTCCTTAAACGACACTGCACGGAGTCACTATGTTCAAACCTACACAAGACTCCGCCTGGGTCTTAATTCATTATTCACATGGTTCTTTTCCACGATAGCAAATATAGCCAACCGTGATCCACCTCATCCTAAATCTCGCGGTGACAAGAAATCACCCGACTTCTACCGCACTAAGCATGGCTAAGCATTTAACCCGTTCTCGAACTTAAATAGGATTCCATCGATATATCTAGACAAGGAGGGATATATAATGCAGCAATCGGTTCCAACCAATTCCTATACTTAATGCATCATCAACAATAAAGATACTCAATATATTTGTAAAGACATGGGAGACTTATAATGCTCCTGCGCTTGCCTTTCGGGAAAGAGGAAGGTCAGGTGATCGTGGCACTCGGGCAACTCCTCGGCGACGGCCGCTTCTTCGACTTCCCTGCACACTCGGGCTCCTCCTCCTGGTTGGCTCCCTCGAACTCCAGCAACATCACTCCCTCCGCACACCTATTGCATGAATGCGCAAGATAAATATCATGGATGCACATGTACGAATGTCGTGGATGCTCGGGAATGCACATGTTCATTGTAGTTTGCATATTTCAACTTAAGCCCTATTCAAATCACTTTACTTACCAAGTTTATACAACCTAATATATAATTGCTCATCTTCAGTTAATGACCTAGCACCTGCACCTAAGCATATTCTCAAGTTAGGCTAACCTCCAATCAATTAACGATTACGTTGCAACACATTCAATCAAGCATGTGTATTTCAGCAATTGAAGACTATATATATCGGTACATTAAACTAGCCATAACTGGAGATGTATAATTCCAAATGACATGAAACAAGACAATCTGGAAAGCTTATGAAATTGTCTACAATTCATTTTAGACCTCAAAGCATGATTCAAACCTTTACCAGGTCGAATTCATCAATCAACAGAAGTCTATCCACACAAGGCAGAGAATCAGCAAAAACTGCAACCTAACTTTAAACAGCTGTAGTTTCTAAACTACTGGGCCAAATGCCCTCAAATTTTGACAGGAGCTAGATACATAAGTTACCTACAACTTTTGTATTCAACACAAGCACAGAAAACCACATTATCATGGGGAACTTTCTGAAGTCCCCAGATCTGTCCAGAGGGACATAATGCCAACAAATAATTAGCAACTTATTATGTAAACATATAATTAGACAAAACCAACTTTACTATCTTATCACACA
This sequence comes from Miscanthus lutarioriparius, assembly GCA_904845875.1. Lineage (NCBI taxonomy): Eukaryota > Viridiplantae > Streptophyta > Magnoliopsida > Poales > Poaceae > Miscanthus > Miscanthus lutarioriparius. The sequence continues at coordinate 65,021,420 of CAJGYO010000017.1, read as the reverse complement.
TATCCTAAGAACACCAGAAAGTAGGATGTCCATTACCAAAACATTTCGTTTAATACCTTTCTTAATTTATTTAATTAATTAGGGGAAATAGTAAACCTATATGAAAACTGCCCCATTAATTCTACAAAAATTACAGTAGACACTACATACTCTAAGTAGACTACCATAAAAATTTCACACCATTTGAGCAAGTATAAAAGCCTACACAAAAATGACAAGGCATAATGGCTTAAAATGGCATAATTAGGAAACCCTAATGAAAAGTGTCAAGCAACAGATTTCATATTTTTCCTAGCATCCTTAGGGTACTAGGATACTACCTACCAATTTTCATGGCCATTGGATTCATAAATAAATTACTAAAATTTACACAAGAATTACCTGATGATAAAAGGAAAATCTATAACTCAAAAAACTACACATGCAATGACTCTCAAATTTTAACCAGAGCTTCTACTATACAAGACTAGCTCACCCACAAAATTTCATAATTTTTGGATCACAGAAACTCAAGATATGATTTAAACAAGTTTGCATGCATTCAAAAACACTTTTCAAGTTCCTATTTAATTCACCCAAAATTTCTACATAATATGCTCAAGATATATTTTTCTTAAATACTAGACCTAACAGTGAGTCTAACAAAATTGGAAGTACTCAATTTGGATCTACTAAACTCAAGATATGGATTTTACAACATTGCATTCAAATCAGTAAAAAGCGAACTATCTTTAAGAACAACAACCATCGACGTGTGGGACCTCCGGGGTCGTCACCGACCCCACTGGTCAGTGGCAACAAAAGCGAAGGAGGCGGCTGCGACGCGGGAAGACAGGCGGAGCTCGGCGGACGGTGACCTCACCGGCGACGAGAACGGCACCAACGTGACCGCCTAGACCTCTGCGTCGATTGGCACCCCTAACCGCAAACCCTACCGACCTCTAGGTACCCGGCCACGGGCTTCGGCGGCTCGGCCATGGCGCCTGGCGGCGTGCGGGCCGTGTTCCGCTTGGCTGGACCGGCGTGGTGGTGACATCATCACCCGAGCATCAGCGCGCATGACAGGGAAGAAGAGGAGGCGGGCTAAGGATGGAGGAGTGGTGCGGTGGTGCGGCCAAGGCATGAGCGCCATCTCCCATGAAGGTGCGACGGTGCGGGAACGCCGACGGCCTCCTCACCGAGGTCGAATGACCGCGCGAGAGATGACGACGAGCAAGAGGGGATCACGGCGGAGCTTTGGTGAAGGTGTAGTGCGCGCGTTTTGCGGTGGTGAGTCTTGCTGGAGCTTGCGAAGCTCACAGCGGCAATGGGGAGCGGTGGTTCCGCTGCTTCGGCTGCGGAGGAGAAGGGAGGAAGCGAAGAAATGAACTGAGGCACAGGGGGGCTCTCGGGGGCGTCTTTGCGGCTTGTCTTGGCGCTCTCAGGCCGGCGTGGCTCGGGTCGCCGCCAGCCGGCGTGACGACGCTGCGGCGCCACGCGTGCCGTCGAGTTCTGAATCGGTCGGGTCATTTGTAGGTGTCTGAACTTTCGTTTCAGCCACAATACCGACCGACAGTGAACTTCAACGATGATTATCTCCTAAACCGTGTTGATTTAGCTCGTGGTATAATTAACAAAGTTGTTCATCCATATGCGAACTACAATCTTTACAATTGGAGCTCGAGCTGTTTGGGCTTGGTTTGTGAGATACAAGGTGCTCCAAACATCGAGATCAAGAAACTGAAAATTGGTTTATGACTTAGAAAATTTTCGTGGTTTCAAAATAGATCTCAATTCTAACTTGTGGGGTCCTTTAGAGCATGTTGTGCACATTTTCAAGACTTGACTTCTAAACAAAGTTTGTTCCTTATATAATTCCCTACATCTTTGCTTTAGGTTGCTCAGACATGCAAACATCCTAAGCCACACTTTTTAAAACAGTCAAACACAGGAGCTTTAGGGGTCCAAATTGGTCAACCATGACTTGGAAACCTAATTAGGCAAAATGATCAACATGAACATTGTTCCTAATGACATTCTAAGTATAACTAAGTTACTTACACGCATTTCTAGCCACACCATGCATTGGTCACACAAGAATCAAGCAAGGTATGTACTGAAACAATGAAAAACACATGAAATGTTGCAACTGTTTCATAGTCATGTTTCACTTGTTTCATGATTGTGTTGCATAGCACTAACTAACCTTGTTTCACTAAGTGAGTGGCACATGTTGCACTTAAGCGTTGCACACTTTACATTTCATAAAGAACAACACACATGAAATCTACAACACGTTGCAATGTTTCGAATTTATGTTTCATGTGCTATAAGTTCACAAAGGGATGCATGATGCTCATGTTCATGAAATGCAGTGCAAATGTGGAAGCCAAACACCTGGGGTGTTACAGCCCTCCCCCCTTATAAAAATCTCGTCCCGAGATTTGAAAAGCGTACCATTGTTGATAGAATTCCTTATAACCATCCCTCAAATAATCTTCCCTTTCCCACGTTGCATCGCGTTCACTACCCTGATTACTCCACATGACTTTGTAGAACTTGACCACCCGACTCCGAGTCACTCGCTCACGAGTGTCAATCACTCGAACCGGCTTTTCTTCAAAAGTCAAATCAGATTCTAACGCGATATCCCCCAGTGGAACACGCTCTTCAGGGACACGAAGACATTTCTTCAACTGTGATACGTGAAAGACGTTGAAGATAGCACTCATCTCAGGGGGTAATTGAATCTTGTATGCTACCTTTCCACTTTGTCCAATGATTTGAAATGGGCCGACATATCTCGGCGCAAGCTTTCGCTTCACACCGAAGCGTTGGACACTTTTCATAGGTGAAACCTTCAGATAAACGAAGTCTCCAACTTCGAACTCAATAGGTTTTCTACGTCGATCAGCATAACTTTTCTGCCTAGCTTGTGCGGCGGCCATGTGAGTTTGGATAGTACGGACTTGTTCTTCGGCTTCTTGAACAAAATCAATTCCATAATATCTCCTTTCACCGGCTTCTACCCAGTTCAACGGGGTTCTACACTTCCGGCCATACAAAGCTTCAAACGGTGCCATCTTGATGCTTTCTTGATAACTATTATTGTACGAGAATTCAGCTAGGGGCAACCATTTTTCCCATGAACCCTTCGCTGAGATGACACAGGCTCTCAACATATCTTCTAAGATTTGATTCACCCGCTCAGTTTGTCCATTGGTTTGCGGATGATAGGCAGAACTTCTTACTAGCTTAGTTCCTAATAATCCATGTAAGTGCTCCCAAAAGCGAGCAGTGAACTGTGGTCCTCTATCAGATACAATAGTACGAGGGATTCCATGAAGACGGACTATCCGATTGAAGTACAACTCAAAGATAATCAATGGACGAAATCAATGCGACAGAATGAAGTGTGCGAGACTTAGTCGAGACGGTCTACAATCACCCAAATAGAGTTAAAATTCCTCTGAGTAGTAGGGAGTCCAACAATAAAATCCATACTTATCTCCTCCCATTTCCAACCCGGAATAGATAGTGGTGAAGTAATCCGCCCTTCATGTGTACAGCTTTAACTCGACAACAAGTGTCACACCTAGCCACATAAGCGGCTATCTCCTTCTTCATTTTAGTCCACCAATAACGAGGCTTCAAATCATGATACATTTTACTACTTTTGCGGGATGAATAGATAATTTAGAGGAATGTGCTTCAGATATGATTTGATCTCTAAGCTCTCTATCCTTCTAACCACTAACCTATCCTTGAACCATAACACGTCATTTTCATCTACCCAAAATGTTTGGTTTCTTGTTCTTTCATCTTGCGCTTGATGTGGAATACACCGGATCGGTCTTTTGTAGCTCAATAATTCTACTTTGCAGAGTACAAACCGATGGTGATGTTGTGAAGGATTGCAGGATGCATGAGCCGTGACAAATGACAATCGCCTTCAATCAAAGAGTGACAATGCGATTTCTCGCTCAAAGGCATCTGCAGCACGACGCTTTGCCTTGCCGGATGATAGTGCACTTGGAGATTATAATCCTTGATCAACTCAAGCCATCTTCGTTGACGCATATTCAACTCAGGTTGAGTGAAGATGTACTTAAGACTTTTGTGATCAGTGTAGATGTTGCACACATTACCAAGCAAATAATGTCTCCAGGCTTTCAAAGCATGAACAACTGCAGCGAGTTCTAAGTCATGCGTAGGATAATTCACCTCATGCTTCCGAAGTTGGCGAGAGGTATAAGCAATGACCCTACCCTCCTGCATAAGAACACCTCCTAAGCCAATGCCTGATGCATCACAATACACATCAAAAGGTTTCTCAATATCCGGTTGTGCCAAAACCGGAGCCGAAGTTAAAAGGGTCCGCAGGGTGTGAAAAGCCACATCACACTCGGAAGTCCAGACAAACCTCGTGTCTTTCTGCAGCAACCGAGTCATAGGCTTGGCTATTTTAGAGAAATCCGGGATGAAGCGACGATAATAGCCCGCCAAATCCAGAAAACTCCGAACCTCATGCACCGAAATGGGAGCCTTCCGATCTAACACTTCTTGCACCTTGGTGGGATCCACCATAATTCCACCATCGGACAACACATGCCCGAGAAACGGTACTTTACGAAGCCAAAATTCACATTTGCTGAACTTTGCATAAAGCTTGTGTTCACGCAGTCTAGTGAGAACCACTCGCAAATGTTCAACATGATCTTCTTCATTCTCAGAATAGACCAAGATATCATCTATAAATACCACCACAAATTTGTCCAACTCTGCATAAACACCAATTCATTAGATACATGAAATGTGCAGGGGCATTGGTCAATCCAAACGACATAACCAGATACTCATACAGACCATATCTTGTAGAGAATGCGGTTTTTGAGACATCCTCAGGCCGAATTTTGATTTGATGATAACCAGACCTCAAATCAATCTTGGAAAAGACTTTTGCTTTAGACAACTGATCAAACAAGATGTCTATCCGCCAGCAGAGGGTACTTGTTCTTAATTGTGACTGCATTCAAAGGCCTATAATCTACACACATGCGTAGTGACTGATCCTTCTTCTTCACAAAGATAGCTGGACACCCCCATGGCGATGAACTAGGACGGATAAGGCCTTTCTGTAGAAGTTCACTTAACTGGATCTTAAGTTCAGCTAGTTCGTTGGGAGGCATTCTATAAGGTCTTCTAGATATGGGTGCTGTACCAGGTAGCAACTCTATCTTGAACTCTACGTCCCGATCCGGAGGTAATCCAGGCAATTCCTCGGAAAAACATCGGAAAGGTCACACACTCCGGGATATTTGCCATAGCCTTTGCTTGCACCGCATTAGCCGCACAAGAAAGATTGATGTCCCTAGGTAGTTGCACCAGAAACCTTCACGAGTACTAGGATCTCTGAGCATGACTACTCTAGTCGATGTATCAATAAGCACCCCGTGCTTGCTCATCCAATTCATTCCCAATATCACATCGATACCCAGCCCCGGTAAAACTACCAGATCAACTTGATAACTTCGTCCCTCTATCTCAAGTTGTACGCCCCCTACTACGAGCTTGGTGGGGATGGTACCACTGGCAGCCCTAATACAATAACCCTCACCCTCAATAGTGTATGTTTTCTGCACAAACTTGGATGCAAATGCGGGACTAATAAAAGAATGTGAAGCACCCGAATCAAATAGTACAATCATGCGGTGTTGATCAACCGAAACTTACCGACAAAGGATCGCCTCCCTCAAGGAATATCAAAGCAACATTTGTATAGTTCACACAGCCACCTTGATTGAAATTCTTCTTAGAGTAAGGACACTTCCTCGCCCAATGGCGGTCTTGTTGCAATTCCAAATGGCATATTGCTTGGCGGAACATTGGAGCTTCCTTGACTGGTAGTGCCCTTTGGAAGAGCAACAGTAAAAGCCTTGCGAAATCCAGGTCCTCCCCGGATTCTTCTTCTGCGGTGGCGAAACTTAGCGGTGACGCGGGTGGACGGAATGGAGCCTTATGTGTGACGGGAGCCTTGGATTGTGAGGCACTTTCGCCTCATAGGCTCTTTTACGACTCTTTGAAGCAACATACACAAAGATTATTGTTCTCTTGGGCTAGAGCATCACTAACAAACTCATTGAAATGCGCACACTTGCAATTTCCCATGGTCTTCATAAGTTTGGGGCTCGGTCCCGCTTGAAACTTCTGCGATTTTCTTGGCATCGGTGTCCACAAACTCCGTGGCGTACCTTGCAAGGTTATTGAAAGCCTCTGCAGTATTCGTTCAAGCTCTTGTTCCCTTGGGTTAACTTCATAAACTCTGTATGCTTGATCGCCATGAGACCAGGAGGAATATAATTTCCCCTGAAAGCAGACTTGAACTGATCCCAAGTAATTTGGGCATTAGCGGGCATAGTGGACCGATGATGGCTCCACCAAATACCACCTGGCCCATACAACTGGTGAGATGCGTACTTAGTCTTCAAAGACTACCTCGGTCAAAGCGGGCGGCGGAACTTCTGCTTTCGAGTATTCAACCACTCATCGACTTGCGAGGCTCCTCACCTCCTTGAAGATCGAGGGTTTCGTGTCAAGGAAAGCCTTGAAATCACCGTATTGATTTGGTTCTCGGTCCTTGGCGGACATTCCGATCCTCACGGTTTGCCATCCGGCGCATAGCCTCAGCTAGCATCTTGTGACTTTCAACGATCGTCTGCATTAGCTCAGCCTAGTGTGGGTGGTGGTGGAGGAGGTGTTTGCTCCTCATCTCCATGGTTACGACATCATGATGACGAAGATTGTAAGCCATCTCGCAAAATGTATAGCCAATGAGCACCGATGATGTGAAAATTTGTAGATGAATTGTATAATTATGCCACACCGACTCCAATGGAGGAAATGAACTTATACTATCATAGAGGCACAATCATTCATCACAATCACACAACTTCTCAAGCGCATCAATTGACACATTAAGGCGATGAACTTAACCAAAGAATGAGATGGATAGCCCGCACAGCATTTTAACTTGTCAAAGGCTCACATAAGCGGAACATAACAGGTTCAATAGGTTACATCAAAGCCGAGGGTTCCAAACCGGCAAGAAAGATAATTTAAGGTTCGATATTACATCCCAACGATTAACTTATTACAAAGCTACTCGTTCATGCACGAGGATCAACAAAAGACTAGCTCCAGCCAGATTAGCTAAGTATTAAGCTAACTACGCATCGTCCTCCTCGAGTCGATGTCGAAGATCTCTCCTCCATCTTCATCACTAGCGAGGCTCTAACTCCTCATCTTCCTCCTCATCATGTGGAACGTCTTGGTCCATTAATCTCAACGTCATCACCTTCACCATGATGACACCGAACCCATCTCATCCTCATCGGTGGCGGGTGAGAGGTGAAGCCGATTGTGTAACAGTGAACCTCCTCATGAAGATTGTCATTGTACCTTCTGCCGCCAACCGGCTCGAGTTCTACATCGTCGCTCTCAAAGACATTCTCCTCGTGCGGGCTTCATTCCGTTGGTTCAACATGTGAACCAACATACGCTCCGATTGCGGTGAGCAGCAATCACAACTCTCTGAACCTCGAGTTCTCTTGATCCCGTTCTGCGTGACTTGCTCCAAACGCTGAATCAGATCCTCTCTCAAGATCACCCGGGCTAGCTCTCGCCTCGGCCTTTCCTCCTCAAGTAGGCTCGGGGCGGGGCTCACGAGGAGCTAAACGGTGACGAGGTGCCCCGCCTCCAGCCGGACTTACGAGCAAGTGCGTTTACGTGCGCGCCATCTCAGTAAGCAAAAGTTACAACGTAAGGGAGAATCATTTAAGGGATACGAAATTTAATTATTCGAGACCATCAATTTTAAAGGAGGAGAAATGCAAGAAATGCCATGTATGATTGAACATGATGCATGCACGATCCGTCGTCCTCACATACCTAAAATAAAATTTAAAGGCTAGCGAAATATACGGTGGCATACATACGTTCTCTCGTATCACGGTAGCTAGTCGATCTACAACGATACGTTGTTAGTGTACCGCAGAAAATTTCATTTCAGCCCAAGAATTCCCTAAAAAGGCATAAAAGCAAGCATTAAACTAAATACTTTCATACATACATCCCGGATGTATATACTCTAGTATCACAAACTACCCGACAGAGATACCCACAATTAAGTACTCTCATAGATACATGATTAAACATGTAGGTATGCGAGCAACCACAACTACTCTCCCTAGACCGACGCGTTGGGGCGGTCATGCTCTCACAACTCACCCTTACACAGGCGTGAGGCAAATGATCCAAACATTACCATTCAAGCGAATGGCACCCATGCAATAACACGCCGCATGGACAACGAAACTAGAAACAATCATTTCCCAAAGTTAGTAATTATATAAGCCACCTAAAATCCTTAAGTGGGCTACAAAGGATGTGATCACCGGGTACACTATAAAATTTCAGATTTTTGAACACTTACATATAACTATAAGTTATAAACCAGTTTTACGCAACAAAAGCTTTTGTTTTTAAATACCAGTATGACATGTTTAATGTTGAATCTAGCTCGATGCCACCGTCACACAGAACCGACCAATTTATAAGAGTACAAGTACGAAAACAATCGCCAAACGATCAAATTCTCGAACTTGCGCCCATATAAACCCGGTAGTCAACTGAAATCACGACGGATTTCAAACCAACTTGCATACAACCAAGATCACGATAATTCAACATAACATATCGTGCGTTACAACATTTCGCAGACGTTACGCAAATAGATTACATCAACACAGAGTCATCGTTATTACAAAACAAGTCTTGTAACATAGCGGAAGCAAATAGTTTAACTCACACACACGAGTTCAATACCATTACCAGGTTTGTTTGATCACATCCCACAAAAGCATTCGGTAAGATAAAAGGAGATCATGCCCGTGATCTAGTCTTACGTCACCGCCGGGTGGAGACAATACTTACGTAATCCACGATAGAGAAGGTCATCTGCAACAAGAGGGAATAAACCACGAGTGCGGGAATGTACTCACTAGACTTACCCGACGAAACCAAAATAAAAGACACCAAGGATCATGCATAGCTTTATTTAGTGGATCTGGTGACTCTTTCTTTTGCAAAAAAGCATATGTAATAATGATTAACTTTTATCCCGAACTAGCAAAGTGACTTTAAGCCATTAACTTTGTCATCTATATTAGCACCTGTACTAATCAACCACTTGATTAATATGCAAACATTAATAACCATAGCAGGTATAATTCTCGTCAACATTATCGTCATCATCATCATTATCCATTTAACCATATCGTTAAATTAATTGAATCTACGTTGCACGCTTTGCTCAAGTCAAGTTCTCACTATCTCGGGAGAGGCGGCGATTCAATCGATTCCTATCCAAATTGGAGGGTATTCCTAACACAAACCACGCTTCCCCCGTCGAGGTCGCAAAACAAGTCACCTTTGGTACAACTCGGGAGAAAAGTAACAAAAAGACGCGGGTCCGGGCCATGCATTCTCGAGAGAACCACTCTGCCAGAAGTGCGGGATCTCAAACCCCACTCCCCTTGGACTTATGCCAATGGCTCTCCGCACATCCTTACTACCTCCGAATGCATCCAACCCCCACGGTTCCCGGCTGAGTTGAGCTACTCGGCCCATGGTCGGAACGACTTATCCGACCAGCTAAGTGTTAGGCTGCGTTCAACATGACATGAGGACGTCTGGCAGTATCGGTCCTTAAACGACACGACGGAGTCACTATGTTCAAACCTACACAAGACTCCGCCCGGTCTTAATTCATTATTCACATGGTTCTTTCCACGATAGCAAATATAGCCAACCGTGATCCACCTCATCCTAAATCTCGCAGTGGCAGAAATCACCGACTTCTACCGCACTAAGCATGGCTAAGCATTTAACCCGTTCTGAACTTAAATAGGATTCGGTCGATATCTGGACAAGGAGGGATATATAATGCAGCAATTGGTTCCAACCAATTCCTATACTTAATGCATCATCAACAATAAAGATACTCAATATATTTGTAAAGACATGGGAGACTTATAATGCTCGGGGGCTTGCCTTTTCGTGAAAGAGGAAGGTCTGGTGATCGTGGCACTTTCGGGCAACTCCTCGGCGACGGCTGCTTCTTCGACTTCCTGCACCTCGGGCTCCTCCTCCTGGTTGGCTCCCTCGAACTCCAGCAACGTCACTCCCTCCGCACACCTATTGCATGAATCGCAAAGATAAATATCATGGATGCACATGTACGAATGTCAGGGATGCTCGGGGAATGCACATGTTCGCTGTAGTTTGCATATTTCAACTTAAGCCCTATTCAAATCACTTTACTTACCAAGTTTATACAACCTAATGTATAATTGCTCATCTTCAGTTAATGACCTAGCACCTGCACCTAAGCATATTCTCAAGTTAGGCTAACCTCCAAACAATTAACGATTACGTTGCAACACATTCAATCAAGCATGTGTATTTCAGCAATTGAAGACTATATATATCGGTACATTAAACTAGCCATAACTGGAGATGTATAATTCCAAATGACATGAAACAAGACAATCTGGAAAGCTTATGAAATTGTCTACAATTCATTTTTAGACCTCAAAGCATGATTCAAACCTTTACCAGGTCGAATTCATCAATCAACAGAAGTCTATCCACACAAGGCAGAGAATCAGCAAAAACTGCAACCTAACTTTAAACAGCTGTAGTTTCTAAACTACTGGGCCAAATGCCCTCAAATTTTGACAGGAGCTAGATACATAAGTTACCTACAACTTTTGTATTCAACACAAGCACAGAAAACCACATTATCATGGGGAACTTTCTGAAGTCCCCAGATCTGTCCAGAGGGACATAATGCCAACAAATAATTAGCAACTTATTATGTAAACATATAATTAGACAAAACCAACTTTACTATCTTATCACACATATCCTAAGAACACCAGAAAGTAGGATGTCCATTACCAAAACATTTCGTTTAATACCTTTCTTAATTTATTTAATTAATTAGGGAAATAGTAAACCTATATGAAAACTGCCCCATTAATTCTACAAAATTACAGTAGACACTACATACTCTAAGTAGACTACCATAAAAATTTCACACCATTTGAGCAAGTATAAAAGCCTACACAAAATGACAAGGCATAATGGCTTAAAATGGCATAATTAGGAAACCCTAATGAAAAGTGTCAAGCAACAGATTTCATATTTTTCCTAGCATCCTTAGGGTACTAGGATACTACCTACCAATTTTCATGGCCATTGGATTCATAAATAAATTACTAAAATTTACACAAGAATTACCCAATGATAAAAGGAAAATCTATAACTCAAAAACTACACATGCAATGACTCTCAAATTTTAACCAGAGCTTCTACTATACAAGACTAGCTCACCCACAAAATTTCATAATTTTTGGATCACAGAAACTCAAGATATGATTTAAACAAGTTTGCATGCATTCAAAAACACTTTTCAAGTTCCTATTTAATTCACCCAAAATTTCTACATAATATGCTCAAGATATATTTTTCTTAAATACTAGACCTAACAGTGAGTCTAACAAAATTGGAAGTACTCAATTTGGATCTACTAAACTCAAGATATGGATTTTACAACATTGCATTCAAATCTGTAAAACTGAACTATCTTTAAGAACAACAGACCAGCGACGTGTGGGACCCGGTGTCAATCGGCCACCCCACCGGTCAGCGGCAAAGCAAGAGAGGAGGCGGCGGCTGCGGCGTGGAAGACAGCGGAGCTTCGCCGACGGTGACCTCACCGGCGACGAGAACGGCACCAACGTGACCGCCTAGACCTCTGCGTCGATTGGCACCCTAACCGCAAACCCTACCGACCTCTAGGTACCCGGCCACGGCTTCGGCGGCTCGGCCATGGCGCCGCGGCGGCGCGTGGCGTGTTCCGCTTAGCTGGACCGGCGTGGGTGGTGACATCATCACCCGAGCATCGGCGCGCATGACGGGGAAGGCGAGGCGCGGGCTAAGGATGGAGGAGTGGTGCGGTGGTGCGGCAAGCATGATGGCGCCATCTCCGGCGAAGGTGCGACGGTGCGGGAACGCCGACAATGGCCTCACGAGGTCGAATGACCGCGCGGAGATGACGACGAGCAAGAGGGGATCACGGCGGAGCTTTGGTGAAGGTGTAGTGCGCGTTTTCGCGGTGGTGAGTGCGCGGGAGCTTGCCGAAGCTCACAGCGGCAATGGGGAGCGGTGGTTCCATTGCCTGCCATGCGGAGGAGAAGGAGAAGCGAAGAAATGAACTGAGGCACGGGGGGGCTCTCGGTGGCGTCTTTGCGGCTTGTCTTGGCGCTCTCGGGCCCGACGTGGCTGGCCGCTCAGGAGCCGGCGATGTGACGCTGGCGCCACGCGCCGTCGAGTTCTGAATCGGTCGGGTCCTTTGTAGGTGTCTCGAACTTTCGTTTCGCTTCGACAATACCGGTCGACAGGTGAACTTCAACGATGATTATCTCCTAAACCGTGTTGATTTAGCTCGTGGTATAATTAACAAAGTTGTTCATCCATATCACGAACTACAATCTTTACAATTGGAGCTCGAGCTGTTTGGGCTTGGTTTGTGAGATACAGTGCTCCAAACATCAGATCAAGAAACTGAAAATTGGTTTATGACTTAGAAAATTTTCAGGGTTTCAAAATAGATCTCAATTCTAACTTGTGGGGTCCTTTAGAGCATGTTGTGCACATTTTCAAGACTTGACTTCTAAACAAAGTTTGTTCCTTATATAATTCCCTACATCTTTGCTTTAGGTTGCTCAGACATGCAAACATCCTAAGCCACACTTTTTAAACAGTCAAACACAGGAGCTTTAGGGGTCCAAATTGGTCAACCATGACTTGGAAACCTAATTAGGCAAAATGATCAACATGAACATTGTTCCTAATGACATTCTAAGTATAACTAAGTTACTTACACGCATTTCTAGCCACACCATGCATTGGTCACACAAGAATCAAGCAAGGTATGTACTGAAACAATGAAAAACACATGAAATGTTGCAACTGTTTCATAGTCATGTTTCACTTGTTTCATGATTGTGTTGCATAGCACTAACTAACCTTGTTTCACTAAGTGAGTGGCACATGTTGCACTTAAGCGTTGCACACTTTACATTTCATAAAGAACAACACACATGAAATCTACAACACGTTGCAATGTTTCGAATTTATGTTGCATGTGCTATAAGTTCACAAAGGGATGCATGATGCTCATGTTCATGAAATGCAGTGCAAATGTGGAAGCCAAACACCTGGGGTGTTACAGAATCGCTCCATCCATTCACCACTACAGTTGCTGGGCGTGGGGCAGGAAGCCACGCCCGCACCACAGCCCAACCCGGTGCCTGCTCCACACCAACCACCTGTGCGTGAACACCTCGGGCCAAACCATGACGCTCGCAGCGTCATCAACAATCGACGCCATGCCCGTCATGATGATGACGTCCCTCGAGTGGCGGCAAGAGCAGGCGCCACGGGCCCCGGCCTGACCATCGAGGGATGCGGGGACACACACCCTAGGCATGACGGCTGATCGAACGACCGGAGCCCCAGCCCCGATGGCCTAGGGCCACGGGCCTTCGATCATCGCATCCAGAGAGCGTCGTTCCCACAGCGCTTCCGACCACCACCAATATCGCCAGATACACCAGGGAGACCAACCCCGGTATATGGCTCGAAGACTTCCGGCTCGCCTGCCGATCCGGAGGAGTGGATGATGACTACTTCATCATCCAGTACTTCCCCATCTGCGTGGGGGAGCATGTTCGAGCATGCTCGAATTCCTTCCGCCCGACAGCATCTGCGACTAGGCGGATCTCAAGAGGGTCTTCGTCGGCAATTTTCAGGGGACATATGTCTGTCCTATGAATTCTCGGGACCTCAAGAGCTGGCAGCAGGAGCCCAATGAGTCCCTACGAGATTACATCTGCAGGTTCTCAAAGCGGTGCAACTCCCTTCCTGATGTCGTCGACGTGGACATCATCATTGCGTTCCTCTCTAGGACAACCTGCAAGTCCTTGATCCACAAGCTTAGCTGTGTAAAGCCCCGTACCACCCATGACCTGCTTGACATCGCCACGAACCATGTCTCTGACGAGGAGGTGGTCGGGGCGGTCTTCAGCGGCGGTCGGGATAGGGGCAAGGCCAAACGCGAGGACCAAGACAAGGGCCCCTCTACACAAAAGGGGAAGAAGAGCAAGAAGGATCGGCGCCGACCGACCAACCCAGCCTTGGTCGCCGCAGCCGATCGTGCTGGCAAGTAGCCCCAGCAGGGCCAGCCCGACCACTTTGACAAGCTCATGGAGAGTCCATGCACCAACCACGCCTACCCCGTGAAGTACCTCTACGAGGACTGTGAGCTCCTCAAGCGCTTTCTGCGGCACGTCGGCAAGCCAAAGGAAGGGAAAGGCAAGGAGGAGGCGGCTAAGAAAGGAGGCACGGCGGGCAAGGATGATGACGGCTTCCTCGACCCCGAGGAATGCCTCATGATCTTTGGGGGATCCGATGCCATCCACTCCAAGCACCAGCACAAGGTACGCTACAGAGAGGCATGCACCGCCGAATCGGCCATCCCCTCTTTCCTTAGCTGGTCGGACTCCCTGATCACTTTTGATCGGAGAGACCATCCTTCCCACGTCGCTCGACCGGGTTGCTACCTGCTCATCGTCAACTCCATCGTCAGCAAGAAGCGCCTCACCAAGGTACTGATGGACGGAGGCAGTGGCCTCAACATTCTCTATGACAACACCCTCGACGCCATGCGCATCCCCCGGTCGGAGTTTCGTCCAGTGAGCTCTCCCTTCCACGGCGTGACCCCGGGGACATAGGCGTACCCGCTCGGGCAGATTGACCTGTCCGTCATGTTCGACGACCGGGCCAACTTCCGCTCGGAGGTGGTGGACTTTCTAGGGTCCTACCACGCCATCTTGGGGCGATCATGCTACGCCAAGTTCATGGCGATCCCCACCTACACCTATCTCAAGTTGAAGATGCCGGGACCGAGCGACGTCATCACCATGGGTAGCACCTTTTCGCACGCCTACACGTGCGGCCACGAGCATTACGAGCTCGCCACTACCGTCATCAACTCCACCGAGCTCCTGGAGCTCAAGAATTCTTCGACTCCAGTAGTCCCAGACTGCAATGAGCCAACCTCCTTGACTGTCTTCCATCCGACCGAGGAAACCAAGGCGGTGGGGATCGACCCCACCGACCCTACCAAGATGGTGCGGATTAGGACCAAGCTCCCGGCCAAATAGGAGAGGGAGCTCACCGACTTCCTACGTGCCAATCACGATGTCTTTGCGTGGAAACCTTTTGACATGCCAGGCATACCAAGGGAGGTCACCGAGCATGCACTATGCCTCATCCCAGGCTCAAAGCCCGCCAAGCAACGCCTACGTCGCTTTGACGATGAGAGGTGTAGGGCCATAGGCGAGGAGATCGTCAAACTCCTAGCAGCTGGATTCATCAAAGAGGTATACCACTCTAACTGGCTAGCCAATCCCGTTCTTATTAAAAAGAAGACTAGGAAATGGAGAATATGTGTTGATTATACTGGCCTAGGACCATTTTTCTGTGCCACGCATAGACCAGATAATCTACTCCACCTCAGGATGCGAAATCCTCTCCTTTCTGGATACTTACTCTGGCTATCACCAGATCACGATGAAAGAGTCTGACCAGGTCGCGACTTCGTTCATCACCCCGTATGGTTCGTACTGTTACGTAACCATGCCTTTTGGTTTGAAGAACGCTGGCGCCACCTATCAACGGTGCATGCAGTGGTGCTTTGCCGACCAAATCGACCCGCCCGACCAGCCTGGCCAAGTCGAGCGGCCGAAACCAATAATCGTCGTCTATGTAGATGACATAGTGGCGAAAACGGCTCAAGCTAGCGACCTGATCGCAAACTTGGCCACAACATTCGTGAACCTCCGAAGGTTCAGCGTCAAATTGAATCCTGAAAAATGTGTTTTCGGGATTCCGAAGGGGAAGCTGCTCGGATACATCGTGTCTGAGCGCGACATCGAAGCCAATCCTGAAAAAATCACTGCCATCTCCAACATGGACCCTATACGCAACGTCAAGGGCGTACAGAGGCTCACCGACTATTTGGCCGCCCTGAGTCGGTTCCTCTCCCGGTTAGGCGAATGGGGGATGCCTCTCTACAAACTTCTTAAGAAGACAGATGTATTCGTCTAGACAGAGGAGGCACAGCAGGCTTTGGAAAGCCTAAAAGCATCATTGACATCGGCCCCAATCCTCGTCGCTCCCGAACAGGGAGAATCCCTCCTCCTCTACATCATGGCAAGCAACCATGTTGTAAGCGTAGCCCTCGTCGTCGAGAGGGAGGAGCTGGGACACCCCCTGAAGGTCTAACGACTGGTATACTTTGTCGGTGAGGTACTCTCCGACGCCAAGGTTTGATACCCCCAAGTGCAGAAGCTTCTATACGCCGTGCTGATGGTGACTTGGAAGCTCCTACATTACTTCACCGACCACGAAGTCATGGTCGTCACTTCATACCCACTGGGAGACATCGTCCGCAACCGTGACACCACGGGATGGATCTCCAAGTGGGCTCTCGAGCTCATGGGACACGACATCAGGTATATCCCTCGCACCGCTATTAAGTCTCAGGCTCTCGCCGACTTCATCGCTGAATGGACGGAAGTTCAGCTCCCGACCGTGGACGTCACCCATGAGTACTGGACGATGTACTTCGACGGGTCGGTCATGGCACCCGGCTCGGGGGCTAGAGTGATTCTGATCTCCCGGATGGGAGCAGGCTCCGCTACGTGATCCGTCTCCATTTTTCAGCCTCAAACAATGCCGCGGAGTACGAGACCCTCATCAACGGAATGCGCATCACCGTCGAGCTCAGCGCCACGCGGCTGTATGTCCGTGGCAATTCGGAGTTGATCATCGACCAAGTCATGAAGGAGTCATCCTGCAAGAGCCCTCTCATGGCAGCATACTGCTAGGAGGTGCACAAGCTCGAGGACAAGTTCCGAGGGATCGAACTGCATCATGTCTCCCAAAAGGACAACGATGTCGCCGACTTCCTCGCAAAATTGGCTGCCAAATGGGTGTCGTCTCTAGATGGGGTCTTCATCAACGATCTCCATGAGCTGTCTGCCCGCGTTTTGGTGGATCCGATCTAGATGCACTCCAACACCAATCTGGCGTGTGGGGCCCCGACCTCCTGACGTACCTCGACCCCGACCAAGTGCTCGGGGGCTCCGACCTTGGCGCCTCCATGGCAATGTTGCCATGATGGCACTCGATCCAGTCGACTGGAGAGCAGCACTGCTCGCCTACCTCCTCGAGGAGGTTCTCCCACCGAAAAGGACTAAAACGCGATGAATCGCTCGATGCGTCAAGACGTTCGTTGTAACAGAACCGACCAAATCATAAGAACGTAAGTACAAAAACAATCACCGAAGCGATCAAATTCCTGTACTTAAGCTCCCATAATCCCGGTAGTCCGGAAATCACGAAGGATTTCAACCAACTCTCGACATACAAACCAAGATCGTAATGATTCAACACAACACATCATTCGTTACAACATTTCACAAGTAGCATTCGGATTACATCCATCAGAGTTCAAATAAAATATTACAAACCAAGTTTGAATGCGCGGAAGCAACATAGTTTAGTACTTAACTCCATAGTTTCAAATACATTGCCAGATCAGAGTCATGTCCCACAAAAGCATTATCGTGTGCGAGAACTAGTAGAGACCGCGCCCAACGGTCTAGTCTTCATCCCAAAGAGGAGAAGGCGTGACTTGCGACAACCAAAGAAGAACTGGTCATCTCGCAATGTGGGAAATAAACCACGAGTACGAGAAGGTACTCAACCAGACTTACCGACAAAAATCGAAATAAAGACACCAAGGATCATGCAAGGCTTTTCGTGTGGGCTAGCTTGACTCGGTTGCATAAAAGAGCTTATGAGTATAGTAATCAATTTAAACTTATTACCAAGCTTATCATTACTTACTTCGCCCACTAGATTAGCACTTTGTACTAGAGCACTCACTTATTAGGAGCAAACAATATTAACCATAGCAGTATATAATAAGGTCATCATCATCATATCATCATTTCCGAACCATTAAGATATTAAGTGTATCTACATTGGAGATAAGCCCGTCAAGTTCTCACTAACCGGGAGAGCGGCGATTCAAATCGAATTACAACTCAGGTGAGGGGTATTCCTAACTCTCACCTGGCATACTTTGCAAGGGTAGCCGTGGTCACCTTTGGAACATCTCAGGAACCAAATTCACGGGTTCGATCAACCAACACTCTCGGGGATTACCCTTACGCCAGGGGCGATCGGGACTTTTAAATCACCTACCCTTGGACTCACGCCTCGGCTCCCTTCCGAGGCGCACTTTATACTTATCGACTCCCGGCCGAGGTGAGCTACTCGGCCATGCGGTCGGTCATCGGACACTGACCAACTAAGAGAGAGCATGCGTTCAAGATGAACAGAAAGGCTCCAAGAATCGGTCCTTAAGCGACACGACGGAGTCACTACAAACCGGCAAGCCTCCGTCCGGTCTTCATTTCAAATTAAGACCGGTTCTTTTCCACGATAGCAAATATAACCAACCGTGCCACATGTATCTTCCTATATCTCGCGGTGACAGAAATCACCCGACTTCTACCGCGCGTTAAACTGGGGCTAAGCACTACTCGAGCTGAGCTACATAGGATTGGGTAACAATATATGGACAAGGAATGGGTAACCAATGCACAGAAGTGTGTTTGCATCCAACACCTAAACTTAATGCAACAATATATGTAATAATAATATCAGAATCGCAGTTCGGAAAATAGGAGGCTTAATATGCTCCGGCTTGCCTTTCACAAAGTTGAAAGGACGGTGGTCAGGGCACTCAACGGCGACCTCGTCTGGCACTTCTCCTGAATGTTGCTCCTCCTGAATCTCTGGCGTCGGCTGCCGCTGCTCGCTCGGTTCCTCGAATTCCAGCAGGGTTACTCCTTCCGGTACACCTATTGCATGCCGATGCACAAGATAAATATCATGGATGCATAAGGAATGACATGATGCTCATGATGAATGAATCACAATGGGTGTTTATGAAAACATCATTTGGACACTCGCTCTCTAGAGTAATTAGCTCTATTCAAATCACTTTAAGCATGTATCCAACTTAACTTAAATAACAAGAGCAACTTACCTAACTTGCATAACCTAAGATAAAGATGCTCATCTTCAGTTAAAGGCCTAACACCTAGGAACAGTACCATGAACTTAGAATAGTAAAGACATACTTAAAATAACAGTTAAAGCTTCATATGCAACAAGTAGTAACTTAATTCTATCATAACCAGAGTTCTATAACTCCAAATGACTTGCAAGAGGATATTCTGGAAAGCTTATGAAATTCTCTACAATTCACTTGTAAACATCAAAGCATGATTCTGAAGTTAACCAAATCAAATTCCAGTAGACCTAGAATCTGTCCAGAATGACGGGGTTGCTAACTTAATTATTTAATGATGGTGCAAAAGCCTAATTTGACCAAACCAAGTTTACCAACTTGTTTTTCATATCTAAGAAACATCAGAAAGTATAGTGCTAACTTCTAAATAAATTATTTAATATCCTTTTCCAATTTATTTAGTTAATTAGGTGATTTAAGCAATATATAGTAAAACTATTCATAAAAATCTACAAAAATTACAGTAGCTATCTCATGCTGCACATAGACTACCACAAAAATTTCAAAGCCATTGGACCAACATAACTTGCTGTATCCAAAATAACAGATGACATGTCTATTTCTAGCATAATTAGGAAACCTTATTAAAAAGTGTCAAGCAACAGATTTCCCATTTTTCCTAGCATCCTTCTAGCATAAGAATAGCACCCATAAAATTTCACCTTCACTGGATCTATAGAAAAATTATGAAAATTCACACAAGATCCACCTATTAATAAAAGGAAATTCTATAACTTAAAAACTACACATGCACTAGCTCTGAAATTTTTACCAGAGCTTCTAATAAACCAAAATAGAGGACCCACAAAATTTCATAATTTTTGGACCACAGAAACTCAAGATAAAATTCAAACAAGTTTGCATGCTTCTAAAAACACATTTCAAACTCCTTTTTAATTCATCCAATTTTTCTAAAACATGTGCTCATATACTATTTTTGTTAAATACTAGACAATACTAGGAACTCAACAAAATTAGAACCATGGCATTTGGATCTATATACTAAGAAATACGGATTTTTGAATCATGCACAAAATTCTGTGAAAACAAAATAAACAAATTAATTAAGAAAACCTAACAGCTACCGGTGGGTCGGCCCAAGGCACGGCCTGCACCACGAGCGCACAAGCAAGGCCCAAGACGCGCATACCATGGCCCAACACACAGCGCGACCCAAAGACACGTGGCCTCACGCTGGGCTCCCGCCTCTGGCCACCGACGACAGGGGAGGACCCAGCAAGTCGTGACAGACAGGCGAGGAGGAGAAGGGGACGGCGGCAAAGCTCGTTGTCGGGAGCTTCTCCGGCGAAGGCAAGGGTGTCTACGTGCTCGCCTCATCCTAGCGGACCTAGGGGAGCCCTTAGTCGTAGCTATAGACGCCGCTAGCAGGGGTGTCGATGGCCACGGCGGTGCTCTCCACAAGCACGGCGGCCCAAGCTGGTTAAGCCAAGCGTCTCGGCCCTCATGGCCGACTCTAAGAGTTTCGAAGGGTTCACGAGAATCTAGCGCAAGGGGAGAAAGGGATGGAAGGGGCTCGAGCAAAGCACGGCCACGCAGCTGCGCAGCGGCGGCAACGGTCATCATGGCGACCGGTGGAGCCGCCGACGCGTGAGAAGCTCTACACTGGGCGAAAATGGAGTGGCCGTGGTGTTGCAGGCGTAGAGCGGTTCACGGCGGGGCTGTGGCTTGGATGAATCGGTTAATGGAGCTCGGTGATGTGGGATTTGGCTTGGCGGTGTCACGGTGTTCCGGTCGCCGTCTGCGAGAGAAGGAGAAAGGAAAAGCAAATGGCGCGGCGAGTGCGATCGGGCGGCGCTGGTGGCTTCAAAGCGGCAGGCTGCGCGACGCCAGACATCCACGCGCGTGGCTGCTGCGACGAAGGCCGGCGATGAGTGGTGGACACGCGGCGTCAAGACTTCTGCGTCGGTCGGCCACGGCGATGAGCGTTTTTCGAAACGCTATGATTCGCATCTCGACGAACGTGGATCGTCGGCGACACTTCAACGCGTCAACACTGCTAATCCGTGGATCGTTTGCAAAAATAGTGTACATGACAATTGTAGGCCTATCATTCCTCTACCATTTTGCTTCAAGGACCATTCCCTAATTCGCCATGGATCAGAAGTTACGTCAAGGCAAAGTTGGCTTGATCCAACTGAAATGCACCATGACTTAGAATATTTTTCTAAGTGTTGAAAACAACATGTATTTCTAACTTGTGGACCATGTTTGACCATGTTCTAGACCTTTTCATGAGTTGACCATAAAACAACTTTTGTTCCTTGATAAATTAGCTACAACTTTTGTAAAGAGGGCACAGCCATGCAAAGCTTCTAAGTTGGACTTTTGAATCAGTCAAACGAGGGCACTCCATGGGTCAAATTAAGTCAAACTTGCACTTGAGGGCATTTTGGTCATTTTGGTCTACATGAACAATGTTCCAACAAGTAAACTAAGTATAGTTAAGGTGTATTAGACCATGATCACCCATTTTACAAAGTTGTTACACCACTTCTACTGATCACATGTGATAAAGAAAGTAAAACAAGCAATTCATACATATGTTTCAATACAATGTTTCACATGTTGCATGACCTTGTTGTTACCCTATACTTGTCACATTACTACCATGTTGCCATGCTTCAAGACATGGGAATTTCATGTTTCATTGATATGTTGCACTACTACCATTCACAAGCAATCTAGTACGAAACAAACAGAATATGCGAATGTTTCATATGTATGTTTCAGGGAAAATGACATGATGAGATAAATGATGCACATGTTTATGAGACAAAATGCAATTAGTAGAAGCCAAACACCGAGGGTGTTACAGCCCTCCCCCCTTAGAAAAATCTCGTCCCGAGATTTGGAAAGCGTACCAATCAGTATAGAAAGCTGGATAGTTTTCCTTTAAATAATCTTCCCGTTCCCAGGTTGCATCCCGTTCACTATGATTACTCCAAACTACCTTGTATAACTTAACCACTCGTGTACGAGTCACTCTTTCTTGTGTATCCAGAACTTGCACGAGTTTTTCCTCATAAGAAAGATCAGATTTCAAGTTGACTTTTCTTGCTGCTATTCTTTCCTCGGGAATACGAAGACACTTCTTCAGCTGGGACACATGGAATACCGGAAATATAGCTCCCATCTCACGGGGTAGATCGAGTTTATAGGCTACTCTTCCACTTTTCTCGATAATGTGGTAGGGTCCAACATATCGAGGCTCAAGCTTCCTTTTAATTCCAAAACGCTTGACTCCTTTCATAGGGGATACCTTCAGATAAACATGATCACCTACTTCAAACTCAATAGGTTTCCTTCTCTTGTCAGCATAGCTCTTTTGTCTAGCCTGTGCGGCAGTCATATTCTTTTGTATAGTTCGGACTTGCTCTTCAGCTTCTTTTACAAAGTCAATACCATAGAATCTTCTTTCCCCGGGTTCCACCCAGTTCAAAGGAGTTCTACACTTGCGGCCATAAAGAGCTTCAAAAGGAGCCATTTTGATACTCTCTTGATAACTGTTGTTATAAGAGAATTCAGCGAGAGGTAACCAGTCTTCCCAAGAGCCTTTGGAAGAAATAAGACAAGCCCTAAGCATGTCCTCAAGAATTTGATTAACACGCTCAGTCTGTCCTGATGTTTGCGGATGATAGGCAGAACTGCGGATTAGATGAGTGCCAAGATTTTGATGTAAGCACTCCCAAAAGCGAGCCGTGAACTGAGGTCCTCTATCAGAAACAATGGATTTGGGTACACCATGGAGACGTACCACTTGTTGAAAATAAATCTCAGCATAATTGTGAGGATGATAGGTAGACTTGACCGGAATAAAGTGAGTAGATTTAGTTAGACGATCTACGATAACCCAGATAGAATCACAACCCTTGTTGGTAGTGGGTAATCCAACAATAAAATCCATGCTAATCTCTTCCCACTTCCAGCCAGGAATAGAGAGTGGCTGCAACAGTCCGGGCCTTATGTGAATAGCCTTGACTCTGCAACAGTTATCACACCTTGCCACGTAAGCTGCGATCTCTTTCTTCATCTTGGTCCACCAATAATACAGCTTGAGATCTTGATACATTTTACTACTACCAGGATGGATGGACAACTTAGAAGAATGGGCTTCAGCCATAATTTGATTTCTAAGTTCTTTATCTTTGGGTACCACAAGTCTATCATTAAACCAGAGAATTCCCTTGTCATCGACCTTAAAGTGCTTGGAGTACTCAGGGTTTATCCCACCATGTTGCAGGTGAAGTTCTTGGCCTGTGAAGATGGTGGCTAACCGCCGATGGGCTCGGTGATTCTATAGTTACTTCTCATCTATATGCTTTTATCGGATGATGTCACTTATGCTAGCAATGTATTTGGAACATATATTAATGTAATCTTTTGAAAGCTATGTTGTTTTCACTAATCGGTTTTGAAACCCAAACTTGTACTATTATTTTTGAATTCATTTGTAATATTATTTTCCGCTGCAACCCTGCATATGTGATGTGTATTTGCTTAATCAAGCGATCTTGGTTGTGATGTTGATTTACCGAGGTCTTTTGGGACACTCGACGGACTACCGGGTTTATATGAGTGAAAGTATGTGTGTGTCAACGTGTTAGCGGGGACAGCCGTACTTGATCTTGTATAAATTGGGCGGTTCTGTTACATTCATCGTCATCGGTGACGAACTTTACAAGTGGAGTCCATCGGGAGTACTCATGAAGTGCATCTCGACCGACCAAGGGAAATAGCTCCTCCTCGAGGTCCATGCCAGAATCTGCGGACTTCATGTGGCCCCAAGGTCGCTGATAGGGAAAGCCTTTCGCCAAGGTTTTTACTGGCCCACTGCGCTGCGAGATGCAGAGGAGGTTGTCCACAGGTGTGAAGGATGCATGTTCTATGCTCAGCAAACTCATTTGCCGGCACAGGAACTTCATACCATCCCCATCACCTGGCCATTCGTGGTCTAGGGCCTCGACATGGTCAGACCCCTCAAAAAGGTCCCGGACGGCTTCACTCACCTGCTCGTAGCAGTGGACAAATTCACTAAGTGGATAGAGGCGAAGCCCATCACCGATATCCGCTCAGAAGAGGAGGTCAAGTTCTTCCTCGACATCATCTATCGGTTTGGCATTCCAAACTATGTCATCACCGACCATGGAACAAACTTCACCGGGAAGAAGTTCCTGGACTTCTATGACGGATACGGCATCAGGATCAATTAGGCCTCGGTCGGACACCCGCGTACCAACGGTCAGGTCGAGCGGGCCAATGGCATGGTCCTCAAGGACTCAAGCCCCGCATCTTCGACCTACTAAAAAAGTATGTTAGGCAATGGTTTGCAGAGGTCCCAGCGATCCTCTGAAGCCTAAGAACGACCCCAAACTGATCCATGGGGTTCACCCCTTTCTTCCTCGCACACGGAGCCGAAGCGGTGTTGCCCTTCGACCTCGATCACGGCGCCTCGAGAATAAAGGCCTTCGACCAAGACCGAGCCATGGAGGCTCAATAGGATGTGGTTGACCTGCTTGAGGAGGCTCGTGAGATGACCGTCATCCGCTCTGCTCGATACCAGCAAACTCTCCGCAGGTACCATGAAAGAAAAATCAGGGGAAGGATCCTTGAGGTCGGTGATATTGTACTCCGAAGGTCCTAGTTGACCAAAGAGAAGCATAAACTCTCTCCATCATGGAAAGGACCCCACACGGTGACCGAGGTGATCTGACCGGGCGCCTACCGGCTGAAGGACGACAACGGCAACGTTCTCACCAACACATGGAAAATCCAGCAGTTATGTCGTTTCTTCCCCTAAAGCTTGGTCTTACCTTTTCTTTTCATTCAATGTTTGCTCCTACAACACCATAGCCCGAGCACTCTCGTCCTGGGTTGCTCGGGGGCTCCACAGGGGTGCGATACCACCCTCCTTTTTTACTATCATGTAGTAATATTTTTCGCCCAAACGAAAGGGCATCGACCAAACGAAAGGGCATTTTGTTCCTTTAATTACCATACGTAACTTACATTTTAACCTCCCAACCAATCACACCCCACCACGACCTACGGTTACGAGTAGCTAAGCCTCACGGGCCATGCCCGGGTTCTTAAGGTTGCAGCCTATGGGTCAACGGGCAGGTGCGAAAAAGAAAGGACAAAAAACAAAGCTACGCTAGGGTGAAAACAAGGTCGGATAGGACAAGCTTCCCCTCACGAGTGATTTCATCACAAAACGAACTTAAAATATTCACGAATGTAAAACTGTTCACATGGGGCTCCCCCACGAACTCGTCTTTTTACATGAACTGACTATTTCTACTATAACCCTATTATGGTCCTCCGGCGGCATCGGCTGACGGTACGGGCGACGAGGACAAAGGCGGCACGCTTCCGGTCAGGACGACGTTCGGCTCTATTGGGGGCGGGATGACGCTCGCCTCCAACCTGGTCTCCACTCCCTCCACAGGTTGGACGACATCTTACCGGCGCACGTCTTCAGCCACGCTCGAACGGTGAGCCTCCATCACCCACTGCTCGATGACATGCTCGGCGACCATCTGTGCATATGGCACCAAACTCTCCCCCAGCGCATGGATTTCGTCTGTGCTCCACCCGTCGACATACCCTCTGCAGATGGCCGCGAAGTCCAGATGGGGGTGCTGGGTCGCCACCGAGGTCAACACCCCTGACGTCTCGTAGAACATGTCGTCGGAGATGAGCGCCCAAACTTCGTTCGGGACCTCCGCCAGCTGGACGACGGGCGTACTGGTGCTCGGTCCCAACCTGAACACCTCAGAGATGACCACCTGCGCGATGTTGTGAATCTGGTCGAGCTATCCCTTGAGAGCGCGCCGCTCCTCAAGGGACTAGGCTAGCGCCTCTGTGCCCCGACCGACCACCGCTTTGGCCGTCTCTAGCTCTTGCTCTAGAGAGCCGATCTTTCCACCTAGTTCTAGAAAAAGACGACAAATTCAAAAGGAAAGGAAAGGAAAACTCAAGGCATCAACCGAAGGCGGAACATATACATACCAAAACGGGCGATTTCGAGAATGGAGAGCCCTTCCTCTTGTCGGGTCACCCTCTCGAGCAGTCGAGCGTTCGACTCCTCTGCCACGAGCATCTGCCCCCGGAGCGTAACCACTTCTTGTTCAGTGTCCGACCAGGCCTTCCGCTCCACCTCCAGAGCCTCCAAGGACTTTTGAAGCCCTGCCTCGATCTCCGCCAGGTGGACCTTCGCCACGACAAGTTTCTGCTCGGCAGCAGTTGCCCGCTCAACCACACGCAATTCTGCCGCCCGTGCTCCCGTCGCCTCGGCCACCCGGTCTAGGGACTCATGACGGGTAGATTCCAGCTAGTGCCTGAGCTTGTCGACCCGCTGTGACGCCGTTGCTTCCTGCTCCATCCGACCGTGCTCATCCCAAAGAAATCGGGATTTACGAATCGACATCATCTCTAAGTCCTGTGAGGCAAGAAGCAGACATGCTAAGACAACCATTGAAAGGCCAAGGAGTCAAGGACAACATAAAAAACATAGAGAGCTTACCTCTGTGACACGTGGCAGGTCGACTGTCATGGCCTGATGGACGAGCTCAACCCTCTCTAAGGCCTCCTTGAGACTCGCCTTGGTATGGGCGAGATCAGACTCCATCGATAGTCCTCTCTCCCCAAGCAAGTGCCAGAGCTTCACCTCCTCGTCACGGAGGATGAACCGGGCCTTTCCCGCCTCGCCAGGGCAAGGCCACACCAGCTCGCAGGTCACCCGCGACCCGCTGGAAGATTCAACCATCGCAATATTATATGACGACCGGGTCATCACCAGCTCCCAGGATGGCAGAATGGCCGACGGCTCCACCCGGTGTCTTCCTCACTGGAGAAAGGGATATCCACCGCTAGGACTCCATGGCCCACCGGCCGATGTGGGTGCACTACCTCCGGCCTGGCCGTGGCTCCTCTGGACCCCTCCAGCTCCGACCAGGCGGGCGAATCGTGCGCTTCTCCACCGGGCGAGGCAGGGAGCCCGGTTTCCCTCCTTTCCCCCTCTGCAGCCGTTGGGGTAGGGACCACGAGAGTCAGCTCCAACTCGACCTCCGCCATCACCACGGGGATCGCCTCCATCACCGCCGCCGTACTCGCGACCGGCCAGGAAGACACAACCCCTAGTAAGGAAGGTCGCGCCGTCGCTAGCCTCCTTCCTCCGACGCTCGTCGCGACCCGCTGTAGGCTGGGTCTCCACTCTTCTCGCACGTGAGGTGGGAAGATTCCTAGTCCCGCCAATCCCTGGCTGCTATCAAACGAGCGCAGGTTAGTCACACTCAAAAACTCAACTATGAAAATAGGAGGGAGTATGAATGCATACCTAGACAACAGCGGCAGAGCCCTGAAGCCCCGACCAGCTGACGACGAACTGACCGGACGAGGACCGCTCGTAGTTCGCGACCCGTGCCCCCTTGTATCGGCCGAGGAAGCAATCGACCCGGCCAGTCCCCGATTAGCCCGCGAACGGCTGCGATCGCCAGCTTGTGGCAAAACCACCGGAGCAACAGGCGGGGCACCTCCCCGTTGAGGGTCGCGCACACACATCGACCCCGATGACACAGGGGAACGATCACACACCCCAACTGACCGGCGTGCCCCACCACACTCGGTGTAGGGGGGCGCAAAGCCGCCGATGCCTACGAAGGGCGCGGAGACCGTGCCCACTTCGCCTCTCGTTCGAGGGCAGTTTCTTCGCTCGCGGTGCGCTTCCTTGACTCAGGAATGTCGCCGCGCATGTCCGTATCAAGCCCACTACCGACGGATGTGGCCGCGGGCTCACAGTGCTCCACCGAGGTAACAACAGCGCCCCTGTCTTCTTCGTCCTCAGAGGCACTCGCATCGCCACCCCTCTCCGTGGGCTCCTCCGACTCGAGCTCTGCCTCCACGTCGCTCCGGCTCTCGTCCCCCCAGACCCGCTGGTTGATCTCCTCCTTTTCGAACCTCCTTCGGGCCTTCTCAGCTTTCTTCTTTTTCTTGGCAAGCGCCGTCTCCCTCTGGGTAGCTTACCGAGCTGCGCCCTCTGGCTCCCTCGAAAAATGCGATCGGGATTTATAGCCCGCGAGTCCCTTCGAAACGGACAACTCAAGATCAATCAAAACATCAAAATAAGGAGGATAAGGTCATAGGAAAGAAGCATACCAAATTGGACAGGTTCACGACGTGAAGAGGTCCTGGCGTCCCTTCAAGGTAGTCTTTATCCCTCAACTACAGCATCTGATCGAGCCGACTCTAGACTTCATCCTTCGGCAGCTCCTCCGGCGACGCGCGGTTGGGATCCATTGGGCTAGAGTACTCCCACATCGGTCGTGTTCTCTCCGCCAACGGGGAGACCTGACGACGGAAGAAGGTATGGAAGACCCGCAACCCGTCGAGGCCACGCTGCACAAGCCTCTGAAGCTCCGTCTCGATAACCTCCAGCTTGTTCTGCCGACCAGCGGGACCCCACGACCAGCTTTCCCTCCTCTCCGGCCTCTTTCCGGTGAACGTCGGGAATGACGTCGTCGTCTGGTTCCTGATGTAGAACCACTCACCGTGCCACCCCTGGTTGGAATCACAGGGGAAGTACGTAGGGTAGGGGGATGACGGCTTCGACTTCTTCTGCAAGAAGAATTCCCCAACTGACGCGATTCTGGGCGGCTTCCCCTCGAACAGGGCTTGCCCACTGAAGATCCGCTGGAAGAAGTCCACGTGTGGCTCCATCCTGAAGAAGGCCTTGCAGACGGTGATGAAGCCGATGATGTGCAGCACCCCAGTCGAGTTGAGGTGCTGCAACTTCAGACCCCACTCAATGAGGAGCTCGCGCAGGAACCAGTGCGTGGGATACCTGAGCCCGCGCTCGTGGAAGGCGAGGAAGGATACGACCTCATCGGCCTGGGGGTGCGGAAAAACCTCCCTCGATGCAGGAGCTCTCCAATGCGCCACCTCCTTCGACGAGAGCAGCCCCTTCTCGGCGAAGGCGGCCAACACCTCTTCATCCACGCTGGAAGGCCTCCAGTTCGACATCGCACCTCGGATTTACGGACGAATCTGTGAGTTTCTTTTCTCTCCCTTGCTTTGCCCTCCTCTCTCCTAAAAACTGCCACGGCACACGAACAGGCTTGGCGAAAAGGAGGAAGGAGAAGAGGCGACGGTTGAAGAAAGGTGAAAGAATGGGAGGAAAACCCTCCCCTTCCCCGTATTTAATGCGGGAAGGCACGCGACGGGACGTGGCCCCTGGCTGATGGGACGCGCCCTGTCCAGCGAAATGTCACCTGGTTAACGGGACGTGGCCTGGGTAGGGTCCACCACTACCGCAACCCGAGCGCATGAAACAAGACGCAACCGCACGCAAATGACCCTCCGCCTTCCTAGGCAGGGTTTGGAAGGGCCCACCAACAGAATCTCCATCGAGGAGAGACCAACGGGTCACCCGAGTCGATCGGACGGCTCGGGCGGCTGCCGAGAGACAGGTAGGGAGCAGTGGGATGCCCCATGCGGGCTATGCCGACTCCATCACGAATGACGGGTCCAGATTCCATTCGAACATATCCAATAAAAACTCCCTGAACCCGTCACTCGAGCCATCAAGGTAACTTTATCAAACCCCCTTTTTTATTTTCTAGTGCATGATCATTCATTCATCCATTCTCATGCATGCATTCATACATTCATCCATACATTCATCCCATACATCCAAGCATTGCATATGCAATTGTTGCATCGCAACGCTTCGTATTGCGTCACGAAGCGGTAGTCGTCTCATTCGATATGAGCGATGACCGACCGAGGTTTGAAGGCCGGTCCGCAAAGGGCTCGAGGCCGCCTCGCGTCAAATAGAGCCAGGGGAGAAAACGCAGATGAGCCCCAGCGGCCCTCGCTCGATCCACTCCGAAGCGGACAGGGTCATCTTGAGAGATCTTGTAGTCTAGGGTTGTACTCGAAAAAGCGTGGCAATTTCCTGAGTAATGGACTCCACGTTTGACTCTGAAAGTCTGTTCAGAAGTCCTAATGCATAGCAAACATTAGGTCATACATGGGAATACACTCGCAAACTAAAAATGATAAATACACGTGGCAACAATCAAGTAAATATAAGATAGAATTTAGGCTCAAACCTCTTACTCTGCGACACATCTGGGCAATTTCTTCTGATTCTGAATTGGAAGCATTACGCAAACTCGGAGGTACATACTTCCCTTTTGATTCTGTGGGCAGTTCAACCACATTAGGCTCTCCATCCTCAGATTCCAGAACTGCTCCACCATTCTCTTCATCCATGTCAACACCTTCGTCATCTGGTTCGTTCATCTCTGAGTCATCCTCCATCTTCTTTTTCCTTTTCCGACCGTTCTCTTCACCCACATCATCCAGTTCCTTCATTTCCATACCAGCCTTCTTCATCATCTTCTTCTTCTTTTTCCGACCATTCTCTTCACCCATGTCATCTGGTTCCTCCATCTCTATGTCATCCTTCTTCGCCTTCTTATTTTTCTTTTTACCTTTTTTCTTGTCTAAATTAGTGTCATCCGCCACATTCCAATCATATGCTTTTGTTTCATCATCTGAACCAAAGTCGCCACCAAACCCAAGGTCTACAAAAAGTTCATCCATACCATCATCCGGACCTCCCAACTTTCCTTTCTTCACCTTGAGCTTTTTCGCAAGCTTCCTCTCCATCTCTAGATCCTCCTCCATGCTCACAGCTCCACCCATCTCCATCTCAAGATATTCCTGGAAGTTGGACTTGGGCTTCGGCTTACCCTCTGCTTCCCTCTTTCTCTTCTTCTTCTTCTTCTTCATGCCATCAGGCTCTTTCTTTGGCTTCTTCTCCTCAACCGGACTTGGCTCTACTACTGGTATTGCCGGCTTCTTCTTTTTGCCACCCTAAATCATTAAATTTAGTGCATCAGAATTAAGACAGTAAAGAAGGCAAAACAAGTTATTGCAGTCTTCCTTTCCAGGGACTTGGTAAACTCACCTGATGCTCAACCCAAGAGAGAAACCGCAGCTTGTGCTTCTCTGATCTCGCTTCTTTCCGCCTCTCTTTTCGTGACTTCTGCTCTGATTTCCCTGGAACAAGCACCAAGAGCAAACATTCAGCATACATTGTTGCAGTAGTAGAGTTCGTTCATCACAGAGAACAGGTATAAGACTCCGGGAAAAAAGCCCTTACCCGCCATGATTACTCTAAGCGCTCCTAACGTGGACTCAATTGGACCTGCAAATTGGGCAACAAAAGATTACTAATGGGCAGGGGCGGACACAGCAAAGGGACATGGATGTACACATGACCCCCGATAATAATTGCAAAAAAGTTCGAAATTAGGAGGCATCAGATAGCCAATCAGCTTTAGTTAGGGTTTGGGTGCTCGGCTTCGCACAGCAGGGAGACAAGAGAAGGGATGGGAATACCTGGTGGGTGCTCGTCGCCGGCGAAGAGACCGACGAAGGCCTCAGCACCTGGCATAGGACGGCGACGGCGGTGGCCCACCAGTCGTCGGAGAGCGAGAGGGGGACGAGAGAGACAGACAGAAACACACGAATGGAGGGAGGAATGCGGCGGACGGCCGGCCGGCTCAGTCTGGGGTTGTTCGGCGGCACGGGGAGAGCGCACCCACACGGGAAGAGGGAGAAGAATTCCGTGAGGGCAGGGGGCAGCAAGAACGGTTCGTCCGTTTGGGCCGATTTGAGTTTTTGGGCCACTTGTTTTTTAGGCTGGAATGGGACAAAAGGAGGATGCATTGTTAGTGGGATGAAACCACTTTAGCCCATGTTTTAGTCGAAGAGCAACGTATTCTCTCTCAATCACTTCCTTTTTGAATTTGAGATTGAGAAGCTATTTGTTCAGTCTAAAAAGGTAGCTAAAAATACGTTTAGTGCATTTAAACAAAAAAGGCTAATAGGTGTTTTACTAGTTGATAGCCAATTAACTAGTTGCAAACTTAGATTATTTTTTAGCTCCAGCTAATGAGTGATCGACAGAACGTGCTAGCAGTAGGCCTTGCATGCAGCATGGGGTCTGCCATCACCATCCACGCCTTGAATGCTTCTTTGCTCCGCTTACGAGACACAACCTTCCCTCATGCTCACAGTCTCACTGGTGTGACCCTTCTTCACTCATTTCCTCTTCTCCACTCCCTTTCCTAGCAGCTTTGTTGCATGTAAAAATAGTGTCGAAGCCATCGCTAGCTAGGAGCTCCCTTCATCGCGCTCGTCATCTTGTCCTAGCTCTACAAGGCACACATACTCCTACTACATGCTAGATAGATGTACATAGAAGTAGCCCAATGGTGCAGATCTTCATTGATTTGGAACCTTTGGTAACGTGGCATATATGTTGGCCAGTAGATAATAGCTTAACCTCTATACCTCTGTACGTAAGCTAGCAATATACAAACTAGTTCAAAAATTTAACAAGTGCCGCTACGTCTCTCTCCCTCCCATTCTTTCCACGAAGTGCGGCAAACCAGCCAATGAGTTATCGATAGAGCGTGCTAGCAACATGCCTTGCATGCAGCAACGGGCCCGCCATTACCATCCACGGCTTGAATGCTTCTTTGCGCCCCACGTGCGAGACACAGCCGTCCCTCAGGCTCAGTCTCACTGGTGTGAGCCGTCTTCACTCATTGCCTCTTCTCCACTCTTCTTTCCTAGTTGCTGGTCGAAATAGTGTTGAAGGTGTCGCTAGCTAGGAGCTCCGTTCATCGCGCTCGTCATCTTGTCCTAGCTCTACAAGTTCTACAGTGAACCAGAGGTACACATGCTCATACAAGCTTGATTACATATAAGTATCCCAATGGCACATATCTTCACTGATCTGGAACCTTTGGTAACGTGGGATACATGTTCGTCAGTAGATAATACCTTAACCTCTATACCTGTGTACGTAAGCCAGCAATATACAAACTAGTTCAAAAATGTAACAAGTGTGGCTACGTCTCTCTCCCTTCCATTCTTTCCACAAAGTGTAGCTAACCAGCCAATGAGTGATTGACAGGACATGCTAGCAGCGGGCCTTGCATGCAGCATGGGGCTCGCCATCACCATCCACACCTTGAATGTTTCTTTGCACATGTCTTTGATCGATTGTAACTAGCTGATGTATGGTGGTCGCCTCTAAGCATCGTAGAAGTGAATAACTCTCAATAGGATGTTATCCTACTCAGGTTGTTGTTATATATGTTATACATAGTTGTTAGTCAAATATTGGTACATTAAATTTTAAAAAGACAAGTAGTCTAGACAATACCACCCTCTTTACTTGTATAGGAGTGAAAGCTAGTTAGCGATGCCTAACTCTAGCCACTGGGCCCACTAGTAATGCGAAATTCTAGCAAGCTAATGTAATTCTAGGAATTTAAAATAGAGAAAATTCATAAAAGTGCTTAAAATGATCTTTTAGGAGTAGTAAGTTTATACACGTGAGATTATTGTATCTTCATTTTCCATGTGACTTGTGAGTGGCATCACATAAAATGGATTTTAAGTAAAGTCCAAATAAAATATTTGCATTCTTCTCTCAACTCTCGAGGAAGTAGGAACAGTCCAGAGAAACCACCCAACCAACCGTTTTTTTTAAACCTACAGTAGAATCGAGCCGTTCCACAGAAAGTGGCAAAATCTGGAATCCAAGGGTTTTGGCTTTTCCCTGCCCGTTTCTGCGCCCGCGCGCTCCCCGCTCCCTCTTTTCCCGCCGCCACGACTCGCTCGCGCGCGCCGCATCGCCGCCGGCGAAGGTCCTACCCGTGTTGCGAACTTGCGATGCGCGGCGAGGCCGGCAATGACGGCGGTGGCGGGGATACCCAAGTCCTGGACGGCGGGACACCTCCGTTAGGTGAGTGCGCATTGTTTATTGGCCGTGGTTCTGTGGGCGATTGGTGTAATGTAAAGGTGCTATTTTTTTTTGTGGGTGGATGTACATTGCGGTCATCAGGTTCTCCATCGAGTGATGGCGATGGGACACAGCGCAAGGCGGATGATTGGGCGCTGTACGACGAAACACAGCCTCTGGATGATGCCGAGACCCAGTTAATAGACGAGGTGGTGGAGGAGGAGGAGGGTGTGGCTGGCGATTGGACGGAGACACAGCTGGTGGAGGGTGGCGATGACGGTGACCAAGTGAAGACGCAGCAGGAGATGGAAGATGGGGAAGGGGGCGATGTCGGTGGTGGCGCTGAGGATAATGCCGGTAATTGTACTCAGGCTCAGTTGGTTGAAGAATGTGAGGTGGATGGAGTGAACACCGTTGTAGGAGACATGGTTGAGACCCAGTTGGTTGAGGAATCTGAGGAGGATGACAAGGATGGATTAAACGATGATGATGAACATGATCCTGGTGAGTTGGGGAAGACCCAGTTGGTCGAAAACTCTGATGAAGACATAGGTGACGATGAGTTGAGCGATGGCACTGTTGTCTTAAGTGACAATGAGAGCTTGTCAGAAGATGAGAGGGGCATGGAGTCAGGAATGGATAAAAGGGATGCGAAGTTGGGAATGGAAGGAAGTATCGAGGGGTTAAATGGAGGGATTAAGAAGCATGATGATAACAATAATTTGGTGGATTCTGATGCATCGACAGATGAGGAGGGTGACACAGATTCAGGTTAGTTACCAGCACTGAATCTGCTATTATTGCTATCTTTGTTTCGTAGAAATTCATTAGGATCATTCTATGAAATTTACAATATAAAATGCTTACAGAAGTCCCTGTAGTTTTATCAGTTTTAAGTTGAGAGAGGCCTAAAGGTATCAAAGTAGTCCAGAGACCTCTTGTCCTGTTTCTTATTTTAAAATCAGAACTTAGTCTTTTAGAGTTTTGTCCGATAACAGAAATATATTTTTTTCTCAGACAATCACAATGTGTAGTCTCTTTTTTTTTTAAGGTACTGGTGTTTTGGTTGAGATTTTATTTCATTTTTGTTTTCCCTGGTAAAGAGGTGATTTAGCTTTACATATTCATCTTGGGGGAAATTTTAGTTATCAATGCTTTGATTCTTATTAAGGGGAATGACATTGTCAAATAGCAAAAGTGTTCTGTATCTCTGGTTTGAACATAATGAAGAGTTGTACTTGATTTTTCTTTTATATATACTACCCTTATTTCTAAAAATGCTTAGTTTATTAGATTTAATTTAATCTGGCTTTTTAGTGCAACTTAAATTTTGTTTTTCTAATGCCAACATATGTGCAACATCTAGGTCATCTTCAGTTGAAATTACCTTCTGTTCGTGTTGCATCAGTACGGACATGTGGAATTTCTGAACCTCGGGACACTGTCTGTGAACTGTATAAAGCAAGGGAAACAAAAGGCCTCATCCAACGCAATACATCCCCTGCCGAAAATTGTAGATGAATCTACTTCGTGTAGCACCTCCTTTGGTGGGGTTGATAACGACTCCCATGGTAATGTACAGAACCATGATAAAGGTGGAGGTAAAAGCAGAGATAAGTGCTCAACAGCGAAAAAGCTTTTTGCTGACACAGCAGCTGAGGATGGTGAAAACAACAGCAGATGTCTTGCTGGATTAAGCTATGTTGGATCACAGGAGCCTGGTGATCTGTCACAAGCAAATGCTTTTGATGTTGTGGACAGGTTGATTTCAATCAAAGGTGGATTATCATCTCAAGAAAACACCCCAAATAAATTGGAAAAAGAAAAGCCACGTGTTTCAAGTAAGAGGGGGACTTTAATGTTGGCTGAGAAGGTTGACCTTGGTAGAGGTTCCAATACAAAGGCAGAAATATTTGAATTTGTGGATAGCCGTGAAGATGATGGAGGAGGTGACTTTTTCAGTAAAAACAAAGACATCTTTTTGCTGAAACCAATTGGTAGAGGAAAACCAAAGAGTCATTCTACCAGAGCAAAGAAATCTTCCACAAAAAAATCACGGGGAGAAAATAAAATAGGGGAAGCCATGAACAAAAGAAATACCAAACTATCTGGGAGGTTTGAAACTATTCCTTTATCAGATTCAAGACTATTCAAAAGTGATGTAAAGAGTAAGCGGGCTTCTGGAAACAGGACTAAGAAAAACCTTTTGAAGGACTTAGATGATCTATCAAATGCCAAATCATTGGAAGAACAGGAAAGGGCTGATGTAGCTTTGAATGATGTTGGTCCAGATACTCAGATGGCTGTTGAAGCTATGGAGGCCCTGGTACAATGTTCACCTGCTAAAAGTTTATCTGCTGAAGGTCAACCTCTGTTCAATAGAGATAAGAGAGCTGAGAAGTTTAGAATAACTAAAAGTCATTCGAAGAATGATTCTCCTCAGAGAACTAGCAACATCCAGGAAGGTGTCACGACACGTTCTAAAAGAAGAAAAGTAACTGACTTCAGTACCAAGCCTCAGAAAGAAAGACTAAGAGGATCGAAGATGCAAGAAAGTTCTGAGCCTATAGTAAAAGTGAAACATAAGCAAACAAAGTCTGTACCAGAGAAGAGCAAAGTTTCAAAGAAATTTATCGATGAAAATAAGAACCATGGGACACCTGTTGCTCACCGAACTAGGCATTGTGGTAGGAATGACCCTTCTGCCTTTATCGAGTTATCTAATAAACACTTGAGGAGAGTCAAGAAATTGACAGGTGACAGCTCCACTATTGGGCAAGTGCAAAATAACCACATTGCAACCAAATCTGGTTTGAGTTGTTTTGAAAAAGAAAGCACAGAGCAGACTTGTACAAATAATGATCAAGATCTTCAGCAATCTAGGGATGGAAGCGCACATCGGACCAGTGTAAATAATGTTCAAAACCTTGAAGCACACAGAGTTGAACCAACAACTGATGTTACATGCAGAGATTCCCCATCGCATCCCAAACGGCGAAGAACACCTACAAAAATGATACAGTCAACCGCTGCAGCTTCTGCAAATCATGAAATACCGTCAGAAGTGGCAAGACCATGCAAGAAAAGGCGGATTTTCATAAGAAGTGTTTCTGACCTGCTAAAGTATGCAAAGAGGGAACCTTCCCATGGAAGATCAGCTTCTATGATGTCCAACATTATAGAAAAATCATTAGCTGCTTCTCCTGTACTTAATTCTTCTGTAAGAGATGACAGGAAAACTTCTTCTGATGTCATTAGCTCTGCACAGAGACTGAAGGAATCCTCCCATGTTGAGGATACAAGCAAATCACCAAAAAACAATCCTCAAGTTCCGAATAGTGCCATGAAAATACCTTCAAAAGTGGTTAATGAATTGTCACCCACTTTTAGTCCTGTGAATCCATCAAAAGGCTCAAGTAGAAGCTTGTCAAAAGCTTCTATTGCGAGAGAATTACTGAAGCTAGATCCTGAAAATGTGCTATCAAATCAGCAGAGAAAAGATTCCAGAAGAAGGAAGGATATGGCCAATGTCAGTATTTTATTCAGCCATCATTTGGATGACGATGTTATCAAGCGTCAAAAGAAGGTAAACTATATTTCTATATATATTCTTGTTAGTAATCATCACTTTGAATGAGGTATATTCATGATGACCTATGTTGTAGATCTTGGCGCGCTTAGGAGTTTGTGAAGCATTTTCCATGGCCGATGCAACACACTTTGTTGCAGATAGATTTTGCCGCACAAAGAATATGCTAGAAGCAATAACTCTTGGCAAGCCAGTAGTTACTGTTAGCTAATCTACTGCCACCTTGTGTGAAACATAGCAGAGGAAGGCGGCGCCGACTTTGCCCCCCTCGCTGTCTGATGAGTCATTGTAGGTGCAAAGGCCGCATGGCTCACCATGCGACACTTTGTAGGCATATCTGATGGCACGCGCAGAGTCAGCCTCAGATGCTTATCTAGTTCTTTATTCAAGATGTGCGCCAGTGTACTTTAGTTAGATAGATAGAGTTCTATAAATAGGGCACCAAGGCAACTCAAAGAAAAGAGAGCTCAGATTTGCCATCACACGAGACAGGGGCCTCGGCCAACGTTGTTGTCTTGTATTGTGCGTGCTTGTTCTGTTCTCCTTCTTCTTCTAGCTCGATCCGTAGTGTGTGGAGTGCGGACACAACCGTATAGTGGTCCAGGGAGACTAGTGGTCCGAGACTAAGTGGTGCAGTGCGGGAGACTAGTGTGGTGCAGTGCAGGAGACTAGTGGTCTGGAGACTAGTGGTCTGGTCTGGGAGACTAGTGGTCTGAGACTAGTAGTCTGGAGACTAGTTCACTATCGTCAGCCGGTGATCCCATGGGCCAACAAGTGGTATCAGAGCCGTACAAGCGCCGTCGTCATTCTAACCGATGGCGAGGACATGGGGTTTGGAGTTGGGAGATGGCAGTGGCACTGTCATAGATGCCCAGCCACTACCGGAGGTAGTTGTCCACACGGTGCGGGAGGTCAGCGGCACCACTTGGCCGACGCTGACTCGCACTAACTATGGAGAGTGGTCGGTGACCATGAAGGTCAAGCTCAGAGCCGACGGCTCTGGAATGCTGTTGACAAGGGCACCAACGTGGAAGAAGACGACATGTCAGCGTTGGAGGCTATCCTCGCTGCTGTACCGGTGGAGTACAGGGAACCGTTGGGGACGAAGAGCTCAGCTAAGGAGGCGTGGGAGGCCATTGCGGCGATGCGCGTCGGTTCCGACCACGCAAAGAAGGCAACGGCCCAGCTTCTGAAGCAGGAGTATGCAAACCTCAAGTTCAAGGATGGTGAAACAGTGAAGGACTTTTTCCTCCGCCTGCAGACGCTCATCAGCAAGCTGAAGAGCCACGGCGTCACCATCGACGAAGAGGAGGCGGTCTCCAAATTCCTCCACTCCGTGCCGGCAAAGTACATCCAGATCGCTCTCTCCATAGAGACGATGCTGGACTTGTCCACCCTCACCATCGAGGATGTGGCGGGCCGTCTGCGGGTGTGGACGGCGCTGGAAGCGAGCAACAACAACGAACGGACGACGCGGAAACTCCTGGCCGACGGAAGAGGAGTGGGCTGCTCGGCGAAACTCCGGAAGGCGCCTCCTCCGATCGTGGTGGCAACGGCAAACATCGCGCGAGGCTTCTTCTTCGGAGAAGAAACAAATCGACTCAACGCTGCCGGTGTTGCGGGAAGATGGGCCATTGGGCAGGAGTGCCCAAATCGCAAGAAGGAAAAGAAGGCTCAAGCTCACCGGCGAAAGCCGATGATGAGGATGAGGCCACTATCCTTATGGCGACGTTACGTAATCGCACGCACGCCGAGGCCATGGAGAGGGAAGAGGCGACGACGGTGGAAGGATCTAGCAAGGCCACGAAGACCGTCAACCTCGACGAACCACGCGCCCAAGTCCATCTTGGGCATGTGGGCGTCGACCAGAGCAGCGGTGGTATCTCGGACTCGTGCCGCGAACCACATGACGGGCTCTAAGGACTCCTTCTCCGAGCTCGACGGTGATGTTACCGGTACGGTGAAGTTTGGTGACGGCTCAAGGGTGGCTATCCAAGGGCGCGACACCATCATCTTCAGATGCCAGAATGGGGAGCACCGCGCGCTAACAGATGTATACTATATC
This sequence comes from Miscanthus lutarioriparius, assembly GCA_904845875.1. Classification (NCBI taxonomy): domain Eukaryota; kingdom Viridiplantae; phylum Streptophyta; class Magnoliopsida; order Poales; family Poaceae; genus Miscanthus; species Miscanthus lutarioriparius. The sequence goes on along the minus strand of CAJGYO010000017.1, from coordinate 64,981,585 downwards.
CCGCAGCTGCGTTCCAAAGATCATCGGTGATGGTCACCGGATGAGCACGCGTAGCGAGTTCTCGATCAAGGACGGCGTTACGAGGATCGAGAGACCGGAGCGGCGACTTCTCGCCAAGGTGAAGAGGTCCTCGAACCAGCTTGTACCGCCGACCGAAGGTAGAGCGGCCGGTTTTACCCAGGCGGCAAGGCACTCCGAGGAACCGTGGATGTGGCATGCCCGGTTTGGACATCTCAGCTTCGACGCGCTTGGTCGGCTGGGGAAGATGGTCCGAGGGCTACCCCACATCAAACACGGAGGCGAGCTGTGTGACAGCTGCCTGACCGAGAAGCAGAGAATGCTACCTTTCCCAAAGGCGGCCAAGTATCGCGCGAAGGAAGCTCTCGAGCTAGTTCACGGCGACCTCTACGGGCCGATCACGCCTGCTACATGCGGTGGTCGGCGGTACTTCCTCCTGCTCGTGGACGATTGCAGTCGCTACATGTGGCTGCAACTCCTGACGAGCAAGGACGAAACGGCAGTGGTGATCAAGAAGTTCAAGACACGCGCGGAGGCCGACAGTGGCAAGAAGCTCCGTGTACTGAGGACTGATTGGGGTGGCGAATTCACTTCGGTGGAGTTTGCTACGTACTGCGCAGATCAAGGTGTGGGGCAACATCACGCCGCGCCGTACTCGCCACAACAGAATGGCGTGGTGGAGCGACGGAACCAGACAGTGGTCGGCATGGCCCGATCCATGATGAAGGCCAAAGGGATGCCAGCAAAGTTCTGGAGAGAGGCGGTGACCACGGCGGTGTTCATCCTCAACTGCGCTCCAACCAAAGCCCTAACGGGCAAGACGCCGTTCGAAGCTTGGTATGGGAGCAAGCCGAACGTGTCATTCCTCCGGACATTCGGTTGCATCGGCCACGTTAGGAAGACAAAGTTGAACCTCACCAAGCTGGAGGACAGGAGCACACCCATGGTGTTCCTGGGCTACGCGGAGGGTACCAAGGTGTACCGGCTCTATGACCCACGCGGAGACAAGGTGACTGTCTTGCGCGACGTTGTGTTCAACGAGGAAGCGACTTGGGGACCGCACACCCGAGCACGGGGGGAAGCGGGAGGCTTCACCAACACCTTCGTCGTCGAGCACTTGGTCATCCACGGCGGTGGAGACGCTGCGAACAGTGCCACGCGACTCGGGAGGAGCGCCGAGCACTCCGGCGGTAGAGTCGAGCACTTCGGGCAAAGGCTGAAAGCACTTCGGAGGAATGCCGAGCACGCCAGAGTGGAGCCAGGAGGTTCTGCAGTGGTGGCGGCGACCACTTCGTGACGGGTGCCGAAAGCACTCCCGTGGCGGAGCCAAGACGTCTTCTCGTGGTTCCGACCACTCCAAGATCGAGAGTCGGGCACTCCTACAAAGTGGCCGAACACCGCAGGGAGTTATGACGAGCGATCCGAAGCGATCTTGAGCACTTCAAAAGCTATCTGCGGGCACTCCGGTAGAAGAAGGAACTCCATCACCCCCGATTGAGTTCACCTCACCTCCAAGTAACATCACTGAGTTCGTGGATGCGCCTACCATGAAGGTGAGGAGTTGAGGTTCCACAGGCTGGACGACATCGTCGGCGGCACATGTCCCTCAGGTCTGGCGGGTAGGCTGCTCAACGACGCAGAGCTGCTACTCGTCAGTGCAGAGGAACCACCCACGTTCGCGCTAGCCGAGCGCGATGGAAACTGGCGACAGGCAATGCTGGAGGAGGTGAAGGTGATCGAGGAAAACGAGACTTGGCAGCTCGTCGATCCACCCCCAGGATGCCGTCCGATCAGCCTGAAGTGGGTGTACAAAGTCAAAAGGGACGAGCTCGGCGCCATTGTCAAGTACAAGGCGCGCCTCGTCGTCCGAGGCTTTGTCCAGCGCGAGGGCATCGACTTTGAGGAGGTCTTTGCACCAGTAGCGTGCATGGAGTCGGTCCGTTTGCTACTTGCTTTGGCGACAGCAAAGGACTGGCGCGTCCATCACTTGGACGTTAAATCGGCCTTCCTCAACGGCGGTGGCGGAAACGGTCTTCGTCGCCGCAACCTCCGTGGTTCGGCTTTGTCAAGGGAGAGGAGCACGGGTGCTCCGATCGCATAAAGCGCTCTACCTGAGGCAAGCCCTCGAGCATGGAACGCCAAGCTTGACACCACGCCCGGCGAGCTTGGGTTTCAGAGGTGCGCAACCGAAAGCACGCGCTCTACACGCCGACGGGGGGAAGGAAGAACTCGTGGTCGGTGTGTATGTGGATGACTTAATCGCCACCGCCGGCGCGCGGGAGGATATCAACAGCTTCAAGCGAGAGATGGCAGCTCGTTTCCGAATGAGCGATCTCGGCGCTCTCTCCTACTACCTCAAAGATCGAGGTGAGACGGGAAGGAGGAACTCACGCTCGGGCAAAGCGCGTATGCCTCCAAGTTGTTGGAGAGGAGCGGCATGGTGGAGTGCAAGCCATGCGTGACTCCGATGGAGGAGCGCCGGTTGAAGGCGAAGGACGACACACGGCAAAAAAAGATGCAACACTCTCACCGAGCATCGTCGTCGGCGGGTCTGCGCTACCTAGTCCACACAAAGCGGACATTGCGTTCGCCGTGGGCTCGTCGATCGCTTCATGGAGGATCCCGAGAGGATCATCACGGGCTGCGGTGAAGCGGCTACTACGCTTCGTCAAGGGGACGGTGAATCATGGAATCATCTTCCAAAAACCGGGAGAAGTAGGCTGCGACTCACGGTATTCAGCGATGCAGACATGGCGGGGGACATCGACGGACGACGGAGCACCTCTGGCGTACTCGTCTTCCTCGGGTCGGCCCCAATTTCATGGTCATCATTTGAAAATGAAGGTGGTGGCGCTATCTACGTCGAGGCGAGTACGTGCGGCGGCCACAATGGCGTGCCAAGTTGTGTGGCTACGCCGCGGTGTTGGGCGAAGCTAACCGGCGTGGAAGCTCACCCACCAAAGACCGATGGTGGACAACCAGCCCCCTCGCCCTCGCGAAGAATCCGGTTCTCGCACGACCGGAGTAAACACATTGACGTGAAGTTCCACTTTCGTGGATCGTGTTGATGGAGGCGGATCGTCATCGAGTTTGTCGGCCCGTCGGCAACTCGCGGGACGTCCTCACCAAGCCGCTCGGACGACTTCGACTCACGGAGCTGAAGGAGATGATCGGCATGGAAGGGGTGCAAGGGTTAGCAGTAGGATTAGGGGAAGATTGTTAGCTAATCTGCTGCCACCTTGTGTGAAACACAGCAGAGGAAGGCGGCGCCGACTTTGCCCCCTGCTGTAATACAGTAGCCGCTGTAGGTGCAGGCGCCGCATGGCTCACCTGCGGCACTGTAGGCACATGCAGTGGCCGACGCAGAGTCAGCCCTGTATGCTTATCTAGTTACTGTTACAGCATGTGCGCTGTACTTTAATTAGATAGATAGAGTTCTATAAATAGGGCACCAAGGCAACTCAGTAAAGAGAGCTCAGATTTGTCATCACACAGACAGGGCCTCGGCCAACGTTGTTGTCTTGTATTGTGCGTACTTGTTCTGTTCTCCCTTCTTCTAGCTCGATCCGTAGTGTGTGGGTACGGACACAACCGGTATAGTGGTCTGGGAGACTAGTGGTCCGGTCTGGAAGACTAGTGTGGTCTGGTCTGGGAGACTAGTGGTCTGGGAGACTAGTGGTCTGAGACTAGTGGTCTGAGAGACTAGTTCACTATCGTCAGCCGGTGATCCCGTGGGCCAACAGTTACATCAATGTGGCTTGAAAATTGTGGACAAGCAGGCTGTTTTATTGATGAGAGGAAGTATATTCTCAGGGATGAAAAAAAGGAAAAGGAGATAGGTTTCAACATGCCTATATCGCTGGCCTCAGCCTGCAAACATCCTCTTCTGCTGGTACTGTGAAATTTGTAATCCTATTTCATCTACGCCTGTCCTTGATTCATTTTTTTTACTGAAAAATCATTTACAGGGAAAAAGAGTCTTTGTAACATCAAATGTGAAACCAAGTCAAGTAGTGGTGACTAGCTTGGTTAAAGCATCATCGGGGCAGGTCAGCCTTATTTTATTTTCCAACATACTGTAAGCTTTTGTTTGTATTTGAGATTTGAATTACATGTTAACAATGACTGGATTAGTTATATAACAATTGTTTTGTAATTCCTCAATTTTTTTTTTGTTTTGTAGGAAACAGTAAGGGGGTCCCTACTGGTTAATATGACAAAATGATATAGGTTATTCACAAAAATATAAATACTCTTATTAGGAAAACAAGACTTGCTGTGGAACCTTTTTCTATCGCCGTCGTTGCAATTTGTATCAACAAGACTGTTTTGAAACAAATAAACTAGGACAACCTGGTACACCAAAAGTCGAGTAAACTGGTTATCAAGTTAAACGGTTGATGAATCATTTTGTACAGGCAAACATTAGTTTTTTTTTTTGTATGTGATGATAGCATCTGTATGTTTGTTCTTACTTCTCTAGAGTTGAAAATCTTCTAGGTAGGCATACTGGTCTCATGAAGTTCTTTAGCATTTTCAACATGCTTCATTGTTTATATTAGCAACTATTCCCTCCGCTCCAAATTGTAAGCGTTTTTATTTTTTCTAGGTACATAGCTTTTGCTATGCACCTAGATATACATTATGTCTAGATGAATAGTAAAAGCTATACAACTAGAAAAGTCAGTTCCTTATGAATGCCCAGCCTGCTGCTTAAAATACAATTTTGGTACCCCATATTCGTTAACCTTTGCAAAAGATGTGAATAAACCAATAAAGTAGGAAACTTTCCAATATATATTAGTATCAAGCAGGCAATTGCTGTTACACTTGTCATTTGTATATTGCTTGCAGTTTCCCTCGGTACTTTGAAAAACCATTTTTCTTTAATCAAAATATGGAAGTCATATCCCTCGCTGTATTAGTAGGCATTCTGATGCAATCGGTGATGTGTTGCCGAATACTTGAATAATGAAACTGAACTTTGGGTTTTGTGTAACACATCAACCAAATAATGGCTCTAAAGTTTTGCTTTCACTGAATATATGTGGAATCTCTAAATACATCTTTCTTCAAAAAAAAATTACTGCTTATGTTTTTTGTATACAAATATGCAGCACTGTTCCCCCCCCCCTTCTCTTATGTTTTTCAATGTTGTACTGTTTAACTGTCTTCCTTTGTGATACATTAAGTGGACAATATGGAAAAAGGTTATCTATCAGGCCATCAGGGCACTTGATTTGGTTCAAATGTTGACTAATGCCTTCGCCAAACAGACGCAAAAATACTTACATCCATGTTAAGTACTCTGTAAAGGGTCAAATTTATGCAATCTTCTGTCCATGCGTGTGAAGTTTGAACCAAGTTAGGATGTGAATTCAAGATTGTATTATGCCCTTGGGAGACCTGTACACTGTTTTTGAAGCGGCAAATTAAATGGGATTTTGTCTCAATGGTCACTGTTTGGCACAACATACCTAACCTTTGTTTTTTGTTTTGCAGCCACTAGAGAGGTTAGGACGATCCATAATGAAGGAAAAGGAAGTACCTCCTGACCTACTGGTTCTCTCATGTGAAGAAGACTATGGAACTTGTGCACCACTACTCGAGAAAGGTCAGACATACTACACCATGCTTTGCATACTATTTTCTTCTCAGGATCTAGGCAGTCAGCTAATGTATATGAGTACCCAATAGGCGCTAGTGTTTTCAGCGTGGAGTTTCTACTAAACGGAATAGTCATTCAGAAACTGGAGTATGAGAGGTGAGTGAACCTAACCTAATTTCATCCATTGAATCATGCATTCTTTGAACTCAGCCTATGGTGGGGCGCCTTTGGTGTCCCAGCATAGCAGGGTCTCAAGCCCTGGTAAAAGAGGAGGGTTGTGTTAGGCGCGGCGAGCCAATGTAAAAACTTAGCCACTTTAATGGAAATAAAACCCAAAAGAATCCTGTTGGGGCGTAACTCTCTTAGCGACGCGCTATGTCGGAACCCGGGTATGGTGTTAAATGTGCAAGGGCCGGGTCGTCACCCCCGTGACGCGCCGTGTCGCGATCTGGACACGGTGTCAAGTGAGTAAGGATCGGGTCGTCGCATCCTTAGTGGCGCGCCACATCGGCGCCCGGGTGTGGTGCAAAATGAGTAAGGGTCTTCACACCTACCTCGGCGGGTGCGAAGGGTAAGGAAGCTAATCGAGCCAACTAGGATCCGTTTAGGTAGCTGAAATGTAGGGTCTCTTACAGGTAAGTTAAGAGAGTTAGTGGACACTGCGTCCAAGAGACTAAATGGAAGGGGCAGAAGGCGAAGGAGGTGGACAATGCCGGCTTCAAGCTCTGGTACATAGGGATAACTTAAAATAAAAATGGAGTAGGAGTTTTGATTGATAAGAGCCTCAAAGATGGTGTGGTAGAGGTGAGAAGGCAAGGGGATAGGATCATCTTAGTTAAACTTGTTATTACTGATATGGTCTTAAACGTAATTAGTGCGTATGCCAAGTAGTCCATGATGAGAGTGCTAAGCGGCTTTTCTGGGAACACTTAGATCGCTTGGTTAGAGCTGTCCTTGGTAGCGAGAAGCTTTTTGTAGGAGGTGATCTTAATGGTCATATAGGTACATCAAGTGTAGGTTTCGAGGCAGTTCATGGGGTTTCGGATATGGTAGTAGGAACCAGGAGGGAGAGGAAGTCTTAGACTTCGCTATAGCTTTTGATCTGATGATAGCTAACACTTTCTTCCGTAAGAGACAGTCCCATTTAGTGACCTTTAGTAGCGGCCAGTACTTTAGTCAAATTGACTTTGTCCTTACAAGGAGGGATAAACGAACATGCGTGGACTGTAAGTTGATACCTGGAGAATGTGTGGTCGCTCAACACAAGCTGGTGGTGGCTGACTTCCGCTTTCTAGTGCAAGCTCATGGGAACAAACAAGCTAGGGTTGGTAGAACGAAGTGATGGGAATTAGAAGAGGAGGCATCAAAGGTCTTTAAGGAAAAGGTCATTGAAGAGGGCACTTGGAATGATGAAGGCGATGCAAACAACATGTGGGAGAAGATGACAACATGCGTTCGGAAGGTTGTTTCAGAGGTGCTTGGAGTGACCAAAGGGAGCGGATGCGACTCGAAAGACACTTGGTGGTGGAATGAAGATGTGCAAAAGGCTATTAAGGAAAAGAATGCTATAAGCATTTGTATCATGACAGGTGTGCAAACAACATAGAGAAGTACAAGGTGGCAAAGAAGACTGCAAAACGAGCGGTGAGTGAGGCAAAGGGGCGGGCCTATGAGGACCTTTACCAACGTTTGAGTACGAAGGAAGGAGAGAAGGACATTTATAAGATGGTTAGGGCTCGCGATAGGAAGACAAGGGACTTCAATCAAGTCAAGTGCATAAAGGATGAGAGGGAGCAGCACTTGGTGAAGGAGGATGCGATTAGACATATATGGCAAGAGTATTTTGATAAATTGTTCAATGGTGAGAACAAGAACACCACCGTTCAGCTGGACGACTCGTTTAATGACACTAATAGTAACAGGCGCTTTGTGCGGAGGATTCAAGAATCGGAGGTCAGAGAAGCCTTAAAAAGGATGAAAGGGGGCAAAGCGATAGGCCCTGATGGTATCCCAATCAAGGTGTGGAGATGTCTCGGGGATATAGCTATAGTATGGCTAACCAAGATGTTCAACAATATCTTTCGATCGAACAAGATGCCTGAGGAGTTGAGAAGAAGCATATTGGTACCAATCTATAAGAACAAGGGAGATATCCAAAGTTATACTAATTATCGGAGAATTAAGTTGATGAGCCACACTATGAAGTTATGCGAGAGAGTCATCGAGCAGCGCTTGCGAGGAACGATGCAGATATCAACAAAGCAATTTGGTTTCATGCCCGAAAGATCAACCACAACAGCAATTTTCTTAATAAGATAGGTTATGGAGTGGTTTAGAGAACAGAAGGACTCCCACTTGGTTTTCATTGACTTAGAGAAGACTTATGACAAGATACCAAGAAATGTTATGTGGTGGTCTTTGGACAAACATAAAGTCCCATCAAAGTACATGACCCTCATTAAAGACATGTACAACAATGGTGTGACTAGTGTTCGAACAAACGATGGTAATACAGATTACTTCCCGATTAAAATTGGACTTCATCAAGGGTCAGCCTTAAGTCTATATCTCTTTGCCTTGGTAATAGATGAGGTTACCAGGAACATACAAGGGGATATCCCTTGGTGTATGTTGTTCGCTGATGATGTAGTGTTAGTGGACGAAAGTCAGGTGGGAGTAAATAGGAAATTAGAGTTACGGCGGCAGACCCTTGAGTCTAAAGGTTTTAGATTGAGCAGTACTAAAACCGAATACATGAGATGCGACTTTGGCAGAGTTGTACAGGAGGAGGCAAATGTGAGTTTGAAAGGTCAAGTAGTGCCTAAGAAGGATACCTTTCGGTATCTGTGATCGATGTGATCGATGCTACAAAGGGATGGAGATATTGATGCGGACGTTAGCCATAGAATCAAAGCAGGGTGTATCAAGTGGCGACAAGCTTCTGGCATTCTCTGTGACAAGACGGTACCACAAAAGCTAAAAGGCTAGTTCTATAGAATGACGATTAGACCGGCTATGTTGTATGGAACAGAATGTTGGCCTACAAAGATTCGACATGTTCAACAACTGAGTGTTGCAGAAATGCGTATGTTACGATGGATTTGCGGTCACACAAAAATGGACTGAGTTCGGAACGATGATATACGTGATCGCCTAGAGGTAGCACCAATTCAAGAAAAGCTTGTCCAACATCGGTTGAGGTGGTTTTGCCATGTCTAAAGGAGACCTCCAGATACACAAGTGTATTATGGAGTCCTAAGTCAAGCTAATAATATGAGGAAAGGTAGAGGAAGACTGAAATTGATATGGGGGTGGTAATAAAAAGAGATTTGAAAGCTTGAGATATACCTAGAGATCTATGCTTGTGGCAGAATCGTCGAAATAACATGCTTACGGAGGTGCTTGCCTTCTACTAGAAACTAAGCACCTCGAAAGCAAGTTACAGCGGGCGGTATCCGTCGGGCACACCTAAAGGGAGAACCCGAAAGATCCACATTTTTCCAGGGTTCCAATAAATAGAACGATTTACAGTATTAGTCCATTTCATACATCAGAGTTTCTTAAAAAGTAAATTATTACATTACCAAATATCATAGTGCGGAATAATAAACAGCGGAATTTAAAATAAACATCAAGCGATAAGAACGAGGATCCGTCTGTGCCCACCAGAAGAATCCTCCACACAAAGGTACTTCTCATGCATCACCTGCAATAGGGGTAAATAAACCCTGAGTACAGAATGTACTTGCAAGACTTATCCGACTAGTGGGAATAATTTCTCGACTCCAAGGAATATGATAAGCTTTATGGTCTGCTGGTTTCTTTTGACAGAAAGCAATACTAATAGTGAGTTCTTATTTATGTTATTATTATCACCGTATTAAGTTATTATCTATCCAGTCTATATAAGCACATGTTCTACTTTCAAGCAAGAGTTGATCAATCAGTTTTTTTTCATCATCTTCCATCTTTCAGTTCTTACTACGATGCTAGAGTTAAGACAAGTCGTACCGACCCGGCGGCGATTCGCGAACCAATGTGCCCAGCTGGGTGCCTCGAAAACACACGCCCCGCTTGTACCTCAGGCAATTCTGAGGTCAATGCAATGTGAGCCAACACCTCTGCGTGGTTGAGAGACAAAGGTGTTTCCTCACCCTGGTGTGACTTTCGGCTCAAAGCATCAGCCACTACATTGGCCTTTCCTGGGTGATAATGGACTTTCAAATTATAATTCTTTATCAATTCTAACCACCTCCTCTGCCTCATGTTCAGCTCAGACTGGGTGAAAATATACTTGAGGCTCTTGTGATCCGTAAAGATATGTACTTTGTTGCCCAACAGATAGTGCCTCCAAATCTTCAGAGCGTGGACCACAGCAGCCAGCTCTAAGTCATGTGTGGGGTAATTCTCCTCGTGCTTTTTCAGTTGGCGCGAAGCATAAGCTATCACATGCCCATCTTGCATAAGCACACACCTCAAACCCGTCTTCGAGGCATCACAATATACATCAAAGGGTCTATCAATATCCGGTTGGTACAACACAGGAGCAGTGGTCAGAAATATCTTCAGAACTTGGAAAGCTTCTTCACAGGCTGGACTCCAATCAAACTTAGCTTCTTTTTGGAGCAGCTTGGTCATTGGTTGGGCTATCTTGGAGAAATCCGGGATGAAACGCCGATAGTACCCCGTCAGCCTAAGAAACTGACGAATCTGGTGCATAGACTTGGGAGACTTCCAATCCAACACATCTTGCACCTTGCTGGGATCCACTGAAGCTCCGTTAGGTGTCAACACATGCCCCAAAAACTGCACTCGATCTAACCAAAATTCACACTTGCTGAATTTGGCATACAACTTGTGCTCCCTTAGTCGAGCCAGTATTATCCAAAGGTGTTGGACATGCTCTTCATTATTCTTGGATTATATCAGGATATCATTAATGAATACTACCACAAACTTGTCCAGCTCTGGCATAAAAATTGAATTCATTAGGGACATGAAGAATGCAAGAGCATTGGTGAGACCGAAAGACATCACTAGGTACTCATACATCCCATACCTAGTAGAAAAACTATCTTTGATATATCATATGGCCTGATCTTGATCTGATGATAGCCTGATCGAAAGTCAATCTTCGAGAATATCTTGGCACCAGCTAGCTGATCAAACAAAGTATCTATGCGGGGCAAATGATACTTGTTCTTAACTGTTACCGCATTAAGAGGGCGGTAATCCACACACATCCGCAAAGTACCAAATAGCTGGGCAACCCCATGGTGAAGAACTAGGGCAGATGAAACTTTTTTCCTTCAACTCTTTCAGCTGCTTCTTCATCTCAGCCAATTCCCTTGGAGCCATACGGTACGGGCGTCTGGAGATAGGGGCAATATCAGGCTCTAGCTCAATGGAGAATTCTACCTCTCTGTCCGGTGGCAACCCAGGAAGATCTTCAGGAAAAACATCCGGGAACTCACATACCACAGGAATGGAGGTAAGATCAGGAGAGGCTTTAGCATGGGTGGCAACAGGTAAGACTAGATCTGAGGGTACAATAAGAGACATCCTATCCTCAGATGAAGGAAGTCGTAACTCGACACTTCTCCGCTTCATATCCAAGACTACCCCATACACTCGCAACCAGTTCATTCCAAGAATAGCATCAATGCCTTGCCCAGGCATTATCATGAACTGTAGGCAGTAAGTGTGGGTGGCTAATACCAAGCTTACTATGTTCGTTCGGGTATTGATGAACAGTTGCGAACCCGCAGTACGGATTCTATAGGCATACGGTATAGCCATAAGTGGTAAATTGTGCCGGTCTATAAATCCCATACTCATAAAGGAATGTGATGCACCAGAATCGAACAACAAATAGGCTAGATGGGAATCGATGGTAAACATACCAGCCATCACCGTTTCCTGCTGTAATATATGCTCATCATCTGTGAAATGCACCTGTCCGGATCTGCTGGGCACTTTCTTCTTGATTATGGTCATCCTGACAAGCCTGGAGTTCGCTGATGGTTGAGCAGACTGAGCGGGCTGATTCTGGGGACACACTCGGGCATAGTGGCCATCTTTGCCGCAATTGAAGCAAGCACCAGGCTTGTTTCCAAATCCCTAGCGAGGTGGGACCTGCTGTCCCTGAGGCTGCTGGGGCTGCACCTGCTGAGTGGGTGCATGATACTGTGTGGAAGAAGTCTGAGTAGTCTACTGGGGCTGCCGAAACAAAGGCCCGTCTGATGATTGATAGGGCTCCCACCGGACAACCTATACCTTCTGAGTGTGAGGGTGGCTGGAAGACCCCGCAGCCACCCGCTTCCTCTTCCACTCTGCCTGGGAATCTCGCTGCAAGCCCTCCATGGCGATGGCAGCGTTCATCAGTGTTCCGAAGGTCTGATAGTTCGCAGTGTACAACTTCTCCTGAATGATATAAGAAAGATCGCGAAAGAAACGGTCCTTCTTCTTCTCGTCAGTGTCCACATGAATGCCAGCATACTGGGACAAGTGATTGAACTTATTCACATAGTCCATCACTGTCATACTCCCCTGTCGTAGCTCTAGGAACTCAGTTAGCTTTTGGTTGATGACACCGACAGGAATATAGAACTCTCTAAATGCTGTGGTGAACTCTTGCCAGGTTGCCAGACGATCTGGCTGCTGCATGGCATGGAAGGTATCCCACCACGCATTTGCGGACCCTAATAGCTGCTGCGCTGTAAAGCGCACTTTCTGCTCGTCGGCCATGTTGAGCAACAGAAACTTCTGCTCCAGAATGCGAAGCCAGTGCTCTGCATCCAGGGGCTCATCTGTCGGTGTGAAAGTGGGCGGGTGGGTCTTGAGAAAATCCTTGTAAGAGGAGGGTCCCTTAGGACAGCGGGCACCACCCCCGTTCCCACCATTGCCCCCGTGGCCACCGCGGGCAAAGCCAGCGACAGCTTGTGCCATAAGCTCCATGGCACGGGCTGACTCTCGACGAGCAGCCATCAGTTCCACCATTATCTCAGCGTGAGTCATCGGAGACGGCGGCGGCGGTAGAGGAGCCAGAAGTGGAGCCTCATGGCTCTTCTCGTGGTGCTCATTGGCCTGGCCACTCTCGCCTTGGCCCTCGCCAAGACCGTGAGCCGCCCCAGCACTGGTGCTCCCGCGTCTGGACCTTAGATTCATCTGTAAGAGATAGGAACCATCCATTTAGAACACCTTCTCGATCAGAAGCAAGGGATTAGAGAAATGACAGCACATTTAATTAAAGCATTCTTTTAATTAATTCTACCACTTTACTAATCCAATTATACGTGTAGGGGGGAAAATTTTAGTTTAAGCAAAATGCGATTATCATGATGCATGTATCGTCCTATACGCTCACTCAAGCTGGAATATAGCGGCATTCGCAAAAAATTTCGGCACATCGCACACTAAGTCAGTGTACCAGCAGGACTGATTAGATAAAACCAGTATCGCTATCCTAGATAGACCATATTGCTAGGGCTTATACTTGTTTACATAATGTAATCGCATCTTACGTTTCGTAAAGCTTTTGTTGGTCAAATTTTTAGTTATGAAAAAGAGTGATGAAACTCGTAACCATTATTGGCTCTAGTACCAACTATGGCAGAACCGTCAAAAAAACACGCTTACGGAGGTGCTCGTCTTCCACCAGACACTATGCACCCCAAAAGCAAGCTACAGCAGACGGTATCCGTCGAGCATACCCTAAGGGAGAACCCGAAAGATCCACATTTTTCCCAAGGATCTAATAATGAGAACGAGTTACAGTACTGGTCCATTTCATACATAAGAGTTTCTTAAAAAGTACATTATTAAATTACCAAATATCAGAGTGCGGAATAATAAACAACAGAATTTAAAATAAACATCTAGCGATAAGAACGATGATCCATGTAACAGAACCGACCAATTATACGAAATTAAATAAGAAAATCATCCGCCAGAGCAGACGATTTAGCAAACTTAAGCCCGTATAACCCGGTAGTCCGTGAAATCACGAAGGATTTCAAACCAACTTCCATTCCAGCCAAGATCGTAATAAGTTTAGCGGTCACCATCACATATTACATAAAAGTTCGTAATCTCAGATACATCAGAGTTTCAACATAGTTATTACAAAACCAGTTCAAATAAAAGTAGCGGAAGCCATTTGTTCAAACCACACACACACTCACGCGGAGTTCAAATATAGTGCCAGCGAATGATCATCTCCAACAAAAGCATTAGACGAGACGTAAGGAATGACCATGCCCATGGTCCTAAGCATCACCCATCGCAGGATAAAGGCAGTTGATACAGTAGCCGTAATACATGTGCCCATCTGCAACAAGTGGGAATAAAACCCTGAGTACGAGAAGGTACTCAGCTAGACTTACCCGACATAACCGAAAATAAATGACACCAAGGATTATGAAGGGCTTTATAGTAGGGTAGCTGACTCATTTGCAAAAAGAAGCATTTTAGCATTTCAAGAACCTTTCTAAAAGCATTATTGTCAAAGTTAATTATTATTAACCTGTCGACTAGATTTGCACCTATACTAGAGCAAACATATGATTAAGCAGATAATGATAACCAATGATCATTAAACAACTTCCATACTGTCATATTCACTACAACCGTCCAAGTGTTCTATAAACATTTACTACGATGAAGTAACTCAAGTCAAGTGCTCACTATCCAGGAGCGATGGCGATTCGAATCGATTCCTAACCAGCTGGTGATTTATTCCTTACACAAACCCCACTCACCCGCTAAAGTGAGATATTGATCACCGAGTCAACTTTCCAGGTATCTCGAGTTTGCCAGGAACCACATGTACCCGGGGGCCGATCGACTGCACTTTGGTCTTATCATCTCGCCCCCGTGTCCTACCACACCTGCTCCGGCACAGTGCGCTGTGGGCAATCTACTCGGCCCGAAAAAATCTCCCAGCTTCGCGGTCCGAAGGTACTTTATCCGGCCAGCTAAATGTAAGGCATGCATTCAACATGACTCGAGGCCCAACAACGGTCGGTCCTTAGTCGACACAGACGGAAACACTACAGTCCAAAACTCTGCAAGTCTCCGTCCGGTCTCAACTTTATTTAACACTTAGTTATACCATGACTTCATAGTCATCCAAGCAGATCCAGATAACCACCTATAGCTCGCAGGTGACAGGAAATCACCCGACTTCTACCGGTCTAAGCCAGCTAAGCATTGACTCGACTGCGGATACCAGGGTAACAATGATATAGTATAACAAAGGTAAACAAGGTAAAATGCAGCAACGGTTGCAAACAACTCCTGAACGTAATGCATCAATTAAAGTAAAGCATTGAATTAATAATTGCAAACCGGGAGAAAATGCTCCGGGGCTTGCCTCTCTCGAAGGAGCTCGGACGGTGATCGGGGCACTCCGGAAGTTCCTCAACGTCCTCCTCGTCGGCTTCTGGCACTTCCTGCGGCTGCACCTCGAACTGCTCCTCGGGCTCCTCGGGTATGACGACTGGGTTCTCGGTTTGCGATCCTGTATGATGCAATGTGCGTAAGTGCTTATGCAATCGGTGCATAGGATGAGATGAATACAATGGATATGTTTGAATGCAAGGTAGTCAACATCATCCAAGAAAATATACTACAAGCACATGTCATCTACTGCATTCTCTTCTACTACTAATATGTTAAGTCAACATATCTTATTAAATGTTTCAAAGATACACCAAAGCTTTACTATTTTCTTAAACACACATAAAGCAACCCTTAATTAAACCCTAATTAATAATAGGTTTGAATAGCAACCTCTATTTTTATTGCTTAGAAAAATCTTAGAAAATTACCATAGCACATTACTACCCTAAGTAGTCTACCATCAGATTTTCATGATGTTTGAATGAGTGGGTTAGCCTACACAAAAATAACAAGCTATGGCATGATTATGAACATAAAAATACTTTGTACTGTGAAAAGTGTTAAACAACAGAGTTAGTATTTTTCCTAGGTTCTTCATAGCATACAACTACTGTACAAAAATTATCACATGCATGTTTTATACAAAGTTTGCTCTCTAGCTAAAATAACAAAAATCAGCCATTAAAGGCACATGAACTACACCTCAAAATTTTTCTACAGCACAAGCGTGACACATATTTTTCCTAGAAAGTACATTACATAAGAAGATTAACAAACTTGGAATCATATTTTTCTGAAGCCTATAGATTTTTCTACACATTTTTCAAGTTATCAGCAATATACATGATTAAATAAAATTCTACAGCAAAGTATCTAAAAAATGACATGCAATAATTTTCCCAAGTAGATCTGATGATAAGGAACCTAAATAAATTTATTTCAACAGATTTGGAGCAAATTTGAGAACCCAAACATTTTCCAAACAATTTCTATTTTCAAATAATTAAAGAAAAATGAAAACAATTCATTCAATCGCTACTGGGCCAGCCCGCTGGATTTCATCGGCCCACGACCACTTTTGGCCTGCGCGGCCCGAGCGCAAGGGAGGGGAAGACGGCCCAAGTGAGTATGTCGCCCACGGCCACTGGCCGGTGGTGAGGCGAGAGGCCAGGCCACGCCGCTTCTTGTACAAGGCTGCTGCCAGCAATGGGTTCGCCACGAGGCCGGCGGCCATCTCCGGCCGAGACAAGGTGAGCTAGCGGGCGCATGCGATGTGCGAGAAGATGGCGAATGCGGTAGGGTAGCTAGGCAGGGCTGGAGAAGAGAAGGAAGGTGACTTCCATGGCGGCCGAGCACGGCGGCGCCATGGCCGTCGATGGTGGGGCTTGAGGCAGCGCTACCTGGGCTCGGCAGTCGGCGCAAACGCGAGCACGACTTGAAGGAGAGCGAGGCGGAGCTGCGGGCGCGTGCTTGCTGGCCGAGGTGGAGGAGCCACGGCGGAATTCGCCGGCGGGTGCGTGGGCGCGGCGAGAGGTAGAGTTAGGCGCTTCGGCTCTGGCGGAGAGGAGGGCAACATGAATGAGCCAATGAGCGCCAACTTCGGCAGTGTGTGGGGCGGCGCGCGCAGGCGCGGCCTTGGCCAGGCTACAGCAGCGCGGCGACGACGCATGCATCGTCATCCACTGCTGCAAGCTCTGCCATGGTCGGTATGGGCGTGTGGCCAAAGGCAGGCGGCAAAGCAAAGGAGGCAGGCGCGGAGCCGGGCGGGGCTGGGCCGGGCCGGCAAGAGGCAGCAGCAGGAGGAGGTCAGGGCCGACTTCAACTGGGGGCGGAAGTGAGGCGGCTGACCCTTGAAGGAGAAAAAAAGTCCTTTTTCATTTATATTTTCAAGAAATTTTTAAATGCCAGCTTTCAAATATTATTTTGAGCAAGAAAATGACATCTTTTGAAAATGTACCAAAAATGAAAGTTGATTAGAATTTAATTCTCTACAATTTTGCTTTTATGACCAACGCCAATTTTTTTTCTAGATTTTGAATTGAAAAATCAGAGTCCATGTTTAACTCAAAACCCTAATTTTTGGGAAATTACTTTGAATACCAACTTTGCACCAAAAATTGAACTAAATAATCCTAGATGATTTACCATAGTAGCCAAACATGTTTTACTAACCTAGCAAGCAAAATCAGGGCAAAACAATTCAAACAAAGGTATGCAACATTCAGGTTTCGCAACATGTTTCATATGTTTCGAAGCAGTGTTTCAATTGTTATTTACATGATTAGGCATGTAGGATTAGGATGCTTGATGATGCATGATATGTATGATTTGCAGTGCCTAAATGCAGGCATAACACCGTGGTGTTACAACCCTCTCCCCTTATAAAAATCTCGTTCCGAGATTTGGGTTACGAACCATTTGTTATAAAAATCTTCATAAGCTTTTTGTAGATACTCTCCTGTTTCTCAAGTTGCATCTCCCTCATCATGGTGATCCCACTGTATCTTGTATGTTTTCACCACACTATTCCGAGTAGCACGTTCCTTAGTGTCTAACACCCGGACTGGTTGCTCACGATACACCAAATCTGATTTGAGTTGGATACCTCGAGGTTCTATTCTTTCCTCCGGAACACGCAAACATTTCTTAAGATGTGATACATGGAAAACTGGGAAAACGGTACTCATTGTCTCAGGTAACTCTAACTTGTAGGCTACCAGACCTCTTTGTTCTAGGATCTTGTATGGTCCTACGAATCTCGCGGCAAGCTTTCTTCGAACTCCGAACCTTTTCTTCTTCATCGGCGTGACTTTCAGATAAACCTAGTCACCAACTTCAAACACAAGGGGTCTCCTTCTTCTGTCTGCATAACTTTTCTGACGTGATTGGGCCGCTTTCATATTCTGCTGAATAATTTGAACTCTCTTCTCGGCTTCTTCTACAAAGTCAATGCCATAATACCTTCTATCACCAGGCTCGACCCAATTTAATGGTGTTCTACATTTTCTGCCATATAAAGCTTCGAATGGAGCCATCTTGATGCTTTCTTGATAACTATTATTATATGGAAACTCAGCTAACGGTAACCATGATTCCCATGATCCCTTAGAAGACAATACACAAGCTCTTAACATATCCTCCAAAACAGCATTCACTCGTTCAGTCTGACCATCTGTCGGAGGATGATAAGCGGTACTGCGAATCAAACTAGTTCCTAAGCCTTTGTGTAAATGTTCCCAGAAGTGTGCCATGAACTATGAGCCTCTATCAGATCTATGGTCTTTGGTATACCATGCAACCTCACGATTTCTACGATATACTTCTCGGCATACTGAGGTCCGATAATCTGTTTTGACAGGCAAGAAATGAGCGGTCTTGGTAAGACGGTCCACAATTACCCAAATCGAATCATGTCCTTTTTTAGTAGTGGGCAAACCCGTGATAAAATCCATACTTATATCGTCCCATTTCCAACTAGGGACGGACAAGGGTTGCAACATACCAGCAGGTTTCATGTGGATGGCTTTCACTCGACAACATGTGTCACATCTGACAACATATGCTGTAATTTCTTTCTTCATTTTGGTCCACCAATAACGAGATCTTAGTTCTTGATACATCTTACTACTTCCGGGATGGATAGATAGCTTAGAAAGGTGAGCTTCATCCATGAGTTTATTCCTAAGCTCTCGATCCTTGGGAACCACAAGACGGTCGTCAAATCACAACACGCCCTGTTCATCCACTTTAAAGTGTTGAGACGTCTTTTCTTTTATTTTCTCTTTGATGTGGAATATGCCCTTGTCGGTTTTCTGGCCTTCTATTATCTTACTCTCCAAAGAGCAACTAATCTAAATACTATGTAACACAGCAGGATGCATTAGATCGAACCCATCTTCAAGTAATGGCTGCACATTCAAGTAATGTGACTTTCTGCTTAAAGCATCTGCCACTACATTGGCTTTTCCAGGATGATATTGCACATTCAAGTTGTAATCCTTGATCAATTCCAACCATCTGCGCTGTCTCATGTTTAGCTCTGGTTGGGTAAAGATGTACTTAAGACTCTTGTGATATGTGAAAATGTTGCACACATTACCGAGTAGGTAATGTCTCCAAATTTTTAGGGCGTGCACAACTGCAGCAAGTTCAAGATCATGTGTTGGATAGTTGACATCGTGCTTTCTCAATTGACGTGATGCATAAGCAATGACTCTCCTTTCTTGCATAAGAACACAGTCCAATCCAGTCTTCGATGCGTCGCAAAACACATCAAATGGTTTCTCTATATCTGGTTGTGCTAGAACAGGAGCAGTGGTCAACAGTTTCCGCAAAGTGTGGAAAGCTGCTTCACACTCCTCTGTCCACATAAACTTGTGATCCTTCTGTAGGAGACTCGTCATCGGTTTGACAATCTTCGAGAAATCTGGTATAAAGCGATGGTAATAACCGGCTAATCCTAAGAAACTCCTAATCTCAGGAACTGTGGTCGGTGCTTTCCAATTCATCACTTCTTGCACCTTACTTGGATCGACTGAAACTCCATTCTCTGACAGAATGTGACCAAGGAAAGGAACTTCCTTCAACCAGAATTCGCATTTGCTAAACTTAGCATACAATTGATGATCCCTAAGTCTGGTCAAGAGAATTCTCAGATGCTCTTCATGATCTTTCTCGTTCTCGGAGTACACCAGAATGTCATCGATGAACACTACCACAAACTTATCCAATTCTGGCATGAAAACTATATTCATCAAAAAGATAAAGTATGAAGGAGCATTTGTCAAGCCGAAGGACATGACAAGATACTCATACAACCCGTATCTGGTGGAAAATGCAGTTTTCGGTATATCCTGTGGCCTAATCTTGATTTGATGATAACCGGATCTCAAATCTATTTTTGAGAACACCTTGGCCTTGGATAATTGGTCAAACAGAACATCAATATGAGGCAAGGGATACTTATTCTTTATGGTCACAGCGTTGAGTGGCCTGTAATGTACGCACATTCTCAACGTGCCCTCTTTCTTCTTCTTCACAAACAAGGCGGGACATCCCCATTCAGACTTGCTTGGCCGTATAAACCCCTTTTTTGATAAATCTTCTAACTGCTTCTTCAGCTCAGCTAGTTCATCTGGAGGCATCCGATAGGGTCTCCTTGAAATCGGAGCTGTTCCGGGGACTAACTCAATTCCAAACTCAATCTCCCTATCTGGAGGAAGACCAGGTAGCTCATCCGGAAATACATCCAGAAATTCACACACTATCGGAATCTAATGAAGAGGAATGACTGCCGTAGCACATGTAACCCTTATAAGGTCTGTTCTTCGAGGCAATGGTACTTGGAAAGTACCCTCACCCAGGGGATCCTTAAGGGTAAGTACTTGACTTCCAGTATCTATGACTGCTCCCCAATCCTTCATCTAATTCATCCCTATAATGACATCCAACACTAATCCAGGCATAACTATTAAGTTCACCCGGAACTTCCTGCTACCTAATTCAAGGGTTGCCCCTCGAACCATCCGGTTGGTCAAAACATCAGCCCCTGCTGAACTTATACGGTACCCATAACCCAATTCTGTGCATAGTTGTCCATGTTTCTGTGCAAATGCTTGACTCATAAAAGAATGCGATGATCTAGAATCAAATAGAACAACTGCATGGTTTTCGTTGACAGAAAACTTACCAGCAGTGACGGGCTCTCCCTCAGGAATTTCATCCACTGTCGTACTACGGACAAAACCTCGAAAAATGGCCGGGTTGATCACAGTTATAGCAGGGTCCCCTCACTGTCCCGGTAGATCCCACAGTTCCCTTGGAACTGCCTTGTACCGCAGTTGCGGCTGCTTTGTTGGACTGCACTGCCATCTTGTAAGGCTTCTGGGGTCCACGGAAATTCTGACTTCTTTACTGAGGTGGCCGGAACCTAGCACCAGGTGCCGATGGGCGATATGGAGGACGACCTCCCATAGGTGCTCTAGCTTGCGACGGACCACCTTCAAGGGCTCTCTTGCGTGTCTTGGCTGCGGTGCTGGCGTTGTTATTCTTCTCCTGCTTCAGACAGTCGCTGATGAAGTCATTGAATCTGACGCGGTTGTTGGTACCAACATGCTTCATCATTTTTGGATTGAGTCCCCTCTTGAAACTGGCTATTCTTTTAGCATATGTGTCAACCATGTCGGGAGCATAGCGACACAAGTTGTTGAAGGCATGCAGATATTGCGTCACGGTCTTGGTGCCCTGGTTCAACGCCAGAAACTCTCCCAACTTCATCTCGGTCAGCCCGGGTGGAATATAGACTCCCAGGAAGGCCTCAGCAAACTCTCTCCAAGAAATCTGGGCATTTGGAGGGAAGGTGGTGCGATGGTGCTTCCACCACATTCCCGCCGGTCCTTGCAATTGAAGTGCAGCATACTCCGTTTTCAACACCTCAGTCATCCTCAACACACGGAATTTATCTTCCATCGTGTTGATCCATTCCTCAGCATTGAGTGGCTCTGTTGCTTCCTTGAATACTGGCGGCCTGGTGTCCATGAAATCTTTGAAGCTGCTATATTGGTTCACTCCCATGCCACCACCTTGATTGTTACCACGTTGAACGTTGTTGGCGATGGTGCGCAGAAAATCCTCCATGTTCTTCTGGGATTGTTCCGCGTTGTGCCTGACTCCCGAGCAGCATATGTCGAGAGAACATCTCGGGGTAAACGGGGAGGAGGTGGCAAATGCGGTTCATGGGGAGGTTCATTGTTGTTGCTGTGGTTTCCACCACCACCGTCCCCGCACCGTTAGCACCGGTCTCAATGACCTCATACGTGTTTCAAGAGTGTTTGTCATCTGCATATTTCAAAGAACAAGTAATGATTGAGTGAAGCTATAATAATTGTGAGTGAAGGAAAAATTATGCCGTACTGAATTTACTAGAGAGAATAAATTCATACAATAAAACAGAGGGCACAACAATCGCATCCCAATTAAAACAACAGAACTTAATCAAATTACTTCAACGGCAAACATCGCGCGTCCATACAATCAAATTGCCAAAGATACATACACTGGACTTTTTATGCGTTCGATATCGCATTCAAAATCAAGTTCCAACCACATGCCAAGTCTCATACGTTCAAAGCAACATATGATAGGTTACATGCCAACAAAAGAAAGGTCATCGCGACAGGACCTAGATACTAGCGCAAGGCAACTAGCCTACTCCTCAGGGCCATCGTCAGGATCGGAGACGTCACCATCGCCCCCAAGTGAAACTACAGGCTCGTCCTGGTTGTCGTCGTCGATATCCATGCCAGCGGCGTCTGGTGGAGCATATGGGCCAACCCCATTGTAGAGCGCGTGAAACTCCTCGTGCGAGGTTGCCGTTGTATTCCTCTAGCTCATCGACCCTCTGTCATGCAGGTTTCTCTCGTCCCAGGCTTCATTCCTTTCCTGCACCAACTGTCCAATCATGCGGTCTGCATTGTTGTTGGCTTGAGTCAACGTATGCACCCGTTGCATAGCTCTATCGCCTCTCTCAACCGCCTAATCTCGTTGTAAGTTCATATCAGCCAACTGCTCCTGCAAGCTAGCTATAGCACGTGCCTGTCTCTTCTTCTGCTTTCTACCGTTGAGCTTATCCTCACCACGCAAGCTAGTCAAAGTCCAGTAGGTACTCTCGAGACCCTCATACGCTCTGATGGCGGCGAACATAGCACTCATTGCCTGATTATCGCTAGCCTGTCCTTCAGCTGGACCTCTGACCAATGCACTTCCCTGAGGCTGAACCCAAATGGCATCACGAGGATCATCCCTAGGAAAAGTGCCAGCTAGAGCTGCTGCAAGCTCACTGGGAAATCTGCTCATAATATCCTCGATGACACGGAAGGTCGCTCCTCTGCACCCTCGGCCAGGGTGCGACCCTCAAACTCCAAGTGCCAACCATCCCAATCTGGAGCATCACCGAGAGCGAGAACCGTGATTTCTACCATCGCAAGTCCATCCTCCGCCAACCGGCTCTCATTCCAGAGAGTACATCGGCTCTTGACCCTTTGGGTACCCCACATCATGGAGCACTCTCCAAAGCAAAGTTGGCATGCCAAACTCGCTCAAGAAGGTGTCCGTGGTGCGGTGCTCCCCTCGTGGCCAACAGGACGTCGAGGTGCTCTTCCTCCGGTGGACTTACTGGGCGATGCGCTTCGTCATGGGCCATCTGTAGCAAAAGTTCTTTGATTACCTCGGGGAAACATATTTTAGGTGATACAACTTTTATCAAAATGAGATAATCAATTTATAAGGGGAGGAATGCATGACATGAATGAAATGCACAAGTAACATGATGTATGTACGTGCCGTACGTTCTCACAAACTTAGGAATAAATAATTTCTAACGACGAATTCGGTGGCATACAAACGATCTCTCAAATACGTAGCTAATACGTTCTACACGATAGCGTTGTTATGTACCTGCAGAAGATTCATTTCAGCCCAATTCCCAATGAATGCATAAAAGCAGTAAAGTTTTATCTACACGCTCTACACGAATCCCCAGATACGTGTACAACGGTAGTAACTACCCGAACCATCGTCCTATTGACGGCATCGCCTCCACAGACGGAAGACCCATACATGAGATACCTTTGTAAAACATGCGTAGAACATGTAATTACTCCAGCATCATATAAGCATTCACCCTAGATCGACGGTGTATCCGATCATGCTCTCACAACTCACACTTACCGAGGCGTAGAGGCAATTGATCCATACATTACCACTCAAACAAGTGGCACTCATACAATAGCACGCCGTATGAGCGACGAAAGAGAAATATGATGCAAGAACCCCAAGTCAGTACTTAATTAAGCCACCTAGAGTCCTTAACTGGGCATAAAGGATATGACCACTGGCACACTTTATAGTTTGGAAATCATATTTTTCAAATGCCTTTTTGTTTTAAATACACTTGTGAACAGTAACATGCTAAACCATGCTCTGATGCCAGCTGTAACCGAACCGACCAATTATACGAAATTAAATAAGAAAATCATCCGCCAGAGCAGACGATTTAGCAAACTTAAGCCCGTATAACCCGGTAGTCTGTGAAATCATGAAGGATTTCAAACCAACTTCCATTCCAGCCAAGATCGTAATAAGTTTAGCGGTCACCATCACATATTACATAAAAGTTCGTAATCTCAGATACATCAGAGTTTCAACATAGTTATTACAAAACCAGTTCGAATAAAAGTAGCGGAAGCCATTTGTTCAAACCACACACACACTCACGCGGAGTTCAAATATAGTGCCAGCGAATGATCATCTCCAACAAAAGCATTAGACGAGACGTAAGGAATGACCATGCCCATGGTCCTAAGCATCACCCATCGCAGGATAAAGGCAGTTGATACAGTAGCCGTAATACATCTGCCCATCTGCAACAAGTGGGAATAAAACCCTGAGTACGAGAAGGTACTCAGCTAGACTTACCCGACATAACCGAAAATAAATGACACCAAGGATTATGAAGGGCTTTATAGTAGGGTAGCTGACTCATTTGCAAAAGAAGCATTTTTAGCATTTCAAGAACCTTTCTAAAAGCATTATTGTCAAGTTAATTATTATTAACCTGTCGACTAGATTTGCACCTATACTAGAGCAAACATATGATTAAGCAGATAATGATAACCAATGATCATTAAACAACTTCCATACTGTCATATTCACTACAACCGTCCAAGTGTTCTATAAACATTTACTACGATGAAGTAACTCAAGTCAAGTGCTCACTATCCAGGAGCGATGGCGATTCGAATCGATTCCTAACCAGCTGGTGATTTATTCCTTACACAAACCCCACTCACCCGCTAAAGTGAGATATTGATCACCGAGTCAACTTTCCAGGTATCTCGAGTTTGCCAGGAACCACATGTACCCGGGGGCCGATCGACTGCACTTTGGTCTTATCATCTCGCCCCCGTGTCCTACCACACCTGCTCCGGCACAGTGCGCTGTGGGCAATCTACTCGGCCCGAAAAAATCTCCCAGCTTCGCGGTCCGAAGGTACTTTATCCGGCCAGCTAAATGTAAGGCATGCATTCAACATGACTCGAGGCCCAACAACGGTCGGTCCTTAGTCGACACAGACGGAAACACTACAGTCCAAAACTCTGCAAGTCTCCGTCCGGTCTCAACTTTATTTAACACTTAGTTATACCATGACTTCATAGTCATCCAAGCAGATCCAGATAACCACCTATAGCTCGCAGGTGACAGGAAATCACCCGACTTCTACCGGTCTAAGCCAGCTAAGCATTGACTCGACTGCGGATACCAGGGTAACAATGATATAGTATAACAAAGGTAAACAAGGTAAAATGCAGCAACGGTTGCAAACAACTCCTGAACGTAATGCATCAATTAAAGTAAAGCATTGAATTAATAATTGCAAACCGGGAGAAAATGCTCCGGGGCTTGCCTCTCTCGAAGGAGCTCGGACGGTGATCGGGGCACTCCGGAAGTTCCTCAACGTCCTCCTCGTCGGCTTCTGGCACTTCCTGCGGCTGCACCTCGAACTGCTCCTCGGGCTCCTCGGGTATGACGACTGGGTTCTCGGTTTGCGATCCTGTATGATGCAATGTGCGTAAGTGCTTATGCAATCGGTGCATAGGATGAGATGAATACAATGGATATGTTTGAATGCAAGGTAGTCAACATCATCCAAGAAAATATACTACAAGCACATGTCATCTACTGCATTCTCTTCTACTACTAATATGTTAAGTCAACATATCTTATTAAATGTTTCAAAGATACACCAAAGCTTTACTATTTTCTTAAACACACATAAAGCAACCCTTAATTAAACCCTAATTAATAATAGGTTTGAATAGCAACCTCTATTTTTATTGCTTAGAAAAATCTTAGAAAATTACCATAGCACATTACTACCCTAAGTAGTCTACCATCAGATTTTCATGATGTTTGAATGAGTGGGTTAGCCTACACAAAAATAACAAGCTATGGCATGATTATGAACATAAAAATACTTTGTACTGTGAAAAGTGTTAAACAACAGAGTTAGTATTTTTCCTAGGTTCTTCATAGCATACAACTACTGTACAAAAATTATCACATGCATGTTTTATACAAAGTTTGCTCTCTAGCTAAAATAACAAAAATCAGCCATTAAAGGCACTTGAACTACACCTCAAAATTTTTCTACAGCACAAGCGTGACACATATTTTTCCTAGAAAGTACATTACATAAGAAGATTAACAAACTTGGAATCATATTTTCTGAAGCCTATAGATTTGTCTACACATTTTCAAGTTATCAACAATATACATGATTAAATAAAATTCTACAACAAAAGTATCTAAAAATGACATGCAATAATTTTCCCAAGTAGATCTGATGATAAGGAACCTAGATAAATTTATTTCAACAGATTTGGAGCAAATTTGAGTACCCAAACATTTTCCAAACAATTTCTATTTTCAAATAATTAAAGAAAAATGAAAAATAATTCATTCAATCACATCTTTGGGCCAGCCATTGATTTCATCGACCACGGCCACTTTTTATTCCTCTGCGACCGAGCGCAAGGGAGGTGGAAGACGGCCCAGCAGGGCGTCGGCCCACGGCCACTCGGCCTGGCTGGCTGAGGCAGAGGCCACGCCGGCTGGCTACTTGTTGCCAAGCTGTGCGCTGGCTCGACCACGAGGCCGCAACCCATCTCCGCCGAGACAAGGTGAGCTAGCGGCGCATGCGATGTGCGAAGATGGCGAATCACGGTAGGGTAGCTAAGCGGTGGTGGAGAAGAAAGGAAGGTGACTTCCATGGCGGCCGAGCACAGCGGCGCCATGGCCGCTTCGGCGGGGCTTGAGGCGGCCTTCTGGTCTCGGCGATCGGCGCAAATGCGAGCACGACTTGAAGGAGAGCGAGGCGGAGTCTGGGGGCGCGCGCGGCTTGCTGGCCGAGGTGGAGGAGCCACGGCGAATTCGCCGGGTGGTGCGTATGCCATGCGAGAGGTAGAGTTGGGGCGCTCGGCTCTGGCGGAGAGGAGGGGCAGCAATGAATGAGCCAAAGCGACCGGCTTCGCAGTGTAGGCGGGCGCGGGCGCGGCGGCGCAGTTTCTGCTGCAGCCGCGGCGGCGTCGACGGTGCATGGTCGCCACGCTGGCGGGCAAGCTCAGCATGCCGGTATGCGGCAAGGCCATGCAGCGCGCGCAAAGCGGTGGGAGGCAGGCAGGCGGGCGCGGGCTGGCTGGGCCGAGCGAGGCGAGGCGCGGCAAGGAGGCTGGGTCAGCCGACTTTCACCGATCAGGCTGTAAGTGAGGCGGCTGACCCTTGAAGGAGAAAAAGTCCTTTTCATTTATATTTTCAAGAAATTTTTAAATGCCAGCTTTCAAATATTATTTTGAGCAAGAAAATGACATCTTTTGAAAATGTACCAAAAATGAAAGTTGATTAGAATTTAATTCTCTACAACTTTGCTTTTATGACCAACGCCAATTTCTTTCTAGATTTTGAATTGAAAAATCAGAGTCCATGTTTAACTCAAAACCTTAATTTTTGGGAAATTACTTTGAATACCAACCTTGCTCCAAAAATTGAACTAAATAATCCTAGATGATTTACCATAGTAGCCAAACATGTTTTACTAACCTAGCAAGCAAAATCAGGGCAAAACAATTCAAACAAAGGTATGCAACATTCAGGTTTCGCAACATGTTTCATATGTTTCGAAGCAGTGTTTCAATTGTTATTTACATGATTAGGCATGTAGGATTAGGATGCTTGATGATGCATGATATGTATGATTTGCAGTGCCTAAATGCAGGCATAACACTGGGGTGTTACAATCCGTCTGTGCCCACCAGAAGAATCCTCCACACAAAGGTACTTCTCATGCATCACTTGCAACATGGGTAAATAAACCCTGAGTACACAATGTACTCGCAAGACTTATCCGACTAGTGGGAATAATTTTCTGACTCTAAGGAATATGATAAGCTTTATGGTTTGCTGGTTTCTTTTGGCAGAAAGCAATACTAATAGTGAGTTCTTATTTATGTTATTATTATCAGCCGTATTAAGTTATTATCTATCCAGTCTATATAAGCACATGTTCTACTTTCAAGGAAGAGTTGAGCAATCAGTTCCTTTTCATCATCTTTCATCTTTCAGTTCTTACTACGATGCTAGAGTTTAGACAAATTGTACCGACTCGGCGGTGATTCATGAACCAATGTGTCCAGCTAGGTGCCTCGAAAACACACGCCCCGCTTGTACCATAGGCACAAGCAGGACTAACCCATCACCCTCCTGGCCTGGGTGTTTAGGTCCATGTCCAAACTTGGACTCCAAGGCCCCACTTCTGAGTCCCGGACCCGGACTTCCACCATCCCCGTCTCCAATCAGTCGGTCCGGAAAGAGCCGAATCCACGATAAGAGAGCAACAAGTCTTTCTTATGCCCATACCCAAGTATGCGCTCCGGACAATAGATCTGTGACTTGCCTAGCATCCGTTGCAACGATCGGTCCTTAATCGACACGGACAGGGAAAAGGTGTAACCAAGCCATGCCCTGTTGGCCGCAGGACACAACCCCTTACACCCACCAGTATCCAAACCATATCCCTGTCCGGTCACCATTTTTCTTTCCATAATTTTATCATGAGTGATCATTTTTATCACCTATTTGCGAGTAACGGCAGGTTACCCACGCTATCGATATCCTGAGCATAGCAGCTACTCGATCTGTACTAGTAGGACCCATAGGTAGATTTATTTATGCATGTAGTTTCTATAAAATGCCTGTAACGTAAATGCACATCATAGATATATATTCAGTGATAAGTTAAAATAAGGGTTATGCACCGAGGCTTGCCTTGCACAGGCGACGGGTCAGCAAAGTCAGCACCAACAGGCTCCGACGCTCCCACCTACACGAGGATCTCCTCCTCGTATTCAATGACTTCCTCGTACTCCTGTTCATCGACGGGCACAAACTCTATCAACTCATGATCTACATGCATGAAATGATGATGCACTACTTAGTAATATAGCAACAACAACTCTTAAAATAAAAGTGCATCTATCTAACTGCTAAGCTAGTGCTACCGACCACGGTACTAAGTTACCTATTGTTACCAATAATAAGTATGAAGTGTGGCATACATTATTATAGCAACTACAGGTATTCTTACTCCTAATACTGATTTACGCTATATATGCTAAAGCAAGGATAATAGCTATTCTATTTATCAACCTACTCTAGGGCTACAAAATTTATAGCAAGTACATAATAATCTAGTGAGCCTACCGTAAAATTTTTATAACTATAGCTAACACCAATTTGCCACAAAAATTTCTACAAATATTAATCTACATAATACTAAGTCATCTAGTTTGAATTTAGGAACCTACCATTGTTACAACTAACTGTAATCTAACTACACTAACATGTAGATGGTATTTTTGTGAACCTAACAAATTTGGTTTCACTATTTTTGGACAACCACACAATTTACTACAATTTATCAAAGTTTAGCTAAAAATTTTATTGAATAAACACTTCCTATTTTACTGGAAATTGGAAAACGCAATTCTATCGAGCGGCCCACGCGCTTCGAATCGGCCCAAAATGGCGCGACGCGCGCACATGTGCAGCGCGGCCCACACGGGGCACGGTCCAGCCGGACGACGGCCCGCGGCGGGAAGGACCCGCGCACGCCGGGTAATAAGCAAAAACACCCTCGGACTACTCTGTATTCCCGCGAGCGCTAAGCGCACTGTTCCGCTAGTCTACTGTTTTACAGCTACGCCCTCGGAAAATCCTACCTTCACAACAGCTACACCCCCGACACCCGCGCGCGTGCTCCAACGCGACGACGCTGGCACCGGCGGCATACGCCGACCACAACAGACCTTCTCCTCCCTAACTACCGAGCCGACCCTTACCTAGGAGCGAACGCGAAGCGCCGGGCGAAGGAAGCGTGAACCGAGATGTAGCAGCGCGGTCTGACCACGGTGGCGGAGATCCTGTAGTTACGGCGATGACGTTCCGGTGAATGTCAGCGAAGTCGGGGCAAAAGGGGTAGTTAGTGAGCTCCAGTGACTCACCACGGAACTCCTAGAGGCGGTGATTCGTTCGGAGATGGCCTAAGCCGAGCTGGCCGTGTGCGCACGGGCGGTGCGGCAACGCACGATGATGGCATGGCCGCGTTAGGGAAGGCTAGGCTATGGTAGTGCTTCGGTCGAGGTGCGTAGGGTGTTTAACAGGTGGAGACGAGGCTATCAGCGCAAGGAATCGCCACGTGATGCTTTGGGTATGTGGCTTGCCGACGGCGCATGCCACCCCGGTCTTAAGGACCTAGCGGAGCGGCAACTCCAAATTGGGGCACTGTGCGGTGGTACAAGCAGTGAGGTGGGGTCGGTCGTGCGGCTGGCTACCCAGCGGAATGGAGGGCGGAGTTAATTGCACTGCGGTGGCTTCACTATGGCAAAATCGGAGGGCGGTCACGGCGGCATGGCGACTGGGCAACAGGGAAGTTAGGCACGGCTTGGCTCGGCGCTGAGCGCCGCAGAGGATGGCAGGTCAGAGAAGACAGTGGCGTAGCGTGGCAGCGAGCATGGACGTGATGGCACAATGAGGCAGCCGTCCCATGCGCGTGCAGCCTCGAGGCGTCAACGACAATAGTGGTCGCGCAGGCGGTAGCGTGGCGACGCAGCGCGCTCGGATGCGATGGCGAGGGCAAACGGCGGGCCTACGCGCGTGCTGCTGCGAAATGTCAATGGCAACAGTGGCCGTGCAGGCGGTGGTCGGCACACAGCGTGGCCAGGGCGCAGTAGCAGGAGCCGCGGCCAGCAGTGCGGGGCCATGCGCACGGGCGGGTGCGTGTAGGCGCGACGACAGTGCAACACAGCGCGGCGATGCGGGGCCGCGTGGCAGGGCGCGAGCAAGAGCTTGCGCGGCGTGCCAAGGCAGCAACGCGGCGCGGTTAGTAGGGCGGTGCCAGTGAAGGGGACAGCCAGTGTGGCGGCCTGCGCGTGGCGCGCTCGCTGGGCAACAGACGTGGCGACGACGAGCGCCGACGCGGTGATCGCGCCCAGACACTAAGATCGACCAGGACAGTGACTTGCACGCTTCTAAAAGCATCCCAAAATCTCAAACCCGATGACCCAAAAGCTAAACCAGTTATCCTATACTCAAGAGGGTACATAGGGCTATCAACTAGGCCAAAACACCTTGCCATTACTTAAGCCGATCCTCCTCTAAAAATGCCCGAACTTTGCCTCATCGACACACTCTCCGACTTAAGAAACGACTAAGTCATTCGTTCGGATTCGCGTCACTTTTAGTTTCCAAGCTACCCACTAAGCTAGCTAGTGACTCTCGTACCCGACACGAGTATTTCACCGTTACCTGCGAAGTTCGCACTACGAATTATATCAAAGTCTTGCATAAGTGTTCTATTGCATTTTTGTTCGATAAAATTTTACTTAGAACCCTAAACGATATAAAGTGACATGAAATGTAGCATTTGTTTCGTGTTGCCGACGAACGTTTCAAGTTATGCACATCTCTTACTATAATTCTTTATTTGACACTAGACAAATGACCCATTCCTTCCTTGGCCATCGAAATTTTTTCCTTCCTTATTTGACACTGACTTCAACTTTCGTTCCCAAATTGACATTCTGTTGGATTTCCTGTCCGGGAACCGTTAAATGTCATGCGAAAAGACAACTTTGCCCATGTGGGTCCCACCACCATTCTCCCTCCTTTCCTCCCCTTATCCCTCCTCTCCTCCACACCGCACAGATCCTCGACGCTCCTCGCGCTCCTGGCCACCGCGGTGTGCCTTGCGCACGCAAGCGCCGAGTCCGCCGCGCCGCGCCGCCAGCTCACCTCTGGCGGCCTCTCCCCGACCGGCCCGGGCTCCGACTTGGAGTGCTGGTGCGGGAGGCTCCGTCCCAAGGCATAGCGGCGGGCGGTAGGCGGCGCCGAGGCGAACGGGGGTCAGGCCGGGCGTGGCCAGCCACGGCGGCGCTGCGGGTGCGCGCCAGGCGGTGGACGATGGCACTGCATAGGGACAGCACCGATGGCTTCCGGGGAAGCGCGTCCATGCCGCCAGGCTCGCCTTGTCCTCCCTGGCGAGTCACCTCCGTGGGCCAGGCCCATGCGCTTCCAGGCATCGGCGGTGCTCACTCGAGCGTCGCCGGCAGGCGTAGACTGTCGAGGAGTCATAGGGAGGCGCGGCCGCCTAGGAGGGAAGCTCCGGCGTGGCTGTAGGGGGAGGCTCTGGTGTGGAGGAGAGGAGGGAGAAGGGGAGGAAAGGAGGGAGAAGGGTGGTGGGACCCACATGGGCAAAATTGTCTTTTCGTAGGGCATTTAACGGTTCCCGGACAGGAAATCCAACAGAATGTCAATTTAAGAACGAAAGTTGAAGTCAGTGTCAAATAAGGAAGGAAAAAAATTCGAGGGTCAAGGAAGGAATGGGTCATTGGTCTAGTGTCAAATAAAGAATTATCTCTTACTTTATACCCTATATTACACACATCCACATACAAGTATGATGCTCATGCAGTGTTTTAGTAAAAACAGTGCAATGTAACATCGAAGGTGTTACAATGTTTGAATATGAGTACTTTGAAAGCAGCTATTGAAGTGCCTGAACCGTGACTTGGGGCTCTTGGTGGGTTTTAACTCTAGCCTACTGAAAGGATCAAGATGCCCAAGAGGGGGGGGGGTGAATTGGGCTAATTCTAAATTTCTTCGCAATAAACAAGTCCTATGGTTAGCCCAATTAACCCCTTGTGCCTAGAGAAATTTCTAACGCATAAAAGTTTAGCAACCTAGTTCCAATCCTACTCTAGCATGGCAATTCTAGGAATGTAAATGATAAGAATTGAAATGCTCAAAGTAAAAGCTCAAAGTAAAGAGAGGAGAGGAAACGCGGTGATGTTTTGCCGAGGTATCAGAGAGTCGCCACTCCCCACTAGTCCTCGTTGGAGCACCCGCGCAAGGGTGTAGCTCCCCCTTGATCCGCGCAAGGATCAAGTGCTCTCTATGGGTTGATTCTTTGACACTCCTTCACGGTGAATCACCCACAACCGCTCACAACTTGAGTTTGGTCATCCATAAGCTCTCCGGATGATCACCAAGCTCCCAATCACCACCAAGCCGTCTAGGTGATGGCGATCACCAAGACTAACAAGCACGAACTCTCATTTGACCACAACAAGCCTAGGGAGAAGGGTGGATGCACACTTTGCTACTCTTGATCTTCACTAATGAGGGCTCTCTTTGGATTCTCAAATCTCAATCATCTCACTAGGACCTTGCTCTTCTTGGCACTCTCTAAGGTGTGTTTCAGCTGTTGAAATGAGCAAAAGTCACTCCACACACGAGTGGAGCTTCTATTTATAACATGGGCTGAAAAACGAACCGTTATGTGCCTCTGCGGGGTGACCGGACGCTTCGGTCATGTTGACCGGATGCTCCGGTCAGTTCAACCCGCACACCAGTGTTTACGTGTTGACCGGACGCTGGTAGGGTCCGGTTACCACTAACCGGACGCGTCCGGTCCCATTTTTCCCTCACTGGATGCTTACTGTACTCGACCGGACGCTGAACCCCCAGGGTCCGGTCAGCACTGACCGGACGCGTCCGGTCGTAGATTCTCTTCTCTAGAACCTTACTGGAGTCGACCGGACGCTGACCCTCAGCGTCCGGTCATTTGACCTCTCCAGCGTCCGGTCAAACTGGACTAGTTCACCTTAGTCAAAAGAACTGATCGGACCCTGCGGCCAGCGTCCGGTCGCACCGGAGCCAGCGTCGGGTCAGTCTTTGACCCTCCATTCACTTCCAACTCTCGATCATTTGTGAATGAAGTTTGCTCCAAAGGATCTTAGGCATATTTAGGAGCTACCTAGTGCTAGTTTTAACAAGTGTGCACCACACCTAACTCACTAGACTCACCTAGGTCAAGCTACCCGTCCATACCCCCTTAATAGTATGGCCAAAGTAAAAACAAAGTTCTAAACTACTCTAAATGTCTCTTCAACTCCAAACGACACTTAGAACTAGTCATCCTTAACCTTGTCGTCCATCATTTGAAAACCGAAATGATTTCCATCGTAGGGGCATGACATCCACAATTGCCCAATCGATCTTCATTACCGTGACCTAACTTAATTGCCTCTGCAAAACACACGTTAGTCACAGTAATCTTTTATTGTCATTAATCACCGAAACACAATTAGGGGCCTAGATGCTTTCAATCTCCCCCTTTTTGGTGATTGGTGACAATACAACATCTAGTATGTGAAAGAGTTGAGGTTTTTAACATGCTTGGATCATATAAGCTTTTAGCAATAAGATCAAAAAAGTTAGTCAAGCTTATATAACCCAAGCCATCATGATGTACTCAAATGATATGAAATAAGCATGAGTACAATAAGAAAGACTCATTTGCATCGGAGTAAAAACGCGGAAGCAAAGGCAAATGAGCATAGCTCAAGTGGATGACATATTAAAGAATTCAAAGTAGAGAGCACACATGTCATATATCACAATCACGTAGATATCACTATCACATAGATAAAATAGTATGCATGAAAGTAAACACACGAATGCATAATAGTAATAGTGTATCACACAAATAAAACTCCAAATGTATATAAAAGACTAATAGCTAACTAGCTCCCCCGAAATGTCGCTTCCCCTGAGTCTACATACTCGAACCCTCTCCCCCTTTGGCGTCAAACACCAAAACCTAAGGGCTGGTCGGCGGGGCTGCAGCGGACGAGTCGGGCGCTGAAGAACGAGGAGCAAGCTGAAACTAGGCAGCATCATCATCTGACCCTGAGCTCTGTGCTAACTGACCCTCTGTGGCTGGAAGCGTCGCTGAAGCGGTCTGGGTCTGAGCTGGGGCAGGTGCTGCCTGTGATGCTGCTGGTATATTTGTCGTAGGATCTGAAGATGCGACAGACGAAGGGAGCCTCTGAGTAGTCATGGCGACAGGGGCTGCTGTAGAAGGACCTGGGGCATGCATATGTGGCGGTGTAGGCATCCCTGTCAACTCGCTGAAAGATGCTCCAAGACTCCTGGAGATTGACGTGTCAGGCACAAATAACGAGGATGACTGATCCGGTGTGAAGCCCGTCTGAAGTGGAGTGAACTGCGGGGCTACCACCGGTGAGGATAACCACTAGGACACCTGGACTGGAGGAGAAGCAAACTGAGCTGGAGGCTGTCCCTGACTCTGAAGCCCACTAGGCTGTACTGCTGGAGTCATCATAGTGGTGGCAGGCTGAGCAATCTGGGGCGAAGGCTGTGGCTGTGGGGCCCCAAGAGCTGTCACTACATGCTGCATGAATCCCATAAGCTGCTGCTGCATGAGTAACTGCTGCTGATGCATCTGCTGCTCCTGCTGGCGCTGGAACTCGTCCTGACGAGCCTGAAACTGTGCAAAGTTGGCAGCGGTCTCCTGAGCCTGTCGTGCCTGATCCTGCTGCATCCGCTCAAGAATAGCAATGAGAGCGGGATCCGTCTGTGGTGCAGGTGGAGCTGAGCTGGAACTGCCGGCCTCTGCATCGTGTCTGCGTGGAGGCATCTAAGGAATAGGCAGGTAGTCATCATCCAAACTGTCACTAGACTCGCTCCTGTCCTGCTAAGCCTCAAGCTGCTCCTCCTCAGTAGCTGCTATGCCTTTGATAATCTCGTCCTGCTGAGCTACGGACTCTAGTACATCTGGGCGACGGTGAGGCTGACTGGGTGCCTGAGGAGTGCTGTGTCTGATCCTCTGTGCCATGTTATATGCAGGGAACTCTGTGGTGACACCTCTGTACTTTGCAACCATCTCAGGTGTCCTAACTGACACTGCCTTTAGCATAAGAAATGTAATCCAATGTGCATAGGGAAGCTGCCTGTGACCCTTGAAGCCCTCAGCAATAGTATCCTCCATCTCTGACAGAAGGAGGTCCCAAATATCGAAGACAGTCTGCTGCATCAGTGCATTGAGAAGCCAAAGCTGGAAGCGAGTCAAGCCCTCTCTATATCCCAACCTGGGAAGTAGTGTCCTCCTAATGATAGCATCTAGCACTCTAGCTGTAGGTGTAAGGTCACTGGGGTTCCTCCTCGACCCCTCACCAAAGGGCTCCTTGAAGCAATGGCGCACAAGTTCTGTAGGTGGCACCTTACCACCATGAGGACGCCTGGGAGGCTCTTGCTGTCCATATCAAACCTCATGTAACTTGACAGGCTGCTCCTGTAGCCTCATTATCTCCCTGACCCTAAAACTCATCATCCTGTAGTCTCTGCCTCTGAATGCAAAGTGTATAAAGTTATGATGCGGGTCAACGTAGAGCGAAGCATAGAACTGCCGAACCCAAGATGGTACATACAATCTTGTCCGGCCAATCAGATCTGTTAGCTCCGATAAATATGACAAGTAGGGGCGGATATGCTATCTGGCTGCTACCACAATAGACTCTATACTGCAAACCCGCTGAGATCTGAACACTGCCCCACTATTGAGATAAGCATTGTAGAAATCTTCCTGGAGCGGTGTATAGAAACCCTCTGCTGCTCTCTCATCCCTTCTCGGAGGAAACCACACATCAAACTCCACGAAGTGAAGCTGCTGAACCTGCTTGGCCGTGGCGGCCCTCAAGTCAAGATGTACCACTGGAGGAGGACCCTGAGGTCTAGGCGGTGGACGTGATCCCCTCCGCTGTGTTGGCGGTCTTGGTAAGACTAGAACATGGGTACGACCATAGCGGCATAGCTGTGGCTGGGGAGCCTGCTCTGCCTCCTCAGCCTCCTTGGCCTGCTGGCCCTCCTGAGTCTCCTAAGCTGGCTGAGGCTCTGCTGGTGGGGGCTGCTGCTGTGATTCCCCCTGAGGCTGAGGATCCACAATGGGAAGACGTCGTCCTACCATCGTCATAGTACCTGGTGGACTGCCATGAAAATGCTTAGCCTCCTCAACTGCTGTCCTCTGTGCTGGTGTAAGCTGCTGATCTGCAATCACAACCCCACTACGAACACCTCTCTCGACACGCTCTACGGCCTCTGCAACTGCTGCTGCATGAGCTGTCTCTGCATCTGGGTACTTCCTCTTCTTGGATGCAATCTTCTTTGTCGCCTTGCCTTTTGGATCTGCAGGCAGGCAAGGCGGAGGCCTCCAATCATCATCTCCTGGACCACCCCCGACATTCTTGGTGCGAGCCATCTGATCTGTCAAGAAAAACTGCCGCTGACAAGAACAACTACCGTTGTCAAGAGTAACTGCCCTGACACTTCCGAGGCTTGGCCTCGATCCGTACTCGCGAGCTTGGCTCCGAGTTGACTGACAACTGCCACACGATCTCAACAGCACTGACTCGCTGCACGATAGAATAGATGGATATACAAATAAATACAATATATCTAATAGATGCGAAATCCTAGGAAGCAAGCAATGCAGGTACGAAATTGAGGCGACTGGCATGCTACCTGACGAACCGGCGATCCGAGAAAAGGAGACATCACGCAGGGAACCTCGGAACTGGGCTAGGGTTACGGTTGGTGAAGCACTTCGATGAATCGGCGGCCCTGGATGTGCTTTGAAGTCAATGCTTGTGATGAATGGCTAGGATATGGGCGAGTTGCAATGAGAATGCACGGGCATGAGTGGGACCTTACCAGTGTAGGTTGGCAGTGGGCGAGGAAACACGGCGGTGCTGGATTCCACGGCGAGCTTGGCAGTGCGGGCTACAGCGAGGGAGGACGATCTATGTCGCAAGCAGACCTTCGCACTGGCGCGGGGAGGAGCTGTGCAGGCGTGGCAAGCACCGACGGCGGCGGCATGGGGCGCTGCGATTCGGGAGCGCGGCTAGGTAGGGAGGCGCGCTTGAGAGGCGGTGGTGGAGCTAGGCAGCGCGGCAGCTAGGGTTTGCAGTGGCGATGTCGGCGACGTGGCGTGCGCAGCGGCTCGGGGAAGATGACACGGAGAGTTGCGGTGGCGTCGGCTAGGGCACGGCGGCGGCTGGTGTGGATGAGCTGCGGCGACGCTGGCTAGGGCTAGGTCACGGCGGATGCGGGGCAAGGTACGGCACACGTGGTTATAAGGGTCCCCCAACGCGATAGAATAGGAAACGGAAGAAAAGTCCTGATGCCGCACAAGATCAACTAACCGGACACTCCGGTGGTAGCGACCGGACGCTACCACCCAGCGTCTGGTCGATTCCAGAGAGGTCCAATTCCTCTGGAATCACGACCGGACGCGTCCGGTGGTCCATGACCGGACGTAGGCAGGGTTCGGTCAACTCAGCCTGTTTCTTCTTCAAATGACCGAACGTTGAGTTGTCTTCTGACCGGACGTTGAAAGGCAGAGTCTGGTCACTCCTTCAGCAGCAGTTCACCTCCTGTGAACTGACCGGACGCTGGACATCAGGGTCCGGTGCAGCGTCCGGTCACTCTTTTCTAGCAAATCTTTAATGATCCTTCGCGCCGCCTGTTCCCAATCAAGTCCCAACCCCAATAAGATGCAAATAAACACAAATTGGGACTGATGTGAGTGACCTCTCTCAAACCCTCAAGTTTTTCAACATATTTTGCCTTAGGCTATAATTCTTTTTAAGAAAATAGGCAATAAAAGGGCAATTGAAGATAAACGGCAAAACAACATTCATGCATATGCAATACTTGAATGTAAATCTAGTTGCTTGTCAAGTTTGATCCAAGGTTAAGCTTCTTCACACGCTTTTCGGCGGTTATCTTAACCATGTTAGACAAGCCCTATATGCATTACCAAAAATTAAACATGTTGTATATTACAATGAATGCAAGGGACAACACAAGCTCATCTTTTAATGAAGTTACTAAAATCAAGTACATTAAGCTCGTTCCTCAATCTACAAAATGTAGCCTCATCTAGCGGTTTAGTGAAGATATCCGCTAATTGATCTTCGGTTCTTACACCTTCTAGTGATATATCATTTTTAGCAACATGATCTCTTAGAAAGTGATGGCGGATATCTATGTGCTTGGTGCGAGAGTGGTGAACCGGATTATTTGCAAGTTTTACCGCACTTTCATTATCGCACAAAAGAGGTACTTTATCTAGAACTACACCATAGTCTAGCAAAGTTTGTTTCATATATAATATTTGTGCACAACAAGCACCCACGGCAATGTATTCCGCTTCGGCGGTGGACAAGGCCACACTATTTTGTTTCTTGGAGGACCAAGACACAAGTGATCTACCAAGCAAATGGCACCCTCCGGATGTGTTTTTTCTATCAATTTTGCATCCGGCATAATCCGAATCGGTATAGTCAATTAGTTCAAATCTAGCTCCTTTGGGATATCAAAGGCCAATGCTTGGTGTGTGCTTAAGATACCTAAGGATTCTTTTTACGGCAATTAAATGAGTTTCCTTAGGATTAGCTTGAAATCTAGCATACATACACACACTAAACATGATGTCGGGCCTAGATGCGGTTAAATACAACAAGCTACCAATCATAAAACGGTATAGAGTTTGATCAACTTTGTTACATCCCTCATCTAGGTCGAGATGTCCATTAGTAGGCATTGGTGTCTTGATTGGCTTATATTTATTCATCTTGAATCTTTTGAGAAGATCTTTTGTATATATTTCTCTTGAGAGATGAAGATCCCTTCTCTCAATTGCTTGACTTGAAAACCAAGAAAGAATGTAAGCTCACCAATCATGGACATCTCGAACTCCTTTGACATCAATTCACCAAATTCTTTGCAAGAATCTTCATTTGATGATCCAAAGATGATATTATCAACATATACTTGACAAATGAAAATATGCCTATCAAGCTTCTTGGTGAATAGTGTGGTGTCGATCTTCCCAATGGTGAAGCCCTTCTCTATGAGGAAGTCCCGAAGGCGCTCATACCACGCTCTTGGGGCTTGCTTAAGCCCATATAACGCCTTGGACAACCTATAAACATGATTAGGATATCTAGGGTCTTCAAACCTGGGAGGTTGATCAACATAGACTAGTTCATTAATAAAGCTATTTAAAAATGCACTTTTCATATCCATTTGATAAAGTTTCATTTCATGATGTGATGCATATGCAAGGAGGATACGAATGGCTTCTAGCCTTGCAACCGGTGCAAAGGTCTCTCCAAAATCCAAACCTTCAACTTGAGAGAACCCCTTTGCAACTAGTCTTGCCTTGTTCCTCACAACAACACCTTGATCATCTTGCTTGTTTTGGAACACCCACTTTGTTCCAATGACTCTTGCACCTTTAGGTCGCTCTTCAAGAGTCCACACTTGATTTCGGGTGAAGTTATTCAACTCATCATGCATGGCATTGATCCAATTCGGATCTTGAAGAGCTTCTTCTACCTTAGTAGGTTCAAAGCAAGAGACAAAAGAGTGATGAGCAATAAATGCTCCCTTTGATGGACTCCCTATGATGAGATCTTGTGGATGATCTTGTAGTAGAGGTGTGTTTATTCTATTGACCACTTGAGGAGGAGGTTGTGGAGCATCAACTCTTGTGCTTGTACCACCATTTGCTCATGGGATACATGAGTATCTTCATTTTCTACTCTTCCATCTTTTTCATCATCTTGTGGCACACTTGATGAAGAGGGTGGATCAATCACTTGTACATCATCTTTTGGCTTGATGTCTCTAACCGGAATGTTCTTCATAGCCTCCCTCAATGGTTCATTACCTACATCCTCAAGATTCTCATGTGCTCCTTGGGAGCCGTTAGATTCATCAAATTCCACATCATATGTTTCTTCAACCAAGCCGGTGGCATGATTAAATACTCTTATATGCTTTGGACTTTGATGAGTAACCAACAAGAAAACCAATATCACAACGTCTTTGAAACTTCCCTTGGTGTTGCATCTTCTTGTAGATGTAGCATTTGCAACCAAACACCCTAAAGAAGGAGACGTCCGGCTTCTTTCCATTGAGCAACTCATAAGGTGTCTTGCCAAGGAACTTTTGAAGGAATAGATGGTTAAATGCATAGCATGCAGTGTTGATTGCTTCCGCCCATAGAGCTTCGGGGGTGTTGTACTCATCTAGCATTGTTCTTGCAAGAGTAATCAATGTCCGGTTCTTTCTCTCAACTACACCATTTTGTTAAGGAGTATAGGTTACGGAGACTTCATGTTTGATTCCAACTTCATCACAATATGTCTCTATGTTTGTGTTGTCAAACTCTTTTCCATTGTCACTTCTTATCTTCTTGAGCTTCACTTCAAATTTATTTTGTGCTCTCTTGGCAAACTTTTTGAAGCAAGATGCAACTTCAGATTTGTCATGAAGGAAGAACACCCATGTATACCTTGAATAATCATCAACTATCACAAGACAATAAACATTTCCTCCCAAGCTCTTGTATGTTGTTGGTCCAAACAAATCCATGTGTAGGAGTTCTAGCACTCTTGTGGTTGACATAAAAGCTTTTGTTGGATGAGTATTTGCAACTTGCTTGCCGGCTTGACATGCACTACAAAGCTTGTCCTTCTCAAACTTCACATCCTTCAATCCTCTCACCAAATCATTCTTCATTAGCTTCTTGAGTGAACTCATACCGACATGAGCAAGTCTTCTATGCCATAGCCACCCAAGTGTTGTTTTGGTGAATAGGCATGTCTTCAAGTTTGCATCTTCAGAGGTGAAGTCCACTAGATATAAGTTGTTGTATCTAAATTCTTGAAATATCACTTGATCATCATCCTTCTTGGATACAACAACCTCCTTCTCAGTGAACAAGCATTGGAAGCCAA
Source organism: Miscanthus lutarioriparius (assembly GCA_904845875.1). Classification (NCBI taxonomy): domain Eukaryota; kingdom Viridiplantae; phylum Streptophyta; class Magnoliopsida; order Poales; family Poaceae; genus Miscanthus; species Miscanthus lutarioriparius. Next base: position 64,939,780 of record CAJGYO010000017.1, on the reverse strand, counting down.
GATCACACAATTGTCCAACGGATAGCAAGTTGAAACTCAATGAAGCAACATATAACACATTGGAGATGGAATGATCATTTGATATTGCCACTTTGCCCAATCCTTTAACCTTGCCCTTTGAGTTATCTCCAAATGTAATTCTCTCTTGTCCATCTACTTCTTCATCAAGTGAGGTGAAGGATCACCGGTCATATGTTGTGTGCAACCACTATCAATAACCCAATGACTTCCACCGGTCTTGTAGTTCACCTACACACAAGAGATTCAAGCTTTAGGAACCCAAACTTGTTGAGGGCCCTTCACCTTCTCAACAAGTGACTTAGCAACCCAAATCCTCTTAGGCCTATTCTTGTTAGGAGGTCCTAAGAACATGACTTTCATCTTTTCACTAGAATTCTTTCTAAGCATGTAATGAGCATTGAAGGCAAAGGGTCTAGCATGCTTGGGCAAGGGTTGTGGTGGTGGAGTTCGGCACTCATGAGCAAAGTGGCCTTCTTGTCCACACTCAAAGCATTTCTTTGGCTTTGGCTTTGATTGTTGTTGTTGAACTTGAGCCTTCTTTTTCTCTACATGTGCCACATATCCAATGCCACTTCTATCCATCTTTATGACGGTGTTCATAAGTAGCTCACTTTGAAGATATTTGCCTCTTGTGAACTTGCTCAATCCAACCTTGAGATGCTCTTTCTCCAACTTAAGCTTCTTGTTCTCTTCGTTAAGAGCATCATTGTTCTTTTCTTCCTTGAGCTTCTTGTTTTCCTCTTTGAGCTTCTCATTCTCAAGGATCAAGTCACTATCATGATCAAGGGTTTCTAGCACAATGGTGTTGTGGCTTTTGATTTCTTCAAGATCTCTCTTGAGCTTTGCATTGTCATTCTTGAGCTTGACATACTCATCATAGTCATTGCACTCAACCACTTGCTTGCCCTTGATACTAGAACCTTGCTCAATGCTCTCAATGATCAAGTCATCACATGATGTAGCTATATCAATCTTAACAACATGGTTAGTAGCATCATGCGGCTCATTGGATAGAAATTCTTGAGCAATAGCAAGATTATCATGATTAATCTTAAGAGTAATATATTCATCTTTTAGCTTATTGTGGCTAGTGATAAGCTCATTGTGCATCCACTCAAGTTTATCATATTTATCTTTAAGCTCTTTCTTAGAAGATTTGAACTCCTTGAGTTTGGATGACATAGCATTATTTGCTTCTTTAAGCTCAACATTAGCCTTTTCTATTTCATCACATTTTGCTAAAAGTGAATCATTCTTAGCATCTAGTTTTTCATTTTTAGCTCTACTCTTTCTAATGATCTTAGTGTATTGTCTTAGTATTTTAACAAGATCATCATATGAAGGTAAATCATCATCATCATCACTATCGCTATCATTATCACTAGCTTGCTCATCATCACTACTATCATCATTCTTAGTTACCTTGCGTTCACCCTTGACCATAAGGCATAGGTGTGTAGAGGATGATGGCGGTGGTGGAGATGAAGATGAGAGATCAATAGCTATGGTGGCTACCTTCTCATCGTCACTATTATTATCGGATGATCCACTAGATGAATCAATGTCCGTGAGCCAATCACCGACAATGTAGGCCTTTCCACTCTTCTTCTTGTGGAAGTCTCTCTTCTTGCCATCTCTCTTCTTGTATGGCTTGTTCTTCTTTTCATCTTCTTCTTCATTGCTTGAGTCATCATTCTTGTCCTTGAACTTGTCTTTCTTGGGCTTGGTGCATTGATGTGCTAGATGACCAAGTTCACCACAATTGAAACAATCCATTTCGGAGATTGGCTTTCTCCTAGAGCTTGTGAAGAACTTCTTCTTCTTGCCATCGAACTTGATGCCACTCTTGTTTAGCTTCTTTAGCATCTTGGGGGCTTTCTTCACCATGAGAGCAAGATCTTCATCTTCATCTTTTTCATTACTAGAGCTCTCATACTCAAGTCTTGCTTTGCCCTTATCTTGACTAGCTTTGAATGCTAAATCTTTTTCTTTCTTCTTAGTAGAGGATGAGCCATCTTGAGGTGTGATGTGCATGTACATTTCATGAGCATTGATCTTTCCCAAGATTTGTGTCGGTGTAGCGGTGGAAAGATCACCTTGATGTAGCACAGTCACAATATGCCCATATTTGTCAATAGGAAGGACACTTAAGATCTTTCTCACAACGTCGGATGGTGACATTTGAGTAAGTCCATGCCCATTGACTTCCTCTACAAGAACATTCAAACGTGAATACATTTCATTAGCAGATTCTTTAGGAAGCATTTCAAAAGAGTTGAGCTTTTTTATGACAAGATGATAGCGTTCCTCACGCTCACTCTTTGTTCCCTCATGGAGCGCACAAACGTCCGACCATAGTGCATGGACGTCTTTGTGGTTCCTTACGCGGTTGAACACATCTTTGCAAAGGCCTCTAAAGATGGTGTTGCGAGCCTTTCATTTCATTTTTCATAGTTAACTTCATCGCCTTGAAGTTGTGCGGGATTCCTAGGTTTTGGGAACCCATGTGAAGCGGCTCTAAGTATTCCAACGTCTAGAGTTTCTAAGTATGCCTCCATGTGAATTTTCCAATAAGGAAAATCATCTCCCTCAAAGATAGGAGGAGGTCCATCCCCATGAGACATATTGCTCTAAGCGGTTAAGCTTAAAAATGTGAGCACGAGGCTCTGATACCAATTGAAAGGATCAAGATGCCCAAGAGGGGGGGTGAAATTGGACTAATTCTAAATTTCTTCGCAATAAACAAGTCCTATGGTTAGCCCAATTAACCCCTTGTGCCTAGAGAAGTGTTTCTATTGATCTAACGCACAAAAGTTTAGCAACCTAGTTCCAATCCTACTCTAGCATGGCAATTCTAGTAATGTAAATGACAAGAATTGAAATGCTCAAAGTAAAAGCTCAAAGTAAAGAGAGGAGAGGAAACGCGGTGATGTTTTGCCGAGGTATCGGAGAGTCGCCACTCCCCACTAGTCCTCGTTGGAGCACCCGCGCAAGGGTGTAGCTCCCCCTTGATCCGCGCAAGGATCAAGTACTCTCTATGGGTTGATTCTTTGACACTCCGTCGCGGTGAATCACCCACAACCGCTCACAACTTGAGTTGGGTCATCCACAAGCTCTCCGGATGATCACCAAGCTCCCAATCGCCACCAAGCCGTCTAGGTGATGGCGATCACCAAGAGTAACAAGCACGAACTCTCACTTGACCACAACAAGCCTAGAGAGAAGGGTGGATGCATACTTTGCTACTCTTGATCTTCACTAATGAGGGCTCTCTTTGGATTCTCAAATCTCAATCACCTCACTAGGACCTTGCTCTTCTTGGCACTCTCTAAGGTGTGTTTCAGCTGTTGAAATGAGCAAAAGTCACTCCACACACGAGTGGAGCTTCTATTTATAACATGGGCTAAAAAACGAACCGTTATGTGCCTCTGCGGGGTGACCGGACGCTCCGGTCATGTTGACCGGACGCTCCGGTCAGTTCAACCTGCACACCAGTGTTTACGTGTTGATCGGACGCTGGCAGGGTCCGGTCACCACTGACCGGACACGTCCGGTCCCATTTTTCCCTCACTGGATGCATACTGTACTCGACCGGACGCTGAACCCCCAGGGTCCGGTCAGCACTGACCGGATACGTCCGGTCGCAGATTCTCTTCTCTGGAACCTTACTGGAGTCGACCGGACGCTGGCCCTCAGCGTCCGGTCATTTGACCTCTCTAGCGTCCGGTCAAACTGAACTAGTTCACCTCAGTCAAAAGAACTGACCGGACCCTGCGGCCAGCGTCCGGTCAGTCTTTGACCCTCCATTCACTTCCAACTCTCGATCATTTGTGAATGAAGTTTGCTCCAAAGGATCTTAGGCATATTTAGGAGCTACCTAGTGCTAGTTTTAACAAGTGTGCACCACACCTAACTTACTAGACTCACCTAGTTCAAGCTACCCGTCCATACCCCCCTTAATAGTACGGCCAAAGGAAAAACAAAGTCCTAAACTACTCTAAATGTCTCTTCAATTCCAAACGACACTTAGAACTAGTCATCCTTAACCTTGTCGTCCATCCTTTTAAAACCGAAATGATTTCCATCGTAGGGGCATGACATCCACAATTGTCCAATCGATCTCCATTACCGTGACCTAACTTAATTGCCTCTGCAAAACACACGTTAGTCACAGTAATCTTTTATTGTCATTAATCACCGAAACACAATTAGGGGCCTAGATGCTTTCACCACCCTAACTTGTTTGGGACTGAAAGGCTATGTTGTTGTTGTTGTTGTTGTTGTAATCATGCATTCTTTGCATTAGTTTTTCCTCCATAGATCAACATTCTTCTCTGTTGATATTTGTGCAGGCACCGCCTTTTCATGGACCAAACAGACCCGCTCATCACGGTGGTTGAAGGACACCGTGCAAGACCGGTTTGTCCCTGTACCCAAGCGTCCCCGTACCTAGGGGAACAGGGGTGGTGCATAATCTTTCAACAAAATTGTGCTCCTGTTTCCCAAGCCTTAGTAGTTTAGGACCACTGTATATATGTAAGCCATGCTAAACTATTCCTGCTCGTCCCCTGGCCTCTCCATCTCTAGGCCAGCGTAAATGTATGTGCTGAAAATGCGTCTTCCCTGTGCTGATTGCGTAATGCGGGCCTAGTCTTTTGTTTTGCTCGTCTATAAATTTTGTAATGTAGGTGTTCATATGTGTTGTAGCCTGGTTTTTTTTCCTTTTCTTTCCAGCTCTTCTGAACATGTGTTTACCTGACACAACTGAACTTGAGTGGCGATCAGCTGATCAGTAGTGGATGTGATGAATCTTCTAGTGCTGTTGAAAGGTGGGGTGTTGTTTGATGAGATGCATGTATTCTGTTGTATTGGAGATGTCAGAGAGGCCAGATGGCGCCATGTTTTCTGGTGTGGTGGCGGAAGTCCCATGCCGGTGGCAAATGTGGTGGTGAATGCCAGCGGTGGATAATGTGGAATGGTTTGGGAAAAGAAATCTTCTCAGATGAACTGGAACTTTGGAGGGGTGTACTCGGACAGGGCATTAGTTTGAGAACCTAAATTTTTGCTTCTTTAGTTGGAGAGAAGAATCCATGAAAAATTTATGTTCATTTTACTCCTAGAAAGTTCCCCCTTCGTTCCACATCCCAGGGTAGCACCACGTTGAGACTGTGAGCTCAGCTAGTCGTCAAACCTCTTTCTGCCCTGGTGGCCAGGTGGCAGTGCGCCATGGAGCGAGGCTAGTAGGATGGCCTTCATTCTCCGCTATCGGTTGATACAACAGAAAGAACGTGTTTGGTTTGGCTTTTTCAGCCTGCAGCGCTAATGGGTGGATCATGTTGCTTCACTTGCTTGTTTGGCTGGTCTGCAAATGATCAGACGAATGCCTTTTGTCGCTATCCTTCGCGGCTCCGTTCTCACACGACGCCACCTGCCAAAGGAGTGCCACTGCCGCCACCCACCCACGTCACAAGGAACGTCGTCGCCTGTCGACCCTTGCAGATGACCAAGATTATGAGGCTGCAGTTTCACTATGCCAGCAATCAATCAACTACTAGAAGACAGTATATGACTGGAGCATGAAAAACGATGGACCAGTCTCCCAAACAACTCAGAAGTCAGAATCACAGGAAGTCAGGAATCAATGAAGCATAGCATAATTGGCTCTTAATCCTACCAACATGCACTGGACATTAAAGTACTACATTGCATTACATTAAACCTTGGCCTTGTCCCAACTACATTAAATTGTAGATGGCAAAAAAAAAAAACTTGACAACTAACAACCTATCAGTAAATGGAGAGCAGGCATGATTACAAGGTAAATTAACTACAAGGGAGCTGGGAAAACTGATCCATATGGAAAAATAGGAAAATATCTCCATGGAAGCACTAATGCGATGAAGCATTGAACCATCAATTAGAAGGTGAAAAATGAAGGGCAGGAACTGTCGATTAGATTTTGCATTGACCTTTCTGTCCGAGGTAGCAAATGGTCACTATATTGCAAAAAAGAATAATTTCATCGGGCATAGCATATCATCGAACAGTAGAGTGACTAAATTTAAGTATCATATGGGACTGAATTATACTGGAAGAATCTCTATCACAAATGGCGCACGAAGCAAGCTACAGACATGTAAATCAACGACCTTGTGATTCTTATTCCTCACTCAGTTTTCTACAGGCTATCAAATAGATTGTGTAGCTACGTGGAGAAGTGAAACCAAATATAGGGATGTAAGAGAAAGGATCAGCAGTCCACTACACATAACAACAATTCAGAAATCTGAGTCGAAAATAGCTGCCAAAGAAAAGAACAGATGAACTTCCCCATAAGGTACTAACTAACTGAATGATACAAGGGAGACATGGAAAAGCAGTGCTGACTGAAGAAGGAAACTAAAAAAGCGAAAACCAAACTGTTTGAAGCAAAATAGCAGGTCTTATTGTACCGAATAAGAAAGAAGCTGACAGAGGTGAAGAAATATAAACACGACAGCTTCCTGCATTTGGCTTAATTCAATAGGAACAATGAAGGAAGCACATTTGGGAAAATATGAAGGCATGTAGGTGTGTAAGCCATAAAGGACAGCAGCAAATCAATTAAGCATATGGCAGGCCACATTGGCTCACAACAGGTTGCAGCAATTTATTGTAGGAGGTTCGACCGAGGATGATGATATCGGAAACCAAAAAGTAGCGCATTAAAATGTAAGAAAGCAAGAATGAGAAAACAGGCAAGTGTGATGGTAAATCAATCACAATAGAGGCAGAGGTGTGTACTGGTAGATTAAGCCATAAGTTTAACAAAGAACTTGGTTGTTGGAAAATTTAAAAAAGAACAGCCATGAAGGAAAACAGGAAAAGAAATTAAAATAGGTGGGAATGAAAAGGGAATGGGAGAGGGGGTGGATCAGTCTGTCTGACATTTTTGGCAAGTCAATAACTGTAATAAGTAGATAGGTAATCATACGCTGTTATCATGTACCTTGGACCAAATCATAGTAACTATATTCATTCCTTTGATCTAATCCTTCAGTATAGTATAAGGCATAGGAGGACAGTACATCGACATATAACCATATATGATTATTTAACCTTCAGATTTTTCAAAATAATACCTCGTTGTAGTCGACAAGACGTATCAGTATTTAGAAACAAACCAACTTAAAATGCGTACATAGGTAGGAGGTTACCAATCTGACAGCAGACGACACCGTTGTCTTCATAGGGCACGTGGATCAGGACCTGACATCATCATCATATCAACCTTCTAGGAATAATAATAGACTGAAGGACGTCATGTGTTAATCAGCATAGCATGATTAAATTCTTATAAGTTAGGGAGCACTTTATTTTGTTGGTTCCTAATCTATTAGCCACACAAAAGGTAATGCAATCCCAAAACCTAATACAACTCCCATAGAAATAACCCTTAATAAATATACTATGAATAATTTGTTTTGAGAAATAACCATTAATAAATGGCATTTCCGTATTGGGCAATATGTCAGTTTGGCAGGACAACTTTTAGGTTGTATGTATGGCTAAAATAAATATAAATACTTAGAGCACTCAAATACTGATTACTCCACCCCTTCTCCCATTTCTTTTTTATTTCCACCTATTTTCTTTCACTACAAAGGTTATGTTGATATGCATATTGGGAAACATTAGAACTATAATCAAAGATTGAAGACTAAGTACTTTGCCTACTCTTTTGCTCATCATGGCTTGCTGAATCTTGGCTGAAATTGGCTGAAAAACACTGTTCTGGCTGAAATGTTGAGAGAAAAACGCTGTTTCAGCTGAAAAAAGAAGCCGAACGAGCCGGATATGGGGTAAGCCGAACAGGACCTTAGGAAATGTGGTCAGGTAAGATGGCAAGTAGTAGTGATGAGAAGTACACTATCTCCTGTGGCCTCTGATGCAAATCGACCAACATTCAAAATGCCCAGGCACTCCTGTGGAGCTAAGCCGAGAGAGATTACATAACCTTTGTAGCAGTGATAGTGAGGTGGTAACTGGCAATTGGTGCCGTCCTCCCAGAGATGAAGACAGAGAAGGCAAACATTGGAGCTGCAGGCATTATAGGCCAAACAATAGAACACGATTCATAATCAACGTAGGGAGAATTCAGAGAGACAAAAGCAAAATCACAAAATAAGATGAAACAGGAGCACCTGAGACTGGTCTGTACCAAACGCGGCACCGTCGAGGCCCACCCGCACCGGGCGCGGCCACCATGCGCAGCCACAGTGGGAGAAAGGGAGGGGGGGGGAGATGAGGACGAGTGGCTTCCAGGCCATGCTTCTGCCCTACGCCGGCAACGCCATGGTCGGGACCCATCCGCATTGAGCCACATCGAGAGAGGGGGAGAGGGAGATTGGATGTTGTGAGTGGCCCGCGGGGGAGCGGAGGGGATAGCGGCCCTCTGCTCGTGACCGCGGCCACCGCCGGCTGTTGCGCCGCCACATCGGTAGAGGATAGGGAGGGAGGGAGAGAGAGAGAGAGAGAGAGAGGGAGGGAGGGAGGGAGGCGCGCGTGGCGCGCGGGAGGGGATAGCCGCCGCCGCCCTGGCTCCGGCCATGGCCGGGATCCGGACACGCCAGTGCGCCACCGCGTCGGAGAGCGGCGAGCGCAGGGGCCCACCCAGTGCACCGCCGCATGGGGAGAGAGGGAGACAGCGGCACGAGCAAGGGCGGCATGGGGAGGGCCGGCGGGAGTCAAGGGAGCGGTGGATTGTTTTTTTAGGCTTTTACACGTGTGCCATTAAAAAAAGTTTATAATTACACATAAGTCATTAAAAAAGTTGATCGTACACAGATGCCACCGTTCTAAACTTCTTTGCTCTCCAAGCCATTCCATCCGCATTTCGTTCGTTTTTCACCGTTTGGGAGTCCTGACAAGTGGGTCAGGTCAGTCAAAACGTCCATAATACCCCTCTAATCCCTATCCTCTCTCTGTCAAACTCGATCTCTCTTCTCGTGCGTGTGGCCGGGGCGTGGCTCGCCCACGCGCGCCCGCGGCGGTCGGGGCGGAGCTCCCCCGCGCCCGCGCCCGCGGCAGCCGGAGCTCACCTCCTCGCGTCACCTCCACGCGCGCTGCGTCAGATCCACGGCGAGGACCGGCTGCAGCAGCTCCACGCGCACCGCCTCCTGGCTCTCGCCGCCGCCGCAGCTCCCCTTTGCTCACCCTGTCCATCCCTGTCATCTCCTTCTTGGCCGTGGCGGCGCTGGGGCGCACTCACACACTCGCCTGAAGCGCGAGCGCTGCGGCGACACAAATACGGGCACGCCACGCGCACGCAGCACGAGGAGCTCCACCACCGCTGAAGGGGAAGCAGAGCACACCACGCGCGCTTTCGGCCGCCGTCCCCGCCCGCCCACCTCCCGCACACCATGGCTGCTCCCAGCCCGCCGCCGCTCCGCTCCGTGCCGCGCTTCCATGGGCGGGGACCGATCGCGATCGACGCCTCTCCTCCATCGCCACCAGTAGCCGCCATGGGCGGGGGCGCCGACCCCAGCCCTAGCCCGTGGGCGTGGGCGTGAACGCGGACGCCGGTGGCTGCGTCGCTGCTTCTGGTGCTGGTGCTCGTGGCGCCAGCCGTCGCGCGCGTGCTCCCCTGCAGGCCTCGGCCATCGTCGTCCCCTATCGCGCGCTGCTCGTCATTGTCTCCGCCGCCGTGGTCAAAGACCGCGGCGCGCCGCCATCACCTGGAGATTCGTGTGGGGGAGAGCGAATGGGCGGCTGGCCGGGGGAGGAGACGCATTCGCCAGCGCCGCCAGCGCCGCGACGACGAGCAGGAGCACGGGGAGCGCGGAACGGAGGCACAAGAGAAAGAGAAAGTTTGGGTGGCTGACAAACGGACCCCACCGTAGGGTAAAATGGTCATTTCACATGTCTGTTTGACACCGTTAAATAGAAAAACGGATGGAATGGCTTGGAGAGTAAAGAAGTTTAGAACGGTGGCATCTATGTGTGGTCAACTTTTTTAATGACCTATGTATAATTACAAACTTTTTTAATGACACATATGTAAAAGCCTCTTGTTTTTTTTCTTCTTCGATGATTTGGGTTCGAGAGAAGACGGGGAAGACTCTAGAGGAAGGATAGGGTGGAGTAAACTGGAGGCGTTGAGATCGAACGGTGATTTTTTTTTTACTAACGTGTCCACCGTAGCTGCGCTCCAATTTGAAGGGTTAAATGACTGCTTTGCGACTGTGACTGTGTTCCTGTACTCAGCTCAGGGGAGCGACGAGGCAGCTGTTAGGGCCTGTTTGGAGTGCCTGAGCAAACACATGCCTGAAGATTGCATGTACTGCGTTTGCTTTAAGCAAAGTTCTATAGTGTAGGTGGGGCTGAAGCCCCCATAAATTTTTAAGCAAAGTTTGAGTGGGACTGAGATTTAAGATGAGCAGCAGTCGAAGATACGTGTTGTTCAGCCCCCTTTTCTATAATCTGCCGCTGCGCCTGGATACAGGACCAGGTTGCCTGGTGATAATTAATACGGTACTGTAGTAGTGACGTCTCTTCCCTCTTTCTTTCTTTTTCTTTTGTCTTTTTTTCTTTACCTTCTCGGTGAAATGATGCCATTTACGTTTTGTTCTTTTTCATGTCTTCTGTTACTCAACATCGCTTATCACGGTGCCTTTGCTATGTTTAATTTCTATTTGTTCCATAATTATCTGCACGAATTGTTAATAAATAAAATATTAAAAATAATTACATTTTTATGCATATTATTTATACACAAAAATCATTGATTTATATTTTAGTATATTATTATGGTGTACATTATTCTAACAATATTAGTTGTATACATACATGTTCAAAAATATTAGTTGTATACATAACAAAACATATTCTCTCTCCTTATTAAACTTCTCAGGCACAAGGATCCAACCAAACAGATCATCTCTCTACTTGCCTCGCGAGGCAAATTTAATTGAAATTCGGACAACTCTCAGGCAACACTTTTTACTAGGCAAGTAACCCAGGTCTCCAACCAAACAGGCCCTTAATGTCTCTCTCTGTATATATGGGGACCAACAAAAATATGCGTATTTTGACGGTGTCCATGGACCGTGGTGAGTTTTTTTTTTGGTTCAAATTCAATTAGACTAGAACATTAGGCGCCCTTGCCTTGATTATTTTAGGAAAACTTATAAAGGGCGCCTTGCCTTGATTGTTTAGTAGGAAAACTTATAACAACAAAACTATCTTTTACTCCTAAAGATGGTACTGAGCCTTCAGCATGAGTAGAATTTGCTTGAGGAGATTCAGAAGGGACATCTCATGACCTTCTAATGCAGGCTCCAGTTTTATATCAGCCAGATGAGCCCCTTGTTTTCTTGCAGCCAGCTCACTGCTTTCACTCATAAGTCGCAGTGCCACCTATCTGATTTCCTGAACCCTCCACTGGAAGATCTTCACCAAGTAACCTCATGTTGCTGTTACCATCCATGGGATTACTCTATAATATGAGGTGAGGTGCAGAAGAAATTTCCTGCAACATGCTGCATATATCTTTTTTGTGTGTTCTTCCCTTGTGATTTTTTATGGGAGATACTCCGCTAGTTTCCACACACATTATAGACTTCCTAGCTGATACTGTATCAGGCCCGAACTTTTGTCTGCAAGAAGGCTCCCGTAGCACACTTTCTGAGATATATGATAAAGATCATCAGTCTCGGAACAAATTTCAGCCAAAGACAACCAATCCTTTCCTGTAGTGTTCTTCACAAATGAGTACTGACCTAATAAAGCAGGTAAGCCAAAAAAAAATGCATGTTAACAAGTAGGACAGATAGGTAAAAATCATAGACCCACTAACAACCTCGCTTGTGTAGTAAGAAGTACAATCGTTTAAAGTGACTTCAACTTTTGACAGCAATAGTTACCTAACATTTTCTCCTAAACAGAGGCATATCCTTTACGGCATTTTGTAATTTTTAATTAAGAATGATAAAAGGCTACCACTCGACCTCTATGGCTAATTTTGCTACATAAACTGCATTTTCAGAACTGATAAGATAATCACACAAGGAACCAAGAAATGAAACATGCATCATTGTTTGAAGACCAGTGTGCAGACATCTAAGATATAAAACTGTCCATGAATCCTAACATTGAAAACAAAAGAGAAGAGCATGACTACTATAGAAGCTATGGCTCAGCTACTATAAGAGGATCATACACAAAAGGCACAACAGGTGGAGACAAAAGGTGGTTAAGCATTTTTGCTCTCTCTGTGCAAGGGAAAAATTATTTGAGATGCATGTCAAAGTATGTATAACCAACTAAAAAATGTTACCAGGTGACAACAGTTTTCAGAGCCTGAATGGAAAGGCTTCGTGACTGCAAATGCACTACATGGTAGTAAGCTAATTTCAGTTCAGCATGATGTGTATAGCTAGTTCTATTTGGTTTGGTGGCTGGTTATTTAGCACTGAGATGCTATAAACTGAGTACTAAAAGACTTAGAGCCTACTTGTCCCATGGCATTATCCAGTATTTCTCAGACAAAATGAACAACGAACTAACTGAATCAGCTTATTTTTCCATAGCTAAACATAACTTGTGACTTGGCAGAGCAAAACACATGAAGCTCACACTTGGGTGTAGTGTGCAATACATAAAGGCAAGTTTGAAATAAAGATAAATTGTATTTTGCTTTGCCAAGTGGTGTAGACTAATCTACTTGTTACCTCACATGCAGATCAGTTCTAGTGGAAGAAAGAAGCAGCTCAGTTTGGGTTGGGTTTCAGATTAAGTTGCATCTCTGTAAGCGCCACAAGTGGTGAAGAACAGTATGGAGAGCACATATAAAAGGCAAATCAACAAAAATACAATATTTTGGTGGGACAGTTGGGATCTAAAGGGCATTAGAAGGACCTTGCATCAAATGAGGGCACAAATGCAGATCAATCTATGAAGGAAAATAGAAGAAAGGGCAAAAATTGTGCAGCACTGCGGAGTAGCATCCTATGAACCATGTTTTTCAGTTCTGCAACATGTCAAAATGATATGCAAGCTCTACAAGTATAATAAAGCAGGGAAGCAGCACTGATCACCGTTGTGCTTTTCATGGTTTACGTATGCATATATCTGTTTACACTTTCATAACTCTGTGTTGAACTCGAACCAAATATAGAATGGGAAAAAAACATAGAAATGGTAAAAAGAAGAAGACCTTGTTGGCATGTGACAAAGCTTGCACAAGCCATGGTATCTGGTTGTTGCTCCCTGCATCAGCGATATCAATTATGCCCATCTAGAAGCTTTCTACAGCTGCTCTTGCCGTCATAAAACTCCACTAGGTAAGTGAAACCTAAATAAATAAAAAATCTTGATCAGATAACTGAATCTGAGTTATGCAAATGTGAAAATGATATCACAAGACTTATTGAAATTGGAACACAACATAGTGCCACAATACTACATGAGTAGAAACTGGAAACTGACAGTTTCTCCAGACAAAATTGCTCTGCAGTTTAGTATAGCAGAATCGTTGCGCCACATTATATATGCGGCTATAGACAAGCTGCCACCATACTATATCAAGGTGAGAACAGATAGGATCCATTCCCTAATTACAAAGGAGATGACAATCAGAATGATGTAGTTCTACATGGCATTTTTTTTGCGACGAAAGAAGAATTATATTAGATAATAGCTGGGTACATCAACACGTTACAAGCACTCTGGATTACACAAATATCCAAAAACTGATTTTCATCTAAATTATACCCACGTTGTGAATAGCTCCAGATCTCAAAACCAAATCTGTACGACGCTTTGCAGTATGGATGACCACACAGCCAAACACTCGGCAAAAGGCCTAAGAACAGATGTCCAACGAACGACGGCCAACATTCATATAGGCAGAGTTGAGAAACTTTTTCTTTCTGGTGTCTTCCTACTTCTTCTTTCTGCCACCGAAGAATGGGGAAGACTGATTTGAAACTTATTCTCCCTAGTCCTTTATCGTGACTAGATCTAACCACAATAAAACGGAGAAGAGACCGAAGAAAATTATTCCATGGCGGCGACACCATCTCCACCTTGATGTTGCCGTCTGGAAATAAAAGTCTCCATGTCGTCAAACCAGTGAGGATGCTGACGTCGTAGTTGTCGCCCTCATCTTCAACAGAGCCGCCATGGAGAAAACGATTCCACCCTGCGCTCTCGCCGTCGCCGGAGAGGAGGAGGAGGAAATAAATCCCCAAAACCAAGAAACTTGGCATGGAGAAACCCTAATCCTAAAGACTCGATCTACTGGGAAACTTATTAAAAACGATGGATCCCCACTCCCCCCGGTCTTCGGCGATATACCGGAGGAGGAGGGAGGGGGACCAGCGGTGGTGGAGACGGGTGGCGATGGCGGCGGTGCTCGAGTCGCGATACCCTGGAAGCCCGAGTCGCGAGACCCTATGGTAAAGCAATGTCCACCTGATGTGAACTCGTAGTTCTACATGGCATTCTGTTAACATATTTTTTACAGTTTTGACCTCGGCTATAGACAAGTTTTCGCCTTGCACGCCATTCCTGTAAACTAATTCAGCTTCTGTCATTTGAGCGGGCAACACAAAGAACACTATGTGCATTATGCAGTCCGAAACCAAAAGCGTAGCACTGGCATGTGGAGGAGAGGGCCGGCACGACACATGAGGAAAGGCACGGCATGCGGTCCCGACGCATGGAGGAGGGGCCCAGCGCGGCACATGATGTGGTGCTCGGCCACTTGAACAGGCAGAGTGCACAGCGCACCGCCAATGCGTGTAGGAGGTGGCCGACATAGTAGGGGAAATGATAAGTTGTGGGGGAGAAGGGAACCAGATAGACGTTTTTTTTTCGTTCCTCCATCTATCCCTTCCACTAAGTACAAGTGTCCTAAGTCCTAACTGGTTTTAGCAAGTGATTTGGTTGATGCGGCCGTGGAGCTCCGGCGAACCCTAGCACGCCCGCGGCGGCCGCCATCTTTCCCTACCCCTCCTGCCGCGGCGAGCTCTAGCCGCGACGCCCTCACCCCGCCCTAGCTGGCCCGGTCACCTCCACCGCTGCTAGGGTCCCTAACCGCCCGACCACCGTTCCCACCACCTGGCCGGCCTGCCTCCCCCAAACCTCTGACGGCCTCCTTGTCGGAACCCTAGCCTCCTCCTTCCTCTTCGGCGCGGGCGCGGGCACCTTTTCTCTTCCTCTCCGTCGGGCGCGAGGGCGGGCACGTGGGTTGCTCGGCATCGCGTAATAAACTTTGCTCTTTTTATGATGATGAGTAGATGTAGACATTGATAGATATATAGAAAGATAGATATTTAATGGCATGTTAGAGAGAGTTAGTCCAATCATGGCTAGAACGGGTTGGTACTGCAATGGGCTGAAGCAACTAAAGATACTGGCACAATAAGCCCAGCACCGTCGATCCATCGCATGCATCCTCTGTAACTTGCAAACGTGTTAGGTTGGTAGATGGCCTGCCATGGACTGATCGAGACTAGAACCTCTGCGACAACTCAAAGGATGTCGTCTTCCACAACACGACAGAACCGTGAGCTTGACCCACCGCCATGGCCGTTCCCTCCCTGGCTGACCGCTCGACCCTATCCTGAAGGCGGGACCATGAGTCCGAGAGGGAGGGGGACGCGCCCACATGCCAGGGAAAGAAGGGAGGGCTCGCCCCCTAAGGCTAGGGTCGCACCAGGTGTAGGGTTGCACAAAGACGAAGTTGTGGTGGAGTTTTTTGGTCAGCTATGGGCCATCTCGACTCACCGCCACCGCCGCCGCCACCAGGCAGACCTAGGGTTCTAGACACCGCCGCCAACACCACCAATTCCACCCAGCTATTCTGGATTCGGAAGGATCTCGTTGAGTTGAAGTGGTTCACCATCGCTGATTGCCACCCGGTGCGCCAATCTAATCGGATCGACAAGGATCCGGTGAACGTCAAATTCACAGAGATTTGGAGCACCAAGGAGGAGCAAGAAACATACGCGCGAGTCATCCAGAAGAGCACGATTGAAGGTGGGCGTTGGGTGTGGTAGGAGCCTCCTCCTCCTCCCCGGTGAGGCCTCAACAGAATCAAGCGAGGTTTCCCCAACAACAACAGCAGCGTCAGGGATGGCAAGGTCAGGGCCCGCGTCAGCAGATTCCTTAGTACTAGGGGCAAGGCTGGCAAGGGCAGGATCAGCGTCAGCAGGTTCCTTAGAACCTAGTTTTAGGCTGGCAAGGTTAGGGTCAGAGGCTGCAGGTTCCTCGGAATTAGGGAGCTCCTCACCCACGTCCACCAAGGCAGCAGCAGCCTCGACAGCAGCCACCTAGGTAGCAGCAGCCTGCTCAACCAAGGAATGAAGGTCAGGGAAGAGGGCAAGGTAATGAGATTCCTGAGAATCTTGAAATCAGTTGGGCAAGTTACTTGGAGTAAGGTTCCCAGGTATGCAAGGTAAAGAAGAATCTAAAAGCGGAGAGTTTGCATCTCTTTTGTCACCATCTCCATAAATCTCGAGGACAAGATTCATTTTAAGGGGTAGAATTGTAACACCCTAAAAATTACATGTTTTTAAAAATAGCTTAAAGCGATTTAAAGTTGCATTTTGCGTCATGAAATATAGGAAAAATAATATTTTTCGTCCTAAGGTTTAGAAACATGGTTGTGCATACATGTTGGTGCATTTGTTTCTTTTGTATGAGTGGTTTTGTCCAAAATTCAAAATAATTTCAAATGCTTTTGAAATGATTTGAAAATGATTTTGAAATAAAAGAAAAGAAAAGAAGAAAACCTCAGTCTCCCCCCTTCCCCTTCTGGTCTGCTCTGATTTTTCCTGCTCCCGCTCAGGCCCGGTCCAGCAGCGGCCTACTCTGCTTTTCTCCTCTCGCGGCCTGCTCCCTTCACCGCCGTGGCCCCTTTCCAGCAGGCGGCCCGGTCCAGCGCCGCTTGCTTCCCTTTTCCTCGGCCTAGTCGCACGCGCAGCAGCCCAGCTAGGCCCGCGCCGTGCCGCTTTGCTCTCTCCCACCGTGTGCCACTGATAGCCGACCCGCGATTCTACTCGCTGACCAGTGGGACCCTCTTGTCGGTCGTCTCCCATCTCTAGCCATCTCCTTTCTCCCGTCCGCTCGGGACTCCACCGCCGCCGCCATGGACTCTGTGTCCGCCACGTCTCCTTCATTTGCCGTGCTTTCCAAGCAATCTATCAGGCCATAAATAGCAGCTGACCGAGCCTTGCCTTCCTATCCCGAGCCTCGAAACAAGCTCCTATCTCGCCGAGTCGCCGCGCCGAGCTCGAAACCCTAGCCGCCGTGCTCGTCGTCTGCCGCGCCAAGCTACGTGTCGCCTTCGTGCCATCTCCGACCGCGAAAAGCGTCGTGGTGAGTTTGCTGTGCTTCCCTCTTTCTTCCCATGCCATCCCTGAGTCTAACCGCGGCCTCTAGGGCCATCCCTGTGAACTCTAGCGAGGAGCCGAGCTCCCCGACCATGGCACCACCGCGCACAGCGCCGTTCCGGTGACCCCTGTTCCCCCATTTGATCTGCATCGCCCGATCTGAGATCAACGGCCTAGATTAGAAGATACCCCTTCAGCCGTCAATCTTTCTAAAGAGACTGCAGTTTTATGTAATAGAACCCGCAGTCCCTGGCCCAGTTTAAAATCCGATTTTATTAATTTAAATTCTAAAAATCAAGTTCCAGCTATTTACAGAAGTGCCACTGATCTTGTTTTAGCCATAAAATATCTGTTTTAACTCCGATTTGATCCGTTCAAGTTGCGTTAGATTTATAATTGAGTAATCGACATGCTCAAGCTAATGTTAAACATGTTTTCAACTTTTGAAATTCGAGGTTAGACGTAATCTATTATTTTATTAAAGGAAATCTTGTTTAATTTATACCTTTTTCGTTATAGCTCCGATTAGCGTGCTTTTCGCGTCCGTGTGATCATAGTGACGTGTAGAACATCATTAAAACATTTTTACTTGTTGTTTATTGTGTTTAGTGTACTGTTCTAATTTAGTTCTATTGTTTGCTTCGTGTATGATTGCATCGATGCTTGTGTGGTGTTCTATGATCATGTCCAGTCGGTGAGATTTGCGTTGGTGATATAGAAGAAGTCTTTTAGAGGTTACAATTCAATAGAAGAAGATCAGAGTTTTAAGGCAAGTATAGCATGGGATCTTTTTTGTTGTCCTATACACCTTTAATCATTTAATTTATGCTACATGTGTCTACCTTGACTAGCACTAAGGATTCCCTAGTACTTTGTTACCTTGTACCTTGATTTCTATGGGTTTATGCATTAGGTAGTATGATGCTAGTGCTCAACTGAAGCCAGATCTTGTAACTTGACTAATGGTATATGCAATAAACACTAAAAGATGTTTTTTAGCAACATGAAATCAGGGGGCTAGAGCATTGTGCTGTTTTTATGGTGCTCTAGATTCCTCTCCCTAAGGACTTATCTATAAGCGAACATTCAGGACTTATAGTACAGCTGTGAGGGCTACATGGCTCTGGCTTTAGCTCAGTATGAGGATCTTTTCTAGCTTGTTAGTGGTTACCTTTATCGACGTAAGAATGGCTTGCCAAATCGGGTATAGTGTGACCTCTATCCCCTTGTGTATAGGCTACGCGTCATTGTGCCATCGGGAAGGGGGGGCTCTACATCTATTTGCCGAGTGAATCTAATGGCCCTAACTTGTTAGATGAACCTTTGAAAGGCTTCATAGTGAACTCTGCTGACCTTCTTTGGTAGTGGATCAAGAGGCTGATCACCTCGGGCGAAAGGATAAATCATGACTCACAGTGAAAGTGTACAACCTCTGCAGAGTGTAAAACTGATATATCAGCTGTGCTCACGGTCACGAGCGGCCTTGGACCCTTATGGAATAGATGATGAACACTGATGATACGGATGATGAAGATGCTCACTAATGATTATTGTTTATGCTATTCATTATTCATGTTTACCTGATCATGTGTTTACATGGGCTTGTGATAAACTTGTTGTTACTCAATTGCTAAAATTATGACAACTAAATGCTAAATGCTGTTAAAACAGTGTTAGCCTTTTGAGACTCATGAACCCTATATTATATTTGTTGAGTACGGCATGTACTTACGCTTGCTTTACTTTTCAATTATTTGGATAAAAATTCCGGATGGGTACCAGATTGCTAGAGTTTAGAGGAATTAGGCTTGTGATCAACCAGTCAGTTGTTCCTGTAGAATTGGAGTCTTCACTCAAAAATCGGAGTTGTCTTTCCGCTATTTGCTGTCTAAGGTTATATCCTTTATACTAAGTACGTTATATTTTGAGTATTGTCTTTTGATATTACCCTTATTTGTAGCTATATGTGATATTTGACTTCCTGGGCTCACATATGGTGTGTATCTGGTTTTGTCCTTAAAACCGGGTGCTACATAAACCCTGAGTACACAGTGTACTCGTAAGACTTACCCTACTAGTGGGAATAATTTTTCGACTCTCAAGGATATAATAGGCAATATGGTCTGCTGGTTTCTTTTGTTTGCAGAAAGCATTATTAGTAGTTCATCTTTAAGACCAAGTTTTCATTAGTAGTTAGGATTACTTCATTAGCTAACCATTCTAGGTAAGCGTCTATTCTACCTTCAAGCAAGGGTTGAGCAATCATAACCATTTTACCATCTGTCATATTCTAGTTCTTACTACGGTGCTAGACTATAGCCAAGTCGTACCGTCTCACGAAAATAGCAATTCACGAATCAATGTATCCCAGCTGGTTACTCCGAAACACACGCCTTGCTTGTACCCCAGGCACAACGAGACCAACCCATTTCACTCCTATCGAGGGGTCTAGGTCCCTGTCTAAACTTGGACTCCAAGCCCCCACACTTGAGACTCGGTCTCAGTGTGGTGCTTAGACCTCCACCTTTCTTCACTTCCAATCAGTCAGTCTAGAAAGAGCTGGAACCCACGATAAGAGCCCAATGAGTCTTCCCGCACCTATAAGCAAGTATGTGCTCAGAATAATAAGTCTGTGACCTAACACCCATAGCAACGGACGGTCCTCAATCGACACGAACAGGGAAAATAGTGTAACTAGGCTAAGCCCCGTGGCCATGGTACACAACTTGTTACACCCACCAATAACACATGCCATATCCCTGCCCGGTCTCCATTTTCTCTTCCTTTTATTATGAGAGTAATAATAATCACCTATTGTGAGCAATGGTACATTACTCACGCTACCGATGACCTAAGCATAGCATCTACTCGAACCTGCACTAGTAGAACTCATAGGGTAGATATGTATATGCATGTGGTTTCCACAAAATTTTCCTACAATATAAATGCACAACACACACACATATATATACACGGTGGATATGAAAAATAAAGGTTATGCACTTGGGCTTGCCTTGGGCTGGCGCGGTGTCAGCTAAGTCAGTCAGTGGCGGCTCCGGGACCTCCTCCTACACGAGAATCTCCTCCTCGTACTCCTCGACGATCTCCTCAAACTCGTGCTCACCGGTGGTCACAATCTCTGCCAACTCGTTCTCTATATGCATGCGATAATGATAATGCAACACCTTAGTATTTAGGAAACAGCAACTCTTAAAATAAGATTACACATGTTAAGTTGCTAAGATAGCTCTAATGACTAAGATACTAAGCTAACTATCATCTTCATCAAGCAAAGTGTTGTGTTCAACTAACAAGCACCTAGTTTTGCAAATCAATGGTATGCCTTTATTTCTATTAAAGATTTAATGTATATTTAAACAAAGAATATTTAACTACCCTAATGTTTAGTCTAGTCTAAGGCCACAAAAATTACATTGAGCATATAATAATACAATGAAGCTACTGTAAAAATTTCAGAATTAAAGCTATCACCAATTTACCACAATTTTTTTCCACAATAATTATCCTAATAATATTAAGCACTTTAAAATGATTTAATAGCCCTTAGTACCAACATAGATACGTATGAACTAACTATACTAATAGGTAGACAATAATCTTAGGAACCTATCAAAATTAGTTTCATAATTTTTGGATACCTATATGAATTTATATTAATTATACAAATCTAGCTCTGAAATTAAAATAGAAAGCTATTACCTATTTTTAATAAAAAGAAAAAGAAAATCGACCTCGCAGCCCACAAACGCGCGAACACGGCCCACGACGGGGAGCCCGCGCGCACTGGCGCTTTTGCAAAAACACCCCCACGCCATCGATATTAAAGCGACCACTTTGCGCACTATTCTTACTGACAACACTTATGCAAGGAAGCCCTCACATTAACCCGTCTTCGCATCGGAGAGGTCCCTAGGACTCCCCGCACTCATCGGTGCGGCATTGGCCGGCACTGGACAGTTATGCCGGCCAACTGGGGACCCCTATGGCGTGTCTAAAGGGCCGATGCTCACCTGTGGGCCCACGTGCAATGATCGCAGCGATTAGGAGACCAGAGACGAACTAGAGCGGCTCCTCCACATCGGCGGCGTTCTAGTGAGCTATGGCGCTAACTAAGCAGTAGAGATAGCGAGGAAGCATTAGGGACTCATCGTGGACCTGGTCGAGGTGATGGTTCAGCCGGGGACTACCCGAGCAGGGCTGGCCACGCGCGACCGAGCGGTGCGGCGGCGCACCACGGTGGACATGACCGCATCAGCAGTGCCGGGGTAGCGGTAGAGGTACGGCTAAGGAGCACATGGCGAAGAGGGGTTGAAGCAAAGCTAATGGTGCATCTAGATTGGCTCGGGGTGGTCAGATGGATGGCTGCCCTCGACATGGCTGAACTCGGCCTTATCGACACGGCGACGGGGAAAACTCCAAATTGGAGCTTGATGAAAGCTCTAGTTTGGTTTTGGTTAATTGATGAAACCCTAAGTGCTAACCTAGGTTATCAAAGTGACTATGAGATAGATAGCACTATTCCAAGTGGTGAAGCAAATGAAGATCATGACATGATGATGGTGATTCCATGGTGATGATCAAGTGCTTGGACTTAGAAAGGGAGAAAGGAAAACAAAAGGCTCAAGGCAAAGGTATAAGTGGTACGAGCCTTTTCGTTTCGGTGATCAAGACACTTAGCGAGTGTGATCACATTTAGATTCGATAGCCGTACTATTAAGAGGGGTGAAACTCGTATCGAAATACGAGTATCAAAGTGCCACTAGATACTCTAACTCATTGCATATGCATTTAGGATCTAGTGGAGTGCTAACACCCTTGAAAATATTTGTGAAAATATGCTAACACACATGCATGAAGGTGATACACATTGTGTTTAGCACGTGGGAGCAAGGGTTTGAAACTCCACCAGCGGAGTGTCCGCTCGTAGAGTACGGACAGTCCGACGGTGCCACCGGTGCTCTGTACAAAAAAGACAGGATTTCACAGAGTGTACCGGACGCTGGTCACGCAGTGACCGAACGCTGGGGTCCTGTGTCCGATCAGTGGCGCACAGTGAAGTCCACCCTCGGTCTCTTGACCAGATGCTGAGTTCAAAAGTGACCGGACTCTGGCTGAACACTGTTCAGCATCCGGTCATGCTGATGTGGCGGTGCACAGAGATGAGGGAGAATGACTGGACGCTCAGTGAGTCCGATCGGGCATGACTAGACATGTCCGGTCACGACTGGTACCTTACTGGAAATGACCGGACGTTGGAGTCTTGTGTTCGGTCACTTTCAAGCAGTGCGTCCGGTCATAACTTAGATGTACTAATGACCATTGAGATCGAGCGATCCGCGTTTGAAGGAGGGGACACGTGGCATGTATTGCGCAACCAGACGCTAGGGTCCTACGTCCGGTCGCCCTGACTTTTCAGAGAACAGAGAGCCAACGACTCTATTCGTGGGAGCTCTCTATTTAAGCCCCATGGCCGGCTCAAGCTCACTCTCTTGGCCATTTACATTGAGATAGCAACCTTGTGAGCTTAGCTAAAGCCCTCCCACTCATCTTCATCATTGATTCATCATCTTTGTGAGATTGGGAGAGAATCCAAGTGTATTGCTTGAGTGATTGCATCTAGAGGCACTTGGTATTCGTGTTTCGCTGCGGGATTCACTTGTTTCTCTTGGTGGTTGCCTCCACCTAGACTACTTGAAGCAGCAAAGATCGTCGAGCGGAGGTTGGTGATTGTCTCCGGCTCTGATCATGGTGATTATGAGGGGTCTTGTGCCTTCCCCGGTGGAGCACCGAAAG
This sequence comes from Miscanthus lutarioriparius, assembly GCA_904845875.1. Classification (NCBI taxonomy): domain Eukaryota; kingdom Viridiplantae; phylum Streptophyta; class Magnoliopsida; order Poales; family Poaceae; genus Miscanthus; species Miscanthus lutarioriparius. The sequence goes on along the minus strand of CAJGYO010000017.1, from coordinate 64,916,567 downwards.
GTAACTCTAGTGGATTGCTCGTGTCATTGAGTTACCTCACTTGTGGGTAGGTTCTTGCAGTGTCCAATTGTGTGGACGAGGTTCATGCAACACCTCTTAGCCGCCGAACCACCAAGTGTTGGTCGACACAACAGGGACTAGCGTGTCGGCAAGCTAGTGAACCTTGAGAGATAAAGTGGTTGTCTCTTGTCCTTTGGTATTCTCCCGGTGATTGATTTAGTATTCATCTTGTAATTGATTCACTCCTCTACACGGAGGTATAATCACCCTACTCACTCATTTATATTCTTGCAAACTAGTTGTAGCAAGCTCTTTAATGTAGCTAGAATTGAGAGCTTGCTTTGTAGTTTAAGTTCATCTAGTGGAGCTCTTTAGTGTAGCAAGTGTGAGAGCTCTTAGTGAGTAGTGACATAGCAAATTGTGTGTTTAGTGATCATAGCAACTAGAATTGTTGGATAGGTGGCTTGCAACCCTTGTAGAGATAGAGCAAGTTTGCATTTTGCTATTTGTTATACTAATCAAATTGCTCTAGTTGGTTCGTAGATTTTTAAATAGGCTATTCACCCCCCTCTAGCCATATTAGGACCTTCACTTGGCTAGACTCGATTCAAGGTGGGATGGGGTCGAGGGGTCTGGTGGCTTAATGAAGATGCCCGAGCCACGATGAATCGAGCCGAAGTGACCTATCCCTACCGAATTGAGGTGAGCGGGGTCAGCCGGTCGAGGTAGCAGAGAAAGGGGGGTAAGTCAGAGCTCGGCTCGTCCTCGCCTTGGCAGGACGCGGGCAGAACGATCAGGACGGCACACGCGTAGGCGCTACGGGCAAATAGTGCACGTGTCCACGACTGGGCCCGACATGAACGGCTGTAGCGCCTTTAATGGCGAGATGATAGTGAGCACAGCCATGTGCCAATGCAGTGGATATGCCAACTGCGCGCGTAGCAGTAGTAGTGCCATCGACTGGGGCAGACAGCGGTGCAGAGCTGCAGGGGGTACGGATGCGACGGCGAGGTGACAGTGGCACAGCACGGCCGTGACAGCATCAGTAGCGGCAGCGCGAGGCACGGCAGCAGGGGCGCAGAGGCCAGCGGCTCACTGTGGCCGGCCTCGGCCAAGCCAAGGCAGGCTCGGCTGACCCGGCATGGCGGCGTGGCGCGCAGGACGCGGCCATGTGCACTGCGCTGGGTGGCCGCGCGGGTGACCACGCGCACAGCAGCAGGTAGCCTGAGGCTGTGTCATGCACGAATTTTAAAGCGTTGATAAAAACTAAACTATTGAAGTTGAAACTAAACCACCTTCACTATGCTAAAGAGGGCCTATTAGGCTACCAACCATAGCTAAAACATGACACCACCTCTTAACTCAATTTCGCAGGATTAATTCCTAAACATGGTGCTATCAAACTGTCTTTAGACTTGAGGAATTTTCTAGGTCTTGAGCTGGATTCAATTTCATGTTCCATTTCTAAGCCATTAGAAATACTACCTAGCAATGTAATTTTTCTACAGCAAGAGTTGCATTGTCATCTACAAAGTTTGTACTTCAAACTTTATTTAGGTGTTGCACACATGTTCTATAATATTTTTGCTCAATAAAAATTGGTTTTCAACCCTACTTGACATAACATGAGCTATTGAATCAATTTTCATTTAACATTTTTATTATTCATTTTAGGTTACAAGAAATTTATCTACACACTATCACATGCATTATCACATAAACATGATGCTCATGACATGATTTATTAGTTTGTTTTGGGCATAACACCGAGGGTGTTACACCACATGAATGTTTGCCCTGTCTGGAAACAAGAGCATCCTATTGCAGCTTATGTTGGCAGTGCCAGTCTAGGTCTTGGGTTCTATCACCTTGAGATGCCAGATATTGAGTCCACTTAGTGGTTAAAGCTTACTAACTGTGTACCATGGCTGAGTTGGAGAGTGAGCTTTCTGAGATATATTGCAGAGAGTGGCCATGGCAGATTCGGGAGTTGGAGCAGGGTAAGTTCTTGGTTAGGTTTCCTCCCCATAAGAGAGTAACTGACATTAAAAATTAGCCATCCTTTAACTTGAGGAAAGAAGGAGTCCAGGTGGAGGTTCTAGAGTGGGTTGGAGATATAGAGCCATTTGGTGTGCTACAGGAGGTCTGGGTTCAAATGAAGGGTATCCCTCCTAGATGGTGTCATGCTTCAGGATTTGGCCTGATGGTTGAAGTGGACTAGTCAACTCTCTTCAAAACTTTCTATGAGGTGATAGGAATTAAAGTGGCATGCAAGGACTCAACTAAGATTCCTGCTGAAAGATTATATGAGATGAACAAGAAATTTCATGTGGTGTCTTTCTTGGTGGAAATTGAAGGAAATGATAACCAGCAGCCAAAAGATGGTGGTGAAGATGTGGGTGATGAGGATGATGGTGATGACAAGAAGAATGATGATGATGAGCCCGATGACTTGGACAATGTTGAAGACTTTGGGAAGGCTGTACAGGCAGAACTAAATGCTGGGGCAGCTCTAAGTTCAAAACTCCAGTTAATAAGCCAAGTTTAAGCGCAAGTGCTGGTCATAAGACGGTTAGTGAGAGGGTTGGAATGGTACTGAATATGGACCAAGAAAAGCAACTGATTCAACTTATGGGAGAGTCTCAACCGGTGCTGTTGATAGCCTTGGACAATTTGGGAGATAGCACCTAGGGACACATTAATGTGGGTTCTGTGGCAGATATAGATCTTGAAGGGAAGTCAAGCTGCATGCCTAAACATGGTTCTAATGATAGCTCTGTAAACTTGGGATTTACATCCATTAAAACACAAGGTATTGAGGTGATTGATGAGGAGGTTACCATAACTGGGGAACTAAAGTTCTCCTAGTATACTCACCCTGGAATCAGTAAGGAGTATTAACTAGAATGAGAAGGAGGGGGAGAAAAGCAACATGGGACTATGACTTTGATAACACCTGAGCCTTGTTGTTCCAAAAATTCTAACTGTGCTATTGTGGGGGACAAGTGGAAAAGTCTGCTGGAGGATGAATCACATCATTCCAAGTGGGAAGAGTTTAGGAGATTGGCAAAGACCGGTTCTGATCATGAGGAGTGCTCTAAGGATGGAATTACAGGATTCTGAAGAGGAATATGAGATTGGGGAGGATGCTCAGGATACTTAGATGACTCTGGAGGATGCGTATATGGGTATTGAGGAAATGGTAGCAGAAAAATTTGAAGAAGGCCAAGATAAGAAGAAGCAGAAAAGGAAGACTAATTGGGGTCCTACTCAAAGGATGCCCAGGCCTAGGAGATATCCAGAGGGTGATAAAACCGTCATGCAGAACGCTCAGGAGCTTAAGGCTTTGAAGAACTCGTTACGAGGTACGAAGCATACCACTTCTTTTGCTTTTGAAAGCAATAATTCCCTTAATAGTAAGGTTGCTTGTGTTAGTATCTCACTTGGCAATGATACCTCTATGATTAATCATAACATTGATGCACTGAAACAAAAAGAATTGGTCAGTAGGAATGATTTTATAGATAAGAATCCTGAGATTAATCTCCCAGTAGATTTGGATGTCGAGTTAAATATAGATGAGTTCCCAATCCTTAACTCTAGTAAATTGATTGTTCCAAATTTTTCTGTGAGGAAGAATGATAAGGGAAAGGATGATTCTTGGGTTAAAGTGGCTTGTATGGGTCTTGAGACCACTGATATTTACAATGTTAATAATGATAGGAGCAGTTTGGAATATTAGAGGCCTTAATAAAAGAGGCAGATTACAATGCATAACTGATTTTGTTGCTGAAAACAAGATAGACTTTGTTAGTTTGCAGGAAACAAAAAAAAGAATCCTTTGAAGATTCATTTTTGAACCATGTGAATAGTGACTTTATTTGGAATTTCTTGCCTGCACAAGGAACAGCTGGGGGGATTTTAGTGGGATTGAATAGTAGAAAGTTTGAAGCATTAGCTTGGCAACATACTAAATACTGTGTATCAGTTATGATTAAGAACTGCTCAGATAAATTTGTTTGGAGATTTATTAGTGTCTATGGTTCCTCTTATGAGGAAGGTAAACAAGATTTTATCCAAGAATTGAACTCTCTTTTGGATAACTGGGATGGCCCCACTCTTGTGGGGGCGATTTTAATCTAGTTTCAAATGTGAAAGATAAGAGTAATGAGATCATAAACCAAAAATGGGTGGATCTGTTCAATGAGTGGATCCATGATTTTGTCTTAATAGAATTAAAGAACTCGTCTAGATCGTACACTTGGACAAATAATCAAGAGCAACCTGTTATGGCTGCTATTGATAAGGTTTTCTGTAACACAATTTTTGATCAGAAATATCCACTTTCTAGTGTGATGGCAAAGGCTAGGGTAGGAAGTGATCATGTACCTTTGATTTTGAATTGTTGTATACATGAGCAGAAAAAACCAAGGTTGTTTAAGTTTGAAAAATGGTGGCTTGAGTAGCCTAATTTTAAGGATTTAGTTAGGAAAACTTGGACTACTGAGTGTGCTTTTACAGACCCCATGGATAGAAGGCAGTTTAAGATTAGATTATTAAGGAAGAAAGTTAAGGGCTGGTCTATTAATATAGATGCAGCTATTAAGAAACAAAAAAGGGAGGTCCTTAATGAGTTTGAAAATCTAGATTTGAAATACGAGGTTGGTCTCCTATTACCAGGAGAAAGAAATAGAATGGACTTGATTGTTCAAGACAGAGAGAGTATATGGAATTTAGAGGAAATTAAAGCGAGGCAAAGATCCCGAGATAGGAGTGTTGAGGAAGGGGATAGGAATACTTCTTATTTCCATGCTTTAGCAAACCAGAGAGCTAGGAAGAAAAGAATCTCGATGTTAGAAAGTGATGATGGAGTTTTAGAAGAAAATAAGGACATGTTAGAACATGCTATGCTCTTTTACAAGAGTTTGTTTGGTTTTGAGGAGAACCTTGGTGTTAAGCTAGGGGATGATTTTTGGGAAGAAGGAGATAGAGTTACCATCCAAGAGAATGAGCTCTTAGAAGCTCCCTTCTTTGAGGAAGAAATTAGGTTAGCTGTTTTTGAGTCTTATGCTGAAGGGGCCCTAACGAGATCCTAACATATGGGTATGTTAAGCCTCGGGATCAATGGTTCCCGACTGAAAAGACCCCCCGGCCAACCCCATTAGGATCGCCCGGGGGCTCGGGGGCAATACCCATCGGGTATGCTCGTGCACACCCTCAAACTAAGGAACCCACCCAAGCCTGAGCACGTCGTGGCCTCTGTTCAGGGCTCAGGGCCTCGCCCGAGCCTCAAGCTCCCGATCGACGGGAAACCTAATCCCGATCCTTGGCTCCTACCCGGCCCACAACACTAGCGAAGGCCCAAGCACAAGAAGACATGCCCCAAGCCATCGAGGCTCGGGGGCTCTCCAACACTACACCTTGGGCACGATGTTGCCAGTCGCTCCCCCGACAGGGTCACGCACAGGGCATGACACAAGATGACAAGCTCCTCCTCGGCCTCCAGGGGCTTAGGGGCTTCTGGGCCCGCACGTCAACTCCTCGAGTGACCTCTCTTGCCACCAAGAAGACTCTAGAAGGTGCACCTGGGGGAGGCCGGTCCAAGCTGACACAGCCTAACACTCAGTGTGTCAGAACAGGCCAGCCGGACGATGCCTAGGGCTTCTTTGGCTCCACGACACTACCACGGTCCACAGAGCGCCATTGCAAGACTCTCTTGGACTTCGATTCATATAGACCCTAGGCTTAACCCCCCAAACCACCATGTACCTGACCTATCTTGATATATAAGGGTAAGGTCAGATCCTAGGGGAGGATCATAGACAGATCATTCCATTCTTCCTCACCGATCCACTCTTGCTCGGCACCGAGAGCAGAGCAACCCAGAGAGGGGCACCGAGCTAATCCCCTACCAAATCTCTCTCTACCTCCTATACACTCTGTTGTAACACTTGATTTTGTGTGCTCTTGAGCGGAAGGATCATCAACCACTGGACATAGGACATTGATCAACCCAAACTAGGATAAATCGTTGCGTTCTCTCTGTGATTCTTGTGTTCTTGAGCCACCGGAGACACGTACTATGACACCGACTCGAACAACAATGCTTACCGTGGTTCTGACCTTGTGACAGCTGGCATGCCAGGTAGGGGGCAATGTCAAGTACGATTCAGGCTCTATGGTGGCTGGAGCCACCTGCCTCATCCCCGGAGCAGGCGGCACCACCCCAGACGGTGGTGTCCGCTTCCCCTGTAAGTTCTCCATCATAGCCGGTGCCTTCGATCTGGGCCAAGTCCTCAACTTCAGAAGCCTAGCCTATGTTGCCGACTACTACGGTGAGCTTCATCTGCTCAACGGGGCAGCACCGGTGGGCAACGAGCTCCCAGCGCCGCCCCCTCCGCGGAGCCTCCTAGGACCAGATCTCGAGGTCCTAGCCCAGCAGATCTAGCGTGTTCTGGGTCCGCAGACCACCGTGTTGGACCGCTGCCAGATGTTCTACATACTGACCAACATCCATCACCAGATTGCCACTGGTGAGGTGCTCCCGTCGCTTGATCACTTCTGGTACAACCTCCCAGACCTACCTTTCGGTATCTAGAATGCGGCGACGTCCTTCCAGTGGGAGCTGGAGCACCTCATCAGCCGCAAGACGCCACGGAGCACCATCCTATCCGGTGCGGCAGGGACCGACGTCCCCTCATTGCGCACCTTCCTCGAGATCCTCTCGGGGAATAGCCTAGAGTACGACTCTGACGACATCGACTGCTACGCCCCACCACGCATTTGCTACCACATCGACAGCGAGGTTCTCGCTGACGAGGCGCTTGAGCTCACGCCGCTAGACCAGAGTCCCTGGAGCCACGCGAACTACCTTTGGGAGAGGGCCGCTCACCTGCAGGCTCGACAGGTGGACCTAGAGGCCGATGTAGGGTCGAGATGGTGGACTAGAGGGGGTGAATAGTCCTTTCTAAAATTTAAACGTGTCAGCAAACCAAAATAAATGCGGAATTAAAACTATAGGTCTAGCCAAGACTACATCCATCTATCTAAGTTCACAAGCACCTTATAAAGATCCTAATTATGCAACAAAGGTGCCGGGCTAGCTAGATCTCACCTAATCAATTCTAGAGCAAGGTCACACAAGCCTATGCACTAGTACTTTGCACAACCGGTAGAGCTCCTACACAATCTAGTAAGCAAAAGCATAAAGCTCCTAAACTCACTAGCAATGCTCAATAACAAGGCAACTAATGCCAAATTAGAGAGCGCAAATTACTTAGCTACACAAACTAAGCAATGTGACTAACAAGGCTACTAAAACCAAATTAGCCACTCAAGGTAGCTACTTCTATGCTACACAAGCAAGAAGGTAACTAGCAAGCTACTCAAGCTAACTAATTACAAGAGCAACTACATAAGCACAATATAAATGAAGTAAATACAAGCTTGTGTAACGAGGATGCAAACCAATGGAAAGACAAGGATGACACAGTGAATTTTATCCCGAGGTTCACGTGCTTGCCAACACGCTAGTCCCTATTGAGACAAACTCTAAGGTTGTCGCCGGTCCTCTTGCTAGTGGTGACCCGCAAGTCACACTCTCCCACATGGAGTGCATACCACAAGCTCTAGCACTTGACCCAGCTAGACCACTTGTCGCCCTTCGTGTCTCACTCTACTAGAGTTGCTCTTCGCGGCTCTCGCGGGGTGAGCACAATCCCCCTCACAATCACTTCTCCGGAGCACCGCACAATCTTCTTTGCGTGCTTCGATGGAGACCACCACCAAACTATCTAGGAGGTGACAACCTCCAAGAGTAACAAGCACCACTGGCTTGCAACTCGATCACCTAGTGCCACTCGTTGCAACCTCATGACGCAATCACACTAGAATCACTCACTCACTCAATCGGATGAACACTATCAAGGAAGAGTGAGTTAGAGGGCTTCCCAAGCACACCTACACAGGCCACCAAGCCTTAAGGATGCTCATCTCTCGGCCCATGGATGACCAATGCTTGGTTTTATAGCCCCCCACAAAAATAGAGCCGTTGTACCCCTGCACTAGGCACAACTTGAGCTGACCGGACGCGCCAGTCAAGATGACCGGATGTACCCGACCAGCGTTCGGTCACTGCGAGCACGCCACATGGCCTCCACATTCAACGTTGGTCATGCGATCTCAATGGTACTGACACCACCTCAATGGTCAAGTGATGACCGAACGCACCTCTGCACCAAGACTGGACGCACTACTGTCGAGTCTGGTCGTTATACGCCAACGCACAGCACAGTAGACCAGCAGCACCGGACGTACCACCCTCGTCTGGACCAGACGCACCAACGCTAGCGTCCGGTCGTTCCTAGAGAGGTCCCGAGGGGGCTAAAACATGACTAGACATGTCAGGTCTAGGGTGACCTGACGCGCCCCAACGTTCGGTCCGCACATCACTGCTGCCCGAGAGCTACTCGCCGCCACGTCAGCGAGACCGAACGCAGCCACCGCGCGTCAGGTCACAAAGTGACCCAGCGTCTGGTCATGCCATAGTGGCAGACCGAGAGCACCACCAACTGACCGGACGTGCTGGTCCTCCTGAAGCCAGTGTTCGGTCACCTCTAGTGACCTGTTTCGCCTCCGTTTCTTCACGGAGTTGATCCGTTTCAACTCCAACTCCTTTCTCCTTTACAAATGTGCCAACACCATCAAGTGTACACCTCCATGTGTATGTGTGTTAGCATTTTCACAATCATTTTTAAGGAGTTAGCCACTCAACTTGCCATGCCACTTGATCCTAGCAACGATGCAAAGTTTGATCACTCGAGTGGCACTAGATGACCAATATGCAAACAAGTTTACCCCTCTTGATATTACAGCGATCTATCCTAAACCTGGTCATCAACTTCTCTACATGACTATGATCGGTGAAATGAAATGCCCTATAGATTATACCTTTGCCTTGTGCATTCCATTTCATCTCCTCTAAAGTCAATGCAACACATGCACCAACATGATCAACAATGATATGATCCACCCCGTATCTTCACATGACCATATTGGTTCATCGATCTTGTCTTCACTATTGCCTCGGTCCATCGGATCCAAGTCCTCGACTTGCCCTTCACTCTTGCAATCGGTACATCAAGCGAAGCCTTGTCTTGATCTTCTCCATCTTAGTCTCATGACTCCATGTCATGTCTCATATGTAATGAGCTCCTTCATCACATGTGTGAGCATTGCAACAAATCCAAGCCATCTTCACTGTCATGGCATGAGTTGCTCACACACATGTACCTGTGGACTAATTTCCTGTGTATCTCACATCAAACACAATTAGTCCACCTAGGTTGTCACTCAATTACCAAAACCAAACAAGGACTTTTCAATCTCCCCTTTTTTGTAATCGATAACAACTCTACAAAGATATGGAATTTAAGCTCAAATAGATTCATGTTGCTTGCCCAAGCAATTTTACCATGTGTAAATGATTTTGTACAAGTACCATAAACCCAAATTAGTAGTATTAGCTCCCCCTACATATGTGCTAGAATGTTTGGTTTGAAGCTTGCACATATGCATAGATTTGAATTGCGGGATAGTAATTACTACCAATGATGCTAAGGTGTAAACAATTAACCTTTGATGTGTGATACTAATTGGAGTTGCACTTTTAACACCATCCTTAGCATCATGAGTAGCTAGACAACAAAAATACTAGAAACCCCATGAGATCAACATTATAAGCAAGGTTCTAGTACCACATGTAGAAATACAAGTCTAGCTACCATCCTATGCATGCTAGTTATCAAATCATCAATCAAGTTCTACAACTAGCATACACCACACAAGCATGCATATCAAATTTAAAAACTTACGCAATGCAAGAAAGCACATGACTATGCACATATCAAATGCAACAAATCAAAGTTCATGAGCTTGCTCCCCCTACTTGTGTGCTTCTCTTGTCCAAGAATTTTGATCCTCCTCAATTCCTTAATGTTGCTCCCTCTTGGTCATGCCCATGTCCAACCTCTACTTCTTTGTCTTATTCTCTCCCAAAGCTTTCATATCTTTGTACAATCTCTCTCCCCTTTGTCATCAATTTCCATAAAAGGTGTGCTTCTTATTAATGCAAAGGCATGCATTGGGGCAGATGGTTGAGGCTTGAATCTTGCATTTTTTATGAACACTTCCAAATATTGGAATGACACCACTTGTATAGCTCTTGAGATACCACATATAGGATCTTTGACCTTGATACCAATTTATGGGACACCTTCCCCTATGTCATAGCATGGGTCATCCACTTGATAAGTTTGAGCTCTTGTATGAGGGATGCATTCTTCACTTGATGATCACTTAAAGTTAAGGATCACTTGTGGAACCACCGTCTTGTATGATTGATACCACGTGTAGAGATGTGATACCACTTGGAAGAATTTTCTAGCATAGAACCACTAGTCGGATTTGTCCATAAAAACCATTTCTTAAACATTTGCTATCTTCATGAGTACCACTTGTAGGATATCACTTGTGAGTTGATCTAGACATCACTTGTGAATTCTTGAAGAAATATTTGAGTCTAGATTCCATTTTAAACAATCAAAACAAGATATCCATTTGCATTGTTGTCTTGTGCTTGTACTCTTGTCACTATCATGAGTTTCTAGTGTTGACTTGAACTAAATTGATTTGTCTAAGCTTCCAAGTCCGGTTTGAACCAATGACAAGCTTCTTCACACCTCTTACAAGGGTTATCTTGCCAATGTTGTACTTGTCACTTGTTAGCAATCCAAATTAAATCAAGTACTTGGGTTCACTAGCTCATGAACAAACTCACATGCTTACCACTAGATCAACTAATCATTCAAGCAATAGTGGTAGGCTATGAATTTTAAATTTTCATTTGTCATGCATGATCCTAATAAGCATGTACTATATGCACTAACCACATGCTAGTAAGGGACGAAATGATCATGCACATTACAATGATACCTTTGCTATGTTGGAGTAAAGGATAGTCACATATGTTCCAATTCATTACTCCACTAGCAATGTGAAGTCCAATTTATAGCTTGGTGAAGACCAATCATCATAGATAGAGCCTATTCTTCGCCCATATGAAATGAGAACCACTAATGATAAAGTGCACTTTCTTGTTGTGGTTGGCTTACTTCTTCTTTTGATTAATGCTTGCATGAGATAACTATGAGTGTGAATACCACTTGAAATATTATGACTAGTTCTCTTTTGGGTGTCGCTTGCTTTTCTTGATCAACCCTTTTGATTGCTTTAACTAAGCATCTCAAATGTTCCTCGGATCACCACTTCCATATTAGCCTTCCAAGTGCCACACTTGATTTACCTACACATAGGCGACAAGCCCCTACACTAGGGAGAAGTGACCTCTCTCCAAAGAATCATTTTTGATACTCACTTAAAATAGCTTGATTGATTGATCCAAATGATGGACTCAACTAGATGTGTAACCTTGAATCCTTCTTTAAGTCATTTTTCTACTTGTTTAAGTCATTTTGTTTCTACCAAATGATTTCCATTAATCTCTAGAACTTAAACTTCATCTTCATCTTGAGCTTGGTCTTGATCTTCAATTTGAGTACCAAATATGTGCCAAGTACACTCCACAATTAAATGTCCTTGTACTCTTTGCTTGTCATGCTACTAGATTAATCCAAAACCAAACTTAGCTACTTCAAACACTTGTTAACATGTTTCTAACTTGAGGACCTTTCAATCAAAGTGACACTTGATCAATCCAATGATTGTTACTTTTCTGGTAGATTTTGTACCCTTCAAAGAAAAATGCATATCTCCCAATATACAGATCCAAATGTCACAAAATTTGGTGCAAATGTGCTTTACTAAGTCATTTAGCAACTGTAAAAATTTGAGATTTATTTGACTTCTAGATTGCTACCAGATTTCAATTCTTCCACCACTGCTACATGCTGAAAACTGCTACACTATAGCTGACAATTTCTACTTCAAAACCAAAGCATCTCTTATCTAATTCTCATCAAATTTCTACAGAATCTCATACCATAAGTCTAGAGAATGCATACCAAATTTCATGCCAATCCAAATAGATTTGATCACTCAAACTCAGACTAGATCTCAGCTAGCTCAGATTTTCAATTTAGGACGGATTTCAATCACTTGAGCTACACTTCATCAAATGTGAATCAAACTTAAAATTAACTTGTTTGAATACTTTCACAAGACATATATCCATTCAATCCACTTACTAAAGGTCATATTATGAATTTATCCAACTCAAATCAATCCAAACTTGATTACTAAACATTTATCCATTCAATCATCTTATAGCAAACAACATTGCATATTTGTCCAATTCAATCAACTCATATGCACCAAAATGAAATGATCAATAAGAGATATACCTTGGTTAGCTCATGATCAATCAATTTGCAAGCTTCAAATCAAGTTCTTACAAGCCATCAATTATATATCCAATAAATCATCCACAACTTGATAAATGACACTTGTATGTTGATAGCTCTTGAACTTCACTAATTCTTGGCTTGGCATTGGGATAGGATTGCATTAATCTTCAATACTTAACTCAACATATGATGATCAATATGAATTCCATTGAATCAAGCCTCCAATGCCATGGTACCTCCACACATTCATCCACTTTTTGATGGTAGCCAAACTAGTTTGGGTCCTCTCAAGTTAGGAGCAACATACTTAGACATAGCCTTAGTATGAGTAGCGGGATGTTTTACAATTTCAACCAATGAGGTACCATTGCCATCCTTTCTAAGCACATCATGATCATCAAATGAAATGGGCTTAGAATTATTACCTAGGGGATATGAATGAGCCATGTGTCCCCTTTCTCAGCATTAGTAGCGCTTTCTCTTTGCTTCAACCTTTTCTTTCCTTGCTCATCATGTTGTGCTTCTCATTGCCTTGCTTCTCCTTGTTTGGTTGATCCTTCTTTTGAAGCTTGTTTGGCAACCCAAAGCTAGGTGACCTAATGTGTCACAACTATAACACCTCATGTGAGCAATCTTCTTCATCTTCTCTTCTTTGTTCTTGCTCACTTGCTTTGCGTCTTGATTCATTTTTGGATGCATTGCTCTTTCTCTTACTTTTCCACCCCTTCTTATTTTCTTCTTCTTTATCATCAAATCACCACCATCTTCATGGTTGATCTTGATTTGAACTTGGGGCTTCTCTTCTTGCTCAACTTGTGGCTTTGGTTGAGGCTTCACTTGTTGCTTCACCAATTCTTTGGTGGGGCACATAGAGGTGAGATGACCCCATGTGCGACACTTGAAGCACTTGACATGCTTTAGCCTCTCTTCTTCTTTCTTCAACTTGAGCTTTTCTTCATTGGGGCAACCATTTGTAAGATGTCCCACTTCATGGCATTTGAAGCACATGAAATGAGAGAGCTTTTCTTGTTCTTGCTTCTTCATCTTTCTTTCTCTTTTTCTTTCGCCCTTGGTCATGCTCTTCTTGTTGAAGCCGACGCCACACTTGTCACCATAGCTTCTTTGAGTCTTTAACATATGCTCAAAGGTGACTCTTGAGTTGTAGCACCTCTCTAATTTGTTGCTCAAATTCTTCACTTCATTTTTGAGCTCATTATTCTCCTTCAAATTAGTTTCACAAGACATAGAGGAAGAACAAGCATCTATATGTGAAGAACATGGCATAGCTAATAATCATCACAAGAGGTGGATACATTCTTCTTGCCTACATCACAAGGGTTAGCAACAATAATATGTGATTGATCAATTGACCCATGTGATAAGCTCTCACTAGTTTTAGATTTTTTTATTTGAAAGCTCTTTAGTAAGAAAAGCATGGTCTCGTACCAAGTTATCATGAGCAACACTAAGTTCCTCATGAGCCAATTTTAGCTCCTCATGTGAACAAGTAGTGACATAAAGTAGATGCTTTTGTTGTTCACATGTGGTCTTTAGAAAAGAGTTTTTATTTTTTAATGTCTCGGTTTTAGCCATCTCTTTTTCTAAAGCCTTGATCATCCTACCAAATTTATCTAGAAGCTCTTCATATGAATCAAGATCAATCACATTTGCATTAGATACCTTGGTGTCACCTTGCGACATGAAGCAATGTGATGTAGTGGATGAGCTTGTAGAGACATCACTCTCATATCCATCATCATCATCAACAATAAGTGCGCATGGAGTAGCATCATCATTTGCATCACTTCTGGCATCATCATCAATCTTGTCAAGTGAACTTGATGTAGTGTCATCATCATCATCACTTGACCATGAGGTGGAGCAATCTTCCACAATCACCAAATCATGGTTATGCTCAACACAGTCATGTGCCTCCTCCTTGGGCTCATCCTCATCGTCAGAGACTGTCATATATTTCTCATTGAGATAACTCCAAATCTCATGGGCGGTCTTCATGTCAATGATCTCTCCGAATATGCTATCATCCAAAGATCTATACATGATGTCAATAGCTTGGGTGTCGAGATCTAGGCATTTATCTTGTGCTTGAGTTAGATTGTTTTCATCCAACACATGAGAAAAGCCTACATCTACCATCCACCACATTTGAGGGTAAATAAACTTAAAATTGCATATCATCTAATTTTTCCACAGTGCAAAGTGTGTGCCATAAAAAATGTGCGGACAATCAACATCTAGCCCATAAGTCGCCATCCTCTTAGGTCAGTGAAGACCACAAATGAGAGACCTTGCTCTGGTACCACTTGTAGGGTCGAGATGGCAGACTAGAGGGAGGTGAATAATCCTTTTTAAAATTTAAACACGTCGGCTAACCGAAATAAATGCGAAATTAAAACTATCGGTCTAGCCAAGACTACACCCCTCTATCTAAGTTCACAAGCACCTTATAAAGATCCTAATTATGCAACAAAGGTGCCGGACTAGATAGATCTCACCTAATCAATTCTAGAGCAAGGTCACACACGCCTATGCACTAGTAATTAGCACAACCGGTAGAGCTCCTACACAATCTAGTAAGCAAAAGCACAAAGCTCCTAAGCTCACTAGCAATGCTCAATAACATGGCAACTAATGCCAAATTAGAGAGCGCAAATTACTTAGCTACACAAACAAAGCAATGCGACTAACAAGGTTACTAAAACCAAATTAGCCATTTAAGGGAGCTACTTCTATGCTACACAAGCAAGAAGGTAATCAGCAAGCTACACAAGCTAACTAATTACAAGAGCAACTATACATGCACAATATAAATGAAGTAAATACAAGCTTGTGTAATGAGAATGCAAACCAGCAAAAAGACAAGGATGACATGATGAATTTTATCCCGAGGTTTACGTGCTTGCAACACGCTAGTCCCCATTGAGACAAGCTCTAAGGTTGCCGCCGGTCCTCTTGCTAGTGGTGACCCACAAGTCACAATCTCCCACGTGGAGTGCTTACACAAGTTCTAGCACTTGACCTAGCCGGACCACTTGTCGCCCTTCACGTCTCGCTCTACTAGAGTTGCTCTTCGTGGCTCCCACGGGGTGAGCACAATCCCCCTCACAATCACTTCTCCGGAGCACCGCACAATCTTGTTTGCATGCTTCGACAGAGACTACCACCAAGCTATCTAGGAGGTGGCAACCTCCAAGAGTAACAAGCACCACTGGCTTGCAACTCGATCACCTAGTGCCACTTGAAGCAACCTCATGATGCAATCGCACTAGAATCACTCACTCACTCAATCGGATGAAGACTATCAAGCAAGAGTGAGTTAGAGGGCTTCCCAAGCACACCTACATAGGCCACCAAGGCTTAAGGGTGCTCAGCTCTCGGCCATGGCCAACCAATGCTTAGTTTTATAGCCCCCACAAAAATAGAGCTGTTGTACCCCTGCACTGGGCACAACTCGAGCTGACCGGACACGCCGGTCAAGATGACCGGATGCACCCGGCCAGCGTTCGGTCGCTGCGATCGCGCCATGTGGCCTCCACATTCAACCTCGGCCGTGTGATCTCAATGGTCACTAACACGACTTCAACAGTCAAGTGACGACCGAACGCACCTTTGCAGCAAGACTAGACGCACTACTGCCGAGTCTGGTCGTTATACGCCCACGCACAACACAGCAGACCAGTAGCACCAGACGCACCACCCGCGTTAGGACCGGATGCACCAATGCCAGCATTCGGTCGTTTCTAGAGAGGTCCTGAGGGGGCTAAAACATGACTGGATGCGTCAGGTCTAGGGTGACCTGAGGCACCCCAGCGTCCGGTCTGCACAGCACTGCTACTCAAGCGCTACTCCCCGCCACATTAGCGAGACCGGACGTAGCCACCGCGCGTTAGGTCACAAAGTGACCCAGCGTCCGGTCATGCCGTAGTGGCAGACTGAGAGCACTACCAATTGACCGGATGTGCTAGTCCTCCTGAGGCCAGCGTCTGGTCACCTCCAGTGACCTATTTCGCCTCCGTTTCTTCACCAAGTTGATCCGTTTCAACTTCAACTCCTTTCTCCTTTGCAAATGTGCCAACACCACCAAGTGTACACCACCATGTGTATGTGTGTTAGCATTTTCACAATCATTATTAAGGAGTTAGCCACTCAACTTGCCATGCCACTCAATCCTAACAACGATGCAAAGTTAGATCACTCGAGTGGCACTAGATGACTGATATACAAATAAGTTTGCCCCTATTGATAGTATGGCCATCTATCCTAAACCTGGTCATCAACTTCTCCACACGCCTATGACCGGTGAAATGAAATGCCCTATAGGTTATACCTTTGCCTTGCACATTCCATTTCATCTCATCCAAAGTCGATGCAACACATGCACCAACATGATCAACAATGATATGATCCACCCCATATCATCATGTGACCATATTGGTTCATTGATCTTGACTTTACTTGCTCTTCACCGTTGCCTCGGTCCATCGGCGCCAAGTCCTCGACTTGCCCTTCACTCTTGCAACCGGTCCATCAAGCCAAGCCTTGTCTCGATCTTCTCCACCTTAGTCTCATGACTCCATGTCATGTCTCATATGCAATGAGCTCCTTAATCACATGTGTGAGCATTGCAACAAATCCAAGCCATCTTCACTGTCATGGCATGAGTTGCTCACACACATGTACCTGTGGACTAATTTCCTATGTATCTCACATCAAACACAATTAGTCCATCTAGGTTGTCACTCAATTACCAAAACTAAACAAGGACCTTTCAGCCGCCGAGGTAGAGCTCGAGCACCAAAGGCAGGACCTTGCATGACAACAAGCCACGTAGCCTCCTAGCAATGATGACAACACCCGCACAGGGGCTTCTAGCACCCTGTGCTTCCCCTGAGTGGCCTACAACATGGCGGCCATAGCCTACCGGCAGGAGGACATCTCTGACACATCGGACCCAAAGACCAATGAGCAGCTTCATGAGGCAAGATGATTTCTCCGTGTTGCCCTCGAGCAACAGGCCGAGAGTTCTGCCTCCTAGCATCGTGCTGTGCTCTCCATGACGTCCTAGCCGACGACCACCATCAACAGGGACCGCTCTGACGCGCACGCCCTGCCGATGGGCGGAAGCGGTGGCAACTCCTTTGGCAGTAGCTCCGGTCACTCACAGACCAGGAGCGCCAAGCCTCGGTAGGAGCAAAGGCGTGAGCTTTCCCCTTAGCGTCCCCTCGTGCACCACCGGATTGGGGATGACCGCGACGTCTACGATACCATCGAGGCCAAGCGCCACACTCAGGCGCAATCCCGCACTCCCAAGCGAAGGGGCAGGGGCGCTACCTTGGATGACTTTGGCCCCCTGGCATTCGGGGCATTGATCCGAGCCATCCCCTACCCCCGGTGATTCCGGCCACCGACACACATCTCCAAGTATGACAGCGAGACTAACCTGGACCATTGGCTCGAGGACTACTGCCACGCCATGAGGTCTAGGGGGTCGGATGATGACTTCACCATCTAGTACCTTCATCTGCTTCTATTGAGCTTGACCAAAGCTTGGCTCGAGCAGCTCGAGCCCGACAACATCTGCTGCTAGGGCGATCTCCGCTCAGTCTTCGTTGGTCACTTCCAGGGTACGTACACCCATCCTAGGAACTCATGGGACCTCCACAACTACAAGAAGAGGGCCAACGAGACCCTTCATGAGTATATCCAGTGCTTCTCCAAGAAGCACAATGAGCTCCCCAACATCATCGATGCTAATGTGATCAATGCCTTCATCTGCACCATGACATGCGAGGCACTCGTCCAATGCAGGAGCTCCTAGACATCGCCATCTAGTAAGCCACCGGCGAGGAGGCCATCCAGGCCAACTTTAGTGTCAAAGCCAAGGTCGTCGACCACCTCAGTGGTGGGGACAGCGGTGATGACCCCGTCTCATCCCAGCGTCACCATGACAAGAGGAACAAGGACCGAAAGCGTCGCGGGGAGGAGATGGCACCCTCAGCCAGCAGGGCAAGGTCCAGAAGCCTGCCTTGAAGGCCAGCGAGCCGGTAGATGCCGCCCCGAAGGATGACATCGAGTTCCCCAAGGCTGATCGCTCCCTCATGATCTTCGGGGGCTCCCAAGCGTACGAGTCCCGCCAACAATGTCGCATCACCGAGCAGGAGGTGAACACTATCCACACCATCGCGGGCATCATCTTTGACCATGGAGACCACCCTGGTCATGTTCCTCACCCAGGACGCTACCCGCTCATGGTCAGCCCGATCGTGGGCACCACGCGCCTCACCAAGGTGCTTATGGACGGGGGCAGCGGCCTCAATATACTCTACGCCAGCACTCTGGACAAGATGGGCATCCCTCGGAGCAACCAATGCCCCAGCAAGGCACCATTATATGGGATCATTCCAGGGAAGGAAGCCGTGCTCTTTGGGTGCATCTAGCTCAACGTCACCTTTGGCCAGCCGGACAACTTCTAAAAGGAACAGCTCACCCTCGAGGTGGTCAACTTCCCTGGCATCTACCACGCTCTCCTCGGTCGCCGTGCTTCGCCAAGTTCATGGCCGTCCCCAACTACACCTACCTGAAGCTAAAGATGCCTAGCCCCAAGAGGATCATCACCGTCGAGAGCAGCTTCGAACAAGCCTACTACTGCGAGTAGGACTGCATCGCACAAGCGGCCACACTAATCGCCCTCCTGTGCTCCCAACGTCCCTAGCCGTGACACAAGAAGGGCACCGGTGGAGGAAGCGACCAAGGCAGCAGTGGTGCTTGACCGACCGAGCACCGATAAGGCGGTCAAGGCTCCTAGCGGTGGTGATGGCTTGGCTGACCCCTCCATCCAGGCGCTCGGCCCCTAGAAGGGGTTGACCCGATCGAGGTGAGTTTCGACCAAGCCATCAGCCCAGAAGCTCAGCCTCCCAAGCCAGTACCCACCTGCCGACCTCCTTTGTTGGCCTATCTACCCAACAACAAAAACCAAGATAAGTCCCATCCTCCTGACCCTCCTGCTTTGCTTGTCTTGTTACTACCTCCTTTGTCCTAAGCTACCTCAGCAGCCGCTCGGCTATGCTAAAGAATTGACTAAGCTAACCACCCGTTGTCCTTATTCGAATCGCATGACTATATGGGCCCCCAAAAGGGGCATCGCTGAGGGTTCTAAGGCCGGCCCACTAGGGTTCAAGGCCACCTGAAGCATCCAAAAGTGTGAGGGACGTTCATGGTCTGGCACCAGAGGCCTTAGCCGAGCGCCCAGAAGCAAAACCGGCTGACCGTCGAACAATGTCCAAGTACCAACCTTAAGCCGCTCGTGGTGACCCAACAATGGAGGCAGCGAGCCCCTGAGCATCGATAGACAGGCTCGGGAACCATACAAGTGGCTCGATCGAGAAGCTGATGATTTGCTCTCTAGGGGACATGACCAGGGCATGAAACGACCGTAAACCTAGGGTTCTCACAGACTTACCCGCTAGCAGCATGAGCATGGCAATCTTGGCCATTGAGACCATTGTCATAATAACCCATCCCAACGAGGGACCTAAGTCTCTGAGCATGACTCATGAGCAATGAGATTACAAACGAAAGTAATTTCATTTTATTAATTGGGAACGACCCGATTATAATATACGATGTCAAAAATAGCTTTGACCCTGAATGGGGTCAGCCCTCTGCCTCCCCAATGATCTCTCCTCCACAGAAAAGGAGGAGGACATTAGGGGCGGGGATTGACCCACCAAACCAGAGGAGGCCAGCCTCCCCAGGCCTTCTTTAGGTGCAAGCGCAGGCGGCCTAGCAAGGGGGAGGCTGGCGAGGCCCCATGTAGCTCCATCCGCACCGCCCGCACCACTGGGTGCCCAGGCCAAGAGCCTCAGTAGGACGCGTGGAGCTGGGATTGCCCCTCCATAGGTGAAAGCCAGCGAAGGTCAGCAATCGCCTACGCTACATGAGGCGGAATCCATGGGTGGATGCCTCTAGGTCGGCCATCCATGCAGCGCTTCGGAGCATCTCCCACCACCTCATGTAGTTATGGTGGCTGCTTTACTAGAATCCTTCCACTCTCATGGGAGCGATCACCCGACGAAAGGAGCCAATCTCACTCGGAGGGAGACGCCGCAATTCATCGTCACCATGGTCGCCAGGAGTTGGATCCGAGAGGAAGAAGAGAAGTAGCTGGAGGAGGGATAGAAGGCACCGTGTCCCTAGGGCCCCCTTTTATAGCCCTAGCCGATGCGCTGTGAGTGGCTCCGGACCCTCTGATCAGCCATCGACGGCTAAAAGAGGCCTCAAGGAACTGGCCAAGCGCCCCTTCAATCCCCGTAGCACACCTTAGAGCAGTTGTGTGATGGTGGCCACATAGTAAAGGTGAAGTTAGGAGGGTGACAATAAGTCAAGCCCCCGCTCCACTTTCCACCAAGCACGCTGCCCACTCCGCGCATGCCTCCTTAGGGAACTTGAGGGGATCCAACTCCCCTCGGGCCCACCGACCGCCATCAATGGCCCGGATCCATGCACACCAAGCGCCGTGTCTCCTCCTCCGCTAGAGCTGCTCCATCGAGGCTTGGGGGCTCTTCGATGCTGCACCTTGGGCGCGGCGTTGCCAGCCACTCCCTTGACAGGGTCACGCACGGGGCATGACACAAGACGACAAGCTCCTCCTTGGCCTCTAGGGGCTTGGGGGCTTCTGGGCCCACGTGTTAGCCCCTCTAGCCTACCTCTCTTGCCACCAACAAGACTCCGGAAAAGTGCGCTGGGAGGCAGGTCTAAGCCGACACAACCCGACACTCAGTGTGTCAAAACAAGCCAGCCGAACAACGCCCAGGGCTTCTTCGGTTCTACGACACTGCCATGGTCCACAGAGCGTCGCTGCAAGACCCTCCTGGACTCTAGCGCATATAGACCATAGGCTCAACCCCCAAACCGCCATGTACCCGACCTATCTCAATATATAAGGGGTAAGGTCGGATCCTAGGGGAGGATCCTAGATAGATCATTCCATTCCTCATCGATCCACTTTTGCTCGGCATCGATAGCAGAGCAACCCAGAGAGGGGCACCGATAGCTCCTCCACTACACCCATTGTCTTCCTCCTCTCCGATGAGGGGAAGGCTCCATCGGCGGTGAGGCAACCTTAGAATTAGCACCGAGCAAACCCCCTACCAAATCTCTCTCTACCTCCTGGACACTCTGTTGTACCCCCCGATTTTGGGTGCTCTTGAGTATAAGGATCATCAGCTGCTGGACGTAGGGCATCGATCGGCCTAAACCAGGATAAACCATTGTGTCTTCTCTGTGATTCTTGTGTTCTTGAGTCCACCCGAGCCATCGGAGACATGTACTCTGACACCGACTCGAACAACAATGCTTGCCGTAGTTCTGACCCCACGATAGGCCCCTGGTCCAGATGGTTTCTCTTTTATGTTTTTCCAAGTCTTTTGGGAGACGATCAAGACATATTTTATGAGTTTAGTTAAGGAGTTTGAATCTGGACACTTGAACTTGGATAGATTAAACTATGCCATGATTACTTTAATTCCCAAAGAACATGAGGCTAAAGTTCTTAAGAAATTTAGGCCTATTAGCCTTCTAAATTGTAGTTTCAAAATTTTCTCAAAAGCTTTGAATAATGAGACTCATTAAGGTGGGTGATAGGTCGATATCACCTAATCACACAATGTTTATTAAAGGAAGGTTTATCCTTGAGAGTGTAGTGACAGCTCATGAAATAATTCATTATATCCATAAAAATAAGCAAAGTGGTGTCATCCTTAAACTCGACTATGAAAAGGCATATGATAGGGTGAGTTGGGCTTTTTTTGGATGACATGCTAGAGTCTAGGGGTTTTGGCCCTACTTGAAGAAGGTGGATTAGAGCAGTGACCCAAGGTGGTTCTATTTGTGTCAGGATTAACGATGAAAATAGTTCATATTTTAAACCAAGGAAGGGACTAAGGCAAGGGGATCCTTTATCCCCCCTTCTCTTCAATCTAGTGGCTGACATCTTCACTAGGATGCTGGTTAAAGCAGCTAGAAATAATTTGGTTTCTAGTTTGATGCCTCAAGTGATTGAGGAAGGAATAATAAGTTTACATTATGCAGACGATACACTTCTTTTTTTGGAAAATAACATTGAAAAAGCTAATAATTTGAAGTGGCTTCTTCTTTGTTATGAACAAATGATTGGGATGAAAATTAACTATGACAAGAGTGATCTTCTGAACATTGGTATTGATGAGGAGAGGATTAATGAATTTGCAAGGGTTTTCTATTGTAAGACAGGTGATTTTCCACTTAAGTACTTGGGTGTCCCTTTACATTTTTCAAAGCTTAGAAGAGAAGACCTTCAACCCATTGTTGATAAAATTATGAAAAGGATAACTAGGTGGAAAGGGAGATTATTGTCCTATGCTTCTTGAAGGCCTGCCTTGCTAGTATTCCCATATATTTGATGTCCATTATTAAGTTTCCTAGATGGGCAATTGATACTATAAACTCTCATATGGCTCGGTTTTTATGGAATAATAGTGAGGATAAGCACATATATCATCTTGCTCATTGGCAATTAGTTGCCCAGAAAAAAGAATTAGGTGGATTAGGTATTCCTGATCTTAGGAATTTAAATTTGTCTCTTTTGAGTTCTTGGATTTTTAGATACAATCTTCATACGCATGCTATTTGGACTAAGATCATAGATCACAAATATAGAACTAGTAACCCGAATATTTGTTGTTGTATAGACAACCAAGCATCTCCTTTCTGGAACGGTGTTGCTTGGGCCTTGCAGGCTGCTCATTTGGGCATTATGTGGCATGTTGGGAACGAATTTTTTTTTGGGAAGATAATTGGTTGAGCAATTCTAGCCTGGCCATATAATTTTGGCCTCTATATGTGATAAATGAACAACAGGACAAAACTATTGATCAAGTTTGGGATGGAGAAACTCTGAAGCTCTCCTTTAGGAGATCTGTGCTAGAAAGGTTAATGGAGATGTGATTTGAGCTCTTGGGAATTGTAGAGGAAGTCAATCTAGTAGAGGAAGAGGATCAAATTATCTGGAGCTTTTGCTTCAATGATAAGTTTTCGGTACAATCTTTATATGCAGTTATTAACCATAGAGGTGTTAAACAGGTGTATGTTCAAGCTGTGTGGAAGCTGAAAATCCCTCCAAGAGTCCAAATCTTTTTATGGCTACTCTAAAAAAAACAAGCTCTTAACAAGAACAAATCTAGCTAAGAGAAGGAAATTGGATGACTTGTCATGTTTGTTCTGTTCTGAAACAGAAACAGTGCATCATTTGTTTTTTGATTGTTGTGTTGCCAAGTGTGTATGGTCAGCTTTAGCTGATATTCTGAATTTATCTGGGAATTGGAACTACGAATATGTTGCTTTCTTATGGTTAGCAAACAAAAAGTTTATGTTAACTAATGTAGTGAATGCTGCGGCTCTTTGGTGTTTGTGGAATTTGCGTAATAAAATCTGTTTTTAGGGAGAGGTGTGGACAGGAATGAAGAAGGTGCTGACATGGATTGCAAGAACATTAAGGCGCTGGAAACCAATGTACAAGGCGATGGTGGAGGAAGAGCTGATGGTGATAATCCAAAAGATCGAATTGGAGGCAAGCAAACCACCTGGAATCAGCTAGAGTCCATTTCATTCTCAAGCATTGGAGTTGCTACCTTTGGCGACGGGCTACATCGCTGTGAATCAGTAGAGTTTCTTTGGGCGGGCGCGCCGTTACGCTTTTGAACTTGAATTGTAATGTTTGATGCTTTATGAGGAGACCTCTTTTTGTAAAAAAAAATAAGCCCAGCACTGTCTTGACCCATCACGGGGCCACAAGGCTGACCGTGTTGTACGCCGTCCTTCCCTATCCTAGGTGTGATCGGCCCAAATAAGCCCACTACTAGCTAGTGCCCTGTTCTCTTGGCTGATAAGCCAAGACTAAAAGTAGTGTTAGCTGATTTGCTGTGAGAGAAAAATACTGTTCGTTGGCTGAAAAAGTATGTCTTATTGCCCTGTTTGGTTCAGCTCATCTGAGTCTCGCTTATAAGCTAAGTAGGATTATCTGATAAGTCGCGATACGTAAAATCTAAGCTGAGCGTTTGGCTGGCTCGATTATTTTGGGATGGACATTTTGCACTAGGAACCCTGACTTTTCTCAAACTATGTAGCACTGTTTACTACTATTCCTGTGAGTCTATAGCCTTACAATTGGACCCAAATAAAAGTTTCTATTTATATCTAGGTCCTTCTTCATGGGGGAGAAGCTACGGCTGCGGGCTCCAAGGGGGAGGAGCTCCCGGCGAGGGGGAGGAGCTCCAGGCGAAGAGGAGCTCTGGCGGCCGGTGGAGCTGCGGGTGGGTGGGGCAGTGGAGCTGTGGGCGGTAGGCAGAGAAGCGAGCGGGCGGATTCATCGGCGGAGCTGCGGGTGGGCGGGGCAGCGGAGCTGCGGGCGGTAGGCGGAGAAGCGAGCGGATGGATTCATCGGCGGAGCTATGGGCGGGCGTCATGGGCCGGTAGTGTCGACCTCTAGCGCCGGCGGATTTGTGGGTGTGCGGGCGTGCGGAGTTGCGAGCAGACAGATCCAGTGCCATGGTGTGGTAGCCCCACGAGAAAACAACGGGAGGGAGGGCAAGCGCTCAGGAACGCGGCTCACGTTTTCCAAATCGTAGCCCTTCGGTCGCGTTTCCAATCGCCGTTGCGGGGAGGAAATCGAACGCGAACGCCGCATTTGCGATGGAGACCGTCGCGAGCCGTTTGGCGGGATTATCCTGCTTCTCCCGTCTTGAACGCGCGTATGAGGGGAACGAAACAGGGCCTATAAGCCAAGCGAACAGGGCGAAGACCAACTCACCCTCGAGTCTCGACCCATCACAGGGCCCTTCCCTTCCGTTCCTTCCCTAACCCTCAAGCCCTGTTTGTTTGCGCTCATACGCGCGTTCACGACGGGAGAAGCCAGATACGCCCGCCAAACGGCTCACGATGGCATCCATCACAAACGCGGCGTTCGCATTCGCTTTCCTTCTCGCAACAGCGATTGGAAAAGCGCCCGAAGGGCTGTAATTTGGAAATCGTGAGCGCTTTTCCTCTCCCTGCCCCTCCCTCCCGACCCATGCGCCCTCACGACACTGGCTTCCCTCCCCGCCGCCGCCTGGCTCTTCCCACCCCGCCTCCCTCCTTCATCCCCTCCGGCCAGATCCGGCGCTGGCTCTCCTCCCCACTGCCGCCTCCCTCGTCCCCTCTGTCTAGATCGGCAGCCTGCGCAGGGCTCCCTCTGGACCAACAGCCAGCGGTCCCTCCCCGCTCCCCTCCCCTCAACGGTAGGCAGCGCAGGGCCCCCCTCTGGACTGGCCGTCGCCTTCCACTGGCTAGATCTGGCGGCGGCCAGTCGGATCTACTCTCCACAACCGGCTCCCCTCCCCTCCCCCACCTGTAGCCCCAGGCGGCCAACCAGATCTACTCCCCACCTGTAGCCCTAGGTTGGCTGCAGCCCCAGGAGGAGGCCGGCAGCAGCCCTAGGCACCCGAGTGGATCTACTCAGGACCTGCTTCCCTAGGCCGGCTGTAGCCCCTGGACGCCAACTGCACTCCTAGGTGGAGGCCGGCTGCAGCCCTAGGATGCCGGCTCGCCACCGCTGGCTCCCCTCACCTCCACACCATCGGCTCTCCTGCAAAGGTGAGGACATGACCATCGGCTTCCCACCTCATATGTCATTTTTGTTAGCTCATAGCTCAATGCAGGCAGTAGTGTAGTTGGTAGAACTCCTCAGTGCATGGTATTGCTGCTAGAAATTCAGATTTGTTGCACTTTATAGATGGAAAAAGTAGCCAAGCCTCAAGCAAAATGGGATCCTTTTGTCACCAAAGTTTAAAATGAAATATGCGTAGAAGAAGTGCTTGCCCATAAAAGACCACACAATTGCTTGAATAGTGTGGGTTATGCTAATTTGGTGAAGAAGTTCTTTGAGCGAACAAAGAGGCCGTATGACAAAGAGCAAATGAAGAACAAATGGGATGTACTAAAGAAGAAATATGCACAGTGGAAAAACTTGAACATGAGAGCCACTGGGTTGGGAAGGGATCCTGTGACCGGATGTATTTCTACCAGTGATGAATGGTGGGCAGAACAAAATACGGTGAGTAGTTGAGATGTCATCTTTTGTATTTTAGTACTCATCGGCATGCCATCCTCTAATTGTTATCATTTAATGTTTTAGGCTATGCCAGGATGTATAAGTTTCAAATCTGCAGTTCTGGAGCACGAGGACATGATGCGGATAATGTTTGATGCTATTAGTGTGACTAATGAGACATCCTATGTTCCTAGAAGTGGTCATGATGATGGAGAGGGTGAGGAGCATGAGGCCGGTCATGGTCATGGTGATAGTGAGAGAGTCGAAGGGAGAGGTTCACCACATGTCACACCAAATCCTAACAAAAGGCCAGCTCAAGGTCCCCCCTCAGGAAAGAAAAAGAAGACATATAGAGATCAACTTATGAAGAGGTTGGTTGACACATATGAGAAGAAGGCCCAAAGTAGTAAAAATTCAGCAACTTCTCATGCGGTTGATCATGTTAGAGATGAGATTGGGGCTATGTTGGATGGTGCTGAAGAAGGGAGTGATGAACACTACTATGCCACCCAACTTCTTAAGAAAAAGGAAAACCGTGATGTGTTCATTACTTTGAAGACACCGAATGGGAGGCTTAATTGGCTGAGGCGGGCATGGAAGGACCGAAAAAATTAGTGTTGTTATGTAGTAAAATTAATTGTTCACTTCCAGACATTATTTGATTTTTTATGTAATGGGCACATTATTTGATGATTTATGTTATGATTTTGCTTGTGCGAATAATTTTTCGTGTATATGCTCCCTCTGTTCCTTTGCTCATGCTTCATACTGTGTACCTATTTTAGGTGCTGAAATCAAGATGAGCATCTCCAGTGATGAGGATGCAATTCAGGATGAATCGGGTGCTGATGATGATTTCATGGTTGCATATATTGCATTGGAATTCATGGGCTCAACTAGCAGTGTTGCAAAGAACAAGGAGGTGGTTCCGGATGTACCAGTCATGACAGGGATATAGTGGGTTGAAATCCAACTAAATGATAGAGTCCAGTGCTACAATATGTTTAGAATGACAAGGTCAGTGTTCTATCGTCTCCATCGGACTTTGGTTCAGAATTATGGCTTGAGATCAACTAGTGATATTTGTACTAAGGAAGCCTTAGGCATGTTTCTGTGGACATGTGGTGCACCTCAATCGTTTAGACAAGTTGCAAATAGGTTTGGTCATTCATTAGAAACTGTCAGTAGAAAGTTTAGTGAGGTACTTGACTCAATTTGTAGACTGTCTATTGACATCATAAGACCTAAGGATCCACACTTTGGTACAGTTCATCCAAAACTACAACAAGCTAGGTTTTGGCCTCATTTCAACGATTGCATAGGCACCATTGATGGTGAAAGGACCTAGGATGTCGCCTAGAGGGGGGTGAATAGGCGTTTCTGAAAATTAACACCTTTGAATGCGGAAACAATTAGAAAGGGGAGTTTCCAAAATGGAAACTCCAAATTAAGAGTACTACCACCCCTCACAAGATAGCCACAGAGTAAACAAGGTATAAAGAATATATCTAGAAGTTACAACCCTGCAACACCAAGTTAGAACAGAGAATAAATATTTTCAGTGCAGGCAGGAAATACCGGACGTGTCCGGTATACACGATTTCTGCAGATCGGCCCTGAACTTGCTCCTTTCGATTTCTATCTTCAAACCAAACTGCAGGCACCTAATGGAGATGACAATATACACAGAGAACCTGCAGAATAGCTAGAGCAACACAAATATCAAATAAAATGCGAATTGAGACACGATATTTGTTTTACCGAAGTTCGGACTCGTTCGAGTCCTACTCTCCATTGAGGGGGCTACGGGTGACCCAGCGAAGGTCAGCCCTAGAGGGTACCACGAAGGTCACTCTAGCCTGAGTCTTTTCAACTCCTTTTCCTCCTTCCACTAAATAATTCCGAGGTGGCAGAATCGACCGTTACAAACTTTCCGAAGCAACCACAATCTCTCGGTTGCTCTCCGGCGACGCCTAGACGTCTAGGACCGAAGAGTCCAAGAGTAACAAATGCGAATCACGAGATTGACAATATGCACAAGTGCTCAAGTGGTGGCTTGCTCTCTTTTTCGAATTCTCTCTTAACCCATAAATTGATTTTGCAATTTGGATCACACACTCACTAAGAGAGGGTTTAGGAGAGTTGGCAAGGCTCAAAAACGTGTGTCTATCTCAGCAGAATCAGCAGCCTCCAAAGGTGGAATCTTGGGGGTATTTATAGCCCCCTTGAAAAACTAGCCGTTTTATAGCCGTTGCAATACCGGATACGTCCGGTATGCATACCGGACACGTCCGGTTATGACTTACACTGCCCCAACGGTAACTAAGTTACAGAGAAGTTGTGAGGCGTCGGAACTCCCGATGAATGCCAGAACTCCCGACCGCTGAAACTCCCGACTCACGTCGGAACTCCCGATCCTCAGCAAATTTGAAAACCTTGTAACTGAGTTAAAGAATATGAGGTGTCGGAACTCCCGACACATGCCGGAACTTCCTACCGTCGGAACTCCCGACCCTCAAGGCTTTGGAAAACTAGCCGTTGGCCTCTGGTCATGCATACCGGTATGAATACCGGACACGTCCGGTATGACCAGGACAGTGAACTCTCCAAATTATTTAAATTGCGAGTCGTCGGAACTCCCGACCATTGCCGGAACTCCCGACGAACCAACCCGAGAACAACAATTTTACAATTGTTGGGTAAATACCGGACACGTCCGGTATTGCCAGACCAGCAAAAATAAAGTTAGCTCTTTAGTCGCTCAAATACTCAAAACTCACTTGGGTTGGCTCGAGCACTTATGAAACATTATCTATCAACATAATGCATCCCTCTTAATAGTACGGCATTCCTATTTACTCAAATTTAAAAGTATAACGGATTTAAACCTTTTGAGTTGCTCTTGTTTTTGAACCGAAGCCGTGTATTCCAATCTTCATCAAGTGAGGGTGCCAACATGTTGATATTGATCTTTTTCACTTGAGCATAGCCATCTTGAGCACGTGACTTGATTCCATTCATCAAATTTGAATAATCCCAAATGTATCAAGTCACTTCTATCAAACACTCCAATAGTGATTTGATCCTTCACATCAATATGACTATCGTAGCTTGATTAGTATCTCAACTAAATGCAAGTACTTTCTTTTTCACCCTAGCTAGGTTCTTCGGCCGTCAAGCCGTCGCTTGCCCTTCACCCTTGCTTAGTACCTCGAAGCCTTTCCTTGCTATCTTCACCATCTCAAGTCATCAAGTCACTTCTTGTGTTGAATCATCCATTCATTTGTATTATTTTTTTTTTCATTTCAATTTAGCAAGCTTCAAGTATGAGACCATTCCATATGCAATTTCTCATGTCTCATTAATTAATTCTCACGAGCTTGCTTTCACATAGCAAATGAAAATCCCACAATAAATGAGCCTTTGCATGAATAACATTTGCATTGTTGTCTTGTACTTGAACTAGATTGTTTATACAACAACACATCATTTTGGCTTTCATTAAGTATCTGTGAGATAACCTATAACCTGTCCACACTTAACAAACGGGTTAGACCTTTAATCACGTTGTCATTCAATCATCCAAAACTCACTAAATGGCTAGATGCACTTTCAGATGGTACACACATACCTGTAACTATACCAAAAGGTAAACATGCAAAATACATTGGACGACATGGTTATGCTTCACAAAATGTCATGGCGGTTTGTAACTTCGATATGTGGTTCACATTTGTTGTCACAGGTTGGGCTGGATCTGTTCATGACACTTGGGTATTTTTGGATACTTTAGTCATCTAAAAGGATAAATTTCCACATCTACCTGAAGGCAAGCATTACCTTGTTGATTCTGGATATTCTAATAGAAAAGGATATCTAGCATCTTACAAAGGACAAAGGTACCATGTGTCGGAATGGCAACATGGTCGTCATGCGGTGGGATCGAAGGAGGTGTTTAACTATGCTCATGCATCCCTCCAAAATGTGATTGAGCGGTCATTTGAAGTTCTCAAGATGAAGTGGCGCACTCTCTTGCAGTTATCTAGCTATCCAATTGAGAAACAATCAAAGATTATCGTTGCTTGTATGGTTTTTCATAATTTCATTAGAGACAATGTCATATATGATGAATATTTTGAAACCTATGTGGAAGACAGTAGCGGGATTAGGTCCCAACATTTTGAAACCTACGTGGAAGACGGTAGCGGTGTTGGGTCGGCTTAATTTTGAAACCAATCCGAGCGATCCCCACGCCGTCGGAAGCCGAAAGTACTATGCCGCCGACCAAAGGGAAGGGGAGAGGTGCGGGGGGCGCGGGCTCCCGCTCCCAGTCGCGGCGTGGACGCGCTCCTTTAAGCCGACCCACGCCCGCAGTGACCACCCGGTCGAGAGCGGCGCTGCGGGAACCCTCGCTGTTACCGCAGTTCGGCAAGCGGTCCAGGATGGCCGAGAAGGGTGGCGATGATGAGGGGAGTTCCTCCAAGAAGCAGAAAACGACGAACGCGAGTAGCCAAGAGAATGCCGCGGCAGGCTCAGCTTCTGCTGCCGCCGTCCAAGAGGACAGGGCCAGCGCGGAGGCCATACCCGATGGCGCCGCCTCCGATGTCTCCTCCCCCATTCGGCGACCATACATGGTCAGGGAGCCTTGGGACTCGGCTAACATCATTCCCTACCAGGACGAGAATGCAAAGTACCAAGCGAAGCTCGGTATGTTGCTCGATCCATCGCTTTCTTTTCTCCCCCCCTTCGTAGTTTCTCATTTAAAATGTATTTTTTTTCTTAGCTTTCAGTCTAATCAACTACTACAACTTTGTATTATATATTGAATGAATAGCTCGTGATATTCATTTTATGGTGAACTTGTATTATTTGAATGAATAGCTCGTGATAGTCTTTTTATGATGAACATGTCTACATGCAGATCGTCAGAATAACCTCTTATCTCTCAACCACAATGGGCCTATTACGTGTCTAGATGATGAATCTTTCCTCCCTGTTCGAGAGTCTGTCACACAGATGGTTTTCAAAACCGCCAAGGCTGTTTTGGGACTTACATCTTATATCGGTATATACAATGCACTCTCTTTTCCTTTTCTATGAATATGTATAAGACTGCCGAATTTTTTTTCAATGCTGGTTAATTATACATGGACTATAATAGACTAGAAAAAAAATGAGATTACATATAAGCTCTGTGAAGTTTGCCTTTATTTGCTTTTATATACATATAAGCTCTGTGAAGTTTGCCTTTGTTTGCTTTTATATATACATACATAAACACTGTTTTTTAAGAGTTTGTATAATGGTGCTGCAATTTTTTTTATGTTGGTTAATTATTAGACCATGTGCTGTAATTGCATTAGAATAAAAGAGTTATATACAAGGTTTGGAAAAGAATTTGTATAATGGTGCTGCAATTTTTTTTATGTTGGTTAATTATTAGACATGGGCTGTAATTGCACTAGAATAAAAGAGTTATATACAAGGTTTGTCAAATTTTTCGCTAATTGATTATATATACTATACATAATATACAGACAGTAAACTCTTGAAACGGTGTTCTGGTTTCTTAATTGGCTGGAACAAGGACACCAAACGTGGTACTATCTTGACATCTGCAAACTTATTGTGCACGAAATCCCCAAATATTGATGACTGGTCAGGCCCACGTGAATATGCTCCTGATGCCGAGGTGATCTTAATTCTAATTTATTTTGTTTCATTCTTGTATCACTTAGATTGCTCATTATAATATCTCCATTTCATAACATTTGTCCGGTCCTTATAACAATATGAGACTTATTTTCATAAACTATTCAATGCATTCTTATTCGACACTTCCATTTAATCATAATCAAATGCACTGTCATCTATGTATTTAGACCAAACAACTATTGTAAAGCGGGTGGAGTAGATAGGTTATGTTGAACATTTTAGAAAGTAAAATAATAATATAAATCTACCTAAAGAAAATATTATGGAGCATGTCTCTTGTACTGTTCTTTTACTGTTTTTAAGAAACAATATCATTACTCTTATTGTTTCAGGTGCTAATTCATTTGTTAGATGACACTACTCAAAAAGGCACATTAATCAATTATCACAAGCACTACAATATTGCAGTGTTTGAGGTGGATATGAATATGTCTACAAAGTTACCTCCTGTTAGCACTGAACTTGTAGACTATGGCCAAGAGGTTTTTCTTATTGGAAGGGATGAAGATCTAAATCTAAATGCCTCTCATGGCAGAGTGCAATGCATAGATCCAGGATATTATGATCACTATCACTATATGTATCTTGAATGTGAATTTGCCAAGGTACTAATGTAACTACTCATGTGTTTTGTTTTTATTTACATCTGATATAATTTTTCTTGATTTCTCAATTATCACAAAGCATTCTTAACTATTATTGTCAGCAAATCTCATATTATGGTAAATGTAACAGTTTAGTGATGGAGCGCCAGCCATTGACACAGAGGGAAGAATTGTGGGAATGGCCAACCCCACTATTGGAGCATCATTCATTCCTCATGTATTTACACTTAAGTGCTTGCGTATGTGGAAGGATTTCAAGTAAGTATTGCTTTTCAGTTCTATTACCT
The DNA here is from genome assembly GCA_904845875.1 of Miscanthus lutarioriparius. NCBI lineage: Eukaryota > Viridiplantae > Streptophyta > Magnoliopsida > Poales > Poaceae > Miscanthus > Miscanthus lutarioriparius. Next base: position 64,883,395 of record CAJGYO010000017.1, on the reverse strand, counting down.
AGTCGCTTCATAGTAAGGCTGGATATCGAGCCAGCTCGGCTCGTTACAGCTCGGCTCGTTATAGCTCGGCTCGTTAACATATTGGCTCGGTTCGTCTTGTTATACAAACGAGCCAGTAGACTAGCTCGGCTTGGCTCGGCTCGCTAGCAAGCTCGAGCTAGCTCGTTTGGCTCGCGAGCCAAATCATTAAAACATAGTACAGAGAGAGATTATAAATTTATAATAGCAATTGAGCAACAAACACATCACATGCATACTTAAAATGAACTAAACAAAGTACTTATAAATTTACTAGATTTTTGTCCAGCCAGCTGCCAGCCCACCACGACCACGACCATGACTCCATGATAGTCATACTCATACAGTAAAGCATCATCCATTGAAGGATTCCATTCATCCATACAGAATTTAAGAACGTAGCGAAATATAAATGAGCAACAGCTAGTGTGCTAGACTGATCAGGTCTGCATAGAAAAATATATATATAGGTTTGCTGTAATGCTGTTACAGCAGCAGCATGATAGCAGCATGCCAAATTGCCAATTGACACCAAAAGCAAGTCAGAAGCATCCATGGGGCGCAGCCAACAGGTCCCTAGTTCTCTTCTCCCTTGTAGCTTGTTACCTGTATGTGAACAACACATTAAGTGAGAACAAATATGATTTCCACCACACCGCTGGACATTCTAAAATAGACTTACTAGTTGCTTTCCACCACACTGCTGGGAAACTCCACACTCTCAGTGTCACCATCATCGCCATCTTCTCCCTGTGAAAACAGTAAAAGAATTAAGCATTACATATTTACATACACAAACTTTGGGGAAAAAATGTAGTTGAAAAATAGACTAAGCATCACATACCAGAAGAAAAGGACTTTTAGAACCTCGTATCCAACTAGATGCACAAACAAGTGCTTGAACTGTCGTTGGCTTCAAAGAACTCCTATAATCATCAAGAATTCTACCTCCACCACTGAAAGTGCACTCAGATGATACGCTGCTAGCTGGGACAGCTAAGAACCTCTTTGCCATACTAGACATAACAGGAAATCTAAGAGCATTCACCTTCCAATAGTGTGGAGTAAGTTGAAATTCTTATCATGTAAAAGATGGTTTGCTTCATCTAGGTAGATAAGTAACTCAGATTTTGAACTTTCTGAAGCACTCGACTCTAGGATGGACTGAAATTCACTTGAAACAAGACAAGCCAGTGAGCTGGTTGTTTCCTTTGATGATGAGGTTGATTGAGTGGTTGAGCTGCCACTGCCACCCATTTTCCGGCGTTGCTCCAACTCATGCTTCTTGTACAGCTCTTCTAACTCTTTGTTTATATCAGCAACCTCTTGTTCACACCTTGAGGAGTCATAAAGCTCACTAAAATAGAACTGAATATATCTCATTTTGAACCTAGGGTCAAGGATTGTAGCAATAACCATGACATTGTTCTTCACTTCCCAATATTTATCAAATTTGTCTAACATTGCTCCTCTCGATTCAAGACTTGCCGCCACCGGAGAAAGCATCCTTGGAACCTCTTCCTCATCCTCCATGACCAGCTCGAGATGGGAAGGGAGAAGGAGATGTCGGCGAGCTGGACCGCTGCTGGCGTGGACTGGTGGCGAGCTGGACTGCTGCAAGTGCTGTGCGTGCCGTGCCGCAGCGCTTGCATGCCTCGGGGAATAGCCGAGCGTGCTGTGCGCTTGCGGTGCCTCGGGAGGGGAAGGGGAAGAGCTGAGCGTGCGTTTGCGGCGGATTGGGAAGCCTGGGGCTGGCTGGCTGGGGGTTAGGAGCGTGGGAGGAGTTGGGGAGCTAGGGTTTACCTTATTGGGCCAATAGGCCAAACGATAAAAGGGCCAGTTCATGTTCCTGAGATCTAATTTGGTTTGGCTCGTTGCGGCTCGCGAGCTGGCTCGTTAATTAACCAAGCTGTAACGAGCTGGCTCGTTAATAGACACGTCGTTGCAAATTTCTACCCTCCTTGGTTTCAATGCAACAATCAGCACACCGCACAATCAAGTGGTTTTCGTAACAAAAAAATACAGCAGGTGGTTGTTTTTTTTGCAACAAAGTGGGGTGGGGTCTCAATCGAAATGGGACATGGGGTGATTTTGCATTTTCCCTAAAATATTGATACCGTGTTTACAACATGTTCTTGAGTATATAACTATATACCATTTCAACGCTCAACAAAAACAATAAAGAGGCAATTCTCACATCACCTTTGGTTGTGCCTATCTCTTCTGAAATCTAAACAATATTTATTTGGCATAGGTGTGTACCCCGGCTGCACCTTGGACTGAAAGTTTCTTCTATTAAGTTTCTTAGGAGTTTCCATAGAGAAAAATTGTCCCGCAAGTTCAACATTGAGGCTGGTCTTATTGTTCTACAGGTATATCTTCTATTTGATTATTTTGTACAATCATATTTTAGTGCTAATTGAACCACAGGTATCAGAAGGGTCTGCTGCTGAAAAAATTGGAATCAGAAATGGTGATGTCATCGAGTCATTGAATGGAAAATGTATTCCTACCGTTGTTGAGGTACGGTGTACTGCAGATGTGTTGTGTTCCTTCAAGTGAAGTAGAAAGAATCTGCAATTCATTCATATCCAATTTTTTTGGAACTCATATGCTAGTCACCATGTTTATGCTCGTGATATTTTTATTTGCTCCAATTTTCAGCTTGAGATCATGCTATCGCGTACATGTGAGGATTGTCTTGATAAAGGAGGTGTCCTTGGTTCAAATGTGGATCTTACGGTGAGTTTAGTTTTTCATTTGCAATTTACTTTGTTTCTTCTGTTTGTCCCTAACTAGCAAACATTTTTTTATAAGACAAGGGTGAAGTGTGCAAGTAAATAGAAAGTAAACGAATTGGACTGGTTTCATAACTTATTTCCTACTCAGATTGAATAATCTTGTTCTGGATGAGATTAATCGTTGGCACTAATAAATGTGTTTTACCTTTGTAGGTTGGTTTGTTCCAGATGCGCAAACAAAAACGTTGCACTAAAATGTTGACGTTAAATGTATCTGATGACATGGAGGTCATTGCAGAAGGTGTGCATCCCTTCTTTCAACCCTATCAAATTTGCTTGTTGCTGGATTGCAAAAATGTTATTTCCCTTGTGTACTGCCTTCTCTGCAATTGAATTTTGCAGCTGTTCTTGCAATATTAGTTAGACATACGCTTTTGGACACTCCAACCTGCGACCTTCCTTTTTTTGTGTGTGTGTGTGTGTGTGAATCCCTCCAACATATTAATTAGTAATATATGACAACTATTTGAAATTTTAGATGTTAATGATCAAAGTTAGAAAAAAATGACTTGCGACAAGGTCAAAGTGAACTATAATTTGAGATGGTGGGTGTAGTAGCATTGTCATCCTTTCTAGTCCTTGCTAGAGCACTTGCTGCTTCTTTCTTCTTTCGTACCTGGCTCACTAGTGCCACATTTGTACACAGTACACTTATAGACAGTTCAAGGATAGTACAACTCAGCTAAATAGCTGAGCAAAATCTGATTTTAGAACATTGGGATGTAAATGGTTTTGACGTGGCTAAAGACAGTTTGGGGTTCATGCTGATGCCCTTATTACTAAGAATTAGTTTTAACAAAAATAGGTACTATGTTCTCAATGTTGTAGATGATAACTACATATCTATTTGCCTCCAACATTTATGCTAAGCAGCTTTTGTTATCTAATAACACCGATCTTTCTATTGTGTAGGTAGGTACCCTGTCTCTGCAGCACTAAGAAACTCGGTTGATATGAGCTCACGTAAGTCAGTTGATATACCCAATGAATTGTGAATGAGCTTAAGTCATGTCTGGGAAATCTAGTAGAAGGGCTATATTGAGCACGCATGAACTGATAGTAATATGAATCTTTTAATTTTGACTTCCAGGACAGGAGACATGAGACATGTCAAGCTGACAAGTGACAGGGAGACAGGGAACTTAGGAATGAAGTCTAGCTTGCTTTGAGCATGTATGGCACATAGGCTTTCTTGCAACAGTGTGATAATCGGTTGGTTCAGTTATGACAAGTGTAGACTCCTTATGTATTAGGCCTCGGAACCACTCATCATGCAGTTTCGTTGTACGTGGCGACCTGATGCTAATGTCAGATGACAGCACTGGGCATATGGTACTTGGATGTATAATCCTGTAATTTTGGATTGGGTGCGAACCACTGATCATGGTCATGGAGTTTCGTTGTTTGTGGTGACCTGATGCTAATGCCAGATGACTGCACTGGGCATGCAGTACTTGATGTATAATCCTGTAATTTTGGATTGGGGATGTATTACTTCACACGCTAAGGGCGTTCGTTTTAGTCTCAATCCAAGTGGATTGAAGGGGATTGAGAGGGATTTGATCCTAATCTCTCTCAATCCCCTCTGATCCACTTGGATTGGGGATGATACGAACAAGCCCAAAAAGTTTTCTAAATTAAATTGAGTTATCAAAATCTAGCTGTAAACTATTGGTTATTGGAGTTCATAAAAATGTTTTGCTTCTATATGAGATATAGAAGAAAAGTGCTGTTGCTTTCGCTTTTAGAGAAATCCCTCTACTATGCAAACCGGGGAAAACCGGAGTGGTTCTGACACGTCAGCTGCTAAAATTGATAGTGTATGAGATGAATGTTAAAAAAAAACATTTTTTTACACCTCATGAGACCACAGGCCAGAGGAATTTGAAGGATTCCTCTCTAAAATCAAGGTGACATCATGCCAGCTACCAAGCTCACGGGTGATGGCAGCAGTGGCAGAGGGACAAGTAACCTGTGCGAGTATGAGAACTGAAGGAGATCGGTTGATGGTGTTCTAGTGGTAGACTGGTGGTGTGCTCTATTGACAGACACTCCAAAAAAAAAATTTGTCCCACAGGATAGTCCGTTGATGAGGGTTCATTTTTTTTTTTTGTTCATATGGATTCACCTCTGCAACAGAGTCTAAAACCCAGTTGATTCACCTACGTTTCGTCTAAACAGACTTTTACTAACAGAGTAACAGGCGTGAAGCACAAGAAATCTTTGGTCCTGATATTCATACACTACCAGATAAATGAGTCACACAGGGTTCTGTTCAACAAAGTTAACATAAAATCTTTGTAAATCAAATTTGCGGTTTTTAACCCAGCAAAAAAAATTCGGGAGATGAATACGGGCCATGTAATAGCAGCACCTGGCCATTGATGCAGTGTACAAGTGTGGAACTTTTCTTTGTTTGGAAAGTTTCTACCAGTTATGTTAGGATGATCAAATCCGTGTGAACACGAGTATATTAATTGGCATGCGTCATGAGGTTTAAACCGATGCTCCAAACAAGTTATCTACCACCATAAAATGGCTACAATTTTTTTTTTTGTACAAAAGTACCCAACAAAACCCTCTCAACTCTCATCTCATCCATGATTTTACAGCACGTTTGGTTTACGGCATCGACCAGTCTTAGAATGATTCGAACCTATGTCCGAACCTACATCGTCGTTTGGTTTAAGTTATGGCATGAGCTCATCCGTCTCCATGTAGCCATAGTCACAAGCTAACAAGGGGAGCCAGTTGGTTCCGCAGAAATTTACCAGATGGACTCATGCGGAACCGACCCACGCTGCATGAAACCAACCGGTAAACCAAACACGTCGTTACATCTACATGCCGTCCTGTGCCATATTCTGCAGATCCTCCTCGGTCAACAGCGTCTTCTTGCCACCGCTTCCCGTCTTGTCGTGTGGAAACTGTTGCAGAGCAAGTGTTACTATGACAAGCAACAGAGCAGGTTTGGTACTTTGGTCAATGCTGGTGATAAAGAGAGACGAAAATGCTAACAATTTGATACAATGTTCAATATATAGCAACAGTGCCATTGAAGTTTTCCTAGGAAAATTCTTGATGTAAGGGGAAAGGAATCTTGTTAGTTGCGAACACCGAGCCTGGTACTATAGCTTCTGGATGATAATAAAATTGGCATCAGACTGCTTTATCAGTTAATTTGCTTACATAATGCAAATCGCAATAGCCCAAAGCAACAGAAGCTTCAAGGATAATTTTGTAAAACATACCTCACGAGCTATATGGAGAGCCATATCAGTGCTCAGATTTAGGTGAGCATCATGCAAATGCGACAGTATCCACCCAGGCAACTTAGACCGTTTATCATGCTGGCTATATCTGTAAGCAAGAAAATAATTTACCAGAGGTAGAACTTCACATAAAACATTAACACAGCAGGGAAATGAGCACAACAAACGGCAGTATGTGTCATGGAAGTATGGATGCAATTTTGCTGGAATTCAGATATAAAAATAAATAAAACCAAGCTGTCCACTTATGGTCCATAAGACCCAAAATAAAGGGAGTATGATATGCATAAAGGTCCATAACATGTAAGTATCAAGCCAAGCAATGGTTATGAAGAGAAAATTGTTGGTGAAAAAATAGTGAACAAATGCACACTGTTTAGTTGGAAAGTTCACATTCATGCATAATTTAATACTTCATAAGCATGTCACCTCTTGTTGATATTTTAATAGATGTTTAAAATAAAGCAGTGGTTTCCAGATGTGACTGTGTGTGGTTGTTCTCTCTCTCACAAAACACTGCATACAGCAGCAGCCAGCTGGCTTTCAGTTGAAGCGAACAGGCTAGTATCATCATCCCATAATCAGCTTTGGAGCGAATAACACGGGCAACACATTGGAGCGAATAACACAGCCAACACATTGGGCCGCTTGCCTCTGACATTAATGAGATTTCAAATTTATTTCAAGAAATTTTGATAGAAATATCTCGACAACATAAGGATAAGAGGTGTCAATCAAAAGGAGTTATTTTTCCTGAAAGTAATAATGTTATTACCAAAGCATCAAATGTTAGGAAGTCACCCTCTATCTGAAAAGTTTCCCGGAGGTACTCTAACCTAGCAAGCAATATCCTGCAAATCGTATACAGACAAACAAAGGCAACTATTACGAAATCATTAAGCCACCACAAATTGCAACTGTGTACATGCATCAAACTACTTATACATACAAAGTAACTATAACTTGGCACCAAAATCAAGGTGTAGAGAGGATTGAAGTTAAATGTGAACAGAACTCACCGGCTCAGTGTGTACAGGAAAGGAACACCAAACATGATAACTAATATGCCATAAAAAGGGCGTACCCAGTGCAGAGAGCTCCCGCTCTGTGCGGGGTCTGGGGAAGGGTGTCAGTGGCAAGCCTTACCCTCGCCTGTGCAATACGAGAAGACCATGACTCGAACCCGGGACCTTTCGGTCACAGGCGGTAAGACTCTACCGCTTGCACCAGACCCGCCCTTCATAACTAATCTGCCATAGTGCCGATCAAAATCAATACCTTCAGCAACTTTGCCCCTGCATTAGTTAGGTGTTAGAAAGAGTGAAACTATAGCTTACAATGGTGACAACAACATTTTTTTTATCTATGTTACATAGTCACTGTCACATCACTGATTATTTAACATGATCAAATATAAAATTTGGAAGGTTGTTTCAGAAAATAATAAGGTGGACCAACCTGGCAACAGAGAAGAAAATGGCACCTCTTCCACAATCACATGCCTTTCTGTAGTTATCAAGAGCCAATGTTGTCTCAACGACATCTGGTGTTTCGATGAACACTAATTTATGTTGGTAACACCAGGTTTCCGTTATTGGAGCTAATGCATATATATCTTATCTGGGCTATAGAAAATTTACAGGTATTTCATTTTCATAACACAAATGACTAGCATATCTTTGTGAATAACAAAAATTATCACCAATACCTGCCAACTGCCATATCTGTTTAGATAACAAAACAGCAGATATGATAGTGTAATTCTTCGTCCAAAGACTAGATAGTATCTATCTAGTACCAAAGGTAAGACTTAACACTTAAGCAACCTATCCAGTTCCATACGACCATATGCATGTTGATGATGTAATAAATAATTCATCAGTGTCTATATGAGTGCGAGAGTACTGGTACATACTTTTAAGTCTTAATGCAACTTGAGATTCTTGTCAGTCGGCCTGTTCGATGGTTGGTTTCTGGGCTGGTTTGGGCTGGCTGGTGCTGGTTTGTTGTGAGAGGAAAACACTGTTGGCTGGCTGGTTTGGTCTGGTTGAAACCAACAAGCGAATAGGCTGAGTATAGATAGTTGGATGGAAAATCCAGAACATGCAATGAAAATATAGCATTAGATGCTTAGACGCCATTTCATATACTTACTATAAACCGATGGTGTTCCAGAGGACCTGCCCCGCTATCTAACAGATATGGACGATTTATGACTTGGCTGAGTTGCATAGGTGTTACGTGAATACGTGATTGGACCAATTCCTCGTTGCCATAGTCTATATTTTATCTGAATTGTAGGGTTTATATGAGAGAAAAATATACAAGTGAAAGAAATAGCCTGCAGAATTCCCATTTCGTGCCAGCTGTTGACAATGCCATCCATATAGGAATAACTGACAAAAAAGCAAACTAAGCCATCTGGAAAAGCAGAAGCCATTTCCAGCAAGAGGCGGCCATAATTCCTCACAACACCAGGATCACTACGCATATCGAACTTCGTACTCACAGGTAGCTGCTCACTGAAAATGATGGAATGATTGAAGTTTACACAAAAGTGTACAATGCTACCAGTAATACGAAATGTTGGAAACAACTAAAGCTGTCACAAAAGCTTAACATAATTGTCATATGATCCTCAGGAATAAAAAGGTATCATATGTTTGTATCAAATGTTGTGTTTGTAGTTCGGCTGAAACTATCCAACATTTGTTCTTTGACTGCTACGTTGCACGCTTTGTTTGGAATACTGTGCATATCACATATGGAATTCAACTTCCTACTAGTTTCGTCAATATGTTTGGTTCCTGGCTACATGGTTTAAGTCTAAAACTTAGAAACCAGATTTTGCTGGGAGCTGCTACATTGTGTTGGTCGATTTGGTTGAATAGAAATGATATGGTATTTAACAAAGCTAAACCTAATACATCGATGCAGGTAATTTTCAGGACGACGTATTGGATACGACAGTGGTCCATGCTGCATAAGGAAGAGGAGAGACATCTGTTCTTTGAGGGATGCAGAAGATGGGAGACGTTGATCATGGCTGTCTTCGTGAAGTTCAGCTGGAACTTCATGAATCGTATTGAAGCCTAGTGTTTTGCTTTGTTCGCTGCGCCCACTAGTTAGGCTTAACTTTGTTTCTTTTCCTTGGACTTGTAAGCCTCATGGCTTTGGTGTTTTTATGTGGCGTATCATCCACAGATGGTAGAGGCTAGAACTTTGTTCCATTAAGTAAAAAAAAATTGTTCGCTTCAGCTTCAGTGGTTAGTATTCCTTCTAATTTCAGGTGATGCTCGGTATTGCTGCCGCACAACTCTTCTTCTGAATATGAAGGTAAATTCTCTCGATCCTACTGTAATCCTTTACCGTCCTGCGGTTACATGCGTTTGTGTTCAGCTAAAAAAAATCATATAGCTTACTTGAAGGACACTTTGCAGCAAGTGAGCACACGTTCATCATATAGATCACATGGCAACGCTCTGTAGCACGGATACGTGAAGAAGGTGCTGTATCACGATACGTATCCGATACGGATACGCCGTCGATACGGCTTCGATATGTATCCTTCGAATATCGGATTTTTATTTAATTTTGGGAATATTGAGTACTAGTCCAGTCGTCCAGATATGTATCAGACCTGTGGGATACGGCCCAGCCCAACAAGAAGCCAACTATTCTTTTGATTCGTATAAAGTTAAAACAAAATAGAAAAGCTAAACTATTTAAATTTAGAAGTTAATACAAGAAAAAATGTCAATACTAAATAGGATATGAATATAAGGTGCATAATAAATAGTTTTGAAGAACAAACTTGACATACCTCACAACACATAATCAGTTAAATTAATAGTAGAATTGATACATATTTTTTATATAACTTGAGGTAAATGACAATACGAGCTAGAATTAAATATTGCAAGGTTATAAAAAGGGCATAGGCACCTAGAACACTATTCTGACCAAATATACACAAGAAGACCAAATACATGTTTGAATTTTTTTATATAATTTGATCGATATTTGTAACATCAATCATTCGAGCGTGGAAGACCATATCAAGAAGTCATCTGGAAGACCCCGTGAAAACAGCTCGTGCCTAAAGATAACGCAAAAGGAATATACAAGAGAAATAATAGATGTGCCAGTATAGCTAGGACAATTACTAAGGCCCCGTTTGGCTTGCTGAATCTTGACTGAAATTGGCTAAAAAAACACTGTTCTGGTTGAAATATTGTGAGAGAAAAATACTGTTCCGGTTGAAAAAAAAAAGTCGAACAAGCCGGATATGGGATAAGCCAAACGGGACCACGTGTCCGAGCAACGGTGAAGCTAAATAATTCAAGTTGCTCCAAAACGCTCGTTGAGCGGCTATAAAAGGAAAGCCAGACGCATGCATTTGGCATGATGACGAGGAGGAGAACGATTGAGTACTGAGAATCAAAACGAGCTGGGCCATCCTCCACGTGGCACTTTGTATAAAAATAGCAATGAACTAAAAGAAAGCAATGATTTTCAAAGGAAAACTACTTACATTCTTTTCGAGAAACCCAAGCACTGAGCATAAATCTGGAGACATCGCCTTACAAGCATGAGGTGTTCACAAGCAACTCCTTTATTCTATACTATACTAGACTGAAGGTGTGGAAAGTGGAGCTAGGAGGTTGTCCTCATGGTCGTACCGAATGCATGCGCCTATCTTTTATATTCACTCGATGAACATTATGGAGCATTTTGAATTATTATTTATCTTCACTGCTGTCTAGACACCTGGACGATGCTACGCTAATAATTATACTGAGCTCTTGGCTATAGTTGCACATCCATTATTGCCCTCGCATATTCCTTTTGCATTGTCTTTTGGTGCGGGTTGCTTTCACATGGCCTTTTGGATGACTCTTAGTATGGTCTTTCACGCTTGAACGTTCTCTATAATTTGAAGACCAAATACATGTCAAAATATTTTTTATATATAATTTGGTTGAATTCTGATTCATAGAAGTGTGTGTATACCATGTATGCACATGCCTTTTTCTTTTATATAGCCACTCAAGTTGCCTGGACACACGAACGAAAGGTGCTACGCTCTTCAATAATTGTCTTACATATAGTGACTTATCCATTATTGCCCTTGCATTTTCGTTTTGCATTGTCTTCCGCGTGGCCTTCTGAATGACTCTTGGTGTAATCTTTCACGTCCGAAGACCAACACGATGCTTGCATACGAAATTCAACGCTCCTTTTTGCGAAAGAGAGATAAATCAACACCTCTGACTATTTGGAGCTTCATTTCTTGGACGGGAAGATATAAATGCTAATAAAGAATAGGAAAAAAATCTCATTGATATTTGTTTTTTTTACTATATATATTACAACTAGGATATATTCCCTCCATTAATTAAAAAGAATGCATCTCACTTTCTCACGACTCAACCAATCTAAAGCTTAACCAAATATATAAAAAAAATGCCAAGATATATCATTATATTTCTCTGGACGGAGTGTGTACCGAAGTTTCATGAGAGTGACAACATGATTAAAAAACAGAGTAGATGTACCGGAAAGTGTAAACTAAACTTGACACGTCACGCGTGCCGAGTGATGTCTCTCTCGTCAGTCGTCTCCATGACCATCACACGCAGCTTCCACGAAACTTGTTGCTCGCAGTTGGTGATCACCTCCGATCAAGCATAAAACTTGAGCAGAGTAGCGAGCTGCCCGGTCGCCACGGCGGGAGAAAGAACTAAGGCGATCGGGACGAAGCCCCGGCAGGTAGGAAGCAAAAAAAGCCATATGGCGGGCAGCGTCGTGAAGGTGTACGGCCCGGCGGCGTCGCCGTTCGTGGCGACGGTGCTGGTGTGCCTGGAGGAGGCCGGCGCCGCGTACGAGCTCGTCCCCGTCGACATGGCGGCGCGCGAGCACAAGGCGCCGCACCACCTCGCCCGTAACGTACGTACGCCGAAACGGAATCATCTCTCTCACTCATCACCGCCTGTCAAATTTATCTGTTCATCATCCTCTAAAACAAATCATCGATCTCTCTACAGCCGTTCGGCAAGATCCCTGCCTTCCAGGACGGAGAACTCACGCTATTTGGTACTCCCTCCTCCGTCCACGAGAAATGCAGTTCTACATTTAAACCAATTCAATTTTTAAATTTTTTGAATAAATTTATGTAAAATAGTACTGTATCTACATCTAAACCAAGAACTATTTTGTTTTCGCTAGAATCACGTGCGATTTCAAGGCACGTGCTCCGAAAGCACTACAAGAGCGCCGCCGGCGGCGGCGGCGACCTGCTGAGGGAAGGCGACCCCGAGGGGGCCGCCATGGTGGACGTCTGGCTGGAGGTGGAGGCGCACCAGTACGAGCCAGCCATCGCGGAGATCGTGCGGCACTGCGTGATTCTGCCGATGATCGGTGCCGGCGGCGCGCGCGACCAGCGCGTGGTCGACGAGAGCGCCGGGAAGCTGCGGGCGGTGCTGGCGGCGTACGAGGCGCGGCTGCGCGAGCACGCGTACCTGGCCGGGGGCGGGGACGCCGGCGTCAGCCTCGCCGACCTCGCGCACTTCGGGTTCACGCACTACCTCATGGCCACGGAGTACGCCGCGCTCGTGGAGGAGCGCCCCGCCGTCGCGGCGTGGTGGCGGAGGATCGCCGCCAGGCCGGCGGCCAGGAAGGTCGCCGCGCTCATGTCGTGGCCACCGCCCGCCTAATTGAGCCCGTGACTGACCGACAAGTGGGCCCATATTTTAGAGATACAAATCATTGTAAACCGGACACTTGTTCGGTCTCTCCCTGTTTCATGCAAACTCCTCGCCGTCTCATTTCTTCTCCGTGCAAATTCATCCATTTCTCTCTTAATCTTAATACAAGATTGCAACTTTGACAAGAAAACAAACAAATCGAAGCAACTCAGAGAATATAAGGATGAAGAAGGCACCATCCTCTCCTCTGGCCGTCGTCGCCATGACCGTGCTGGCCGTGGCATCGGCGTCCACCGGCCTGCGCGCAACGGAGGTGACGATCGAGAGCACGTGCGCGGCGGCCGCTGCGCGGGACCGGCGCTTGGATGCGCTGTTCTGCGCGCAGCAGTTTCTGGCGTACCACGGCGCGGCGGAGTCGGACCTGTGGGGGTGGCGAGGACGGCGGCGCTGATCGGCGTCAGCCTGGGCGACGACGCCGTGTACGACGTCCACGAGGGCACGATCCCGGACCCGCCGGCCGGCGGCGCCAGGGGGAAGGCGGCCATGGGCGCATGCGCGCAGGCCTACGACGCCGTGGGCATGGCCTTCGCCGAGGCCGCCGCCGAGCTCGGCGCGCGGCTGTTCGAGCGCGCCCAGGAGAGGTTCGACCGCGTGGCGCCGCTCGTGCGCCGGTGTGACGCCGCGCTCGCGGTGGCCGGTGCCAGGACGCCGCCCGTGCTAGCGAGGTATGGTGCCGACTGCCAGCAGATGGCCGTCATCGGTGCCGCCATCACCAACCTCATCAAGTGATCCAACACTTCCCGTGTCCGTGGCTCTGTACCTTCGTGGTAGCTGCTAGTTTTGCTTCTCTTGACTAGTTAGAACTTAGAAGTCGACTATTACCGCATTGCTCTTTTGGAACCTGAATAAAGAAAGGGTGCATGTCCATCGATTTTCACCCACAAATATTTGTCCATGTACCATGTCGATTGAGCTTGTTTGGCTGCTTGCAGAAACAATTGCAGCTTGCTGTTTGTACAGTGATTTTGTGAGAGACATGCCAGCTGATGTTGCTGCAAAAAACAGCTACGGCAACTTATGCAGAAAACAGAAGACAGAAACATATGGGTGCATATATATACCATAATATCATTGCACCAATGCAATGGAATTTCAATCAAAATGCGATATTTTTTCTCTTTGTTCGTTTGGCAAGTCTCTTGCCAACTTTTTGCAAGGCACATTTACAATTTTGTGGATCATCACCGCCCCATATCCTTTTTCTTTCAGAAATGGTGTGGTGCGGGCATCCAACCGTCAGGACGCCGCGTTTTCCTGGGCCTGCACGCTACTAGCCTATTAGGCCTGCTCCTCTCTACCTTCCTTCACGGCTTCTCCGAAAAAACAGCGACATTTCCCAACTCGCACAGCCATCGCGGTGTTCCCCATCGCTCGCCTTCTCCAGCGCGGTTGCCGCTCACTGCGGCCTTCTCCAGCACGGGGGCGCCTTGCCGTTGCCGCCTTCCACTGTGGGTGCCGTTCGCCGGGGGCACCGCTGCTCACCGGGGGCCGCGCAGCCGCCAGTCCACTGCCATCCTCCTTCTTCACGTGGCCTAGCGTCGGATCTCGCTGTGCACTTGTGCAGTGCTCTGCCCACCCGTCTGTCAAGTTTTGGTGAAAGCGCATGTTGCAAGCGCATGTTTTGAGTGTTTCAGATATTTCAGATGTATGTTACAAGTGTTTTATATGGATATTACAAAAGTAGATCAGGATGTTGCATATGTTACAATAGTTGTACACGTCTGTTATAAACTTCTGTTCCCAATATTTCATCTGTTTGTTCAAACGTATTTTGCAAATGTGTTTATTTGGATGTTGCATATGTTTCACACATATGTTGCAAGCGTTTTATTTGGATGTTGCGTATGTTTTACAATGGTTTTCAGGTGTTTTTGCAAGTGTTTCAGACACATGTCTCAAGTGTTTCACCTGTCTCCAGACATATGTTGCAAGTGTTGCATCTGGATGTTTTAAAAGTGGATCGGGTGTTGCACATGTTGTAATGTGACCCACCTGTCGTAGCCCCTGTTGCTGCTGGGGCGCCGCTGTGGGTCACCGTGCGGGTGCCTGAGGTCAGCAAACGCCTCCGCGGCACGCATCCGCAGGCGGGGTGAGGCGGGCACGCTTCGGTCCGTTTCGGCACCGTGGGGTTACAGGCGTGCATCTGTTACGGGGACGGGCAGGGCGCCGTCTGTTACGTGAGGACAGGGCTGGAGGGGACACAATGGATACGCTCGAACGGGAGCAGCGTCCGAAGGCCTCCTGCGGCCGGACGTCCAGACGCTAACCCTTCCATTTTTCTTCCATTTTTCTTTTGATTACCTGACCTCTAACAACATCCAACACACAACGTCATTTTGTACCTACGACGGCAGTGGTGGGGTGTGAGTTGACTTGTCTACGGGGTATGCTGAGGTCCTATTCCAGTTCGTCTTTGTTGGTCGTTTTCGTTTTTATTGGTTTGTTTGCCTCAGTTGTGTTGTTGCTAGACCCTTTGACGTCTTTGTGTTTCATTGTATTATTATTCAGTTTGAATTTCTTCTTTTGATATACAGAAATGCTAAGTTACACCTGTGTGTTTTGCGAGGAGCCAGCACACGATATCCGGCGGCTCTGCTTGCTGGCTCGCTCAACACCACGACGGCTTGCTCGCTCAACCACCACCCGGCGGTGGTACTCCGACGGCGCTTGCCTCCTGCAGTACCCGCGCCGGTGGGTTCAGGCGCCCGGCTCCTCCCTCCCCTCCGGCGACTGCGGTGGATCCTCCCCGACGCGAGGTAGGCCCCCTCCTCCTCCTCCTAGATCTGTGCCTACCAGAGAAGAAGACAACGGTGGCGGTAGTTAGGGTTCCGACGAGCCTCTCCCCCAACCTTTGTCCTTATCGTTCTATAGAAAAAATTGTTTCTCGTGATCTGTGATCTGTGATTTATGATTTGTGCCAAGGAGTAACCGGGGGAGAGGAAGAACCGGGGGAGAGGCGGGCCGCGCGCCGGCGGCTGGGTGAGCGGTGGCGGCGGAACGCTCACTGGGCAGTGGAGTGGAGCTGGGTGCGACCGGAGGTAGAAGAAGAGGTGGAGGCCGTTGGATCTTCATCGTACGGTTAAAAAAAATCGTGTGCTAGAACAGAGTGAAACACCCAAAAGCCAGGTAGCATATCGTTTCATTGCGTACATATTTTTTTTACAAGAAAATGAACAGATTGAGCTCATTCTGACACAAGACAGAACACAAGAAGCAACAAGATGCAACAAGATTAACCTCGGATGGTCCATGAAAAGTCATCCCGCTTTAACACACACGTTTGTTGCAGAGCTTCAACATTGCAGATTTGCAGTTCATGTTCGCTAAAGTACAAAATTATCCCGGATTAGGTACCTAGGATGTTGTGTTAGTTAATTAACGAGATAAAGTGCACTGCTTGGATGCATCCACGCACAATCAGAATGCAGCACAGCCATGCAACGAGAGGTGTGCCGGACATCAACGGCGCCCGCCGCCGCGCATTTCATTCTGGTCGGTTATTGAGCGACGACTGCATCACAGAATCAGAAGCCCATGCCGTCCATGAACCCGCCGTCGTACGCCGCGTCCACCTCGGCGTCGGCGATCATGTCGCCGATCATCAACCCGCCGAGCAGGCCGAGGCCGAGACCCGCCGTCGTGCCCATCCCTGCTCCGCCGCCTGATCTCCCCGCTGGCGCGGCGCCGTGGCCCCCGTACCCGTACGGCGCGGCGCCGTAGCCGTACGCGCCGTACCCGTACTGGTGGTGGTGCGGGTACGCGCCGGCGGGGCCACCGTAGGGAGAATGACCGTACGGCTGGTGGTACGGCGGGTACTGCCGCGCGCCGCCGCCGCGCGGGGTCGCGACCGGGTACGCGGTGATGACTGCATCGGCGCCCTTGCCGTGGTGCCGCTTGGACGACATGGACGACGCCGGCGGGGCCTGCGTGTACCGGTGGTAGGCGTCCGGCACCGGCGCCGGCGCGTCGGAGAGCCTGTAGGAGATGTGGAGCACGCCGCGCTTGCGTCCGCTGACGGGGCGGCGCACCTGGTAGCTGAGGTGCCTCTGCTCGGCGTTAGCGCTGGCGCCGGCGCCGCTGCCCTCGGCCGACGCGGCGGCGAGGTCCTGCATGGGCACGACCACCTCGCCGACGTCGCGGTCGCCGAAGGCGCGCTCGGCGCGGAGCAGCACGTGCAGGGCGAGGCCGCGCGGGTCGGCGGCGGGCGGGACGGTGAACCGCAGCGGGGCGTGCCATATCGGGTTCCGTCCCCCCTCGCGGTCCGCGTACGTCCGGTGCGTCGGCAGCCGCGGGTCGCCGCCGGAGATGGACGCCACGGCGTACACGCGCATCTTGCTGAAGAGCGTCACCCGTTTCAGGTCCTTGGCCGAGATCAGCGTCACCTCCAGCACCTGGTACGCCATTGCGTGGCGCCGCCGGCTGCTCGGACTCTTTTTTGTCGGAATGGAGAGTCGCACTCGGAGGATGGAAGGTTGGTAGATGGCGAAATGACGGTTTTGGCCTTCCAGCTTCTAAGCTCAGCTCGTGGCTTTTTTGGAGGGGGCGATTTTGTGCAATGCCAAGGGCACTTGTACTTGGCGTGGGCACGTGGCCATTGGACAAGAATAGCTTCACTTAGGTTGGTTACATTTGTTATTCTTAGGGCTATGGTTATTAGCGGTAAACCGGCAATGGCGGTTCTTTGACAAATGGTCAAAGAGAAAGCATACAATGTGATTACTGGTAATGAATGAGATATACTTGACGGGTTTACCTTGAACTCGGTTTAGAAAAACACATTTTTCTATACCGTGTTTGAAATTTGAGCTCTTCTTACCTTATGCGATATTGTGGATTCGGGTTCAGAAGTCCTACAAGCTTAGAAAAGATCTTGGGGGAGGCAAGCCAGCCAGCGCGGAGGAGGCGGGCACAGGGGTCCATCGCCGGCTACTAGTGAAGGTGGATAGCGGTTGGCCCACGGAGGAAAGGGGAGGCACTGAAATGGCCGTGCGACACTAGGCTAGCGTAGCAGGGGCCGGACGTGGCGGCTGTGAAGTCGCACGGGCAGGCTGCTGAAGGCGTGGGCGAGCTCTCGGAGTCTTGGACTCGTAGCCGCGCACGCTAAAGAATGACGGGGGGTTGGAGATGACCTACCAGCCACACAATTAAGTGGATGTGCTTGGTCACCCGAGAGGTAAAAAAAAAAACAAACCTAATGTATAGCAGGCTCCATAGAAAATAATCTCCCAAAAACAATCGAGGGGGCTGTGTTGTGAACTCAAAACCGCCAGAAGCAAAATTTCGTGAGAAGAAAATTAGAGGGAGGACAAGTGATAATTGTGTTTCAGAGGTGGATGGTAAATTTTGAGGAAGTTTTGTTTAAAGTTCTGACATGTATAACTAGACAGTACATGTACCCATTAATTTTACAAAATAAATAAGAAAAATAAAGAAAGAATAATTAGACCAAGTATGCTCTAAACAACCTAGAATCTCAAACACTAGATAGAGTTCAAAACCCCACTATATAGAAAAAAACGTGGTTGCTCGATTACCTTACACTACAAAGCGAGACGGTCCAAGTTCAGAAAGCTCGATCATCCTCCCACAGAAAAAGAGTCATGAAAGTGTATCAAAGCTTCTGACAAGTCTTCGAAATCCTCCAATTGTTTGACAATTGATCCAATAGTAGCACATGACCCAATAAACATAAAAAGTGGCCGACACAATTGATCAAATCACTGTTATCCATTATTTGAGCGGTATTTGATCTTCTTATATATTTCCACAAATGACCATCAAATCGGAGCATCCCATTGTAACCCATGGAAGTAGTTACCCACAAATGACTATATGGCTCGTTTTATGTCAATATATGTAGTTTCCCGATCCCAAATATGTATTCGGTGGTGCATAGAGTTAGACAGTGACACCATCGAGTAGTTTTAAAAGCAACTAGTTATGAGGAGTGATATAAATTTGCAAGGCAAGTTTTTGTGAGGTGAAACGATATTTTTTTTACATACTACCGTTTTGTTTTAACAAAGGAAGTTTTGTTTATAGTAAAGTTCTGACATGTATAACTAGATAGTACATGTACCCACTAATTTTACAAAACAAATAAGAAAAATAGAGAAAGGATAATAAGACCTAGTATGCTCTAAACAACCTAGAATCTCAAACACAAGATAGAGTTCAAAACCCCACTATAGAGAAAAAACGTGGTTGCTCGATTATGTTACACTACAAAGCGAGACGGTCAAAGTTCAGAAAGCTCAATCATCCTCGCACCAAAAAAGAGTCATGAAAGTGTATCAAAGCATGTGACAAGTCTTCAAAACCCTCCAATTCTCTGACAATTGATCCAATGGTAGCACATGACTGATAAACATAAAAAGTGACTGACATAATTGATCAAATCACTATCATCCATTTGAGCGGTATTGGATCATCTTATTTCCACAAATGACCATCAAATTGGAGCATCCCTTTTGTAACCTGTGGAAGTATTTACCCACAATGAGACAAAGAGATCATCTAAAATGACACCTTTAAGAGACAACATGACACCACCTTAGCTTGTCTCTAGAATTGACATCGTTTTCCTCCCAACATGTGTGTGTGACACACCCTTAGCTTGTCCAGAATTGACAGCATTTTTCTCCAACCATGTAGGGGGAAGGGTGGTGTTGTGTGTGTGTGCACGTGCGTGGTGTTGTGTGTGTATGCGCGCACGTGACGTGTGCATGCGTGTGTGTGTGTGTGTTCGTGAGTGTCTGTCAAATAACCATCAAACTGGAGCATCTCTATGTAAGCCATGGAAGTAGTTACCCACAATGAGACGAAGAGATATTCTAAAATGACACCTAGAACATGACGCCACCTTAACTTGTCTAGAATTAATATCGTTTCCTCCCAACATGTAGGGTGTGTGTGTGACGAGTGTGCGTGATTGCGTGCGGTGCGCACGCGCGCGCGTGTGTTATTTTTTATTTTATTTTTCCCTTACATTATTTTTGAATTATTTTATTTTTATTGGAAAAAATATAGAGCCAATAATTAGTTGATATTTGTGGTTGATGGGATCTTTATAGGTTCACATTTTGTTGATATTTCGTTGAAGTTACTTCCATGCATGAAAAATCTATTATTGATGGTTTCCCTTTAAAGAAAAAGCAAAAAAAAAAAGTAAAAGTAAATGAATAATTTTCGTGCAAACAACCCAAATCTCTCTCTTGAGATGGTTACATTGTCTATGTGGGCCACAATTTAACATAGTGTTTTCTCTTATAGAAATTCAAAACACATCACAATGTTCACACGACGTCGTCAACCAAATCACCTTACCAAGCCGCTCACCGAATCACAGCTACCTAGCCACCCTCGAATTGTACCTACCTAGTTGTTCATCGTCGTCCACCAAATTGCTCTTACGCAGCCACCCACTGAATGTAACCTAGTCGTCCACCAAACCGCTCTTGCCCATCAGCACCCAGTTCATACCTTCACAACCACCCACCGTATCAATCCCTACGCAACCGCCAACCGACTCGCACCTACCTAGCCGCCCACCATATCAACCCCTAATGCAGCCGCCCACCGACTCATACCTACCCAGCCGCCCACCGTGTTAACCCTTACTATGCTCATAAAACGGGAGGAAGACCCCACCCCACTCGTACCCCACCCCACTCTCACTCGGTCTCTGTGGGCGTGTTTGATACCCTGGCCCGACGGCCTGGCTGCACCCGTGGGCTGCAATACGCGTGTTTGATGTCCTTGGCCTAGCCCACAGCCCGGCTCGCGCAGACCAAAAGCGCCCCCTCCAACTAGCTCTAGGGAAACGAACCCTACCTCCATTTCTCCAGGGCGCGGTAGTGTGCGGCTCCTCGCGGATGATTTTGGGGCAATTTCGAGCGGCGGCGGGTGGCTCGCGTGGGCTCGAATGGAAATGCTAAAACCTCCACGCGTGCTCGTGCCTCTGGTGAAAGCTGCCGCCTTTATAAGCAACCCCTCCGGTGCTGCCCTGCCTTCCTTTTTTCTCCCTTCCTTTTCCACTCAATCCCATGATGGACCAGCGCTGGCGGTGAGGTGTGGTGCCCGGCGAGGCGACGTCCTTCCCCAGCAGGGTTCCTCTCCGTTCGCCCGCCCTGAATTTTCTTTGTTTTATCAACCTTGTAATAGAATAGAAAAACCCCTTTTTCTAAAAATAATAAAAATTACGAACAATGGCCGTCCTTCCTCCGATCCCCAAGTCACCCTCCTCTGGTGCCCAAGCCCAAACCCAAGCCCAGACTGATCGACGCAGCATCCAAATCTAGGTGCGATGCGTGCGTGTGTGCGTGTGCTCATGCGCGGCTGCGCGTGTGTGTGTTCTGCGCGTGTTTGTGTGTTTTATTTTTTATTTTATGTTTCCCTAACATTATTTTTGAATTATTTTATTTTATGGAAAAAGTATAGACCCAATAATTAGTTGATATTTGTGGTTGATGCAATTTTTGTAGGTGTTCACATTTTGTTGATGTTTCGTTGAAGTTACTTCCACGCATGAAATTTGTGATTGATGGTTTTCATTAAAAGAAAAAAAATTGAAAAGTATAAGTAAATGAATAATTTTCTGCAAACAACCCAAATCTTTCTCCTGAGATGGCTAAGTTGTCTACATGGGGCCACATTTAACACATGCTTTCTCTTATACAAATTTAAAACATGTCACAATGTTCACACAACGTCGTCTACCAATCCGTTCTTACCTAGCCGCTCACCGAATCACATCTACCTAGCCGGCCAGCCTTGAATTGTACCTAGCTAGTTATTCACCGTCGTCCACCAAATCGCTCTTACCCAGCTACCCACCGAATGTCACCTAGCCGTCCGCCAAACTGCTCTTGCCCACCAGCCCCCAGTTCATACCTACGCAGCCGCCCACTGTATCAAACCCTACGCAGCTACCAACCGACTCACACCTACCTAGCAGCCCACTGTATGAACCCCTAATGCAGCCGCCCATAGACTTCTACCTACCCAGCCGCCCAACGTATTAACCCTTACTGTGCTTATAAAACGAGAGGAAGACCCCACCCCACTCTCACTCGGTCCCTGTGGGCATGTTTGATACCCTGGCCCGACGGCCTGGCTGCGCCCGTGGGCTGTAATATGCGTGTTGATGTCCTTGGCCTAGTCTGTAGCCCGTCTCATGCGGACCAAAAGCGCCCCCTCTACCTGGCTCTAGGGAAACGAACCCTACCTCCGTTTCTCCAGGGCGCGGTTGCGTGCGGCTCCTCGCGGGCGATTTTGAGGAGATTTCAGGTGGCGGCAGGTGGCTCTCGCGGGCTCGCATGGAAACGTTGAAACCTCCGCACGCGCTCGTGCCTTCGGTGAAAACTGCCCCCTTTATAAGTGCCCCCCCCCGGCACTACGCTACCTTCCTTCTTCTCCCTTCCTTCTCCACGCAATCCCACGAGAGACCAGCGCTGGTGGTGAGGTGTGGTGTTCGTCAAGGCGGCGGGCTTCCTCTCCGTTCCCCCGCCCTGGATTTTCTTTGTTTTATCAACCTTGTAATAGAATGGGAAACCCCTTTCTTCTAAAAATAATAAAAATTATGAACAATGGGCCCTCCTTCCTTCAATCCCCAAGTCACCCTCCTCCAGAGCCCAAACCCAAACCCAAGTCCAGACCGATCGACCCTGCATCCAAATCTAGGTGCGTTGCGTGCGTGTGTGCGCACGTGCATGTGCGTGCGCGTGCACGTGTGTTTGTGTTTGTTATTTTTATTTTATGTTTCCCTAACATTATTTCTGAATTATTTTATTTTATAGAAAAAGTATAGACCTAAAAATTAGTTGATATTTGTGGTTGATGGAATTTTTGTAGGTGTTCACATTTTGTTGATGTTTCATTGAAGTTACTTCCATGCATGAAATTTATGATTTGATGGTTTTCATTTAAAGAAAAAACATGAAAAGTATAAGTAAATGAATAATTTTCTAGAAACAACCCAAATCTTTCTCTTGAGATGGCTAAGTTGTCTACGTGGGCCACAATTTAACACATGCTTTCACTTATACAAATTTAAAACATGTCACAATGTTCACATGACGTCGTCTACCAATCCATTCTTACCTAGCCGCTCACCAAATCACATCTACCTAGTTGTTCACCGTTGTCCACCAAATCGCTCTTACCCAGCCACCCACTGAATGTCACCTAGCCGTCCACCAAACTGGTCTTGCCCACCAGCACCCAGTTCATACCTTACGCAGCAACCCACCGTACCAAATCCTACGCAGCCGCCAACCGACTCGCACCTACCTAGCCGCCCACCATATCAACCCGTAATGCAGCCGCCCACCGACTTGCTCCTACCTAGCCACCCTCCGTATTAACCTTGATTGTGCTTATAAAACGGGAGGAAGACCCCACCCCACTCTCACTCGGTCTCTGAGGGCGTGTTTGATACCTTGGCCCGACGGCTTGGTTGCGCACGTGGGCTGCAATACGCGTGTTTGATGTCCTTGGCCCAGTCCGCAGCCCGGCTCACGCGGACCAAAAGCGCCTCGGCCCCCTCCGCCTGGCTCTAGGGAAATGAACCCTACATCCATTTCTCTAGGGCGCGGTTGCGTGCGGCTCCTCACGGGCAATTTTGGGGTGATTTCGAGCGGCGGCGGGTGGCTCACGCGGGCTCGCATGGAAATGCTGAAACCTCCGTGCGCGCTTGTGCCTCCGGTGAAAGCTGACGCCTTTATAAGTGGCCCCTCCGGCACTGCGCGGCCTTCCTTTCTTCTCCCTTCCTTCTCCACTCAATCTCGTAAGAGACCAGCGCTGGTGGTGAGGTGTGATGTCCGTTGAGACGGCGTCCTTCCCCGGCGGGCTTCCTCTCTGTTCCCTGACCCGGATTTTCTTTGTGTTAATCAGCCTTGTAATAGAATGGGAAAACCCCTTTTTTCTAAAAATAATAAAAATTACGAACTAGGGCCCTCCTTGCTCTGATCCCAAGTCACCCTCCTCCGGAGCCCAAACCCAAACCCAAGCCCGGACCGATCGACCCTGCATCCAAATCTAGGTGCGATGCGTGCGTGCGTGTGTGCGTGTGCGAGCATGACTGTGCGTGTGTGTGAATGCACATGTTTGCGTGTGCGTGTATGTTTGTGTTATTTTTTATTTTATGTTTCCCTAACATTGTTTTTGAATTATTTTATTTTATGGAAAAAAGTATAGACCCAATAATTAGTTGATATTTGTGGTTGATGGAATTTTTGTAGGTGTTCACATTTTGTTCATGTTTCATTGAAGTTACTTTCATGCATGAAATTTATGATTGATGGTTTTCATTTAAAGAAAAAACATGAAAAGTATAAGTAAATGAATAATTTTATGCAAACAACCCAAATCTTTCTCTTGAGATGGCTAACTTGTCTACGTGGGCCACAATTTAACACATGCTTTCTCTTATACAAATTTAAAACATATCACATGTTCACACAACGTCGTCTACCAATCCGTTCTTACCTAGCCGCTCACCAAATCATATCTACCTAGTCGATCGGCCTCGAATTGTACCTACCTAGTTGTTCACCGTCGTCCACCAAATCGCTCTTACCTAGTCACCCACCGAATGTCACCTAGCCTTTAACCAAACCGCTCTTGCCCACTAGCACCGAGTTCATACCTACGCAACCACCCACTGTATCAAACCCTACGCAGCCACCAACCGACTCGCACCTACCTTGCCACCCACCGTATCAACCCCTAATGCAGACGCCCACCGTACTAACAATTACTGTGCTTATAAAACGGGAGGAAGACCCCACCCCACTCTCACTCGGTCCCTGTGGGCGTGTTTGATACCTGGCCCAACGGCCTGGCTACGCCCGTGGGCTGCAATACGCGTGTTTGATGTCCTTGGCCCAGTCCATAGCCCGGTCGCACGGACCAAAAGCGCCCCCTCTACCTGGTTCGAGGGAAACGAACCCTACCTCCATTTCTCTAGGGCATGGTTGCGTGCGGCTCCTCATGGCGATTTTGGGGAGATTTCAAGCGGCGGCGGGTGGCTCGCGCGGGCTCACGTGGAAACATTGAAACCTCCGCGCGCGCTCGTGCCTCCGGTGAAAGCTGCTGCCTTTATAAGCGGCCCCTCCGGCGCTGCGCTACCTTCCTTC
This sequence comes from Miscanthus lutarioriparius, assembly GCA_904845875.1. Lineage (NCBI taxonomy): Eukaryota > Viridiplantae > Streptophyta > Magnoliopsida > Poales > Poaceae > Miscanthus > Miscanthus lutarioriparius. Next base: position 64,858,400 of record CAJGYO010000017.1, on the reverse strand, counting down.
TTCTCCCTTGCTTCTCCACTCAATCCCATGAGAGACCAGCGCTGGTGGTGAGGTGTGGTGTTCGTCGAGGCAGTGGGCTTCCTCTCTGTTCTTTCGCCTCGGATTTTCTTTATTTTATCAACCTTGTAATAGAATGGGAAAACGCCTTTTTTCTAAGAATAATAAAAATTACGAACAATGGCCCTCCTTGCTCCTATCCCCAAGTCACCCTCCTCCGGAGCCCAAACCCAAACCCAAGCCCAGACCGATCGATCCTGCATCCAAATCTAGGTGCGGTGCGTGCGTGTGTGTGCGCGTGCATGTGCGTGCGTGACTGTGTGCGTGCGCGTGCGTGCACGTGTGTTTGCGTATGCGTGTATGTGTGTGTTATTTTTTATTTTATGTTTCCCTAACATTATTTCTGAATTATTTTTATTTTATGCAAAAAAGTATAGACCCAATAATAAGTTGATATTTGTGGTTGATGGAATTTTTTTTGTAGGTGTTCACATTTTGTTGATGTTTCGTAGAAGTTACTTCCATGCATGAAATTTATGATTGATGGTTTTCATTTAAAGAAAAAACATGAAAAATATAAGTAAATGAATAATTTTATGCAAACAACCCAAATCTTTCTCTTGAGATGGCTAAGTTGTCTACGTGGGCCACAATTTAACACATGCTTTCTCTTATACAAATTTAAAACATATCACATGTTCACACAACATTGTCTACTAATCCGTTCTTACCTAGCCGCTCACCGAATCATATCTACCTAGGCGCCCTAAGATCGCACCTACCTAGTTGTTCATCATCACCCACCAAACAGCTCTTACCAACCGAATCACACCGACCTATTCGTCCCCGAGTTGCACATACCCAGTCATCCACCCTCGCCGACCAAACCGCTCTTGCCTAGTAGCCCACCGTGTCAACCCTTACTGTGCTTGTAAAATGGGAGGAAGACCCCACCCCACTCTCACTCGGTCTCTGTGGGCGCGTTTGATACCCTGTCCCGACGGCCTGGCTGCGCCCGTGGGCTATAATACGCGTGTTTGATGTCCTTGGCCCAGTCAGCAGCCCAGCTCGCGCGGACCAAAAGCGCCCCCTCTGACTGACTTTAGGGAAACGGACCCTACCTCCATTTCTCCAGGGCGCAGTTGCGTGTGGCTCCTCGCGGGCGATTTTGGGGCAATTTCGAGCGGCGGCGGGTGGCTCATGCCGGCTCGCATGGAAACGTTGAAACCTCCGTGCACACGCGCTCATGCCTCCAGTGAAAGCTGCCGCCTTAATAAGCGGCCCCTGCGGCGCTGCGCTGCCTTCCTTCTTCTCCCTTCCATTCCCACTCAATCCCATGATAGACCAGCATTGGTGGTGAGGTGTGGTGTCCATCGAGGCGGCATCCTTCCCTGATAGGCTTCTTCTCCGTCCCCCTACCCCGAATTTTCTTTGTTTTATCAACCTTGTAATAGAATAGGAAAACCCCTTTTTCTAAAAATAATAAAAATTATGAACAATGGCTCTCCTTCCTCAGATCCCCAAGTCACCAGCCTCTGGAGCCCAAACCCGAGCCCAAGCCCAGACCAATAGACCCTGCATCCAAATCTAGGGGCCATGCGTGCGTGTGTGTGCATGTGCGTGACTGCGTGTGTGTGTGTGTTGCACGTGTTTGTGTGTGTTATTTTTTATTTTATGTTTCCCTAACATTATATTTGAATTATTTTATTTTATGGAAAAAGTATAGACCCAATAATTAGTTGATATTTGTGGTTGATGCAATTTTAGCACGTATTCACATTTTGTTGATGTTTCGTTGAAGTTACTTCCATGCATGAAATTTATGATTGATGGTTTTCATTTAAAGAAAAAACATGAAAAGTATAAGTAAATGAATAAATTTCTACAAACAACCCAAATCTTTCTCTTGAGATGGCTAAGTTGTCTACATGGGCCACAATTTAACACATGCTTTCTCTTATACAAATTTAAAACATGTCACAATGTTCACACGACGTCGTCTACCAATCCGTTCTTACCTAGCCGCTCACCGAATGACATCTACCTAGCCGACCGGCCTCGAATTGTACCTACCTAGTTGTTCACCGTCGTCCACCAAATCGCTCTTACCCAGTCACCCACCGAATGTCACCTAGTAGTCCACCAAACCGCTCTTGCCCACCAGTACCCAGTTCATACCTACACAGCCGCCCACTGTATCAAACCCTACGTAGCCGCCAACCGACTTGCACCTTCCTTTCCGCCCACCATATCAACCCCTGATGCAGCCGCCCACTGACTTGTACCTACGTAGCCGCCCACTGTATTAACAATTACTATGCTTATAAACGGGAGGAAGATCCTACCCCACTCTCACTCGGTCCCTATGGGTGTGTTTGATACCTGGCCCGATGGCCTGGCTGCGCTCGTGGGCTGCAATACGCGTGTTTGATGTCCTTGGCCCAGTCCGTAGCCCGGTCGCACGGACCAAAAGCACCCCTCTGCCTGTTCCAGGGAAACGAACCCTACCTCTGTTTCTCCAGGGCGCGGTTGCGTGCTACTCCTCGTGGGCGATTTTGGGGAGATTTCAAGCACCGGCGGGTGGCTCACGCAGGCTCACATGGAAACATTGAAACCTCCGCGCGCGTCCGTGCCTCCGGTGAAAGCTACCGCCTTTATAAGCGGCCCCTCCGGCACTGCGCTACCTTCCTTCTCCCTTCCTTCTCCACTCAATCCCGTGAGAGACCAGCGTTGGTGGTGAGGTGTGGTGTTCATCGAGGTAGTGGGCTTCCTCTCCGTTCTCCCGCCTCATATTTTCTTTATTTTATCAACCTTGTAATAGAATGGGAAAACGCCTTTTTTCTAAGAATAATAAAAATTACAAACAAAGGCCCTCCTTGCTCCTATCCCCAAGTCACCCTCCTCCGGAGCACAAACCCAAACCCAAGCCCGGACCGATCGATCCTGCATCCAAATTAGGTGCGGTGCGGTACGTGCGCGCGCGTGTGCGTGCACGTGTGTTTGCGCGTGCGTGTCTGTGTGTGTTATTTTTTTTATTTTATGTTTCCCTAACATTATTTCTGAATTATTTTATTTTATGGAAAAAAGTATAGACCCAATAATTAGTTGATATTTGTGGTTGATGGAATTTTTGTAGGTGTTCACATTTTGTTGATGTTTCGTAGAAGTTACTTCCATGCATGAAATTTATGATTGATGGTTTTCATTTAAAGAAAAAACGTGAAAATTATAAGTAAATGAATAATTTTCTGCAAACAACCCAAATCTTTCTCTTGAGATGGCTAAGTTGTCTAAGTGGGCCACAATTTAACACACGCTTTCTCTTATACAAATTTAAAACATGTCACAATGTTCACATTACGTCATGTACCAATCCGTTCTTACCTAGCCGCTCATCGAATCACATCTACCTAGCCGCCCTCGTGTTGTATGTACCTACCTAGTTGTTCACCATCATCCACCAAATCGCTCTTACTGAGCCACCCACCGAATATCACCTAGCCGTTCACCAAACCGCTCTTGCAATTGCCCACCAGCACCCAGTTCATACTTACGCAGCCGCCCATCGTATCATACCCTATGCAGCCGCCAACCGACTCGCACCTACCTAGCCGCCCACCGTATCAACCACTAATGCAGCCACCCACCGACTTGTACCTACCCCAGCCGCCCACCGTATTAACCCTTACTGTGCTTATAAAACAGGAGGAAGACCCCACCCCACTCATACCCCACCATACTCTCACTCGGTCTCTATGGGCGTGTTTGATACCCTGGCCCGATGGCTTGGCTACGCCCATGGGCTACAATACGTGTGTTTGATGTCCTTGGCCTAGTCCACAGCCTGGCTCACGTGGACCAAAAGCGCCCCTCCACCTGGCTCCAGGGAAATGAACCCTACGTCCGTTTGTCTAGGGCGCGGTTGCGTGCGGCTTATCGCGGGTGATTTTGGGGTGACTTCGAGCGGCGGCGGGTGGCTCGCGTGGGCTCGCATGGAAACACTGAAACCTCCGTGCGCTCTTGTGCCTCCGTTGAAAGCTGCCGCCTTTATAAGTGGCCCCTTTGGCGCTGCGCTGCCTTCCTTTCTTCTCCCTTCCTTCTCCACTCAATCCCATAAGAGACCAGCGCTGGTGGTGAGGTGTGATGTTCGTCGAGACGGTGTCCTTCCCCGGCGGGCTTCCTCTCTGTAACCTGAGCCAGATTTCCTTTGTTTTATCAGCCTTGTAATAGAATGGGAAAACCCTTTTTCTAAAAATAATAAAAATTATGAACTAGGGCCCTCCTTGCTCTGATCCCAAGTCACCCTCCTCCGGAGCCCAAACCCAAACCCAAGCCCGGACCGATCGACCCTGCATCCAAATCTAGGTGCGATGCGTGCGTGTGTGCGTGCGTGTGCGTGCACGACTGCGCGCGTGTGTGTGCATGCACGTGTTTGCGTGTGCGTGTCTGTTTGTGTTATTTTTTATTTTATGTTTCCCTAACATTGTTTTTGAATTATTTTATTTTATGGAAAAAAGTATAGACCCAGTAATTAGTTGATATTTGTGGTTGATGGAATTTTTGTAGGTGTTCACATTTTGTTCATGTTTCATTGAAGTTACTTTCATGCATGAAATTTATGATTGATGGTTTTCATTTAAAGAAAAAACATGAAAAGTATAAGTAAATGAATAATTTTATGCAAACAACCCAAATCTTTCTCTTGAGATGGCTAAGTTGTCTACGTGGGCCACAATTTAACACATGCTTTCTCTTATACAAATTTAAAACATATCACATGTTCACACAACATTGTCTACTAATCCGTTCTTACCTAGCCGCTCACCGAATCATATCTACCTAGGCGCCCTAAGATCGCACCTACCTAGTTGTTCATCATCGCCCACCAAACAGCTCTTACCAACCGAATCACACCGACCTATTCGTCCCCGAGTTGCACATACCCAGTCATCCACCCTCGCCGACCAAACCGCTCTTGCCCAGCCGCCCACCGTGTCAACCCTTACTGTGCTTATAAAATGGGAGGAATACCCCACCCCACTCATACAGTCATACCCCTCCCCACTCTCACTCGGTCTCTGTGCGCAGGTTTGATACCCTGTCCCGACGGCCTGGTTGTGCCCGTGGGCTGCAATACGCGTGTTTGATGTCCTTGGCCCAGTCCGTAGCCCGGCTCGCGTGGACCAAAAGCGCCCCCTCCACTTGGCTCTAGGAAAACGAACCCTACCTCCGTTTCTCCTCCAGAGTGTAGTTGCGTGCAGCTCCTCACGGGCGATTTTGGGGCGATTTTGAGCGGCGCCGGGTAGCTCGCACGGACTCGCATGGAAACACTGAAACCTCCGCGCACGCTCGTGCCTCCGGTGAAACCTGCCACCTTCTTCTCCCTTTCTTCTTCACTCAATCCCGTGAGAGACCAGCGCTGCTGGTGAGGTGTGTGGTGTCCGTCAAGGCGGCGTCCCTCCCCGGTGGGCTTCCTCTCTGTCCCCCCGCCTTGGATTTTCTTTGTTTTATCAACCTCGTAATAGAATAGGAAAACCCCTTTTTCTAAAAATAATAAAAATTACGAACAATGGCCCTCCTTCCTCTGATCCCCAAGTCACCCTCCTACGGAGCCTAAACCCAAACCCAAGACCAGACACATCGACCGTGCATCCAAATCTAGGTGTAATGCGTGCATGTGCGTGCGTGACTACGCGTGCATGTGCGTGTTTGCTTGTGCATGTTTGCGTGTGTTATTTTTTGTTTTATGTTTTCCTAACATTATGTTTTATTATTTTATTTTCATTGGGAAAAGCATAGGCCTAATAGTTAGTTGATATTTGTGGTTGATGGAATTATTTGTAGGTTTTCACATTTTGTTGATGTTTCATTGAAACTAATTCCATGCATGAAATTTATGATTGATAGTTTTCATTTACAAAAAAAACATAAAAAGTAAAAGTAAATGAATAATATTCATGCAAACAACCCAAATCTCTCTCTTTAGATGGCTATGTTGTCTATGTGGGCCACAATTTAACATGCATTTTCACTTATAGAACTCTAAAACACATCACAATGTTCACACGACGTCGTCTACCAATCCATTCTTACCTAGCCGCTCACCGAATCACATCTATCTAGCCACCCACGAATTGTACCTACCTAGTTGTTCACCGTCGTCCACCAAATCGCTCTTACCCAGCCGCCCACTGTTGGGGGGGAGGTACCCCTGGCACCACTCCCCCCTAACCCTCGACCTAACGCTGGCTCAACTAACCCGCCCTCATCCTGGGTACCGCCCCCATGATGAGGGTGCCCTTGATCGGTTTACTTCATCTATGTGTTCAGGCGGCGCGCCCGAAGGTTAGCTGCGCCGGAGGAGCATGGCGAGAAGGTCGTAAGACAGGGACGGTGAACGAACCCTCGCCGGGGGCGCGCGAAGGTCGCTGCCAGCCACGGGAAGGGACCATCCCGTCTGCAATTGGGCCCGGGAGTGGTTGGCTGAGGAAAGGAGATTATCGCCGTACCCCTCGCTCTTGTATAACATTTACTTGCTAGGGTCTAAGCCTAATGTAATTCCACCACGTCTCCAGGTATGGCCTATAAATGCCTGGAGCGCTCATGTAAGAAACAGGTTGAACTTTTTCCAGACAAATTAATGGGCATTTAATCGCATTTTTTCATCGCCTCGCTTTCATGTACCCTCGCTCATCCGTTCATGACGGTCTAGTCAATCACCTGTGGGAAACCCTCAGCCTCTCCCCCCGTGTTCCTCAGCGAGGGCGAGAGGCTAGGAATGACCCCACAGTTAGCGCCGTCCGTGGGGACCCCAGTCCGCCACTCCTCGAAAACTATGGCAACAAGAAGAAGAAACACCCAAAGGTACCCGCCTCAGCCGCGAGGGTCGGACCCGGTGGCGAGAACCTCCGCAAGCGGAGCCAGCGGAACTTCGGTACTCCAACCCGCTGGTCAATCGATGAGAACATAGCTCGAGTCGGATGGGGCCGAGGCAGCCGAGGCCGGAGCCAACCCCCAACTCGAACTGTCCAGGATGAACGAAACCAGCCACGTACCGGAAGATGACAATGAAGGTACAGAGGCAAGAGGCCTCAAGGCCCTAAACCAAATGCATGAGGAGCTCTAGGAGAAAAGACGTCGAGTCAAAGCCCACTAGAGGCAGGCACGCCTGCAAGTGATAAGCCAGAAGGCAGACGAAGCTAGGGAAAAACTCAGGCAAAGGGATGAGTACCTAGCTTCGATCAAAGATAAACCAAACTATCTACCCGAATAGCATGACTTACCACCTCCGCTCCACCCAAATCCACCTCCGCTCTGTCCGAACCCACCCCCCTACCACCTTGTTTTTACTAGATCTACCCATAATACATTCCCCCAGCTGTACAACAACACCATAGAAACCAACCTCCGCCAATGCCATATGACCCAAATTCCCCATTGGCCCAGGTACTCCAAACCAGAAACTGGCCGCTCGAGTACAAACCACAGAACCTACCAAGGTACGACGGAAGCATAGACCCTCACCAATTTGTAATGAGCTACGAAGTGACAGTGGCAGTAGCAGGTGGGGATGAGTTTACCATGGTGAAGTCCTTCATGATTATAGCAAGGGACATTGGCCAAAGCTAGTACAGCAACCTCTCGCCAGGCTCGATAGATTCCTAGGGGAGCCTCCGCAAAAAACTATGCAACAATTTCAAAGGTATCAGCCCTTCGGCAACCAATCCCATGGAATTATTCACCTGCACTCCAGCCAAAAGAGAACCCCTTCGAGACTTCTGGTGAAGATTCGTCCAGCTCAGAGCGAGGACACGAAACATAATAGATGATGCAGTGATCCTAGCAGCAGTCAACGGGGCAAGACTAGGGCCATGTTCCTCGAGGCTCGCACGGAAGCCGCCAAAAACCATCACAGAGTTGCACGAGGTCATGGAAAAGTACATCAGATCAGACATCATCTTCCGCTCGAAGACCGAGGCTTTGAAACCTCAAACCCGCCCACCTCCAAGGCCACCATAGCGCAACCAGTACCCTCGCGATGAACCAATCAACATGAATACCATAGAGACCACACCTCTGCAATGCCAAAGAGAGCAACCAAGTCTAATATCTCAACAGACGCCCGCCAATAGCCAGAATGACAACTGAGACAATACCCAAAGCAGACCCAACCCAAGAGATCTAGCTAAGCTATACTGCCATTTTTGTGGACCAGGCAAAGGCCACTCGACAAAGCAATGTGCATGTTTTGCGAAGGGAAAAGAATATCAAGAAGCACAACAAGTCGTCGCTTTAGGCCCACCATAACCTGTGAACTACACAAGGAGGCAACCCACCCCCACAACCACTCCATACCAATACACACCAGTAAACTACGACATCCCCTCACAACAACATCCTCAGCAATACCCAACCTTCGCCGGCTACAATCCCTCCTATCACCATTACAACACCTACGACAACCCCAGCCATCATACGGCTATAGCAATCGCCCCAACAGCAAACCATACACGGTTACTCACCCACCCACCCCACCACAAATACAAAGCCAACACCCAGCCTTACCACCACCACCCCCGCCACCAACAACCTAGCCACAACTACAAGAAGTAAAACCAGAACCCACAAGCCAACCCATTCAAACAACAATCAACAACCCAGCCGCAACCTTCGGTGTAATACTCACAATCACTAGAGGATCCAACGACGATCACAGCAACAAGAGATAGTGCAAAGAGCATATGAGGTGGGTACACCACCTAGCCATCGAAGGGTCACACAAGAACTCGTAGTAGTCTCACATCCTAATAACCTTTGACATATTTGGCGTATTTGGCATAAGCAAGGGAAAGTTGCTCGGTTGCCTTGTCTTAGCAAGAGGAATCTAGGCCAATCCAGAGAAACTCAACGCAATCCTCAATATGGAACCCCAACCTCAAGAAAGCTAGCATAGAGGCTCGCAGGAAGACTGGCAGCACTAAACAGATTCATTTCAAGGTCCGCGGAGCGAGGGCTCCCCTTCTTTGAAGTACTAAAAAACATAGATCCGTACAGCTGCACAACAACAAAAGGCCTTCATGAATTTGAAGGTCTATCTGCATAATCTAACAACCCTCGCCAGCCCCCAACCCGGTGAACCACTCCTCCTATATGTCGTAGCCTTGCCACATGCCGTCAGTGTAGTACTAGTAAAAGAAAATCAAGAAGAGCATTAGAAGAAGCAGCTACTAGTGTATTACATTTCTGAAACCCTCGATGGAGCAAAAAAGTTCTATATAGAAATGGAGAAAATAGCATACGCAGTCATCATGTCCTCCAGAAAACTAAAGCACTATTTCTAGGTGCACAAGATCACTATACCCTCGAGCTTCCCGCTTGATAACATCATCAAGAACCTAGAAGCCATTGGTCGAATTGGAAAATGGGCCACCGAAATCAACGACTTCGGAATAGAGTTCGTCAGGAGAAACACAATCAAATCTTAGGCCCTTGCAGACTTCTTGGCAGATTGGACCCCCGACACCCACAATACAACGGAAGTTATAGGAGCAATATGGACAGTGCACATAGATGGAGCATGGGGATTAGTAGGAGCTAGAATAGTGGCAATCTTAACCTCACCGTCCGGCATCAAACTCAGATATGCAGCGAGGCTAGAATTCCAATGCACAAACAACAGCGTAGAATACACAGCAATTATACTGGCTCTATCAAAGCTCCGCGCATTCTCAGTAAGGCAAGCAATCATCAAAACTGACTCTCAGGTCACCTCCAACCACATTGAGAAAAGCTTCCAAGCTAGAGATCCTGAATTACAAAAGTACCTGCACACAGTCTGCAAGATCGAGGGTTTCTTCTTGGGAATCATGACCAAACCAATCCCGAGATTAGAGAACAGCGAGGCTGACGAACTAGCAAAAGCCATAGCTCAAGACATCACCTTACCCTTGGATGTTTTCTATGAGGTCATCAATCAACCCTCGATAGAACTAAACATAAAAGCACCAAAGCTCATCAACGCAATACATAGCGAAGACTAGAGAGCGCCCATAATGGCTTATTTCAAAGGATATCATGAACCAGAAACCAAAGAGGAAGAAAAAAGGATGCATCAGAGGACACGAGGGTACAAAATCATCAATGATGAACTATACAAGGCTAGTGTAACAGCACCACTGCAAAAGTGTGTCGCATCCAGCAAGGGAAAACAACTATTAAAGGAGATACACGAGGGTTCACGCGGTTCCCACAACGGACCCAGGGCTCTAGTGGGAAAAGTGTTCAGACAAGGGTTTTATTGGCCAACAGCAATCAACAACGTAGCCTCGCTAGTGCAGCATTGCGAAGGTTGCTAACTCTCAACAACGCACTCAAACAGACCAGTGGCTCAAACCACCCTAATCTGCCCCATATGGCCTCTCCAGTGATGGGCAATGGACCTAGTCGGACCATTGCCAATAGCTCCAGGAAACCTCCGCTACACGGTGGTGGTCGTCGAGTACTTCACCAAATGGATAGAAGCAAAGCCACTAGCTACAATAACCTCGCAGACTGTCAAAAGATTCTCCTGGCAACAAATCATATGCTGCTTCGGAGTGCCAAGAGAACTCACAGTAGACAACGGAACCTAATTCGACAGCGAAGTATTCAAGGAGTTCTGTATGCAGATAGGAACAAAGCTGTGCTTCACCTCTGTAAGGCACCCTCAATCCAGCGGCCTCGTTGAAAGAGCAAACAATATAATCCTCCAAGGCATCTCTAGAAGATTACATGGCAGACCCAAGGGAAAATGGGCAGAGGAACTCACCTCAGTCATATGGTCACACAATACCACCGAGTCAAGGGCAACAAACTTCACCCCCTTCAAACTCCTCCTTAGAGAAGAAGCCATCCTCCCAGAAGAGCTCACTCACAAATCACTAAGAGTGACCTTTGCAAAAGATGGAACAAGCACCCTCGATGAAGAACAGTTAACAAAAGACCTTGCAGAAGAACTCAGATGCCAAGCAGTCAACAACCTTCGCTTATATCAAGCTGAAATTGTCCGGTGGCGAGACAAGAAAGTGAACCCACGCCAAATTAACACAGGAGATATGGTGCTAATCAGAAAACAAAACATGAAGATGGCGGGCAAACTCTAACCAAAATGGGTAGGCCCATACTTGGCTACTCAAGCAAGCAGACCCGGAGCATACAATCTCCAAGATAGCGAGGGCAACCAACTACCTCACACTTGGAACATAGACGACCTTCGAAAATACTATCCCTAGCGGCGCCTTAGCGTGCACTCGCACAATGTAATTTTCCTTTTTCATTCAACAATGTATAAACTCAGTGCTGCACTCTTTTTCCTTGCGAAGGGGCACAAGGTTTTTTAATGAGGCAGTCGCTCTACTCGCTAATGTAATATTTATTCCCCAAAACTCTAACCTCCGCTGAAATGGGTGGATCATGGCCAACGCACCCTCATCGATGAAAAAGCACAAGTAAAGATTTATACCAAGCAGGGTCTCGAACCTCCCAACCCCCGCTCTTTACAAAACATTCCTCAAAACCTCACAAAAAGCAAACCCCACCCACCCTTAAGATAAGGATGGACGCGGAGGTCAAGACAAGTGAGCACCCTCGCATAGTGCCAGGGGCACATAAAAGCAAACCCCACCCGCCCTTAAGATAAGGACGGACGTGGAGGTCAAAACAAGTGAGCACCCTCGTAAAGCGCCGGGGGCTCACAAAAAGCACAACCCACCGGCCCTTAACATAAGGACGGATGCAGAGGTCAAAATAATTTAGCATCATCGCAAAATGCCAGACGCTCACAAAAGCAGAGGTTCAAACAAGTGAGCACCCTCGCAAAACGCTAGGGGCTCACAACGTAAACCCCCCACATCCCCAAGACAGAAAGACAGACATAGTGCCACCCGTCCTCAAAACAAAAGGATGGAAATGAGGGTCAAGGCAGGTGAACACCCTCGTAAAGCAAAACAACTCTAACCGAAGGGCATCCTTGTACCGCCGACTCAAAATCCAAAAAAGGGCCCCACAAGAATATTAAATCAATCGTCAAAATTCAAATACAAGACCAATCACCTCAAACGACGCATTCACTCCACACACCAACCTCACCAACAAAACATCAATCTCTCATAAACCAGCCGCATTTACCACTACATCGAGAAACGAATAGACTGAGATTAAATGCTCCATAAACAAACCACCCACCCAATCAACATTAAAAACAATCTACCACACCAAAATCCAACACTCGGTTCACCCTAAAAATACCACCCCAATCCACCCAATGGGTCGATCAGCAACCACCGCAATAGCCACAATCCTCAATCTCCCCACACTCAAAAATGCCTCTCAAACCTCCAAACCCTCGCAAGAGAAAAGCCCCGCCTAAAAAACCACTAGACCCCGCCCTCGATAATCCAAACGAGGGTACCATAAGAACAAATGTAACGCTATGGACAGCTAGAACAATCTCATCCGCGAGCCCAATCAACGCAGTCCCAAAGCCTGGAGCACACGGGGGATACCGCAAGAAAAAACATAACATCCCCCCGAGCGCTTCCTCGCCGCCAATCTCGAGCCCAAAGCGAAGGGATTGCCAACACCTCCTACTAGAAGCTGGTACGCGCCAGCCGACACCTCCGCCCAACTATACGAGACCCAAGGATCACATATATCTAGCAACCCTCGCGCGAAGGTTCAGCGGAAGCAAAGTCGACAAGGGCTACAGTGCCATCCACAAGTAATTCAAGAGGAAGGGTTTCAATCCCTCCCTTCTACAAGTGGGCAATCAGTCGCACGACAAAGAAGCTTCGCTAAGAACAAGAACATGAAGGCGCTCTAGGAGAAACTCATGCTCAGAGCGGCGTGGAGCTTCGCAGGGTCCAAGCTCCACAAGAAGGAAACATGTGACCCCCGCAGCCAACCAAGACAGCATCAACCGATACGTTCATCACTAAGGCGACAACAAATCACCGAGGGCTCACCAAGATTCACCATCAATCGGTGAGTAGCACCGAAACTTTCGCATCATCTTCCACGTAGACGACAATCGAAAAAGTTCACCACGGCAAACCCTCGATGTATTTAGAACTAGCACGGCTATGTAACCCCCGTCAAAGAAAATAAAGTCAAACCCAACATCTTTTTCTCATTCTACTTTCACCCAAAGCGCATCATGTTTTGAAAAATAGTGTGCCTCGCTTAAAAAGAAAAGGGGGCATCGTTGCACGTCAAGCTTTAGAAAATGAAAAACAGCGAGCCTCGCCTAAAAAGAAAAGGAGGCATTGCTGCAGGTCAAGTTTTAAAAAACGAAAAATAGCAAGCCTCGCCCAAAAGAAAAGGGGGCGTCGCTGTGCGTCAAGTTTTAGAAAAACGAAAAACAGCGAGCCTCGCCCAAAAGAAAAGGGGGCGTCGCTGCGCGTCAAGTTTTAGAAAACGAAAAGTAGCGAGCCTCACCTAAAAAGACAAGGGGGCATCACTCCACGCCAAGTTTTAGAAAATGAAAAACAGCGAGCCTCGCTCAAAATAAAAGAGGGCGTCGCTGCGCGTCAAGTTTTAGAAAGCAAAAAACAGCGAGACTCGCCTAAAAAGAAAACAGAGCATCGCTGCACGTCAAGTCTCAGAAAACAAAAAGCAACGAGCCTCACCTAAAAAGAAAAGGAGCCATCGTCGCGAAACAAAGCGCAAAAAATGAAAACCGACAACAAAATCGCACCGTATCCTAACTCGTTAGTTAAACAGCACCATATAACGTTTACAACAACTGGAAACCTACACGTGGCTCCCAATAACACTTCAAAATTACAACAAGTACAACAACAATTGTTACATCGATAAAAAGCAGACTTCAAGTCGACCCTCGGCACCCGAACTCCTAGACATCGGGAGCATCCTCTTCAAAACACACCTCACATGCCACCTCCCTCGCCATCTCCACAACTGTATTCTCAAACACACTTTCAACCAGTTCACTTGCTACACTCTCCACAAACTCAGCTACATCATCCACAACCACCCACAAAGCCTCACCCCCGCCTGACCCCTCACCCTTTACGATTGGCCCCCAAAGAACGGATGTCGCAGGAACCAAAAGCAAATCACCTTTCAAAACCCTCACGTGATACATGTGCCGATGGTCTCGCTCATCAAGATCCAACGACTCTGGCTTCGGCACCTTCAACTCCCCCTTGGCATCCAAACTTAGGAGCCCTCGCCCAAAAATAAAGTCTATAGCATCCTCATCATCAACATCATCCAACACCTCCGAAGTAGACCCCGAACCAAAAAGCAAGCACTCGGACTGACGATTCATAAGATCTATGTCCCGCCAAAACCCACTCGTCTCCTGATTCTTCTTATCATAAAAACAATAAAATGACAATGAGGGAAACTTAGACTTAGCACGCGCCCATGACGCGCCAGAAATATATGTATCCTGACGATTTAACATCATTGGCAAAACATCCAACACTTCATGTGCAGGCCCCGCAGGAACCTGCACAATGAAGGCAACAGTTAATCACCAACCAAAAGTAGACCCCCATAGGGGGGCACTCTAACTATTTTCCAAAAGACAACGCCATCCTAACTATGACGCACATGCATGTCAAACCAGCCCTATAGTATTGACATCCATGGCTTCTATGGCCAGTGCTCCATCAGCTCATCCTTCCTCGGTCGCAAGGCCTGCTTTAGCACCTTCGTGACAAACCCTAGCAGTGACCTCACTGGCAGACGCCTCGCTAGTAGCAGACACCGCGACCCTCACGCTTGTCGAAGAGGTCCTGGCCTCGCTAGTCTTGGCAGCAGAAGCCGAAGCATCCCAGGGCTGCGTCAGCTAACGAAATAAACAAAATCATAAGCAACATAAAAAGAGAAAGGAAGAAAGGAAGAAAAACCAACAAGACTAAAGACACAACGTACCTCGTGAGTACCAGTCATCGCCTTGTCAAAAGCCAAAGCCTCACCCTCACCTTCTATCCAAAACTTTGTCAAGAAGCGCGCGACAACATTCTTGCAAAGTTGGTCATTAGCAGCACCTCGCACATCCTCCAGAATGGGAAAGCTATGGTTAACCCGCCCATGCCTCCTCAAATGATCACACCCAACGGCCCAAAAAGACAACGCAACAGCGAGGGCAGCCCCATAAGCCCCAAAATCAGCAACACTATCCAACAGTTGAGAAAACTGGCCTAGCTCCGCCTGAAGCCACGCGGAAAACATAGCAGGATCAGCTTCAGGCAATACCCCGCTCGACTTCATGCTGCCTTTAACAAAGGCAAAATCAATGGCAACCTTCGCCTCCTGCATACAGGCAAGCAAAGCAGCACACGAGTCTTCCAACTTCTTAGCATTCTCCTCCGCCAAATCCTCAGCCTTCCTTAGATCTTTGTCCTTTCTTTTAAGCTCTGTGTTAAGGTCAACATTACGACTCAAACACGCCTCCGCATCCTCAACAGAAGCTTTATTCCTTGCAATCGAGGCCTCAAGCGACCCAACTTGCCTAAACAGCTCACTATTTCTAGCCTTCAGGTCAACCTTATCCTTCTCCAATGACGCTAGCCGCTCCTTCAATTCAGTCTCGACATAACCATGGCGCCAACGCGTGGCCCGAGCAAGCACAATAGCTCTAACACCAGCAACCTCGACATCCTCAGTCAAGTCATCCACCGTCTCATGGGACATCAAAAACTCCACCTCCGGCATATAAATCCAGCGATACGTCCCCGCCATGAAGCGACGCTCCTCTATAGTCCCAACAAGATGGCAATCACGGAGGTTTGGGTTGGTAAACAGATCAATCTCCAGCTCATTAGTGTCGCACGAGGCAGCGAAATGTCGTAAGCCACTACGGCTAGCCTCGCTAAGAGCATGCTTTCCAGAGCCAGCTCTAGGCTCATCCTTGTCTGTAGCAACTTCACGTCCCTCCCATAGGATATGCATGCGGCGACGAGGCATCGACCCATCCCCAGTCAGTCAAGACTCAATATCCCTCTCCTCCTCAGATCCATGTCCCTAAAACCCGAGCTCATCAGACCCAACAGGCCGAGGGTCACCTGACTCATCATGCTCGTCATCGTCGGCATCACCTTCATCATCACTCGTGCCAGATTCACTGCTACTGCTAGAGGAACTAGAACCATCAACCTTAACATCCTCAGAACCCTCGCTCACCTCTTTCCCCTCTTCATCATCACCCTCGTCATCCGAGATTATCTACAAGGTAGGCAGTCTGGAAATGCTTGGCATTTTGCAGCCAGGTAGAAGCCCACCAACCACACTTGGCCGAGGCCCCAACGAAACCACAGACTCTGGCTTCGCCGCAACCATAGGTGAAGTAGCCGATGAAGCAGCAACCTTCACCACGGCAACACAATCAACCTTAGATCCCCCTGCACGCCCGTGGCCACGCCCACCTCGCTTGGATGTACTTCCAAGCTTGCCTACTGCCTCGGCCCTCTTCCTCTTCTTGCTACCCTCGGCATCTTTCAACTCCATAGACGACCAGTTTGGGTAAGTCAATCCCAGCAAGTCGAAGCACCAGTTAACATGTTGACGATAAGACAAGGCAACCTTAATCGCCTTGTTCTCCTAAGGGCCAAGAGCCCCAATGAGACCCTCAATAGCCTCGACAACCATCTTATACACAGTCTTAACATCGGTCGTAGAGCTATTGCTCTTCTGAAAAACCTTCGACCAAGCCTGCTTAACATTAACGCTGAGCCCCTTCAACCCTCGCCCCTGATACCGTTCATCGTCCTTAACCATGAACCAAGCCTGGTTAGCCCTCAAAGGCATAACCTTCGCACAAACAAACTCCTCAACCAAGTCGCGCGTACATTGATGGCACGACAGAATCCTGAACACATCCACAGTGGCGGCACAGGCGTCGGTCATGACACCCTCAGAAGTCACACTTTCAAGCTTCGATAACTTACCACAAAGATCAGGCTCGCCCTCCAATTTCACATAGAACCAGTTCTCTGTCCATGGCAAAGTCCACTTATTCTTCTAAGTCTGAACAGGAACCTCCGCACCGTGCTGATAAACGAAGGTATACACCCCAAACTGCCCCAATATAGTCTTGCCCTCCACCATTGACTTTCGAGGCTAGGGATGAACTCGGTGAAGTCGAATGAAACCCTCCAGATCTGGCTCAACACCTTGTGACTTGCATCCCCAAACAAAGATACTTAGCTTCACAAAACTAGATGGGTTCAACTAGTGGAAATTGAGATTGAACCTCTTCAAAATGCCAATGACAAGCAGATGCGGTGGAAACCTTAGCCCAGCCTCAAAAAACTCCTTCAAAATGACAACCTCGTCATCTTTAGGATCAGGAATGGTCTCACCCCCAGACGGCCTCATAGAGTCACGAACGAACCAAGTAGCCATCGCATAGTCATCCAAATCACTCGACGTGACCCTCGATAGACCAAAATCAAAGCTCAACACGACATCCAAGCCAGAGTCAGCAACATCGGATCCTTCAACAGGCCTCACCATCTTCTTCACACGAGCCATTAACGTACAAAGCAAAGCAAATAGCAGACTCATTAGTACAACTAAAGCAACAAAAGCAACTAAAACACAAGCGACCAGAAAGTACCTCAATGAGCACGACGACATGGAAGAAGCCAGCAAAAGCACGAACCCTCGAAAGAGACAACCCTTGCAACAATCAAACCCTCGCTCAACAAGTTCAATAGAAGCAACCAACTAGCACAAAGAAGGTGCAATAATGAAAACCCTAACCTACCGCAACTATTTATAGGCACCAAGCACCCCAACCTAAGGAAAGAAGTCAGCGCACGTCCTAAAAAATCATGAACCAACCCCCAAGAAAAACGCCAATAGGAAACACCCAACAATCCCGTGTCCCATCTAACTCCACACTGGGCCCATTCACTCAAACCAATCAAAGGCCCAGCTCTAGTCGAGCACGATAGGGGCGTCGCTAGATCGGGGCCACAAGCTAGGTACCCACGCGTGCCTCCCTCCCCAAGTTTTAATGTTGCTCCGACCCATCACGCTAGGCCCGACCCTCGAGGGGCCGCTGTTGGGGGGAGGTACCCCTGGCACTGCTCCTCCCCTAACCCTCGACCTGACGCTAGATCAACTAACCTGCCCTTGTCCTGGGTATCGCCCCCGCGACGAGGGTGCCCTTGATCGGTTTACTTCATCTGTGTGTCCAGGCGGTGCGCCCAAAGGTCAGTTGTGTCGGAGGAGTGTGGCGAGAAGGTCGCAAGACGGGGACGACGAACGAACCCTTGCTGGGGGGCGCACGAAGGTCGCTGCCAGCCATAGGAAGGGACCATCCCGTCAGCAATTGGGCCCGGGAGTGGTTGGTTGAGGAAAGGAGATTACTGTTGTACCCCTGGCTCTTATATAGCATTTACCTGCTAGGGTCTAACCCTAATGTAATTCCACCGCATCTCCAGGTATGTCCTATAAATGTCTGTAGCGCTTGTGTAAGAAATGGGTTGAACTTTTTCCAGACAAATTAATAGGCATTTAATCCGCATTTTTCCATCGCCTCGCTTTCTAATACCCTCGCTCATCCCTTCATGACAGTCTAGTCATTCACCTGTGGTAAACCCTCGGCCTCTCCCCCCATGTTCCTCAGCGAGGGCGAGAGGCTAGGAGTGACCCCACACCCACTGAATGTCACCTAGCCATCCACCAAACCGCTCTTGCCCACCAGCACCCAGTTCATACCTACGCAGGCCACCATATCAAACCCTATGTAGCCGCCAACCAACTCGCACCAACCTAGCCCCCCACCATATCAACCCCTAATGTAGCCGCCCATCGACTTGTACCTTCATAGCCACCCACCGTATTAACCCTTACTATGCTTATAAAATGGGAGGAAGACCCCACCCCACTCTCACTCGGTCTCTGTGGGCGTGTTTGATACCCTGGCCCGATGGCCTGGCTGCGCCCATGGGCTGCGATACGCGTGTTTGATGTCCTTGGCCCACTCCACAGCCTGGCTCGCGTGGACCAAAAGCACCCCCCTCCGCCTAGCTCCAGGGAAACAAACCCTACCTCCATTTCTCCAGGGCGCGGTTGCGTGCGGCACCTCGCGGGCGATTTAGGCTCGATTTCGAGCGGCGGCGGGTGGCTCGCGCGGGCGCGCATGGAAACGCTGAAAGCTTAGCGCGCGCTCGTGCCTCCGTTGAAAGCTGTCGCCTTTATAAGCTGCTCCTTCGGTGATGTGCTGCCTTCCTTCTTGATGGTTTGTTAAATTACATCCATGCATGAAATATTTTATTGATGGTTTTTGTTTAAAGAAAACACATAAAAAGTAAAAGTAAATGAATAATATTCATGCAAACAACCATATCTCTCTCTTGAGATGACTAAGTTGTCTATGTGGACCACAATTTAACACACGCTTTCTCTTATAGAACTCTAAAATAGATCACAATGTTCACACAACATTGTCCACCAACCCATCCTTACCTAGCCGCTCAACGAATCACATCTACCCAGCGGCCCTCGGGTCGCACCTACCTAGCTGTTCACCGTCTCCCACCGAACCGCTCTTACTCAGTCGCCCACCGAATCACACCGGCCCAGTCGTCCCCGAATCACATGTACCCAATTGTCCCCGAATCGCACCTACCCATCCATCCACCCTCACCCACCAAACCACTCTTACCCACCCACCCCCATATCACACCTACCCAGCTGCCCACTGTATCAACGCCTACGTAGCCACCCAGCGAATCGCACCTATAGAGTCGCCCACCGTATCAACCCTTATGCAACTGTCTAAAAAAACCATTATACACTATGCTTATAAAAAGAGGAGGAAAACCCCACCCTCACTTAGTCTCTCTAATTTTCTCTGATACCAACCTTGTTATACAATGGGAAAAAACTATTTTCTAATAGTAATAAAAGTTCCCAACGATGCCCCTCCTTCCTCCGTAAAAAAGGAAGGATATAATGTGGTTCTCGGTAACAAATGAGATACACTTGGACAGGTTTACCTTGAACTCGGTTATAAAATACACATTTTCTATACTGCAGGTGTTTGAGATTTGAGCTGTTCTAACGTTAGGCGATATCATGGATTTAGGTTTTGGAAGTCCTACAGGCTTAGAAAAGATCTTGTGTGTGCGCGCGTGCGCGTGCACGCGTGTGTGTGGGCGTGTGGGCGTGTGTGTGCATGCGCATGTGTTTGCGTGTGTTATTTTTTGTTTTATGTTTTCCTAACATTATTTTTTATTATTTTATTTTCATTGGGAAAAGCATAGCCCTAATAGTTAGTTGATATTTGTGGTTGATGGAATTATTTGTAGGTTTTCACATTTTGTTGATGTTTCATTGAAATTAATTCCATGCATGAAATTTATGGTTGATATTTTTCATTTAAAGAAAAAACATAAAAAGTAAAAGTAAATGAATAATATTCGTGCAAACAACCCAAATCTCTCTCTTGAGATGGCTAAGTTATCTATGTGGGCCACAATTTAACACGCGTTTTCACTTATAGAACTCTAAAACACATCACAATGTTCGCACAACATCATCCACCAACCCGTCCTTACCTAGCCGCTCACCGAATCACATCTATCCAGCCGCCCTTGGATCGCACCTACCTAGTTGTTCACCATCTCCCACCGAACCGCTCTTACCCAGCCGCCCACTGAACCACACCCGCTCATGCGGATAGCAAACAGATGGCGCACTTGCATCCGCTGTGGCTATTGGAGGGGAAGGGGGCCACTGCTGTAGCAAATGTGGCCACCGCCGCCGTCGTCGCCATCACAGGAGCTCCTGTCGACCATCGCCTCCATGGGTCCATGGTGGAATTGGGCCACACAGGTCCACCATGGGCATGCACTGATCGGGCAGTGGTGTCATCCGTATCACAGTCAGGTTGTGGCCTAAACCAGCTTATGATCCAGTCTGATAGTGATAGTCATGAATATTACTGTCAATTTCTGCTCTGAACCGGCAGTGATGTGCCTATATCACTGTTGGGTTGTCCACCCGGCAGTGGTAGATCACCCCCATCACTACCGATTAGCCTCTATCGGGGTAGATTCTGGCAGTGATGAGGCTTTCGACCCGGCAGGCAGTGCTTTGTCAGATCTGGTGTAGTGAAGCTTGAGCCTCCTATTTTGTGAGGTTTGTTACCGTGCCTGTATAAATAGTATTCTCTCTATTCTAAATTATAAGATATTTAGGTTTTACATTACTTTCATTATGTATTTAGACACAGTATATATCTAAATGTATAGCTAAAATAATGCATCTAGAAAAGCCAAACATCTTATAAAATTGGAACATAGGGAGAGTAGAAACTTTATTGTTATAGCGCCATTTATTTTTTATTTTATGTTTTCGTAACATTATTTTTGAATTATTTATTTTTATTGGCAAAAGTATAGACCCAATAATTAGTTGATATTTGTGGCTGGTAGAATTTTGTTAGGTTTTCACATTTCGTTGATGTTTCGTTGAAGCTATGGTTGATGGTATGATTGATGGTTTTCTTTGCAGAAAAAAAACATAAAAAGTAAAAGTAAATAAATATTTTTTGTGTAAACAATCCAAATCTCTCTCTTGAGATGGCTACGTTGTCTACGTGGGCCACAATTTAACACAGTGTTTTCTCTTATAGAAATTTTAAAAAACATCACAATGTTCACACGATGTCGTCCACCAAATCACCTTACCTAGCCGCTCACCGAATCACATCTACCTAGCCACCCTCGAATTGTACCTACCAAGTTGTTTACCGTCGTTGTCGGTGTTTTGGACCGGGGGGTCCTCCACCAACTAGTGAATTTGAACTGCATCCCCTAATCCCGGATGGTGATGCAAAGAGACACAAGGTTTATATTGGTTCAGACAATTGGTGCCCTACGTCCAGTCTGAGAGATCGATCTTGTATTCCTTGCACCGAAGTGCTTGTAGTAGGGGGTTACAAGCTGGGCGAGAGAGGGAGCTAGTCCCGGGTCTCTACGTGCAGCGGTGTGGGCTGCTTGAGACATTGCTCTCAGGCGGCGGGGGAGCGTGTGTGTCTGAATCTACGTGAGCCTATGCTTGAGTTCGTCTGTCTTCCCGCGTCTAGAAACGGCCCCGGTCTCTCCTTTTATAGTTGAAGGGGGGACAGGGGTGATACATGTGTTTGCTATGCGGCGACTTGTGAGCGGAGGTGGCGTGTCTGAGCCCTGTAGCTTACTACTATGGCGTCATGGTCAACGGAGCGGTCTTGTCCTTGATGCACTGGAGCAACGCGCCGGTCACACCCGATCTCGTGCGACGTGGGAGCTCCAGCGATAGCTTGGCGCAGGGCATGGCCGACGACGTGCCGGTCGCTGTGTGTTGACAGTGTAAAGAGCCGAGGCTCAGTTGGTGCCGAGGCCGAGCCATCATGGGGAGCTCGGCGGGCGCGAATCCCGAGGCTGCCGAGACCCTGAAGTGGATTGCCGAGGCTTGGAGGGAGCAGTTGGTCCTATACACTGATTCCGAGGCTATAGTGACCCGGACTTGACTCCCCACACCGCGTTGTTCCTGGAGCAGGAGTTAGGTAGCACAAATGCGATCGAGCATCGATTATGGGCACGATCGCGAAACACGATGGCTTTGAAACCCCGCCGATCCCTGTCTCTCCCGTCCCATCGGCCACTCCGCTATACTGCGCCAACGTGCGGCTGACGTTGTGGGAGTGGTTGGACGTGTTAATTGGACATGATGTTTTGTCAGAGAAGTCGGTCGAGACGAAGGCGACGAGGTTGTTGCCGAGCCGGCCTCGAGCGAGTCGGAGAATCGATACTTCGTCTGAGGATTTATGTGCGGGGCCTCGGGCGAATCGGAGAATCGGTAACCCGTCCGAGGCCTTGCACGGCAGGGCCTTGGGCATGGTGGCCTCGGCGAGGCAGAGAGTTGCCTTTTCGTCCGAGACCTTTGCGGCGCGGGCCTCGGGCGAATCGGAGAATCGGTCGAGTCCTCGTGGTTGTCCTTTGGCTTTGATATTTGCAAGGTCTAAGCAATTTTTTTGGTTCTCGCTTAGGGTACCCCTTTTTCTGGTATCCGACAGTAGCCCCCGAGCCTTGGGGGGAGTGCGAGCACTCTCCCTGAGGTTTTGTCGAGACTTGGCTCAGAAGGCCGTAGGTGGCAGCTCCCGTCAGGATTTGGCGTTTTGTACTCGTGGTTCCGGTGGGTGCGCACGAGCGCACACGCCGGGTGTAGCCCCTGAGGCCCTAGAAGAGTAGATTTACCCCTCCAGTGCTTTTTCTCTATTGAGTGAGGAGTTTTATCGCGTTCGCTGGGCCCATGAGTGCGAGTTTGGGTCGCTGGGCCTTGGCTCAGTTGCAGGAAGAGCCCCCGAGCCTCTGCACAGGGCGAGAGGGCGATAAGTGGTTTCCCTGTCTTTTTTGGTGGCCCTCGCGCATACTTTTCACTCAGAAGGAGGGGTGGAGCATGCCAAGCTACCCTTGGTGGGCGTGAGCAGTGACATCTCCGGTGAGCTGTTATCGGGTAAGTCCAAGTGGAGGCCCGTGCCCCATTCGATAGGGGTCGGCTAGCGATCTAGAGACGCACTCCAAAAGTACCAGAGGGCTTCTCTAGTGGGTCCTAGGGCCGTTCGATGGGCCCCGGGGGCTCGATGCCTCCCTACGGTGGGATATCATTCGGAGACCTCCCTGCCGGTCTCGGACATGACTTAGGGCATCCCAAGCATTTGCTTGCTTGGGCCTTGGCCATGTACGGGCTTGCCCACAGTCATCCCTGACTCTGTTTGTCCTGAGGTGGCTGTCAAAACCTTTGGGGGGCCCAGCCTTCGAACCCCTGGACCATAACGGGCTCGGTGCCCTTTATCGCATTTTTCCGAGCCTCCGAGTGCGAGCTTGGATTGCTTGTTTTCGTCCTGGGTGCAGGAAGACCCCCTGAGCCTCCGCACGGAGTGAGAGGGCGGTCAGGAGTTCCCCTGGCTTTTTGTGCGACCCTCACGCATCCTTTTCGTTCGGAAGGAGGGGTTGTTTGCTGAGCCCTCGAGTGCGAGCCTGGATCACTGGGTCTCGGCATGGTTGCAGGAAGAGCCCCCGAGCCTCTGCACAGAGCGAGAGGGCGATCAAGAGTTCCCCTGGCTTTTTGTGCGACCCTCGCGCATCCTTTTCGTTTGGAAGGAGGGGTTGTTTGCCGAGCCCTCAAGTGCGAGCCTGGGTCGCTGGGTCTTGGCAAGGTTATAGGAAGAGCCCCTGAGCCTCTGCACGGAGCGAGAGGGCGATCAGGAGTTCCCCTGGCTTTTTGTGCGACCCTCACACATCCTTTTCGTTCGGAAGGAGGGGTTGTTTGCTAAGCCCTCGAGTGCGAGCCTGGGTCACTGGGTCTTGGCAAGGATGCAGGAAGAGCCCCCGAGCCTCTGCAAGGAGCGAGAGGGTGATCAGGAGTTCCCCTGGCTTTTTGTGCGACCCTCACGCATCCTTTTCGTTCAGAAGGAGGGGTTGTTTGCCGAGCCCTCTAGTGCGAGCCTGGGTCGCTGGGTCTTGGCAAGGTTGCAGGAAGAGCCCCTGAGACTCTGCACGGAGCGAGAGGGCGATCAGGAGTTCCCTTGGCTTTTTGTGCGACCCTCACGCATCCTTTTCGTTCGGAAGGAGGGGTGGAATATGTCAGGCTACCCTCGGTGGGCACGAGCGGTGACACTTCCGGTGAGCTGTTATTGGGTAAGTTCGAGTGGAGGCTCATGCCCCATTCGATAGGGGTCGGCTAGCGGTCCAGAGACACACCCCAAAAGTACTAGAGGGCTTCTCTAGTGGGTCCCAAGGCCGTTCGATTGGCCCCGGGGGCTCGGTGCCTCCCTATGGTGGGATCCCATTCGGAGACCTCCCTGCCAGTCTCGGACACGACTTAGGGCATCCCGAGTGATCGCTTGCTCGGGCCTCGGCCATGTACGGGCTCACCCATAGTTGTCCCTGACTCTGATGTCCTGGGGCGGCTGTCGAGACCCTCGAGGGCCCAGCCTTTGAACCCCTGGACCGTAATGAGCTCTGCGCCTAGTTCCTTAGTCTAAAAGGAATCAGGTGGGGGGATATTTCCCTCCCATCGGCTGACAACGGCGGGCACGCCTTTTGAGGCGGTTTCTTGGGGCCTGCTGTTGCTGCGGTCGGATGCGACACGGTGTTAGTGGATGGGATATAACTGTGCGTGCGATTAATGAGGAAAAGGTGGGCGCGTGGGCGGTTAAATCGGATCTGGATTAACTGTGCCAGATTTGAGGGAAACTTTCCCGATTTCATCGCCCATCCATTTCGTCCCCTTCCTGCATAAATACGTGGCGAGGCTCACCCCTCTCCTCCTTACCTTGCCTGCATTTGCCTTTTCTTCCTCCGAGCCGTTGCTGAGAACAGAGAGCGCTGGGGAGAAGGAGGGAGAAGGGCGAGAGAGAGAGAGAGGGCGAGCCTTACCGCCATAGCCCGCATTCTCCACCGCATAATCGCCGACGGCGCTGTAGTCCTTCAGGCGGATCCTTGGGGTCCGTCCGATGTGTCCATGGAGACGCTGGAGTCACTCGTCGACGATGGCCTTCTCCGCCTGGTCACTGACCCCAGCAGGCCGGAGTGGATTGCTTCGGGGGCCGAGTCGGAGCCGAGGCCGCGTGATGGTTACATCATGAGCTTCGTGTCCTTCCACGAGCGCGGTCTCGGCCTACCGGCGGATTGATTCATGCGGGCGCTCCCGCACTACTACGGTGTGGAGCTCCACAACTTCAACCCCAACTCCATTGCGCAGGCGGCCATCTTCATCGCCGTCTGTGAGGGGTATCTGGGCATTGCCCCCCACTGGGAGCTGTGGCTCCACCTCTTTCGGGTGGGTCATACCACCAAGCCGACGGGCACGACAGGCACGAGGAAGGCAATGAGGGCCGGCGGCTGCACTCTCTAAGTGCGCCAAGACCGGCAGCTCCTCTACATCCCAGCCCAGCTCGCGTCGACCAATCATTGTTGGTACACTAGCTGGTTCTAACTCTGCAACGATGATGGTGGTCTTCCCCCCTACACTGGGCGAATCGTGGAGAGCCAGCCGAAGAAGTGGAGGTACAGCGTCGCGATAGCTTATCAGCCCAAGCTGCGGTCGCTCCTAGAGGTGCTAGAGAAGCTACGCGGTCGTGGCCTTACGACGGTTGTGGTTGTGGCGGCCTTCCACCACCGGGGGGTGCTGCCGCTGATGGCTTGGCGGTGGTGCTTGTTCGAGATGACACCGGACGAGCCGATCGAAGGCATCCGGTTGTCCGCCATCGCCCCCTCTGATGAGGAGATTCTTCGTCGAGTAAAAGGGACGGTGGATGGGTGGATGAAGAGCAGCGGTCTGTCCCTATTCCCGATGCGCCCGTCGCGGGGGTACATATCTCTGGTGAGTCACACGTTGCTACGGCCTCCGAGGTCTTCTTGCTCCTTGTATTTTCCTGTTCCCTTATTGCGTTTGTCGTCACTGCAGGGGATGAGGGATGTGCGAGCCTCCCCGCCGCCCGTTCTCGAGGATGCAAAGCGGCGGGCGGTGAACCGGGCGCACGCCGAGGCGTAGAAGAAGAAGAAGGATGCCGAGGAGGCAAAGTGCAAGAGGAAGAACCTTGAGCGTGAAGAGCTGGAGAAGCGCCGCTGGCAGCAAAGGCAGGACGGTCTCCTGGTGGAGGCTTCTCCATCACCGTCGCTGTCGGTGGACTCTTCGAGCGAAGATGACGAAAGCGAGGTGGGGCAGGGTCCCCTGGACCATCTCCCTGATGTCGGGGGGACAACGCTCGGGGCGTCGGTGAGCAGCCCGGCATTTCTAGGGGGAGGAGGAGAGGACGCCTCAGGCCCGGCGATCGCACGCCCCGGGTCTGAGGCTGACACGCCCGAGGCACGGGCGTTAGGGAAGCGCACCGTCAGCCCGGTGGGCTCGACGGCAGAGGTGGAGCAGGTGGCGACGAGGGCGATGCAATTACCCCCGCAGAAGATTGAGGGGGCGCTAGAGTTTGGCGAGGGCCGGCTGGAACCGATGGATACAGAGACCGTGCCGCCGTCGCCGCCACCGCCATTGCAGAGGAGGGTTGCAGTGCCGAAGCGGTTGCATCCTCATTCGAGGTGAGTGTCTTTTCGGGGGAGTTGGCAGCATCTCCCATCCGTATGCTGACCTTGTCAGAGTGCTGCTTTCAGCCGAAAGCGTCAGGCGGAAGTACCCACCCTGGCGCCACGTAAGGCGCTCAAGGTGAGCACCAGCTCCACCGCCCAATGGGTGGTGGAGGCGTAAGCCGCCATCTAGCGTGGCGCGGCGTCGGCGAGGGCCGACCCGAAGGAGCCGGTCTCCCAGGGAGAGGCTACCAGGGCGGCCACAGAGCAAGCGGAGGAGGAAGAGCATATGCCTCGTGAGGTCGAGGCCCATGAGTCAGATGGGGCCGGGGCGCCCTCAGTCGCTGAGGCCACCGAGGTCGAAGTCGAGGCCCTTAGGACTTCCGAGGCCGAGGCGATGGGGGCCGAGGCCCTTAGGGCTTCGAAGGCCGTAGCGGCTGGCATCGGGGCTCCCCAAGCTACCGAGGTCGAGGCGGCAGAGGCCAGTTTGGGCATGGTGGAGCCGGCGGGCCAGGATGCGGATATGGGGGCGGGGCAAGCTTCAGTACCGCCACTGGTTCAAGGCCCGCCGCCGTCATAGAAGAGCGCCCGGGAAGTGGGGGTCCATTCGATCCCTTCCGATGATACTTCCTGGGGGAAGGGGGTGGCGGATGCCGAGGCGGCCAGCACCATGGAGCAGCCAGCTCCGACTTCTGGCAAGGGAAGCGTGGCCCTCGTGCGGGTACAACCTGAGCCCCGCGGGTGGGATCACCCACGTGTCTTGTGGCGGAGCAGGGACGACCCTAAGGGGGAGCCTCTGTTCGCCCTCGAGGATGCAGCCGAGGGGGGCTCTGGAGTACTTTCGAGCAATACTGCCGTCTGGCGGAGCGGTCGCTGCGGACGGCGCTGTCCGCCATGGCTGACGATCTACCCGGCGTTGCCCAGGTATGCGTCTTCTTTTCTCGTGCGGTGTCGTCTTGTTCTGAGTTTCCTCACAGTGCATGACCCTTGTTCTGCCTATCTAGGTACTCGAGGCCCGATCCCTCAGGAAGTCATTGTTCCTCTGGCGGGAGAGGGACATCTGGGACCAGCTCCGGCAGCAGAAGGACCTGCTCACCAATGCCAACGAGCTTCTGTCGGCGCAGAGCGTGGAGGCGGAGGACCTCCGCCTTCGCTGTGCTGATATGAAGGCCGAGGCGGCCACGGCTCGGGAGCAGGCGCCCCTTTGGCGGTGTGGACCAAGGAGCTGGAGGAGGAGCTAACCCGGGTGACCGGTGAGTGGGACACCTTCAGGTCCCGGGCTAAAGAAGCGACGGTCGCTGCCAAGGACATCGCTGGGCAGCTAGGGATGGAGCAGGGTGAGCACCTGCAGACGAAAGGTGCCCTTGTAGAGGCCCTCAAGGCGGTCAAGGCCTCCTAGGCCGAGGCTTTAGTTTGGAAGGGATAGGCCGAGGGTGAGTCCTGTTTCCCTTGTTTTATTTGTTTTTCTTGCGTTCGACCCCTAACTCCCCGATGTGGTACAGAGCTGGAGAAGGAGGCTTCCAGGGCGACCGAGGCCTCTCGGGTCAAGGTCCAGTGCTGGAAAGAGAAAGCTGAGGCCTCTCGGGTCGAGGTCCAGCGCTGGAAAGAGAAAGCCGAGGGTGAGTCCCATAGGCCTTCGCCCCTATTTTTTCTTTTGCACTTAACCGCATCCTGTTTGTTTTGGCGCAGTGTTGGAGAAGGAGGTCACGCGGGTAGCCGAGGCCTCTGTTGCATTGCAGGCGGTGCTCGAGGCCAAGATCGGGGAGCACGACGCGCTGCAGAGCGCCGCCCGTACTTCCTGCAAGGCCCTAGAGGTTGAGGGGGTCGAGTCGGGCAGCTCCCTTAAGAGCTGCTTGTCCGCGTTGAGTGGCCAAGTGCGCGAGCGACTCCGGGGAGCGCTGCACTACGTCGACGTCGACCTTGAGGCCGTCAGCGATGGTTACGTCTTGGCTGAGGATGATGATGAGGTCACGAAGCTGATGGAGGCGGCTGAGGCCCCTGGCACGGCGTTGGTCAGTCTGTTCGAAGAGGAGGTGGTTCCTCCGGCGCTGATCGCCGATGCGGGAGACCTTGAGCCTTGACCTGGGCCAAAGGGGTCATGTAAACAGATTAAAATCATTATTGTACCATGACGTTTGTGGCCGTCGAGACCTTTATAACGTACTTATGTGTATATGCTTTTTAATCGTTTTATTGTATTTCCGAGTCTCTGCCCTCTGTCTCGCCTCTGAACATATCATTTGTAGAAAACTTCCTCGGAGCCTAAGCTGTCCCTCGGGTAAAAGGTGGTGAGGGAGTTGTCGTAGCCCGGAGGTGTAGGCCGTTCTCGCGGCTCGGTCAGCCTTTTGGCCCTGAGACAGATTTTTTGTCCTTAGGTTTTTTACAATCGATTTGTCAGAACATGCCAGAGAGTTTGGTGTAGAAATTTATTCAAAAAACGATTAAAAAAATGGTGCCTGGGACTTAGGGGGGGTTCCCCCCCTTCTAGCCCCCGAGGGAGGCTCGGTTCTGTAGAGGCAGAGCCAGGTCTCCCTTATAGCATTATCGTAACGTCGATCCCCCGTCGATGGGGGGGTTCTCGAAAAATTAGAACAACTAAAGAATGTTTCTTTAACGTATTTCGAGAAACAATGTATACAATGCTTGGGAATTTTAAGGGTAGAAACGACGTAGTTGTTCTATGTTCCAAGCGTTGGTGAGGATTTCGCCCTTCTCGTTGGCCAGCTTGTAGGTCCGGGCTTTAGCACTTGGGCGACGATGTACGGCCCTTCCCATGGCGGGGTCAGCTTGTGGCGGCCCTTGTTGCTCTGCCTTAGTCTTAGCACCAGGTCGCCCACTTTCAGGTCTCGGCTTCGAATGCGCCGGGCTTGATAGCGTCGTAGGGCTTGCTGGTACTTGGCCAAATGTAGCAGCGCAACATCTCGGGCTTCCTCCAGTTGGTCAAGGGTGTCCTCGTGGGCAGTGCGGTTGCTTTGCTCGTTGTAGGCCTATAGCCTTGGGGAACCATACTTCAAGTCAGTGGGGAGGATGGCCTCGGCTCCATAGACCAGGAAGAACAGCGTGAACCCCGTGGCTCAGCTCGGGGTGTTCCTCAGGCTCTAGATGACCGACGGGAGTTCGGCCAGCCATTTCTTGCCGAATTTCTTCAACCGGTTGTATATCCTTGGCTTGAGGCCCTGTAGGATCATGCCGTTGGCACGTTCTACTTGGCTGTTTGCTCTAGGGTGTCCTACGGTCGACCATACCACATGGATGTGGTGGTCATCGCAGAACATTTGGAATTTGCGGCCGGTGAATTGTGTCCCATTGTCGGTGATGATGGTGTTTGGAACCCCGAACCTGTGGATGATATCAGTGAAGAACAGTACCGCTTGCTCGAATTTGATTTGAGTGATCGGACGAGCCTCGATCCACTTAGAGAACTTGTCAATAGCTACAAACAAGTGGGTGTAGCCCCTAGGGGCTTTCTGTAGAGGCCCAACCATGTCCAGCCCCCACACGGCGAACGGCCACGTGATGGGGATGGTTTGGAGGGCTTGGGCCGGGAGGTGCATCTGCCGTGCATAGTACTGGCATCCCTCGTAGGAGCATACCAGCTTCGTGGCATCAGCGACCGCCATTGGCCAGTAGAATTCTTGGTGGAAGGCATTTCTGACGAGCGTCCGAGGCGCAACATGGTGCCCGCAGGCTCCCACGTGCAAGTCCCAAAGTAGGGCTTGGCCTTCCTCGGTAGTGATGCATCGTTGGAGGACGCCAGATGGGCTTCGCATGTACAACTCACCGTTGCTGAGGACGTAAGTTTTGGCTCGTCGCGCAAGCCGTTGGGCCTCGGTCCTATCCGTAGGAAGCACTCCTCGAACGAGGCGATCAAGGAGTGGAACTCGCCAGTCCATACCCTGATCGGTCTCGGGAGGCCCTGCGTCGATTTCCATGACCTCGGGCTCGGCTACCGGGGTCTCGGTGGCAGAGGGGGACTCGGGCCCTATGGTGGGCTCGACCGGTGGGCCCTCTTCTGCCACCGAGGCGTAGCTGACCGAGGGCTTGTGCAAGTCTCTGGCGAATATGTTCGGGGGGACCGGGGCCCGTGCCGACGCCATCTTCGCCAGTTCGTCCGTGGCATCGTTGAATTTTCGCCCAATGTGGTTGAGTTCGAGACCGTCGAACTTATCTTCTAGGCGAGGCACCAATTTGCAGTACGCCTCCATTTTGGGGTCATGGCAGTTCGACTCCTTCATGACTTGGTCAATGACGAGCTGCGAATCGCCCCGTACGTCAAGATGCCGCACTCCAAGCTCGATGGCGATCTGCAAGCCATTGACGAGAGCTTCGTACTCGGCTACATTGTTGGAGGTGGTGAAGTGGAGCTAAATTATGTAGCGCATATACACTCCGAGGGGAGAGATGAAGAGCAGACCCGCGCCTGCCCTAGTCTTCATTAGAGACCCGTCAAAGTCAATGGTCCAGCATTCCGCTTGGATTTGAGCAGGTGGCAGCTGGGTGTCGGTCCACCCAGCCACAAAATTGACCAAGACCTGGGATTTAATTGCTTTCCGAGGCGCAAAAGACAGGGCTTCCCCCATGAGTTCGATAGCCCACTTGGCTATTCTACCCAAGGCCTCCTGGTTTTGGATTATCTCTCCCAGAGGGAAAGACGACACCACGGTCACCGGGTGGGACTCGAAGTAGTGACGCAGCTTGCGCCGAGCTAAGACTATGGCGTAGATCAGCTTCTGGATGTGGGGGTAGCGTGCCTTAGTTTCGGAGAGTACCTCGCTGATGAAGTAAATAGGTCATTGGACAGGTAGAGCGTGCCCCTCTTCCTGCCTCTCGACTACTACGGCCGCGCTGACCACTTGGGTTGTTGTGGCAACGTAGAGTAAGAGGGCCTCGCCCTTGGTTGGTGGTACCAGGACAGGAGGGTTGGTGAGCAGTGCCTTGAGCTTGGTGAGGGCATCTTCGGCCTCGGGGGTCCAAGAAAAGCGTTCGGATTTTCTCAAGAGACGGTACAGAGGTAAACCTTTTTCGCTAAGGCGTGAGATGAAGCAGCTCAGGGCCGCAAGGCATCCCATAACTCTCTATACTCCTTTGAGGTCTCGGATTGGCCCCATGTTGGTCATGGCTGAGACCTTCTCTGGGTTGGCCTCGATGCCGCGTTCTAAGACTATGAACCTAAAGAGCATGCCTCGGGGGACCCCGAAGACACACTTCTCGGGATTAAGCTTGATGCCCTTCTCCCTGAGGCGTTTGAAGGCGATCTCCAGGTCATTGACGAGATCACTGGCCTTTCTAGACTTGACCACGATGTCGTCCACGTAGGCCTCGATAGTTTGCCCGATGTGCTCGCCGAAGACCTAGGTCATGCACTGCTGGTATGTGGCCCCTGCGTTTCTGAGACCGAATGGCATGGTCACATAGCAGTACATACCGAATGGGGTGATGAAAGAAGTCGCGAGCTGGTCGGACTCTTTCATCTTGATTTGATGGTAACCGGAATACGCATCAAGGAAAGATAGGGTCTTGCATCCTGCAGTGGAGTCAATGATTTGGTCGATTCGAGGCAATGGAAATGGAACCTTTGGACATCCTTTATTTAAACCGGTGTAGTCCACACACATCCTCCACTTTCCATTTTTCTTCTTAACTAATATAGAATTAGCTAACCACTCTAGATGGGACACTTCCTTGATGAATCCGACCGCCAAAAGCTTCTGCACCTCCTCGCCGATGGCCCTGCGCTTCTCCTCGTCGAATTGGCGCAGGCGCTGCTTCATCGGTCTGGAGCCGGCCTGGATGTCCAAGGCGTGCTCGGCGACCTCCCTCGGTATGCCCGGCATGTTCGAGGGACTCCATGTAAACATATCGGCATTCGCGTGGAGAAAGTCGACGGGCACGGCTTCCTATTTGCTATCGAGGGTGGTGCTGACCCTTAGTGTTCGACCGTTGGAGCAGTTGGGGTCGACCGGGACGAGCTTGACAGCCTCTATGGGCTCGAAAGTCCCGGCACGATGCTTGGAGTTGGGCACTTCGCTACCGAGTTGGTCGAGGTTGACGATGAGGGCCTCGGCCTCCACGATAGCCTTGGCGTACTCGATGCATTCGACGTCGCAGTCGTATGCATGCTCGTATGTGGACTCGATGGTGATGACGCCGTTGGGGCCCGGCATCTTGAGCTTGAGGTAGGTGTAGTTTGGGACCGCCATGAACTTGGCGTAGCACGGGCGCCCTAGGATAGCGTGATAAGTCCCCTTGAACCCAACCACCTTGAAGGTAAGGGTCTCCTTGCGGTAGTTGGAGGGAGTGCCAAAGCAGACTGGCAAGTCGATGCGCCCGAGGGGTCGCGTGCGCTTCCCCGGCATGATGCCGTGGAAGGGTGCGGCACTGCCTCGGAGCCGTGACTAGTCAAGCTCCAGGAGCTCCAGGGTGTTGGCGTAGAGGATGTTGAGGCCACTACCACCGTCCATCAGTACCTTGGTGAGTCGGGTGTTGCCGATGATCGGGTCGACGATGAGCGGGTACTGCCCGGGGTTTGGGACATAATTGGGGTGGTCTTCCTGATCGAAGGTGATCGCCTCCCAAGACCAGTTAAGGTACTGGGGAGTGGCTACCTCAACCGAGAAGACCTCCCGGCGTTCCCTCTTCCGTTGACGCGCCGTGAGGCACGCTGAGGGCCCGCCGAAGATCATGAAGGCATTGTGCACCTCGGGGAACCCATCGTCCTTGTCGTTGTCTCTGTCGCCGGCGCCCTTCTTCTTGGCATCATCGTTGGGGAGCTCAAGCTTGGCGTAGTAACATCGGAGCATGGTGCATTCTTCGAGGGTATGCTTCACCAGGCCCTGGTGGTAAGGGCAGGGCTTCTTAAGCATATCGTCGAATAGTCTGGGGCCCCTGGTGGGGCCTTGGAGATTCTAGCGATCTGCGGCTGCGACTAGATCGGCCTCGAGGGCCTCTTGCTTCCCCTGGCGCCCCTTTTTCTTTTTCTTGGAAAAACAGGAGGCCGAGGCCCCGGGGGCCTCGTCCTTCCGCTTCCCCTTTGCATCATCGTCAGGGAAGATGGCCCCGATAGCCTCTTCGCCCGAGGCAAAGTTGGTGGCGATGTCGAGGAGCACGGCCGCTGAGGTCGGTATGTTTCGGCCTAACTCTCAGACTAGGTCTCGGCAGGAGGTGCCGGAGAGGAAAGCCTGGACAACTTCCGAGTCACCGACGCTAGGCAACTCGGTGCCCTGCTTGGAGAAGCGTCGGATGAAGTCTCGGAGAGACTCGTTCGGCTTCTGACGACAACTCTTGAGGTCCTAGGAGTTCCCGGGGCGCACGTATGTGCCCTGGAAATTACCGACGAAGACCTTTACCAAGTCACGCCAGTTGTGGATCTACAAGGGAGGGAGGTGCTCGAGCCAGGCTCGCGCCGAGTCTGACAGGAACAACGGGAGGTTGCGGATGATGAGCAGGTCATCGTCCGCACCGCCCAGCTGACAAGCCAGGCGGTAATCGACCAGCCAAAGCTCGGGGTTGGTCTTGCCGCTGTACTTTGTGAGGTTGGCCAGTTGCCGAAACCGGACCGGGAAGTGAGCGTTGCGGATGGCCCTACTAAAGACTCGAGGGCCAGGTGGCCCAGGAGAAGGGTTGCGGTCCTCGCCACTATCATAGCGGCCGCCTCGGTGTGGGTGGTAGCCTCGGGTGGGCCGGTCGTTGTCGTGGCGCCGTCGCCTGCTAACCACATCGTGGTCGCCTTGCGCCTCGCGCTAGCCGCCGAGTTGGTCGTGCACCGAGGGGGCCCTGTTGGCTATCGGTGCCCGAGCGGGCTCGGGGCGAACTGAGGCCTCTCTATCCTGCCAAGGCAATGCCGCGGGTAGTTCCGAAGCGCCCCCGCGACGTCTAGAGGTGGAGCTTTCGGCCTGCTGTACCACGGCGGTCTCGAGGAGATCCCGGAGCTCACCGCGGACCTGTCGCCCCTCTGTGGTAGAGGGCTCAGGCATCACTCAGACTAGCATCATTGCTGCCGCAACATTCTAGCTAGCGCGATTGAAGATTGGGGGTTGCTCACCCCTTTGTCGTTGTTGATGCGGTGGTGGACATCGCGGGCCCTTCGTCGGGCTCCTCCACCATCACCGTGACCTCGCTGCTCCTACTCGAGAGTGTCTCGAAGCTGCTGCAGTAGGAGTCGGTCTTGGTCGACTTTTGCCTGAAGCTCACGGAGCTGCTCCAGGTCTAGACGTCGAAGTTCCTCGGGGGCGGCGTTCTCGTTCCACGCTGCTCGAGGCTCGACGAGTGGAGGTGTGGCGTCGCCCGCCCCTTGGCGGAGCGGGGAGCGGTTGCCTACCCCTTCACTCTCATTACTGTCCCTTGGCATCCCGAGCCCGATGTGGAAGCACTCTCGAGTGGGATCGTAAGTGCCTTCATCATCGGAGTCGGAGTAGCCGAAGCAGTAGTCGCTCGCGGCCAAGAAAAGGTGCATAGCTTGAGGGTCGCGAAGCCCGGAGAAGTCTGCTCCGGCCCACGCCTCGTCCTCCTCCGAGGAGTTAGTGTGGGTGTGAGCCGAGGTTGTGGCGAAGAGGTCAAGGGTGAAACGTTGGTGGCATCCTGAGGGCTCTGTGTGAGCAGAACCGTAGGCGGAAGCGAAGGTGGCGGCGGCATTTCTCAACCCGAAGGGGTACGGGGATGGTGCCATCGCCGGGCCCTGCTCCGTCGGAGTTGGCTCCTCAGGAGGTGGCGGTGTGGAACTTGATGACGGGGCATTGCTGCACGTCATCGGCGTCTTTCCCCTGACCAAGCTTAAGCTAGACAGGTCCCCAACCAGGGACTCTGTACCAACAGCCGGGCATGGGATACCGATGGAGCGCGATGCGTTGCCCTGAGCTCGTGCGGTGTCGGGGTGGTTCCGCTCGCGTCGTGTCTGGCGAGCGCGACGAGACATCCTAGAGACATGAACTCTAGGCTCCCAAACCAGATCACCGTGCCGAGACGTAGTGGGCGTATGGGGTCTGTCATCCGAAACTTGTTGGGACGATTAAGCTAACACGCAGTAGTCCCCTACCTGGCGCGCCAACTGTCGGTGTTTTGGACCGGGGGGTCCTCAACCAACTAGTGAATTTGAACTGCGTGCCCCTAATCCCAGATAGTGATGCAAAGAGACACAAGGTTTATACTGGTTCAGGCAATTGGTGCCCTACGTCCAGTCTGAGAGATCGATCTTGTATTCCTTGTACCAAAGTGCTTGTAGTAGGGGGTTACAAGCTGGGCGAGAGAGGGAGTTAGTCTCGGTTCTCTGCGTGGAGCGGTGTGGACTGCTTGAGATGTTGCTCTCAAGTGGCGGGGGAGCGTGTGTGTCTAAATCTACGTGAGCCTATGCGTGAGTTCGTCTGTCTTCCCGTGTCTAGAAACGGCCCCGGTCTCTCCTTTTATAGTTGAAGGGGGACAGGGGTGATACATGTGTTTGCTATGTGGCGTCTTGTGAGCGGAGGTGGCGTGTCTGAGTCATGTAGCTTACAACTGTGGCGGCATGATCAACGGAGCGGTCTTGTCCTTGATGCACTGGAGCAACGCGCCGGTCACACCCGATTTCGTGTGACGTGGGAGCTCCAGCGATAGCTTGGCGCAGGGCATGGCCGATGATGTGCCGGTCACTGTGTGTTGACAGTGTAAAGAGCCGAGGCTCAGTTGGTGCCGAGGCCGAGCCATCGTGGGGAGCTCGGCGGGCGCGAATCCCGAGGCTGCCGAGACCCTGAAGTGGATTGCCGAGGCTTGGAGGGAGCAGTTGGTCCTATACACTGATTCCGAGGCTATAGTGACCCGGACTTGACTCCCCACGCCGCGTTGTTCCTGGAGCAGGAGTTAGGTAGCACAGTGCAGTACGGGCGTCAGTTATGGGCACAGTGCCGAGCACAGTGGCTGGTAACCCCTGCCCAGTCCTGTCTCCCGTCCCGTCGGCCACTCCGCTGTACTGCGCCGACGTGCGGCTGACGTTGCGGGAGTGGTTGGACGCGTTAATTGGACGTGACGTTTTGTCAGAGAAGTCGGTCGAGACGGAGGCGACAAGGTTGTTGCCGAGCCGGCCTCGAGCGAGTCGGAGAATCGGTACTTCGTCTGAGGCTTTATGCGCGGGGCCTCGGGCGAATCGGAGAATCGGTAACCCGTCCGAGGCCTTGCGCGGCAGGGCCTTGGGCGAGGTGGCCTCGGCGAGGCGGAGAGTTGGCTTGTCGTCCGAGGCCTTTGCAGCGCGGGCCTCGGGCGAATTGGTGAATCGGCCGAGACCTCGTGATTGTCCTTTGGCTTTGATATTTGCAAGGTCTAAGTAATTTTTTCGGTTCTCGCTTAGGGTATCCCTTTTTCTGGTATCCGACAGTCGTCCACCAAATCGCTCTTACCGAGCTACCCACCGAATGTCACCTAGCCGTCCACCGCCGTCCACCAAACCGCTCTTGTGCACATGCACCTAGATCATACCTACGCAGCCGCCCACCGTATCAATCCCTATGCAGCCGCCCACCGACTCAAACCTACCCAGCCGCCCACTATATTAACCCTTACTGTGCTTATAAAACAGGAGGAAGACCCCACCCTACTCTCACTCAGTCTCTGTGGGCGTTTTTTATACCCTGGCCCGACAGCCTGGCTACGCTTGTGGGCTGCAATACGCGTGTTTGGTGTCTTTGGCCAAGTCCACAGCTCGGCTCATGCGGACCAAAAGTGCCCCCTCTGCCTGGCTCCAGGGAAACTAACCCTACCTCCGTTTCTCCAGGGCGCGGCTGCGTGCGCCTCCTCATGGGAGATTTTGGGGCGATTTCGGGCGGCGGCGGGTGGCTCGCAGGGGAACGCTGAAACCTCCGCGCACAGTCGTGCCTCCGGTAAAAGCTGCCGCCTTTATAAGCGGCCTCTCCGGCGCTGAGCTGCCTTGCTTCTCCACTCAATCCTGTAAGAGACCGGCGATGGTGGCAAGGTGTGGTGACCGGCGCTGGTGGCAAGGTGTGGTGTCCGTCGAGCGGCGTCCTTCTCTGATGGGTTTCTTCTCAGTTCCCTGTCCTGGATTTTTAAATGTTTTATCAACCTCGATAGAATAGAAAAAGGCCTTTTTCAAAAAAAAAAACAAAAACAAACAATGGCCCTCCTTCCTCCAATCCCCGAGTCACCCTCCTCCGGAGCCCAAACCCAAAAAGCCCAGACCGATCGACCCCGTATCCAAATCTAGGTTTTCGATTCCCCTCCACAGGATGTCCGACCCCGCCGCCGGAGGCGCCATGGTCCCCGCTGCCGGAGGCGGCGGCGCGTTGGCGAACGGCGGCCCCCGCTTCGGCGACATGGTCTGGGCCAAGGTGAAGTCCCACCCGTGGTGGCCGGGCCACATCTACAGCGTCAGCCTCACCAACGACGAGGAGGTACACCGCGGCTACCGCGACGGGATCGTCCTCGTCGCCTTCTTCGGCGACTCGAGCTACGGGTGGTTCGAGCCCAGCGAGCTCGTCCCGTTCGAGGACAACTTCACCGAGAAGGCGGCCCAGGGCGGCAGCTCCCGCAGCAGCTTCGCCGCCGCCGTGGCCGAGGCCGTCGACGAGGTAGCCCGCCGCAGCGCGCTGGCGCTGCTCTGCCCGTGCAACAACCCCGACGCCTTCCGCCCCCACCCCATCGACGGCAACTTCTTCCTGGTCGATGTCCCGGCATTCGACACCGACGCTGACTACCACCGCGACCAGATCCGGGCCGCGCGGCAGCGATTCGTCCCGCGGAAGGCGCTCGACTACCTTCTGGACGCCGCCGTGACTCAGCAGGACGCTGCGGAAAAAGCCGCGCGCACGGTGCCTGGGATGGAGATGGCCGGACTGTTCTCGGCGTACCGCCGCGCAGTGTTTTCGCCGATAGACAACACCTACGCCCAAGCGTTCGGGGTGGATCCCGAGCTGGCGCTCGCTGCCGAGCAGAAAGCCGCGGCAGAGCGAGCTCAACGAGGTATCAACACTCACATGCCCAATTCTAGCTGCACTATTGACTGCGCTGTTGTTCTTGTTGCTGTGTACTTGAAATTGATGGCTAAACAATGTTACTACTGCTGTTATAGATCATGCAATAATTATTTTGATGTGAATAGTGGAGTGGATCTGATTCAAATGGTTTCTCTTTCTCTTCTGTTGAACTGCTTGTTGCATGAAGGATGTTGCATCTTTTTAACAGGGAGAGTGATTATTTAATTCGGGGTGATACTAGTCATGCAGAAATTTGTTGATTAAATGGTAACTTGTATTGCTTCACGGGATTCAATCCAACCTGGTAAAATATGAGACATGCATATCCACAGATCTCGATCTGTATTTGTTCTAGAAATTGGATGCCTGTATGATAATATATCATATATTTATCTGTATGATAATATCCTAATTTGTATGTGAGTTAGGTTCTAGCTGTGTCCTAGAGAAAAATCATCCATGATCTTGTGGGCATGAAGTGTTTGTATGTGAGTTAGGTTCTAGCTGTGTCCTAGAAAGAAATCATCCATGATCTTGTGGGCATGAAGTGTTTGAAGCTGTGACTAATTTGCATCATGAAGTTTTAAAGCTATGACTAGTTAGCATCATGGTGTTATTGGAACCTTGAGATGTTCTACTTCTGTGTCCATACACTGCATGTCTAGGAAGTTTTTTCTGTAGTATATTTGGTTCTTTTGCACTACAATGGCAATTATCATATATTTGGAATTTGTGGTTCCTTCCTATTCTAGTGTTTGTTGTTGCACATCAGTTTTCTGCTCATTCCATCCATTGAAGTCAGATCATATTAAATTAAGGGTTCACATATAAAAAAAGCTGCATGTTTGATCAAACTGTTTGCTTGTCAAGGAGTGGATGCACCTAGACTAGACAAGTTGATCCTTATGCATGTAGTCAGTACAGGGCGTACCCAGTGCAGAGAGCTCCCGCTCTGTGCGGGGTCTGGGGAAGGGTGTTAGTGGCAAGCCTTACCCTCGCATGTGCAATGCGAGGAGACTGCGACTCAAACCTGGGACCTTCCGGTCACAGGCGGTAAGACTCTACCGCTTGCACCAGGCCCGCCCTTCGCATGTAGTCAGTACAGAGCAATGAAATTCATGTTTTGTAAAAGAACTGCAATAAACTGCGTGAAACGGATTCTGAATGAACGCCCATGCGACTGATTAAATATGTTGGTGACTCATTCAGATATGAGGATTGATAACTTTGGGGTATTCTTGAACATAACACCTTCTGTTCTGGATGCATCATTTGCCTGTTCATCATGGGCAGGAGGCATTGAGGTAAGCTGGTTGAGTCCACATGTACATGGCGAAGGAAGGCACTGCGCTCCACATTGCTCTATTGTGGTGCTTAGTAGCTTTTTTTTATTTATATATAAGCATGTATATACAATATATGTCGAATAGATATGTTAATCTGAGCATTCAGAGTAATTGATTTGATTAGACTGTGCACCTTAAGTAAAATCCTAACATTTGTAAACGAGGTATCACTTCACAGGCATTAGGTGAAAGTCCCCGGGGAGAGAGTTTTGCCTAAGCAAAGCTAAGTCCTATCAGACTTGCATCCTACGTTGAGACCAAAGACTAAACCCGTTACAACTGCGAAAACCCACCCTCACCAAGGATATTGCGGAAGTCTATAGATGCCATGAGTAACCTGGTGTGCCCAGTCCCGCATGCCATCATCTTTCCATACCTCTCCTTGATCCTCCATTATGTTACCACACTCTGCAGTCTGCACTGGTTTTGTACATGGCCAGTCATTGCAGTGTTCTTGGAGCGGGAATACTTTGCCTCGCAGTCACAGCTCCAGCCTGTCTGGACTCACTGAAATGGCTAGCTGCTAACGAAGTGTACTGCTTGTGCCTTCCAGGGATCTAACATTAACATGAAAGATTCCGCCACTGGCGTGCGTGCCCCGTTGCTGCGATGATAAAGCTTTCTCTGAGCCATATCTTCCAGTGCTGCGATGATAAAGCTTTCTCTGAACCATATCTTCCAGTGTCAGTGTTGTGTTCCTCTTGAGGATGAAGACACGCCGGGGAAAGATTGATGGCAATATAGATTACTATTATACGCTAGGGGAAAGACTGTAGGTTTAGCCTAACTTGATAGCTCTTGGCACTCTGTTTTGCACAGGGCTTGGAGCTGATAACAGGCTCCTTTTTGCAAGCCTATATAGATTAAACAGAGGCAAGCACTAGATTAGAAGGAAACAGTAGCCCTGGAGCTTTAGCCCCGTGGTGCGTGGTCGTATCGGAAACAGGAAGCAGTGCAGAATATGATGACATGGGAGTATTCCCTTGGTGGTGGTGGTCAGCGTACTGTAGCTTTTGTGTTCGTTGGTCTTTGGCCTCCTGCTGCTAGCCGGGCCAGCAGCCACCCTGGAGCTAGTCACTGGGCCCAGGAGAGCAGCGTGGTTCAGCCCGTTCTGGCCTAGGACCAACCAACCATCCCAATCCCAAACATTAGGAGTTGCTGCAATTTCAATTCTATTTTTTTTATATAACAATCTTATATAAATAGACAAAAGAAGAGGAGGAAGAAAAAGTCATAGCACCTGATTCATGAATAGAAGTTGTCTTAGTGATGGGGTAGCTGTGACCGTGTGTGAGGTGCCTAATCCATGCAGTTGCAGAGAACGTGGCCTTGTTTAGATTAGGGTTAGGAATCAGTATTTGGCACTGTAGCACTTTTGTTTGTATTTGACAATTATTGTCCAATCATGATCTAACTAGGCTCAAAAGATTCGTCTCGTAATTTACAATCAAACTGTGTAATTAGCTATTTTTTTTATCTACGTTTAATACTTTATACATATGTCAAAGATTTAATGTGATGGAGAGAGAGTGAAAAAACTTACAATCTAAACAAGGCCTCGTGCTGGCGCGTGTGCACGTTTCTTCACTCACTGACGAGTCACTGGAATGGAAGTCGAAGCTAGTGCCAGGGCGAGGCAGTTTCCTTTGCCAGAGGTGAAAGCAACGGCGCAGGCAGCGAGCCATCCGCATCCGACACCACCAGCACGCCTAGCCTCCTCTCGGCTAGAGTGCCTGACGTTACTCCGTGGTCCGTGCCACTGCTGCCTGCCGCCACGTCTACAGAGATTAGCGTCTCCAAGCGCATATGCCAGCCGCTAGCTTCTTCGCACAAGTAAATTAACGTTTCCCAAGCAATTATATTACGGCTAAATTAAACTTGGCTTTTGAGCCTTTGAGATGCATGTCCTGGCCATCACTACGACAAAAAGACGACTTCCAATCCATCAATCACTGGTACTAGTACGATCTACTAGCCATGTTGCCGTCTAGCCACTACGACAGTCTGACCGACATGTCTCAAGTCTGAACCATCACACACATTTGACACTGGTCATTGTGTTTACAAGAAATACTTTACTTGGGCATAACTAGTTTCTTTATTATTTATACATACAATCGTGGCATTATTTTATTTCATTATTGTAGATAGAAATCAGTAGCTTTTTTTAATCATTTGTGAAGCATTCACGTTTGTACCAGTAGTGGAGTAGCTACCGCTCGGTCTCTCCGCCTTGCGTTGACTGCAATGTTGTGTGTGCCTGCTCTGCTTTTCTGCTGCTCAGCTGACTGACATAGTGGGACAGACTGACTGACTGACATGGCCCACTCCGATGTTGATGCCTTGCAGCGCGGCCGCTCAAAGGGGGGCTCAGGAAGACGGCGGCGGAGCAGGCCACGCCGGCGGCCGGCCGCCGGG
Source organism: Miscanthus lutarioriparius (assembly GCA_904845875.1). Classification (NCBI taxonomy): domain Eukaryota; kingdom Viridiplantae; phylum Streptophyta; class Magnoliopsida; order Poales; family Poaceae; genus Miscanthus; species Miscanthus lutarioriparius. The sequence continues at coordinate 64,815,602 of CAJGYO010000017.1, read as the reverse complement.
GGAGGGGAGGCGCCGGCGGGGCCGCCGCGCGGCTCATGGAGAAGATCGTGCCAGGCGCGTCCGCCATGAAGGCCAAGTCCAGCAGCAAGAAGGACCAGTACCTGCTCAAGCGCCGGGACGCGCCCGATGCCTCCTCCGCCACCGCCCACCGCCAGCAGCAGCTCCCGGACGCGCCGCCGCCCGTGCCTGCGCCCGCGCTGGACGACGGCCCACCTGGATTCCCGGCCAGCGGCGACCCGCCCACGCCGCCGCTGCCTGGGAGCTCCATCGCGGACGAGGACTTCATGCTGCTGCAGAGGCGCACCCCGCTCGTCGAGGTCCCTCCTCCTGCCGCCCACCAGGCCCAGCCGACCGAGGGGCCCGCCGGAGTCGCGGTCGCGCCCAAGAAGGTGACCAAGCCCAAGAAGCCCCGCAAGCGCGAGCGGGAGGAAGGTGCCGATGCTAGCCCCGACGCCGTAGACGCCGCCGGCGAGCCCAAGAAGAGGAAAAAAAAGAAGAATCTTTCCAACCTGGACGGCTCTGGTGCCGGCAAGGCCGCCGTGGTTCAGGACCCCAACGGGCTTGACCTGACGCAGGTACTATCGGACATCCGGAACCTCCCGCTGGCTCCCTTCCATGGCGCCGACCGCCGCATCTCTGACACCGCTCGCTCCTTCGTCCTTGCGTTCCGCTCAAAATACTACAAGAAGAGCTACGAGAACGACCCACCGGAGGAGTCGAAGAAGATGAGCCTGGATAAGCCTACTGCCGCCGCGGTCCCTGACGGCCAGTCGCCCAAGAAGAAGAAGCCTGCTGCACCGAGGCCTGGCGCAGGCAATAATGACCCCACCAAAGCCGGCGTGAAGCGCGGGCCGTCGGACCGCCAGGGGGAGCTGGCCGTGAAGAAGAAAGCCAAGCTCGATAAGATCAAGACACTGTCCAGTGAGAAGAAGGCCGCCGGTCTCGGTCTGGAGCAGAAAGACACAGCGGCGGCGCAGCAGCAGGCAGCTCGGGCTGCAGGCGGCGGCAAGGACAACAAGGCCGAGATGGGTGGTGCGGCAGCCAAGAAGAAGGAGCCGGCGCCGGCGCCCAGGGTCCGGACCCCGTCGCCGACGGCGCTGATGATGAAGTTCCCGCTGAAGGGCACGCTGCCGTCGGTGGCCTCCCTCAAGGCGCGGTTCGCGCGGTTCGGCCCGCTGGACGTGGACGGCATCCGCGTGTACTGGAAGTCCCACATGTGCCGCGTCATCTACAGGTTCAAGTCCGACGCGGAGGCCGCCCTCAGGTACGCCAAGGCCAACGCCATGTTCGGGCAGGTGGACACGCAGTACCACCTCCGCGAAGTCGAGTCGGGGACGGCGGGCCGCGAGCCGCCGCTGGCGGCGCCGGCGGTGCCGGAAGCGCCCCCACAGCAGCAGCAGCGCTCCGAGCTGCGGCTCATGGAGACCGCATCGTTCAGGCCGGGAAGCTCCGGGAATGGCGCTCCGCTACCCATGTCCAGGGCCGGGGCGGTGCCGGCGCGTCCGGCCGTGGGGCAGCAGCAGCCCAAGTCGATCCTGAAGAAGAGCACCGATGAAGGAAACTCTGGGACCACCAGGGAGGTCTCCCGTGTGAAGTTCATGCTGGACGGCGCGGACGGCGGCAAGCTCGAGCCGCCCGCGCCGCCGGCGAGCGTTGGCGGCGGCAACGGCGCAGACAGGGCGTCAAGGCCGCCAAATCCGTGGGGTTCGCTTCTTCTTCTTCCCAGCCTCTGCAGCCACCCCCGCGCGCGCTGCAGCCGCCCATGCGCCCGGCGTTGCAGCAGCAGCAGCCTCCACGCGCCGCCGTCACGCAGCAGCTCCCTCCACCGCCGTCTCTGCAGCTGCAGCAGCATCTCCCGTACCACCAGCCTCGCGTCGCCGACGGGCCTCCGCAGGTCCTTCCCTCAGGTCAGCTGCTGGCGTACCCACCTCGCGGCCACGGCGAGGGCCCCTCCGCGCTCCCTGGGCCACCACTGCCGCCGCTGCCGTACCAGCCTCGCCCCACCGGCTTCCCTGGTGGACAGCAGCAGCAGGTGGGGTACCCACCTCGCTCCGGCGACAGCCCGCCGCTCCTCGCCGGACAGCAGCAGCAGCAGTTCCCGCCTCGTCCCGTCAACGCGAACGCCGCCGAGGAGGTCCCGGCGTGGAAGAGAGGGGAGAAGGAGTTCAAGGAGGAGGTGTGGAGGCTGATGACGGGGATCGCCAAGATGGTGGAGCCGCTGACCGACAAGAACGGCTTCTTCCCCTACCACCTGTTCCGAGCACAGTGAGCAACTGAGCATGCGTGGCGCCCTACTCGAGGTGGGTCGCGGAAGCTGCGTCGTCAATGGTCAATGATCATGGTCATGGTCAGCTGCCGCGTTGTATCCGTCGGGCCCCAGGGCCAGTAGCAATAACCGTAGTAGCAACCGGGACTTCGCCGGAGAGGGGACAGAGAGAGCGAAAGGCTGGGAGGTGTGCCTGTTCTGTTCCTGTGGTAGTTTATTTATGACTCTGGTTTCGTACTCTGGTTTATCCGTTTATGCGAGTGTGTGTATGCACTCAGCCGTCTAGCAGCCTGTTTAGACTCTGGATAGTACTTATGCAATGGGATGTTGTTGTAGTGCTTGTTTTGTTTGTTTTAAAATCCTCTTCATTTTGCAGTTAATAACTGTAGGTTTTATTATTTTCGCAATCGCAAACTCTAATCCATGTTCGGTCAAGCGCTTGTGCAACCGCGCAACATCGCTTCCCCAGCCGTCCATTGCCACACATTACCTGGAGTTAGGGGGTGCGTCCTCCCCGACTCTAGAACTCTAACCGTAGTTGTAATACCCTAGTTTTTATAAAATTACTATGGTTTTCTTCGATTTTCAATAATTTTATGTCTTAGTAGAAATTCGGTGTACAATTGGAAGTGTCTGGTGGGGTTTCTTGCGGAATAACAGAACAAAGAGACCATCCCCTCAGCAAAGAACGTCTCATCCAAACCACTCCTTTAAGTGACCCTAAAGCTATTACACTAGGCTAACCCAGCCATTGTCAATAATGAGGAAGCAAAGCGCCAGCGATCGTGGTGTGTGAAGGCGGCAGTTGGGTAGGTGTGGCTCGTTGGCCACGGGTTAGTGAAGGGCGGGTTCGACTGGTAGACAGTGTGGCAAGTCGGCAGCCGCGGTCGGTGGTGGACGAGTGACCGTGCGATCGGTCTCAAGCAATAACTCTACCCTTCCACAAATTAGGAAGGGTACTTGAGTAGCACTCAAAACTCATTTAGGGAAGAAATAAGCTGAGTATAGTCTTCTTCTCTTAGGTCGGGTCTTTTTCCCCAATACAAATGGATTATGAAGTGAAGCATAGTAATTTACCCCTCAAGACACAAAACAAGCTCGAGTGATGAATCCACAAGCGTAGAGTATGTATAGAGTGTTCTTATGTCTTCCTCCAATCCAAACGTTCCGACATGGTGATCGCCATTGCCGCTTTTTAGTAGTAGCACCAGTCACAACGCACTGAGACCTTGTAACATTTCAATCATAATAACCCTTGCTCTGTCATTTTCGTCACCCGCCACATGCCAGTGACACTGATGACCTAAGTTAGAGGAACTGATTGTCACCACCAGTCCCTTGCAAGTTTGGCACAGGGATTTAAGGATTTTACAAGCTGTCACTCGCCACATCCCATATTGAGGTCCTTTTTTGAATTCCACAAAATGCCTTTTTTGTTTTTGAAAAGAAAACTCTTAGTGGAGACTATGTTTGCTTGTTCACAACAAACAATTGTCTCATCTGTACCAAACCAATCCAATGGCCGGCATCTTATTCTTGTAGTAGCGGAAAATGATGGAAAGCTACTAGTATCATTGTTCACATTGACTATTCTTCAACTACAATAATACTATAACAGGCACATATAAATATGTGTAAATATACAAGCAAACATTATCTTATAATAAACTACCACTGAACCAAACAAAAAGCCATATACTCCATTGAGGGTCCACTTTTGGAACGCATGATTGAAGAAATACAAGAATATAAAAAAAATGAATAATACATATGCAAAACATAATTTTGTAGTAATAAGTGTTTGGATAAACTGTAGTAAAAACACATGAAACAAAACAATGAGGTTAGACTAGAGGTTTTTCCTTGGTTTTTCTCTGAAACCAAACATAAAGGAAACGACAGTATGGACGTCCGCATCCGGACGTCCGCGCCGCCCGACCCCACGCGGGGAATGCTCGTGCCTCCTCCGCTTGCCCCGCAGGACGTCTACGCCCGCTCGGCGGCGCCCCAACGGCTTCGGCAGGTGGGTCTCATTACAACATGTGCAACACTAGATCTACTTTTGCAACATGAAACACTTGCAATATGCGTCCAAAAACAATTGAAACACTTGAAATATACGTCTGAAACACTTGCAAAAACACCTAAAAACACTTGAAAAGCCACTGTAAACATATGCAACATCCAGATCTACTTCTGCAACATCCAGATAAACACACTTGCAACATACGTCTAAAACACCTGAAACACTTGAAACATATGCATGCAACATCAAATATACGCTTGCAACATGCGTATATAGCTATTGCAACATACGCAACATTCAGATGAAACACCTGAAAACACTTGAAACACAGCATCTCCAGCGGCCATGGCCTACCTGGTGGGGAATTGTGGTAGCCAGCAAGCAGCGCTCAGGTGCAGTTCGTCCATATGAGAGAGTGAGAGAGGAGGTCGTCAGCAGCGCAACATACAGTGCAGGTGCTCCGGGTAGTGCTCGAACCTATCGTCTATGTCCTCGGCCACAAGCATGCGGTTCATGTAGCCCAGCACGATGTCCGAGAACGCCTCTGAATCGTCCGACTACCCCACTGAGGGCGGTGCGACGGACGCATCCTGCGGCGCGGCGGCGACGACATGCGGTTCGTGCGGGCGGGCGGAACCACATTAGTAGGTGTGACATTCAGATAGCTGTCGCCACCGCCGCCTGCAGTCAAAGCAATCCCATCTAGCGCACAATAGCGACTCGTGCCTGGTGATTGTGAGAGGAGTATGGGGATGGCTGAGCTCATTGTGTCGTTCGCCTAGTGAGGATAAGAAGAGTGAGGAGTTTGAAGAAGAGATATAGGAGGAGGTAGTGTCGGTGGAGGGTGAGAAATAAGTGGATAATAATAATTAATTAGGGAATAAGTGGTTGTGCATGGGACACATGAGCCTGGAGAGTTTGTCCTATATTTTTTGGAGCGTCGGAGGCTTGGCTTAGAACGTTTCTGTAAAGGAAATTCTCCTATGTTATTTCCGCAAGTGATTTCTACGAAACAAAGGATGCTACAATCACTCAATCTACAAGGACGTGAATTCTAAGTTTTTCCAAGGACGTGAATTCTAAGTTTTTCCTTCTATCCAAATTAAGGGGACTAGGATTGTAAGATGCATAGAAAGACAAGGACACTAGTAGATATTTGTTGATTTCAACTCCAATTATTGGGTCCAGCGGGGAAAAAACGCTAATAGTACTAGTATTATATATAAGGTCACGTACAGCCCAAACAGGAACCAAACAAGACACGCATAGCACAAAACTCTACAATCTCTTGCCTCTCCTAGTTCCTCGGCCATGAAAGAATATAATTTTTTTACTGTCTTGACCATATGCCCTGGACAACGGAATGTTGTACAACCTCGAATCCTTTGATTAGTTTATCGTCTTCTCTCTCAGATACCTTTACTTGCTCCCATTCCATGTCCTCTTGATCTAGTTTCTCCCCTTACGATGCATAACTCCTGTCTAGAGGATCGAAGCATGTGTTTGGTTAGAAGTTTGAAGAGGATTGAAATGGGTTGGAATGTGTTGGATTTATTTTAGACGTGTTTGGTTAAAGGGCTGGGTGGGTTGGGTTGAATCCATGGAGGAATATACCTTCTAGATGTGGGTTCATTCAGTACCTTTAGATTAGAGAAATCATTTCGATCCAAATGGACATCGCCGCGCTTCTCCGTTCGTGAGCGCGAGTGCAAAGACTGCTTGGGGGCTTCGTTAGCGTGGATGCAAGACAAGGCAATGCGTGCTCAAGCACCTAGCATGGCGGCACAGGTAAGCTCTAGCACCTAGCCACGGTAGCGCGGGGCGAGCTCCTGCCCCCAGCCATGGTGGCACAAGGTGAGCTCCCAGCGGTCCTGGAGGAGCTCCTCTGTTGGAGCAGCGCGGGCATGGCCGTAGGGCGAGGCAGTGTTGGGAGGGGCGTCGTTGTTTCGTGCTCTACTCGATGGGAAGGCCCTCTACTGGAGGAGAAAGAACATGTAGGAGTGGCTGACAATGTGGGTTCCACGATGACAGCTAGACCCATGATGACCATCCTTCCCAACCTATTCAATCCCTCATGCAAAATAAGAAATTGGAAATAACTCTATCTCTTAAACCAAACACAAAACGGGTCCAATCCAACTGTAAAAAATGGGACAGGTCTAATCCAATCCATATCATCCCACAATCAAACACATGCTAAAAGTTTCTTATTAGTGCCTCTTTTGGACATGGATTGTACATGTCCTAAGTAGCTGCTATAACAAATTTAGAGCATATAGTTCGACCTTGTTTTATGAAATTATAATCAAGTAATTCTATGACAACATTTTCTCAAACAGTGCTAAAAGAATCTAATATATAGATGTGTCATTCAACATGAGGGACAAGAGTAGTATTACAAGGTTGTCTTACATGTTCTTATATTCTTAACAAACAATTGCCTCATCTGTACCAAACCAATCAAATGGTCGGTGTCTTGTATTCTTATAGTACCGAAAAAACATGGAATGCTAGTAGTAATAGTGTTCACATTGACTATTCTACAACTAGCAATAATAGGCGCATTTATATTTAAATATACAAGCACACATTAACCTTCAATAAATCTGTTGCTCAAGCAAACAAAATGCCACATACTCCATTAAGATTGTAAAATGCCTAGAAAGACAAGGATACTAGTAGATATTTATTGATTTCAACTTCAAATTATGAACAGTAATATTATTATAACTAGTTAGAACAAATTTAGAGCATATATGACGATCTTGGCTTACGAAACCATAATCAAGGAATTTCGTGACAACATTTTCTCAAGCAGCTAAAAGAATCCAATATATGGATATACCACTCAACACGAGTAACAAGAGTATAGTATTACAAGGTAATCATTTTCACGCACTTACAACACGATTGATTGCCACATTGAAACAACTCAAAATAGCAACCCAAAATCTCAAATAAAAATCATTTAAGGCTATACTCAACGAACAAATAACACTTGTAATTATGTTTTAGTGTCCTTAACGACTGTGTAGTTTTAAGCCGCTGGAGATGACTTCGGCGCCACCGCCTTGACGGCCTCGAACCTGGGTTCCTTGGCCTGGAACTTCTGCTTGGCGTACACATCCATGTAGTCGCCGAACACGTACTTGGGGTACGCCTCGCCGCCGCCGCTGGCCACCGCCGCCGGCGAGATGGTGGCCTCGTTGGCCGGGTTGTAGAAGGAGGCGATGGAGCGGCGGTTGCCGTCGCGCATGGGCAGCACGCGGTGCCACGCGCTGCGGTACCGCCCGTTGCTGAGCACCTCGATCTGGTCGCCCGTGTTGACGACGATGGCGCCCGCGAGCGGCTGCACGTCGGTCCACTGGCCGTCCTTGAGCACCTCCAGGCCGCCGACCCTGTCGTCCTGGAACAGCAGGATGACGCCGCCGGCGTCGGTGTGCGCGCGCAGGCCCGTGATGAGGTCCGGGCGCGGGCACGGCGGGTAGTGGCTGACCTTGGTGCGCCGAAGAAAGGCTCGTGCCGGCCGTCGCCGGAGAAGGCGGCCTTGATGCTGCCCCTGTCGAGGCCGAGGTTCTCGTCCATGGCCTCCATGACGCGCTCGGCCAGCTTCCGCAGCTCGGCGCGGTACTCGCGCATGGTCTCCTTGAACGCAGGCGGGTCGGACGGCCACTGGCAGCCGTCGTGGATGTAGAAGATGTCCTCCCAGTCCAGGTCGTCCACGGGCGCCACCTCCTCGCCGCGCCGCTCCGCGTCGACGAGCGCCTCCAGCGTGCGCACCGGCTCCGACGCCCTGAACCCGGCCTCCCGGAGGCGGTAGCTGTCGGAGCACACCTTCTTGACGCGCTCGAGAAGCTCCAGCGGGATGCCGTGGTTCACGAGCTGGAAGAACCCCCACTCCTCGCAGCCATTGGCGATCTGCGCCAGAGTCTCCGACCTCTCGGCGCCGTCCAGCTTGGAGAAGTCGATCACGGGAACCACCATGGCTGATGAATGAAATGAGCAGAAGAGAAAAGAAGACGACGACTATATATGTTCTCGATCTCTGTCTGGATCGGATCGAGAAAGCCTGCTCTGAAGTAGATCTTTAGGTGTTGCAACAACTATATACCTTCAATTCAGTGAAGGCTGGTTTGCATGCAGATCGTTGATCGGATGGCTTGAGGTCGGAGGCCATGGCTGTGGTTTTATAGGGTACCGAGTGTGCAAGTTTGAGCATGTGCCAAACGGGGAGAGACGAAGTTTCTAGGAGGGCAGCTAAGTCGCCAGCGGCACATTTGATTGGCAGTGGCAGCTCATGCTGGATACTGATACTGGATTCGGCAGGGTGGTGTCGTGACTTCTCCTAATGGGGACGAGTCTGTCCTTGTCTCTTGTCTGTCGTCTGGTAGGAGTACGACTAGACTCTCCCTACAGGCAAATATAAATATATATATGACTTGACTTGGAAAATGTTGCTCTATAGATGCAGAACCCAGTTTTCTCTGTATTGATACGGTAGATGTTTTTTTTTTCTTTAGAAAAACAACGGACAAGAAAATTGCCAGACATGTATCCATAAAGGACTACTAGGAGGAGGTCAGGAAAACTACTCCGACAGAGAATTTCCCATTGACATCCATACTTATAATCTCAGTCATCCATTTCTCTTGTGTGATATTCATAAAATTGATGGTTTTTTTTTCTCATCTACCCCTCGGAGCGAATCACAAGCAAATGAACGGGTATGGCAAATCTAGTGTGCATATTGCAAATCTGAGAAAATCCATGTCCTTCGTTAGCAAACACCATTGTCATTATTTTGAAAATATCCTCTTTCTACTACGAGAACACCATATCCCTCAGAAAAAAAAATCGTCACCTATTCTCGGATTGTGGATTGCAAGAAAATTACTCCCTCTGTTCTAAATTATAAGACGTTTTGATTTTTCTATGCATCAAAGCATAATGTATATTTAAGTGCATAGCAAAAGTCACAAATCTTGAAAAAACAAAACGTCTTATAATTTGGAACAGATGGAGTAGCTCATTCCTCTTTCAATCCAACAAGATTGTACCTATAATGCATATATCCATCACCCAGTTGTCCACTTTATTCCAATGTCTATATTGCTTCTTCACTCGATAAATAAATATGTCATCCAAATGCCGGTGCATTTTCCCATGCTTTCTCATACTCCCATATATTATTGCATCATCCAAGTGGAAAGAAGAATAATGCATATCGATGGTCCTTAATAGACTTGTCCAAAGATATTACCTAGGTCCTTTATCTACTAAAACTTTCTAAAAAATTCATATCCAGATCTCTAAACTTTTTCAGTTTAGTGCTAAGTCTACTCATACTCTTTCCCTTATCTCTTCTCTTTGTCCTCAGATCTGAGACAAGGATTTCCTAGAAGGCCTGTATCTCTCTCGCTTTTAATTAGGGTGGATCTCATGACTCGATTGTGTGAAGGTGAGTGAATGGGAAATGAGAGAGAGCGCTCAGCTTTATCAATAAAAACGGATATATACAAACATAAAATAGATATTCTTTTCTTTGTTGATTAGGTTCAAACACGGATAATGTCCGATGTGTCAGATATAGATATGAATAGATAGTTGGATACTAGCATTCAACAACATAACCATATTAGATATTCGTCTTTGATTATCCAAATTCAGATATAAGGTAGGTTATTCCAGTTAACCTATTCCAGTCGATCTTACACTCCCAATGACTTGGGCATGCTACATGCAGGAGCGGGCCTACTTTATTTAAGAGTATTCACTATTCAGTTGAATACTCATTGTTTTTTCAATAAATTTAATACATATAGTGTATACATGTATATGTATAAGAAAAAAAATAAAAATACAGCTAAAATAATAGGATAGTCATGAATTGAGCCAAAACAATAGCCTTCTTCTGGTCTCCCATCCATCCTGTCAGCCCAACAATGCAAATGGTCCAACTACTCCAACTCCCCATCCACAGTCCGCTCAGCATACCCCTCGGTGTGAGCGCGACTCCCATCCTCTTAGCGTGACGGTGCATCACTACTTTAGCAGTTTATCCACGTATCCCAATCTCCCCTTCTAACTCCTATTCTTGGGTTCCAAATCCTAGGTCTACCCGAGGCAATGGCGGATTAGCAGCTCTTCACTTGGCTAGCCTAGGCAGCTGCCAGGCCAAGCGCCTCCAGACAATGGCTGGTGGTTGTGTGGCTTGTTACGGGGCAACACTTTAGTGGTGAGGGCCACCGTCATGGTTGAACTGAACAAAGTTGTCGACGATAGCTCTACGCAGTAGTGCGGCACCGGGCCATACCACTGAGAAGTCTAGAGCATGTGATGCTTGCTTAAATATATTCTTGATAGGAATGTTGAAATCAGTCAAGCTTCGGTTTGATTCAAATAGATTGACATATATGAGTCAACATCAATATGGTCAAGCCAATTCATGATTCCTTATATCCTTTTCATTTTGGCTTGACACCCCTAACACTTACTTCAATATCTATCTTCTTACTTCGAGCTTGATCAAATCAATGCATAGTGATTTTCTAAATCTTTATCCATACAAGCAAAACAATGTAGAGACCATCTTATATCCATTATACATTGTCTCCTTTGTCATTTGACCTTTGCTTGGCATTTCCTCACTCATGCATTCTTGACTCATTCTTCAATACTTGATCAAAGTCAATCCACTATCAAACTCTTCTTATTCACACAAAGCAAGCCACCTATATGAGATCGTTTCATGTTTATCAACTCATGTCTCATTAGCCATTTGTTAAACACGCTTGCTTTACGTGATGTCATGATATCCCATAACATAGAAGCCATTTTATCAACTCCATTCGCATTGTTGTCTTCTGATTGAACTAAATTGTTTCCATAATCTTCTAACACAACAATACATAACTTTGGCCTTCATTTGAACACAACGTGGGATACCATCAAGTTTGCATTCTTGTTGAACCTTTGATACACTTCTCATTATACAATTTTCAAGTTTATGCTTACTCAATTTTCTATTCACACTTAATAAACTTGTTATACATTTAATGGTGTTATCATTCAATCCATCAAAACCCACTAAAGGGCTAGATGCATTTTCAGACAATCTCCGCTAGATAGGACATAGAAAAATTGCCCTTGGGGGCATATGCCCCCATGTGCTTGGACCATTGGATGCACCATGCACATGGGGCATGCCCTCAAGGGCAAAAACAACTTTGCCCACGAGGCACCCCATCCACGTGAAGTGTGGAACTATGGACTACATATTTGGTGATGCAGCCACAGTGTTCCAGAGATGCAAGATCCTCACGCGACTACCCCAGCGTGGTCAAGCAAACACTATCACGGCTCAAGGCCGGGATGCTGCTAACAAGACAAGGGGGTTTGTTTCCCAGTTCTGCACGTTGGCCACGGACAATGATCTTCTTCATGCAAACTTCATAGTCAACACATATCTTAGAAGGACCTGGAAGAAATATTCTAGAGTCATTTTCATGTAGTCTTTCATGTCTAATGTTGTTCATCCCGATGGTTGGCTGCCATGGAGTGGGACTACGACGCCCTTGGACACATTGTAATATGCCGAGTTCAATAACTGTGGGCCTGGAGCTAACATCTGTGGCCGGGTGCACTGGCCAGACGTCCACTTCATGCTAGGTCAGTGGTAGAACCAGCAACTTTAATTAAGGGGGCCGGGCAAACACGATGACACTTTATAAGTGTAATAAATATATACATAAATGTATGTCTCAACAATTTTATCAATGCTTTTATCTATGTAGTTAGTATTCATAAAAAACCACAATATTATGATAAAAGATGAGTAAAAATGGGAAAAATGTATTGTGCATTGAAATATTTATGAGGGTATTAAAAGTTACAGTTTGGGGAGGGGGGACCCCTACTAGCCCTTGGTTCCGCCACTGTGTGCTAGGTGCAGCTGAAGCTACACCAATTTCACCGTGAAGAATTTCATCGATGGAAACAATTGGCTACCTGGCACTAGAGTATCCATCACTCCAGGTCTTTAGCCTTTTAGCTTGTCTGATCATCCTATCATAGTCAAGTTGACAAGTCAAACGCAAGAATCAAGTCATGCCATGTAATGTCATGTGGTGTTCTTGCCACGTTTGTGTGTGTGTGTGAGGATCGATGTACTCAACCTTAGTTAGTAACTCATAATATGTTCTTTGCCAAGTATCGTTGTAACTATCCATAGCAACTACACGTGGAAGCATCTCCAATGGAAGCACCGGCCAATGTGGCTGCCCCCTACAACGCATGCCAAAACAGTTCTATGATGATCAATTTTTCGTCACAGTTCAAACCACTTCTATGACGAGTTGCTCGAATTCGTCATGCATGTACCAATGTGACTTGTCGCTTTTGACGAACGAATTTTAGTCATAAATTCGTCATACAACTAAAATTATGACGGATTTCACATCTTCAGTGACAAAAGTTGTTCGTCATGTATGTGCAGATTTCTACTAGTGCACTGAGCGGCAAACAATAGAATATGAGCAATCAAGCATGTCCAAATCTAATACTCTTAGTTTCTTATCAGTTTAAATTCCAATTGTGAACCAATATTCAATTGCCTTTACATTTACTGATATTTGATTCGTATTTGATTTTTAGTGTCAATCTCAAACATGAAGCTAGAGGAAGACAGTAGAATATTCTGATATGTTGAATCTAGGTCTTTATGTTAATCAATTCCAAAGTAAGCTCAGTACTATGAATATCGGTATATTTTGGCAACCGAAAACTTTTCACTTTTTTTTAAAAAAAACTAGAAATTAGCATTCTTAAAAAAACTATAAAATGATAAATATTTGTTGTTTACAATTCCCCCTCCGGTTGGCTTGTGTGGAACACCGGCGCCAGGCCTCCTCACAACCCCCTTCTCGCAGAAGCATGCATGAGACAGCATTGGTCCCAAGAGGGCGGCAACAGGGCTTCTTCCTTTTCTCCCTCACTACTTTGGTGGGGGGGAGGGGGGATGGTGGATCTGGTGGCCTAGTTGCTGGATCCTACATCCCTCATACCGAATCTACAAAGAGCTTGGTGGCTTCAAGCTAGTTTTGGTGGGCTCGTGAGCAGCGGCCCATGCAGTGGCATGGAGACTACATGTGCGGGGTTATGGTGGTAGTGTGTGCTATGTGCATGATGGCGCGAAGGTAGCTCAATATGAGTGTGTGGGTGCAGGATGTGCGTGAGGTGGCAAGGGCACGGTGGCTACGTGTGCAAAAACATAGCACTGTGATTGCAGTGGCACTTAGGCTTGGTTGTCACGCGAGTTGCTGCGATGTGGCCATGCACAAGTGTCAATGTGGCGCAAAGTTCACGTATGAGGAAGCACGATGGTGTGCCAAGGTGAGGATATGGTGGTGTGGTGTGAAAGGATCAAGATGCCCAAGAGGGGGGGTGAATTGGGCTAATTCTAAATTTTCTTTCAATAATCAAATCCTACGGATAGCCCAATTAACCCCTTGTGCCTAGAAAAGAGTTTCTATCAAACTAATCGCCCAACGGACTTTCAACCTATGTTCCAAATTTACTCTAGCATGGCAATTCTATGAATGTAAAGACAAGTATTGAATTGCTCAAAGTAAATACTCAAAATAAATGCTCAAAGTAAATGGAGAGAGAGAGAGAGAGAGAGCGCAGCGCGATGTTTTGCCGAGGTATCGGAGAGTCGCCACTCCCACTAGTCCTCGTTGGAGCACCAGCGCAAGGGTGTAGCTCCCCTTGATCCGCCAGGATCAAGTGCTCTCTACGGGTTGATTCTTCGACACTCCGTCGCGGCGAATCACCCAAAGCCGCTCACAACTTGAGTCGGGTCACCCACAGTCTCCACCGGGTGATCACCAAGCTCCCAATCACCACCAAGCCGTCTAGGTGATGGCGATCACCAAGAGTAACAAGCACGAACTCTCACTTGACCACGCGAAGCCTAATGAGAAGATGGATGCACACTTGACTACTCTTGATTCACTAATGAGGCTACTCTCTTGGATTCTCAAATCTCAATCACCTCACTAGGACCTTGCTCTTCTTGGCACTCACAAACATGTTTCTCAGTTGTTGGAATGAGCAAAAGCACCTCCACACACGAGTGGAGCTTCTATTTATAAGGCAGCCTAAAAAACGAACCGTTATGAGCTTCTGCGGGGTGACCGGACGCTCCGGTCGCACTGACCGGACGCTCCGGTCAGTTCAACCCGCGAACCAGTGAAAAAGAGTTGACCAGACGCTGGCAGGGTCCGGTCAGCACTGACCGGACGCGTCCGGTCGCATAAAACCCTTACTGGAACCTTACTGGACTCGATCGGACGTAGAACCCTCAGGGTTCGGTCAGAACTGACCGGACGCGTCCGGTCGTAGATTTCCTTCTCTGGAACCTTACTGGAGTTGACCGGACGCAGAACCCTCAGGGTCCGGTCAGAACTGACCGGACGCGTCCGGTCGTAGATTTCCTTCTCTGGAACCTTACTGGAGTCGACCGGACGCTGCCTTTCAGCGTCCGGTCACACCAAACGCAGACAGCAGATCCAATGAACTGACCGAACCCTGCAGCCAGCGTCCGGTCAGCATTTGACCCTCCATTCACTTCCAACTCTCGATCATATGTGAATGAAGTTTGCTCCAAAGGATCTTAGGCATTTGTAGGAGCTACCTAGATCTAGTTTTAACAAGTGTGCACCACACCTAACTCACTAGACTTAACTAGGTCAAGCTACCCGTCCATACCCCTTAATAGTACGGCCAAAAGAAAAACAAAGTCCAAAACTACTCTAAGTGTCTCTCCAACTCCAATCAACACTTAGAACTAGTCATCCTTAACCTTGTCGTCCATCCTTTGAAAACCGAAACGATTTCCATCGTAGGGGCATGACAACTTTGATTGCCCAATTGATCTCCATTACCATGACCTAACTTACTTGCCTCTGCAAAACACACGTTAGTCATAGTAATCTTGTATTATCATTAATCACCGAAACCCAACTAGGGGCATAGATGCTTTCAATCTCCCCCTTTTTGGTGATTGATGACAATACCACCTCGAGAATGTGAAAGAGTGAGGTTTTTGACGGGCTTGGTTCATATAAGCTTTTGTCGATAAGAACAAAAGTGTTAGGCAAGCTTATATGATCCAAGCCAACTCAATGTACTCAAAGGATCTGAGCTAAGCATGAGTACAAGAAACAAAACTCATTTGCATCAGAGCATAAACGCGGAAGCAAAGGCAAATGAGCATAACAAAAGTGATATGACATATAAATAATGTAAAGTAGAGAGCACACATGTCATATATCACAACCACGTAGATAACACTATCACATAGATATAATAGTATACATGAAAGTAACACACGAATGCATAATAGAAATAGTGTATCACACAAATAAAACTCCAAATGTATATAAAAAGCTAATACTAGGTAACAAGCTCCCCCTAAAAGTCGCTCCCCCTGAGTCTACATACTCAAACCCTCTCCCCCTTTGGCGTCAAACACCAAAACCTAAGGGTCGGTTGGCGGGGCTGCAGCCGACGAGTTGGGCGCTGAAGTACGTGGAGCAAGATGAAACTGAGCACCATCATTATCTGACCCTGAGCTCTGTACTGACTGACCCTCTGAAGCAGGAAGTGTCGCTGAAGTGGTCTGGGTCTGAGCTAGGGCAAGTGCGGCCTGTGATGCAGCTGGTACGTCTGTCGTAGGATCAGAAGAGGCGACAGACAAAGGGAGCCTCTGAGTAGTCACAACGACTGGAGCTGCTGTAGAAGGACCGGCGGCATGCATATGAGGCGGTGTAGGCATGCCGGTCAACTCGCTGAAGGATGCTCTAAGACTCCTGGAGACTGACGTGTCAGGCACAAAAAGCGAGGGTGACTGCTCCGGTGAGAAGCCCGTGTGATATGGAGTGAACTGCGGGGCTACCACTGGTGAGGACAACCACTGGGACACCTGAACTGGTGGCGAAGCAAACTACACTGGAGGTTGTCCCTAACTCTAAAACCCACTAGGCTGTACTGCTGGAGTCGTTGAAGTGGTAGAAGGCTGACCAAGCTGGGGTGAAGGCTGTGGCTGTGGAGCCCCAAGTGCTGTCACAACATGCTGCATGAAGCCCATAAGCTGCTGCTACAATAGGATCTGCCGTTAGTGCATCTGTTCTTCTTCTTCTTCTTTGGAGTACCTCTGCCGCCTCAAACTCATCTGATGAGCTCGAATTGTGCAAAGTTGGCACTTGCCTCTCCCATGCTGGCGAGCCTAGTCCTGCTGCATCCGCTCAAGTAAGGCAATAAGAGCGGGGTCCGTCTGAGGTGCAGGTGGTGCTGAGCTAGAACTGCCGGCCTCTGCATCGTGTCTGCGTGGAGGCATCTGAGGAATAGGCTGGTAGTCGTCATCATAGCTGTCACTGTACTCACTCACCTCCTATTGTGCCTCAAGCTCCTCCTCCTCAGTAGCGGCTATGCCTCTGATAATCTCGTCCTGCTGAGCTGCTGACTCTGGAACATCTAGACGGCGACTGGGCCGAGTAGGTGCCTGTGGTGTGCTGTGCCTGATCCTCTGTGCCATGTTATAAGCTGGGAACTCTGTAGTGGCACCCTTGTACTTGGCAACCATCTCTGGGGTCCTGACCTGCACAGACTTGAGTATCAAGAATGTGATCCAATGTGCATAAGGGAGCTGCCTGCGACCCTTGAAACCCTCAGCTATAGTATCCTCCATCTCTGATAGAAGGAGGTCCCAAATGTCGAACACAGTCTGCTGCATCAGGGCATTAAGGAGCCAGAGCTGTAGACGAGTCAGACCCTCTCTGTATCCCAACCGAGGAAGAAGTGTCCTCCTAATGATAGCCTCTAGTACTC
Organism: Miscanthus lutarioriparius; assembly: GCA_904845875.1. Lineage (NCBI taxonomy): Eukaryota > Viridiplantae > Streptophyta > Magnoliopsida > Poales > Poaceae > Miscanthus > Miscanthus lutarioriparius. Next base: position 64,798,422 of record CAJGYO010000017.1, on the reverse strand, counting down.
GAGCTGTAGGAGTCAGGTCACTGGGGTTCCTCCTCGACCCCTCACCAAAGGGCTCCTTAAAGCAATGGCGCACAAGATCAGTAGGGGGCACCAACCCTCCATGAGGACGCCTAGGAGGCTCCTACTGTCCATAACACACCTCATGCAATCTGACAGGCTGCTCCTATAGCCTCAGTATCTCCCTGGCCCTCTGGCTCATCACTCTGTAATCTCTGCCGTTGAATGCAAAATGAATGAAGTTATGATGTGGGTCAACATAGAGCGATGCGTAGAACTGCCGAACCCAAGATGGTACATACACTCCTGTCCGGCCAATCAGATCTGTAAGCCCTGGTAGATATGACAAGTAAGGGCGGATATGCTCTCCAGCTGCTGTCACAATAGACTCTATACTGCAGACTCTCTAAGATCTGAACACGGCCCCACTGTTGAGATAAGCATTGTAGAAATCCTCCTGCAATGGCGTGTAAAACCCCTCTGCTGCTCTCTCATCCCTCCTTGGAGGGAACCACATGTCAAACTCAACAAACCTGAGCTGGCGAACCTGTCTGGCTGTGGCGGCCCTCAAGTCAAGATGTACCACTAGAGGCGGACCCTGAGGTCTAGGTGGTGGGCGTGAACCCCTGCGCTGTGTAGCTGGCCTCGGTGGAACTATATCACTAGTACAACCAGAGCGGCGTAACTGAGGTGCCGGCTCGGTCTCCTCGGCCTGCTAACCCTCCTGAGTCTCCTGAGCAGGCTAAGGCTCTGCTGGTGGGGGCTGTTGTGATGACTGTGACTCCTGTACTGCTGACTGACCCTCCATAATGGCAATCTGTCGTCCTGCAAACATGGCAGTCCCTGCTGGACTACCATGACAACGCTCAACCTCCTCAAGAGCAGCTCTCAGTGCTGGTGAAACCGGCTGATCTGCAATGACAAGTCCGCTGCGGGCACCACCTCTCTCAGCACGATCTGCTGCCTCTACAACTGCTGCTGCTCTGGCTGTCCCTCTATCTGGGTACTTCCTCTTCTTGGATGCAATCTTTTTTGTTGCCTTGCCTTTTGGATCTGTAGGCTTGCGAGGTGGGGGCTTCCTATCATCATCGCCTGGACCACCTTCGACATTCTTGGTGCGAGCCATCTGATCTGACAAAATAATGAACTGTCACTGACCAAGATCAACTGTCAAACTGCCCTTTCGAGGCTTGGCCTCGGTCCGTACTCGCGAGCTTGGCCCCGAGATAACTGTCAACTACCACACGGATCTCAACGACATGACTCGCTGCTCGATAGAAAAGATGGATATACAAATAAATACGATATATCTAATAGATGCGAAAACCCTAATAGAGAAAGCAATGTAGGTACGAATTTGAAACGAGTGGCTTTCTACCTGACGATCGGTGATCCGAGAAAAGAAAAGACGTCACGCGGGGGAAACCTCGGAACCAGCTGGATCTAGGGCTGCAAAGAACGGTGAAAGGATTGACTGCCCTGGATGGTTTTGAAATTAGTGCTTGCAATTGGTCTAGGTCACAAGCAAGACAAAATCAAAACAAGGATAATGCCTTACCAACCAATCGAGGAGAAGGGCTAGGGCTTGAATCAATGGCCTTGAATGGCCCTCGGTGCCTGGGAAGCCAACGGCGGCGCTGAGACATGGGAGACACACGGGTTAGGCGAGTGCGTGAGGAGTCTTACTGGCGGATGGAGCCGGGCGCACGGTCACGGGAGACGAGAGGCACGCGGCTGTGGTGGACTGGTGGCGCATGGAGCAGGACGGCGGTGACCAGGCGGCGGCTTGGGCTGCGCTGCTGGCGTGCGGTGGTGTCGGCGAGAGGCGGTGGTGACACGGAAGGAGCAAGAGCGGCGGCTAGGGTTAGGCAAGAAGGCGGGCAAGGTACAGCCGCTGGATTAAATAGATCCCCCACGCGTAACGGAGAAGGAAACAGGGAAGGAGTTCGGAAACCGCACGTTCTCCATTGACCGGACACTCCGGTGGTAGCGACCGGACGCTACCACCCAGCGTCCGGTCGATTCCAGAGAGGTCCAATTCCTCTGGAATCACGACCGGACGCGTCCGGTGGTCCATGATCGGACGCAGGCAGGGTCCGGTTAGCTCAGCCTGATTTTCCTTCAAACGACCGGACGTTGGATCCCTTCCTGACCGGACGCACAAACACAGCATCCGGTCACTCCTTCAGCAGCAGTTCACCTCCTGTGAACTGACCGGACACTTGACAGCAGCGTCCGGTGCAGCGTCCGGTGCACCTTTTCCAGTGAATCTTCAAGGATCCTTCGCGCTGCCTGTTCCCAATCAAGTCCCAACTTGAATAAGATCCAAATAAACACCAATTGGGACTGATATGAGTGACCTCTCTCAAACCCTCAAATTTTTCAAAATATTTTGCCTTAGGCTATAATTCTCTTTAAGAAAATAGGCAATAAGAGGGCAAATGGAACAAAACGACAAAACAACATTCTTGCATATGAAATACTTGTAAGTACATCTAGTTGCTTGTCAAGTTTGATCCAAGGTTAAGCTTCTTCACACGCTTTTTGGCGGTTATCTTAACCATGTTAGACAAGCCCTATATGCATTGTCAAAAATTAAACATGTTGTATATTACAATGAATGCAAGGGACAACACAAGTTCAATTTTTTTTGTGAAGTTGCTAAAGTCAAGTACATTGAGCTCATTTCGTAATCTACAAAAAGTTGCCTCATCTAGCGGTTTAGTAAAGATATCTGCTAATTGATCTTCAGTCCTTACACCTTCTAGTGATATATCATTTTTGGCAATATGATCTCTTAGAAAGTGATGGCGGATATCTATGTGCTTGGTGCGAGAGTGTTGAACCGGGTTATTTGCAAGTTTTACGGCGCTTTCATTGTCGCACAAAAGAGGTACTTTTTCTAGAACTACACCATAGTCTAACAAAGTTTGTTTCATGTATAATATTTGTGCACAACAAGCACCCGCGGCAATGTATTCCGCTTCGGTGGTGGACAAAGCCACACTATTTTGTTTCTTGGAGGACCAAGACACAAGAGATCTACCAAGCAAATGGCACCCTTCGGATGTGCTTTTTCTATCAACTTTGCAACCGGCATAATCCGAATCGGAATAGCCCACTAATTCAAATATAGCTCCTTTGGGATACCAAAGGCCAATGCTTGGTGTGTGCTTGAGATACCTAAGGATTCTTTTTACGGCAATTAAATGAGTTTCCTTAGGATTCGCTTGGAATCTAGCACACATACACACACTAAACATGATGTTGGGCCTAGATGCGGTTAAATATAACAAGCTACCAATCATAGAACGGTAGAGAGTTTGATCAACCGGATTACCTCCCTCATCTAGGTCGAGATGTCCATTGGTAGGCATTGGTGTCTTGATTGGCTTACATTCATCCATCTTGAATCTCTTGAGAAGATCTTTTGTGTATTTCTCTTGAGAGATGAAAATGCCTTCTTTCATTTGCTTGACTTGAAAACCAAGAAAGAATCTAAGCTCACCAATCATGGACATCTCGAACTCCTTCGACATCAATTCACCAAATTCTTTGCATGAGTCTTCATTTGATGATCCAAAGATAATATCATCAACATATACTTGACAAATGAAGATGTGCCCATCAAGCTTCTTGGTGAATAGTGTGGTGTCGACCTTCCCAATGGTGAAGCCCTTCTCAATGAGGAAGTCCCGGAGGCGCTCATACCAAGCTCTTGGGGCTTGCTTAAGCCCATACAGTGCCTTGGACAACCTATAAACATGATTAGGATATCTAGGGTCTTCAAACTCGGGAGGTTGATCAACATAGACTAGTTCATTAATAAAACCATTTAAGAATGCACTTTTCACATCCATTTGATATAATTTTATTTCATGATGTGATGCATATGCAAGGAGGATACGGATGGCTTCTAATCTTGCAACCGGTGCAAAAGAGTCTCCAAAGTCCAAACCTTCAACTTGAGAGAACCCCTTTGCAACTAGTCTTGCCTTGTTCCTCACAACAACACCTTGATCATCTTGCTTGTTGTGGAACACCCACTTTGTTCCAATGACTCTTGCTCCTTTAGGTCACTCTTCAAGAGTCCAAACTTCATTGCGGGTGAAGTTGTTCAACTCTTCATGCATGGCATTAATCCAATCCGGATCCTTGAGAGCTTCTTCTACCTTGGTAGGCTCATAGCAAGAGACAAAAGAGTGATGAGCAATAAATGAAGCAAGTTTTTGAGATCTAGTCATCACTCCCTTTGATGGACTCCCTATGATGAGATCTTGTGGATGATCTTATAGTAGAGGTGTGTTCTTTCTATTGACCACTTGAGGAGGAGGTTGTGGAGCATCAACATCTTGTGCTTGTACAACCATTTGCTTATGGGAGATATGAGTATCTTCATTTTCAACTCTCCCATCTTTTTCACCATCTTGTGGTACACTTGATGAAGAGGGTTGATCAATCACTTGTACATCATCTTCATCAGCTTTTGGCTTGATGTCTCCCACCAGAATGTTCTTCATAGCCTCCCTCAAGGGTTCATCACCTACATCATCAAGATTCTCATGTGCTCCTTGGGAGCCGTTAGATTCATCAAATTCCACATCATATGTTTCTTCAACCAAGCCGGTGGCATGATTAAATACTCTATATGCTTTGGATTTCGATGAGTAACCAACAAGAAAACCAATATCACAACGCCTTTGAAACTTCCCTAGGTGTTGTCGCTTCTTATAGATGTAGCATTTGCAACCAAACACCCTAAAGAAGGAGACGTCTGGCTTCTTCCCATTGAGCAACTCATATGGAGTCTTGCCATGGAACTTTTGAAGAAATAGGCGGTTTGATGCATAACATGCGGTGTTGATTGCTTCCGCCCATAGAGCTTCGGGGGTGTTGTACTCATCTAGCATTGTCCTTGCAAGAGTGATCAATGTACGGTTCTTCCTCTCAACTACACTATTTTGTTGAGGAGTATAGGTTGCGGAGACTTCATGTTTGATTCCAACTTCATCACAATATGTTTCTATGTTTATGTTGTCAAACTCTTTTCCATTGTCACTTCTTATCTTCTTGAGCTTCACTTCAAATTCATTTTGGGCTCTCTTTGCAAACTTCTTGAAACAAGATGCAACTTCGGATTTGTCATGAAGAAAGAACACCCATGTATACCTTGAATAATCATCCACTATCACAAGACAATAAAGATTTCCTCCCAAACTCCTGTATGTTGTTGGTCCAAATAGATCCATGTGGAGAAGTTCTAGCACTCTTGTGGTTGACATGAAAGCTTTAGTTGGATGGGTATTTGCAACTTGCTTGCCGGCTTGACATGCACTACAAAGCTTGTCTTTCTCAAACTTCACATCCTTCAACCCTCTCACCAAATCATTTTTCATAAGCTTCTTGAGTGAGCTCATCCCAACATGAGCAAGTCTTCTATGCCATAGCCACCCAAGTGTTGTTTTGGTGAATAAGCATGTCTTCAAATTTGCATATTCGGAGGTGAAGTCAACTAGATATAAGTTGTTGTATCTAAATCCATTGAATATCACTTGATTATCATCCACCTTGGATACAACAACCTCCTTCTCGGTGAACAAGCATTGGAAGCCAAGATCACACAATTGCCCAACGGATAACAAGTTGAAGCTAAATGAAGCAACATATAGCACATTGGAGATGGAATGATCATTTGATATAGCCACTTTGCCCAATCCTTTAACTTTGCCCTTTGAGTTATCTCCAAATGTAATTTTCTCTTGTCCATCTACCTCTTCATCTAGTGAGGTGAACATACGAGGATCACCGGTCATGTGTTGAGTGCAACCACTATCAATAACCCAATAACTTTCACCGGTCTTGTAGTTCACCTACACATAAGAGATTCAAGCTTTAGGCATCCAAACTTGTTGAGGGCCCTTCACCTTTTCAACAAGTGACTTAGCAACCAAAATCTTCTTAGACTTATTCTTGTTGGGTGGTCCTAAGAACATGACTTTCATTTTCCCATTAGAGTCCTTTCTAAGCATGTAGTGAGCATTGAACGCAAAGGGTCTAGCATGCTTGGGCAAGGGTTGTGGTGGTGGTGTTTGGCACTCATGAGCAAAGTGGCCTTCTTGTCCACACTCAAAACATCTCTTTGCTTTTGGCTTTGGCTTTGATTGTTGTTGTTGAACTTGAGCCTTCTTCTTCTCTATATGTGCCACATATCCAATGCCACTCCTATCCATCTTCACGACGGTGTTCATTAGAAGCTCACTTTGAAGATGCTTGCCTCTTGCAAACTTGCTCAATCCAACCTTGAGATGTTCTCTCTCCATCTTGAGCTTCTTGTTTTCTTCCTTGAGAACATCATTGTTCTTCTCTTTCTTGAGTCTTTTGTTTTCTTCTTTGAGCTTCTCATTCTCAAGGATCAACTCTTCATCATGATCAAGAGTTTCAAGCACAATGGTGTTGTGGCTTTTCATTTCTTCAAGATCTTTCATAAGTTTCTCATTGGTGTTCTTGAGCTTTACATATTCATCATAGTCATTGCACTTAACCACTTGCTTGCCTTTGCCACTAGATCCTTGCTCAATGCTCTCATCAATCAAATCATCACATGATGTAGCTATATCAATCTTAACAACATGGTTAGTAGCATCATGTGGCTCATTTGGTAGGAATTCTTGAGCAATAACAAGAGTATCATGATTGATCTTAAGAGTTGTATACTCATCTTTTAGCTTGTTGTGACTAATGATGAGCTCATTGTGCACCCACTCAAGTTTATCATGTTTTTCTTTAAGCTCTTTCTTAGAGGATTTTAGCTCCTTGAGTTTGGATGATATGGCATCATTAGTTTCTCTAAGCTCATCATTAGCTTTTTCCAATGTATCGCACTTAGCTAAGAGTGAGTCATTTTTAGCATCAAGCTTTTCATTTGTAGCTCTACTCTTTCTAATGATCTTAGTGTAGTTTCTTAGTATTTTGACAAGATCATCATATGTAGGTGAATCATCATCATCGCTATCGCTATCATCATCACTAGCTTACTCATCATCACTACTATCATCATTCTTAGTTACCTTGCGTTCACCCTTGGCCATAAGGCATAGGTGTGTAGAGGATGATGGCGATGATGGCGGTGAAGATGCAAGATCAATAGCAATGGCGGCCACCTTCTCATTGTCACTATCATCATCAGATGATCCACTTGATGAATCAATGTCCGTGAGCCAATCACCGACAATGTAGGCCTTTCCACTCTTCTTCTTCTTGTAGAAGTCCCTCTTTTTGCCATCTCTTTTCTTGTATGGCTTGTTCTTTTTCTTCTCATCTTCATCTTCATTGCTTGAGTCATCTTTCTTGCCCTTGTTCTTGATCTTGAACTTGTCTTTCTTGGGCTTTGTGCATTGATGAGCTAGATGACCAAGTTCGCCACAATTATAGCAATCCATCTTGGAGATTGGCTTTCTTCTTGAGCTAGTGAAGAACTTCTTCTTCTTGCCATCAAACTTGATGCCACTCTTGTTTAGCTTCTTTAGCATCTTGGCGGTCTTCTTTACCATGAGAGCAAGACTTTCTTCATCAACTTCATCTTCACTTGAGCTTTCATACTCAAGTCTTGCCTTGCCCTTCTCTTGGCTAGCTTTGAATGCTAAGTCTTTATCTTTCTTCTTGTTAGAGGTTGAGCCATCTTGTGGGGTGATGTGCATGTACATCTCATGAGCATTGATCTTTCCCAAGATTTGTGTCGGTGTAGCGGTGGAAAGATCACCTTGGTGTAGCACGGTCACAATATGCCCATATTTTTCAATGGGGAGGACACTCAAGATCTTTCTCACAACATCGGATGGTGACATTTGAGTGAGTCCAAGCCCATTGACTTCCTCTACAAGAACATTCAGATGTGAATACATCTCATTAGCACATTCTTTGGGAAGCATCTCAAATGAATTTAGCTTTTTAATCACAAGATGATAGCGTTCCTCACGCTCACTCTTAGTTAACTCATGGAGCGCACAAACGTCCGACCATAGAGCATGGGCGTCTTTGTGGTTCCTTACGCGATTGAACACATCTTTGCAAAGGCCTCTAAAGATGGTGTTGCGAGCCTTTGCATTCCATTTTTCATAATTCACCTCATCGCCTTGAAGATTAGTAGCATCCCGAGGTTTTGGGAAGCCTTGTGAGGTGGCTCTAAGAATACCAACGTCTAGAGCCTCTAAGTACGCCTCCATGCGGATTTTCCAATATGGAAAACCATCTCCCTCAAAGATAGGAGGAGGTCCATCCCCGTGAGACATCTTGCTCTAAGCGGTTAAGCTTAAAAGTGTGAGCACGAGGCTCCGATACCAATTGAAAGGATCAAGATGCCCAAGAGGGGGGGTGAATTGGGCTAATTCTAAATTTTCTTTCAATAATCAAATCCTACGGATAGCCCAATTAACCCCTTGTGCCTAGAAAAGAGTTTCTATCAAACTAATCGCCCAACGGACTTTCAACCTATGTTCCAAATTTACTCTAGCATGGCAATTCTATGAATGTAAAGACAAGTATTGAATTGCTCAAAGTAAATACTCAAAATAAATGCTCAAAGTAAATGGAGAGAGAGAGAGGAACGCGGCGATGTTTTGCCGAGGTATCGGAGAGTCGCCACTCCCCACTAGTCCTCGTTGGAGCACCCACGCAAGGGTGTAGCTCCCCCTTGATCCGTGCAAGGATCAAGTGCTCTCTACGGGTTGATTCTTCGACACTCCGTCGCGGCGAATCACCCAAAGCCGCTCACAACTTGAGTCGGGTCACCCACAGTCTCCACCGGGTGATCACCAAGCTCCCAATCACCACCAAGCCGTCTAGGTGATGGCGATCACCAAGAGTAACAAGCACAAACTCTCACTTGACCACGCGAAGCCTAATGAGAAGATGGATGCACACTTGACTACTCTTGATTCACTAATGAGGCTACTCTCTTGGATTCTCAAATCTCAATCACCTCACTAGGACCATGCTCTTCTTGGCACTCACAAACGTGTTTCTCAGTTGTTGGAATGAGCAAAAGCACCTCCACACACGAGTGGAGCTTCTATTTATAAGGCAGCCTAAAAAACGAACCGTTATGAGCTTCTGCGGGGTGACCGGACGCTCCGGTCGCACTAACCGGACGCGTCCGGTCGCATAAAACCCTTACTGGAACCTTACTGGACTCGACCGGACGCAGAACCCTCAGGGTCCGGTCAGAACTGACCGGACGCGTCCGATCGCAGATTTCCTTCTCTGGAACCTTACTGGAGTCGACCGGACGTAGAACCCTCAGGGTCCGGTCAGAACTGACCGGACGCGTCCGGTCGCAGATTTCCTTCTCTGGAACCTTACTGGAGTCGACCGGACGCTGCCTTTCAGCGTTCGGTCACTCGACCTCTCCAGCGTCCGGTCACACCGAACGTAGACAGTAGATCCAATGAACTGATAGGACCCTGCAGCCAGCGTCCGGTCGCACCGGGGCCAGCGTCCGGTCAGCATTTGACCCTCCATTCACTTCCAACTCTCGATCATATGTGAATGAAGTTTGCTCCAAAGGATCTTAGGCATTCATAGGAGCTACCTAGAGCTAGTTTTAACAAGTGTGCACCACACCTAACTCACTAGACTTAACTAGGTCAAGCTACCCGTCCATACTCCCTTAATAGTACGGCCAAAAGAAAAACAAAGTCCAAAACTACTCTAAGTGTCTCTCCAACTCCAATCAACACTTAGAACTAGTCATCCTTAACCTTGTCGTACATCCTTTGAAAACCGAAACAATTTCCATCGTAGGGGCATGACAACTTTGATTGCCCAATTGATCTCCATTACCATGACCTAACTTACTTGCCTCTGCAAAACACACGTTAGTCATAGTAATCTTGTATTGTCATTAATCACCGAAACCCAACTAGGGGCCTAGATGCTTTCATGGTGTTCCCTCTAGTTTTGGCATGGAGCATGGTGATGTTGGGGCGGAGGCCAACAACGTGCAAGAGGTTTTAGGTAGAGTGGTGGCGGCAAGGTGGCGTGTCAGTGATGGTGGTCTAGCCTTTCAAGAGTGGCGCAGTGACACAATGACATGGTGACTACGTGTACATGGTGGCACGTAGTCCCACGTGTGGTAGTGGTGGCTCCACATTGATGGTGGCAAACTCTCTAGTTGTCATAATTTGTCTTGAGGAGGATGAAGGAGTTGGCGTGGACTCGAGGTGTAAGTGTCATCGGTGGGGGAAGGCAACCAAGATGAGAGCATATGTGCAAAGTGATTGGTACCATGGCTTCTATGTAGCAATTGTTGGCGGCGATATGGTAGGGCCATATGCCATCGGTGTATCTGCAAAGTTGGCAAGGAGGGCAGGGCGAGAGAGGTGGACAAGTAGAAATGCTTTGTCAAGGTATATGTGTGGTTTGGCAATGGGCGGTTCCGCATTGTGGTTGGTCGTCCGTGTAAGCGAGGGATTTCTAATGGCAAATGGAGACCCGCATGACATTTCTACTATCCTAGTTGAAGTGGCAGGTGGTTATTTACTTAGGTGTAGGTGAACGAATCTCGAATGGCCTGGACAACATGTCGAAGGTCGAGGCAGCCGCTCACATCTCGACTTGGCGAAGATGCGTGAGCCATGGCATAGCTCGCTCTGCATGGAAGGGGCTAATATGGTGTGGGACAGCATCGATAGGCAGTGCAAACGGAATCGATGATGTGGCAACTAATTCCCCCATCCCAAATTATAAGTCATTTCAACTTTCTTGGAGAGTCAAAGCATCTCAAGTTTAACCAAATTTATATAATAAAATAATAACATTTATGATATCAAATAAGTATAATTAGATTTTTCATTAATTATATTTTTGTAGTAATACCTATTTGATGTCATAAATCTTTGTAATTCTACATGGCTTGTAGTGGTCTGCAACGACTAATCCTACATGACAGTGGCTGACTAGGTGTGAGACATCGCCGGTAACGACGACGCAAGGCAATACTTATGCAAATAAACTTTTTTAGAGGAACTTGTCGAAGGATAACTTAAACAACAAAAAAAGGCACATTGTCTATATATTTTGTACTTAACTTATTCTAAAAATGAAGTTCTAAAAAATATAGTTGGACAAAATTTTGCTTATAGCATGTAGTGAAGCAAATGGATTGGATGAGTGTTAGGAAATGCACTTTCTACCTCAGGGCTTACCCAACCATCAAAGGATACTCCATTCCATCAGGAAAAAAAATGATTTTGAAGGTTGTAGTAATAATAACTGACAATGGTTTGCAAAAAGTTATGATATAAGTCGGTGGCAAACTCACTGTTTGAATGTACTTATATGAATAATACACATCTTTTTGTATTTTTAGATTATAGATCAAGTAATTATCCAATCCAATATATAACATGTGAAATTACAGGGTCAAAATTAACAGTAGGTACTTTATTTCCTAGACCAATAAATAAATAAATTTCCGTTTGTTCCATGCTTGCATACATGGAGCTAAATGCCAAATATATAAACAGTACCAACCACGTTACGTGGAACAAAGATTTGCCCAGGAATTTCATATGATGCATGTTGGACGCACGTGCTGATTGCTGACCGTTGATCGAGTACCGACAAACCATGACGTACGGCAGATGCATGCTCTGAATTGCTGATGCATCCATGTTTTGCTCAAGAACAATGTGTGGAATAATGTTTCGCGTGCCTCAAACTGCTGTCGTCGTCTCTGCAGAAAGACTAGAATTCGGTTCGTCGTTGTGTTGCTTCTAAATTAAGGCCCCATGTTTGGTTTGTACAGGCGCTTCTAAAATTCTTATCACATCGAATGTTTAGACACATGCATGAAGTATTAAATATAAACTAATTACGAAATTAATTACATAACTTGCGACTAATTTGCGAGACGAATCTTTTAAGCCTAATTAGTCCATGATTTGACAACGTGGTGCTACAGTAAACATGTGGTAATGACATATTAATTAGGCTTAAAAAATCATCTCGCAAATTAGCCTCCGTCTATGTAATTAGTTTTGTAATTAATCTATATTTAATGCTCTTTATTGGTATCTAAACATTCGATGTAACATGAATTTTAGGAGCGACTAAAGAACCACACCCCCGCTAAGTCCTCCATCTTTTATTTGCATTGCATATCGTACGTACGTCCTCTCTCTCTCTCCATGATCTTTCGCATCCAAATCCATCCACGTCACATGCCTTATTAACCCGTTTTCATTGCTTGTTCTTCGATCTGCAGGTGCCACGTGGTCGCCGCTGGCTAATTCCTGGGACTGTACTATACATACATCAATGACCAGTGTAGTCATAAACTAACAGTGACAACTAGCTAACATCCACATGATTTCGTTATACATATATATATGTACAGGGAGGTATTGGATTAGCTCACATATATGTCTTATGGTCAGATGACTTGCTCAAAGGTCAAAGCACAGGAGCATGCATATGCATCTTCGTTGGTCCACATTATGACTTCATGCATGGAGAGAGGAGAGAAGAACAGGCAGAGAATTCCAAGCCCACACCTCAAGAAGATAGATAATTTAATGTAGAGGACTAACCCTTGAACAAATATACTATGAAAAAAGAGTAGTGGTCAGAATTACGCTTTGTCAAATATCTAGATGACTTATTTGTGACCAGAAGAGTAATAATTAATCCTCCCTAATCAGTACCTAATTCAACAGGACCATCTATGCAGAAAACTTGATATGATTGAGACATTTGCCAGCCTTTTAATTTCCCTGGTCCTGGTCCTAGCTACTAGTTGGCATTTACAAAACACAGCACAAATTGCTGTGCAGGTTAGCCTTTTCTAGAGCACATGATGTGACGACCTGATGGTGATTTCCAGCAGGGAGGAAAATGCAAATTGCAGCGTGGAGAAGATGGCCGCCATGGTCAAGCTACACTCTAATCAAGGCCAAGCTGAGAAACACAAATTTTGCAGCGTGGAGGAGATGGCACAAATTGGAGATATGTTATTAGATGTATAAATTCAGAAACACATTAATAATATCATTAGATGTACTATTAAGGCCAAACTACACCTAAAGGAGCTAACAAGGAGAAGTAAGCCTTAGGTACAGGCGTTGTTAACTAAAGAAAAAATATTACTTTATCCAGGAAAACTACATCTTATTTTTCTCAAGAGTTAACCGTAAAAATCTAGTATTTCAAATATGGTCTTCTTTGGCTGCACCTCTAATCTATCCACATCAATCCGCGTATATTTAGGCTTCATTCGGTTATCGAGGAACGATGCTCTGAAACGATTCCTAGTCAGAATGGTTCACTAATTTATATAACCTTAATTAGCTGGAATGGTTCCTAGGCCATTTCACTCTGACCGAACGAGGCCTTAGGTGGTTTGGAATGAATTGGGGTGATTGAAATGCAGCCAAACAAGCTCTAAGATGTTGTTACATTTCTGGCCGGGATGGAAACAAATTAGACGCTTTGGTACCCTCCGGATCACATGGCCGACCAATAATTCTTATGGTCCCAATTAGCTGCAGCTAGCTGTAGATGGATTATTTCGCGCAGCTGCAGAAAAAACACAGGAGGAAAGACCGAAAGAAACACTTATAGTCCACAGTGAGATCTATGACTCTGGATTGAGTGCCGGCCGGAGACAGGTCCAGATTCGCAGGGAGGGCATGTGATGCATGAGGAATCCAATTCTGGCCTTGCAACAACCTCTCTCTGGCGTGTGGTTTTGCCCACATTTTTCTTGCAAGAAGAAAAGAAGCCAATGCAAAGAACACCAAGAAACCCACCAGGACTGTTCCTATTCGTTTGGGGATATAACACGCAAAGAAGACCGTATTTGAAATAAGAGTCCATGGAATTTTCTTTCTCGGTGACGGTTTGCAAATTCCATGGACTCTTATTGCATTGAGAACCAGCTAGAGAACCTTCTGTGAGGCTATGTTTATTGTTTATGGCCACGATTTAGTGATGGAAATTAGTCCATGTTTTTTCCAAGGAAGGTGACCCAAGACATCGGGACTATATGGTCCGAGAATTCAGTGTTGAGGTCTAGGTTAGGTTTAAGAATTAACATATTCTAATATTATATTATAACAATTGATATGAAGAACGGAATATGGAAGATGCCAAGACAATTAGGCAATAAAAAAGGCGACAGTGACACCACCGGCACTGAACAAGAAGAAACTAGGGTTGACAGCGTGGAAGATTTTGGAAATTGGATTGCACAGATGAATGGCCCAAAAAAATTGATTTTTTTTGGAAGCATATGTTATATAATGTATAAAAACACTCAAGCATGGGCTAGACAGACACTAACATAAAAATGATATCCAACAAGTTGCATTATTGTTGGTTTATAATGTGTCGATCGATTCTCATATAAAATATATGTTATTTGTAACACCTCGGTGTTAAGCATGCATTAACATTTTGCAAATCATGAGCATGATCATTATTATGCATCCATAAGCATGACATGAAATATAGAATGGAAACATACTAATGAAACGTGTGAAACATGACTATGAAACAAATGTAACATTTCAATTGTTTTTCATTATCTCAGTACATACAGTGCTTGATTCTTGGGTGACCAGTGTGTGATGTGGCTAATAATTTTCTTAAACCACTTAGTCACACCTAGAATGTCATTTGGAACAATGTTCATGTTGACCATATTGCCTAATTACACTTCCAAGTAATAGTTTGACTTGTGTTGACCCCTGACGCTCTTGTGTTTGACTGTTTAGAAAGTGTAGCGTAGAGTGTTTGCATGTCGGAGCAACCTAAAACAAAGTTATAGCAAATTTTATAAGGAACAAACTTTGTTTAGAAGCCAAGTCATGAAAACATGCACAACATGCTCAAAATGGTCCCGCAAGTCAGTTTTGGGGGCAATTTGGTGACTTAGAATTTTTCTAAGTCCGAGCACTGATTTTCAAATTCAAGTATCGATGTTTGGAGCCTTGTATCTCCATAACCAGGCCGAACCAGCTCGAGCTCCAATTGTACAAGTTGTAGTTCACATGTAGATGTTCAAATTTGTCAATTATACCTTGCGCTATATCATCACGGATTAGGAGTTAATCACTGTCAAACTTCGCCTGTCAGTTGGTTCATTTGGAAACTAAATCGAGTTTCAGACACGCTACAGTGCCGACCGGGTTCAGAAAGCTACCGCCGCGTGGGGGGACACTCGTCGCCGGTCGCCTGACGCGCAGGCCACGCGTCGTGGCCGTCCTGGCGCTGCTGGCCATGACTTGAACTCGCGCCCGCCTGCCTAACGCGCTCGCCATTTCATTTTTCCCTTTCTCCGCTCGCCCGAAGCTCCGCAGCAACAGCCGCAGCAACTTCGACGAGCTCGTGCTTGCTCGCCGCCACAAAAACGCGAACTACATCTTCACCACAGCTCCGCCGTGTTCTCCTCTACCTCCATCTCTTAGCTGAGCCGATTGAGCTTTGGTAAGGGCGCATTGACCATTCCCGCCACCGCCGCCATGGGCGTGTCCTCGCCGGAGTTGAGGCCGCCGTGGTCGGGGTAGCTAGGAACTCTTCCGTCCTCTTCTATTTGTTTGGGTAGTATCGTGGTGACCTCCTGAAGCTCATATCGAGCTTAGCCGTGTCCCACAGGGCCGAACCTCACCGGAGCACCGTCGGACTGTGCCACCGTCCGCCATGCACGCCGTCGTCCTTGCTAGGGTTTGGTAGAGGTTAAAGTGAGGGCATGAATGGGTGCGCATCGTTGTGGGGAGCACGCCGGTGCCGTCGGTTTCGCTGGAGGAGCCGCCGTCGGCGAGCTTCGCCGTTGCCGCGCCGTCGCGTGCGCCTCCCCTGTTTTCGTCTCACTGACAAGCGGGTCCGGCTGACACGTGGGTCCCACGCGTCAGTGACTGTTGTTCATAGGGCTAGTTCGAAATTGCTGATTTGAATGCTGTTTTGTGAATTTTGTAACTCCAAATGTGTAGAACCAAATGGTGTGCTTCAAATTTTGTTAGAATCACAGAGAAGTCTAGTATTTAAGAAAAATATGATATGAGCACATGATGTAGGAATTTTGGATGATTTAAATAGGAACTTGAAATGTGTTTTTAAATGCATACAAACTTGTTTACATTATATCTTGAGTTTCTGTGCTCCAAAAATTATGAAATTTTGTGGGTGAGCTATTCTTGCTTAGTAGAAGCTCTGATAAAAATTTCAGAGTCATTGCATGTATGGTTTTTGAGTTATAGATTTTCCTTTCATCATTGATTGGTACTTGTGTGAATTTTTGTAAATTATCTAGGAATCCTATGACCATGAAATTTTGTGGGGAGTATATCAGTACCTTAAGGATGTTAGGAAAAATATGAAATCTGTTGCTTGGCACTTCTAACTAAGGTTTCCTATTTATGACTTTTTAAGCATTTATGCCTTTGTCATTTTTGTGTAGGCTATTTTACTTATCTAAATGCCATGAAAATTTTATGGTAGTCTACTTAGAGTAGTACTAGGCTACTGTAATTTTCTCAGATTTTTATGAGCACCAAAAATATATGTTGCTGTGGTAGCCCTAGTTTAAAATGAAATAAACAAATCTTCCTTAATGCATGATTTGTTAATAATGGTTGCCTTGGTGTATCTTTGAAGCATCTTAGATTGTTGTGATGACTTGGCATGTTAGTACAAGTGGTTGTAGTAGTAGTATAGTAATACATGTTCTTGGATGATGTTGGCTACTTTGTAGAAGCGCTTTACTTCTACTATGTCCAATAGAGCTAACCATGTTCATCGACATTCCATGCATCATGATCATTACATGTCATCTCTCCGATGCACCTCTGCATTAGCACTTATACATCTGCATCATACAGGATCACAGGAGGAGTTGTTAGTAGCAGTTCAGGAAGAGCAGACCGGGACAGATCCACAAGAAATCCAGGCACAGGAGGTGCCAGAGGAAGAGGAGCAAGGAGAAGACTTGCCCGAGTGTGTGGATCATCAACCTAGTTCGTTCGAACGAGGCAAGCCCTAGAGCATTCTAAGTCTCCTACTTTATAAAAGCAATTCTTTCTATATATATGAGTTTATATATTGTTGCATTAAGTTGTAGGAGTTGATTAAAACCGTTGATGCATTTATTACTATCCTTGCCTACCTTATTACCTTTTACCCTGTTAGGTCAGGATCGAATAACTGCTTAGCCTTGCTTAGACCGGTAGCGATCGGTGATACCCGGTCACCTACATTATAGGTGGTTACTGGAAGAAATTGGCTATGTAAAGAATGATATCCTGGAATTAACCATAGGTGATGGAAAATTTGAGACCGGACGGAAAAGTTGGAGGCAACCAGACAGGGTTCTGGGGTGCTGTTAGTTTTTGTCTGTGTCGATTAAGGACCGATCGTTGCTCGTCCCTCTTGTCATGTTGAATGCATGCCTCACATTTAGCTGGCCGAATAAAGTACCTTTCGACCGCGAAGCTAGTGGCACTATTCGGGCTGGGATCTACATGAGTGCGCGTATTGGTGCTGATGGGGGTATGACAGGGGCACGAAGAGTGAGCCCAAGGGTAGGTGCAACCTAATTCCTGGCAGTCGGGCGGTCCCTGGGTACTGTGGCTCCAGATTGTCCCGTGGCTACCTGAAAAGTGTCATTGGTGATCTGTAGCTCACTTGATCAGTGAGTGTGGTTTGTGTGAGGAATAAATCACCAGCTGGTTAGAAATCGATTCGAATCGCCATCGCTCCTGGATAGTGAGCACTTGACTCGAGCTACGGCTCGTAGTAATTATGATGGAACACTAATGGTTATCTGGATGATATGAGCTATGCTAAATCTAAGTAGATAACTGGATGTTATTGATTAATCAAGTGATTGCTATAGTATAGGTGCTTACCTAGATGGACAGGTCATAATAAAGATGATGCAAAGTATTTAAAATGGTTTCTTCATGATAGCTTATGCTTTTCGCAAACAAGTCAGCTAGCCCACTAAAGAAAGCCTTGCATAATCCTTGGTGTCGCTTTATTTTGGTTTAAGACGGGTAAGTCTAGCTGAGTACCTTGTCGTACTCAGGGCGTTGTTCCCATTGTTGTTGCAGATGATCAAATGTACTACGGCTGTTGCATTAACTGCCTGTACCCAGCGATGGGTGACAACTAGGACCAAGGGTAAATGGTTACTGCATATCTCTCATCTGATGCTTTTGTTGGAAATGACTACCTACTGGCATTGTATCTGAACTAAAAATGTGTGTGTGGCTTTAAAACTATTTGCTTCTGCTATTTCAGATCGAACTTGGGTTGTAATAACTTTATGTTCTAAACTCTGATGTATCCACTGTCATTGTGAACTTTATGTAACATGTGACGGTACTTGCTAAACTTGTATGATCTTGGTTTGTATGTCGATTGGTTTGAAATCCTTCGTGGTTTCATGGACTACCGGGTTATATGGGCTTAAATTTGCTAAATTATCTGCTTCGGCGGAAGATTTTCTTACTTAATCTCATATAATTCGTCGGTTCTATTACAGCTGGCATCAGAGCAAGGTTTAGCAGGTTACTGTTCATGCGTGTATTTAAAACAAAAGGGTTTTTGTGTTACAAAACTAATTACGAACTTATAGTATATAGGTGTTTCAACCTTTAATTTAAAACTTAATAGTGTGTCAGTGGTCATATCCTATATGCCAGTTAAGGACTCTAGGTGGCTTATTTAAGTACTGACTTGGGGGTCTTTGCATCATATTTCTATTTCGTTGCTCATACGGCGTGCTATTGTATGGGTGCCATTCACTTGAGTGGTAATGTATGGATCCATTGCCTCTACGCCTCGGTAAGTGAGAGTTGTGAGAGCATGATCGGATACACTACCGATCTAGGGAAGTGCTTATATGATGTCGGACTATTTACATGTCATACACGTGTTTGTATGAAGGTATCCAATGTGTGGGGAATTCCATCCTGTGGTGACGCTGCCGTCGATAGGACGATGGTTCGGGTAGTTGCTACCATTGTACGCGTATCTAGGGATGCGTGTAGAATGAGTAGATTACTTTACTGCTTTCATGCATAATTTTCATAATGTCAGGGTTTGGGCTGAAGTGGATCTTTTGCAGGTACATAACAGCGCTATCGTGTAGTACGTATTAGCTACGTTATGAGAGACCGTTGTATGCCACCGTCTATGCCGCTAGCAATTGTTATTTTCCTAAGTTTGTGAGGACATACGGAACGTGCATGCATCATGTTGTTACATATAATTCATGGCATTGTTCCTCCACTTATAAGTTGATTATCTCATTTTGATAAAAATGACAACTTAACCTTGTTCTCACATGAGTAATAAAACAAATTTGCTACAGATGGCACGCACAAAGCAGACCGCTCGCAAGTCCACCGGAGGCAGAGCTCCCCGCCATCCGCTTGCTCCACGTACCCGTCAGCGCCACACGTTTCTTGGAGAGTTTGGGATGCCTACACTCTTGTGGAGAGTGCTCAGCAATGTAGGCTATCCTGAAGGAATGGAGCCCCGCTATTTCTGGGCAAATGAGCAGTTGGGGGAAGGTCACTTGGTTACTGTGGAGGCCATTGTTCGTCCCCGAGGTGATGGTTTTGAGTGGGCTGGTTGGCGTTATGAGTCAACTGGCAGGACCGCTGAAGAAGCAGCTGATAGGGCAGCCTTTGGGATACTGAGGGATATCATGGATCATTTTCCTCAGGAGTTGGCAGCTGCTTTGGTTGGAGTCTTTCCGAGGGGCAACCCCTCCACTGACTCGTGGCAGCAGGCAAGAGGAAGATCTTTGGACATTGGTGCAGCAGAAGGACAGAACAGTGATAACCCTACCATGAGCGCCATGTTCACAGTGATGAAGGCTTTCGATGGAGTAGAAGGTAGCCTGAGATGTGTGTCTGGTGCTCTTGGTCAGGCCCGCGATGACCGACGTCAGCGTCAGAGGGATCACGACGCCGAGATTGAGAGGCTCTATGCAGAGATGGCTCAGTTGACTCGTCAGAGGGATCAGGCGACTTAGAGGACTGGAGTCTATGAGGGAGATGTACGTGCACTGAGAGAGCAGGTTGAGCGTCTGACCACCGACAACAGGAACGTTGAGCGCATGTTGACCCATGTGCTCCACCAGAGGAATGAAGCCTGGTCCACAGAAGATGTTCTAAGAGCTCGACAGGTTGAGCTGGAGCAGCAGCTGGCCAATGCAGAAGAGTACAACGACAACCTGCATGAGGAGGTTCATCAGCTGAATAACCAGCTCCACCCTTACATTCCTCTGGGAGCAGCAGAGATGGATCTAGATGAGGACGAAGATCCCGAAGAGCTTGAGGCACCAGCTGATGATGACGACGATGATGTGGATAGTGACAATGTCGACATCTCCGACTTAGACAGCGACCACGATGAGTAGGCTAGTCGTTGTTGCGCTAGCTACTAGGGTTTCGTTTGCGATGACCTTTTGCATGGTTGGCATGTCTGGCATGTAATAATGAGTAGAAAGACTAAGACCTTGAGGTAATGTTGGAAAACTTGGATGTGTTTATGGCGATATCTGAACGTCAAAAGTCCAGTGTATGTATGCCAACAATTTGGTTGTATTGGAAGCGATGTGTGCGCTTAAGTAATCTAATTAGTGATGTTGTGTTAATTGCAATGACTTATTATGCCCCTGTTTTATTGTATGAATCTATTCTCTCCAGTGAATTCAGTACGGCATAATTTTTCATTCACCTGCAATTTCTACAACATCGCCTACTAATTACTGTTGCTAAAATATGCAGATGCCGAACACTCGCCATACCGTGTATGACGCAACTGAGGCAGGTGGCAGTGCCGCTGGGAATGAGAACCGCGATCCACCACCACCACCTCCTCCTCCACCGTACACCGTGGAATAGTTCTTCGCACAGTTCCTTGGAAGTCAACGCGACATGGAGGGCATGCAGCAGAACATGGAAGCTGCATTGCGCCACATTGCTGACAACACCCACCGTGGGTTAAACCCAGGTGGACATGAAGCGAATCAGCATAGCAGTTTTAAGGACTTTATGGACACCAGACCACCAATTTTCAAAGAAGCTGCAGAGCCATTGGATGCAGAAGAGTGGATAAACACCATGGAAGATAAGTTTCATGTTCTAAGGATGACAGAAGTATTGAAGACTGAGTATGCAGCTCATCAGCTGCAAGGCCCTGCGGGAATGTGGTGGAAGCACCACCGCACCACTTTTCCCCCCAATGCCCACATTACTTGGAGGGAATTCACTGAGGCTTTTCGTGGAGTTTACATTCCACCTGGTTTGACAGAAATGAAGTTTGGAGAATTTCTAGCATTGAATCAAGGCACCAAGACTATGACATAGTATCTACATGCATTCAACAATCTAAGTCGCTATGCCTCTAACATGGTGAATACCGATGCCAAAAAGATCGCTAGTTTTAAGAGAGGTCTGAATCCCAAGATGATGAAGCACGTGGGTACCAACACCAGAACTAGTTTCAATGACTTTGTTAGTGACTGTTTAAAGCAAGAAAAGAACAACAATGTATATGCTACATCCAAGACTCGCAAGAGGGCTTTTGAGTCAGGTCCGTCCCAGTCAAGGGCCCCGATGGCAAATCGATCTGCGTACCGTCCGCCTGCCCCTGGTGCAAGGTTCAGGCCACCCCAACGGAGGAATCAGAATGCCCAGCAACCTCAGAGGAATCAGAAGCCATTCAAGATGGCGGTGCCACAAGCCAAGACCAGACAAGGCCGTTCATCTAGAGCTGCTACTCAAGTAAGAGGATTGTGTTACAACTGCAATCAACCTGGGCACTTTGCAAAGTTTTGCCCATATCCCAAGAAGCCGCAGAATCAGTACCAAGCTCGTGTGCACCACACCACCATTGATGACATTCCGGAAGGAGAGCCCGTGACAGCTGGTATGTTTTCTATCAACAATCATCCTGCAGTCGTTTTGTTTGATTCTGGATCATCTCATTCATTCATAAGTCAAGCATTTGCAAGAAAGTATGAGCAAAAGATAGTTGAATTGGAATGTGCTTATCGGATCAGTTCAGCGGGGGCTGATCTGTTAACTAATCAGATAATCCGGGGGGTAACCCTGTGTATAGCAAACCGACAGTATAAGCTTAACTTGATAGTTACGCCAGGGCTAGTTCTGGATGTAATCCTGGGAATGAACTAGATGAATAAGATGGGAGTAGTAATTGATGTTGGAGGAAGGAGCATTTCTCTCAAGGAACCTGTTGGAGAAGGTACATTTCAAGTAACCTTACCTCAGAGAATATATCTAGCCAGTACAACTTGTGCAGTCCAAACTACTCTTCTAGCCAAGATTCCAGTAGTGTGTGAGTTTTCGGACATGTTTCCAGATGAGTTACCTAGTCTTCCACCGGACAGAGATGTTGAGTTTACCATTGAGTTAATCCCTAGAACACCATCGATTTCAAGAAGGCCTTATTGGATGCCTCCAAATGAATTAGCCGAGTTGAAGAAACAACTCCAAGATCTATTGACTAAGGGTTTATTTCGGCCAAGTTCATCGGAATGGGGATGTCCCGCACTGTTCGTGAAGAAAAAGAAGGATAACTCCTTACGAATGTGCGTGGACTACCGGCCATTGAATGCGGTGACAATTAAAAACAAGTATCCTCTACCTCGGATTGATATCTTGTTTGATCAATTGTCAAAAGCCAAGGTGTTCTCTAAAATAGATTTGAGATCCGGATACCATCAGATCAAGATTAGACCACAAGATATACCCAAAACCGCGTTCTCCACCAGATATGGTTTGTACGAGTATCTTGTCATGTCCTTTGGTTTGACAAATGCTGCTGCATACTTTATGTATCTGATGAATTCGGTCTTTATGCCGGAGTTGGATAAGTTCATGATTGTGTTCATTGATGACATTCTAGTATACTCAGAGAACGAACAGGATCATGAAGAGCACCTAAGAATTGTCTTGACTAGACTCAGAGATCACCAGCTATATGCTAAGTTTAGTAAATGTGAGTTCTGGCTGAAGACAGTTCCTTTTCTCGGCCATGTGTTATCTGAGAATGGAATCTCAGTGGATCCTAGTAAGGTACAAGAGGTTATGGACTGGAAGGCACCAAGTACAGTTCATGAGGTTCGGAGTTTTCTTGGATTGGCCGGTTACTATCATCGTTTTATACCAGACTTCTCGAAGATTGTCAAGCCAATGACAAGTTTGCTACAAAAGGATCATAAGTTCGTTTGGACAGAGGAGTGTGAGGCAGCTTTCTGCACCTTGCGAAATTTGCTAACCACTGCTTCTGTTCTGGCGCAACCAGATATAGAGAAGCCATTTGATGTGTTTTGCGATGCATCAAAGAATGGTTTAGGATGTGTTCTGATGCAAGATGGAAGGGTCATTGCTTATGCCTCATGTCAGTTGAGGAAGCATGAGCTTAACTATCCTACGCACGATTTAGAGCTTGCGGCCGTGGTGCATGCTCTAAAGATTTGGAGACACTACTTGCTTGGGAATGTGTGCAATATCTTTATAGATCATAAGAGTCTCAAGTACATATTTACTCAGTCTGAGTTGAATATGCGACAGAGAAGATGGTTAGAGCTGATAAAGGATTATAATTTGAATGTGCACTATCATCCGGGAAAGGCAAATGTAGTAGCAGATGCCTTAAGTAGAAAGTCACATTCTCTCGCTGTACAACCGTTGTTTGAAGATGGGTTCAATTTGTTGCATCCTGTTGTGTTGCATAATATCCAGGTTAGTTGTACCTTGGAGAGCAAGATCATTGAGGGTCAGAAAATAGATAAGGGAATATTCCATATCAAGGAGAAAATGAAGAAAGAACCAACTAAGCACTTTAGAGTGGATGAACAAGGAGTGTTATGGTTTAAGGACTGTCTAGTTGTACCTAAAGATCGAGAGCTCAAGAACAAATTGATGGATGAAGCTCATCACTCTAAGCTATCTATCCATCCTGGAAGTGGCAAAATGTACCAAGAATTGAGACCTCATTATTGGTGGACGAAGATGAAGAAGGAGATTGCTACGTATGTTGCTCAATGCGACATGTGTTGTAGAGTGAAGGCTCTTCACATGAGACCTGCAGGAATGTTGCAACCCTTGTCAATACCAGATTGGAAATGGGATTATATAACTATGGATTTTATCACCGGTTTTCCCACCACACCAAAGGGGAATGATTCGATTTGGGTAATTGTAGATCGCCTTACCAAATCAGCTCACTTTTTACCAGTCAAAACAACATTTTGACCACCTCAGTATGCTGAGAAGTACATTGCAGAGATTGTCCGATTACATGGTATACCAAAGACTATCGTGTCTGACCGTGGGTCACAATTTACCGCTCATTTTTGGGAGCATCTTCATAAAGGTTTGGGTACTAGCTTAATTCAGAGTACAACTTACCACCCACAGACAGATGGGCAGACAGAGCGAGTTAATGTTGTTCTTGAAGATATGCTTAGAGCTTGTGTGTTATCGTCTAAGGGTTCATGGGAATCAAGGTTACCTTTGGCAGAGTTCGCTTACAATAATAGCTACCAAGAGAGTATCAAGATGGCTCCATTTGAAGCATTGTATGGTAGAAAATGTAGGACACCATTGAATTGGGTCGAGCCTGGAGAAAGAAGGTTTTACGGAGTCAATTTTGTTGATGAGGTTGAGAAAAAGGTCCATATTATACAACAAAACATGAAAGCGGCACAGTCACGCCAGAAGAGCTATGCCGATAAGAGAAGGAGACCGCTTGAGTTTGAGGTAGGTGACTACGTTTATCGGAAGGTCACTCCAATGAAGAAAGTACAACGGTTTGGAGTAAAGAGAAAACTTGCTCCTAGGTTTGTAGGACCGTATAAGATCGTAGAGAAGAAGGGTCCCATGGCCTATAAGTTACAGTTACCAGAAGCGATGGGTTCGATCTTTCCAGTCTTCCATGTATCACAGTTGAAGAAGTGCTTGCGTATTCCGGAAGAGAGAATAGAACCTCAGAGCATTCAGCTCAAATCAGACTTGGAATACCATGAGCAACCGATTCGAGTTTTGGACACTAAGGACCGAGTCACTCGGAATAAAGTGGTGAGAACCTATAAGATACAGTGGAGTCATCACGATGATGGTGATGCGACGTGGGAAACAGGAGAATATCTGCAAAACGCTTATAAGGATTTTTATAACAAATGGTTCGTAACTCAAAATCTCGGGACGAGATTCTTATAAGGGGGAGGGTTGTAAAACCTCGGTGTTAAGCATGCATTAACATTTTGCAAATCATGAGCATGATCATTATTATGCATCCATAAGCATGACATGAAATATAGAATGGAAACATACTAATGAAACGTGTGAAACATGACTATGAAACAAATGTAACATTTCAATTGTTTTTCATTATCTCAGTACATACAGTGCTTGATTCTTGGGTGACCAGTGTGTGATGTGGCTAATAATTTTCTTAAACCACTTAGTCACACCTAGAATGTCATTTGGAACAATGTTCATGTTGACCATATTGCCTAATTACACTTCCAAGTAATAGTTTGACTTGTGTTGACCCCTGACGCTCTTGTGTTTGACTGTTTAGAAAGTGTAGCGTAGAGTGTTTGCATGTCGGAGCAACCTAAAACAAAGTTGTAGCAAATTTTATAAGGAACAAACTTTGTTTAGAAGCCAAGTCATGAAAATATGCACAACATGCTCAAAATGGTCCCGCAAGTCAGTTTTGGGGGCAATTTGGTGACTTAGAATTTTTCTAAGTCTGAGCACTGATTTTCAAATTCAAGTATCGATGTTTGGAGCCTTGTATCTCCATAACCAGGACGAACCAGCTCGAGCTCCAATTGTACAAGTTGTAGTTCACATGTAGATGTTTAAATTTGTCAATTATACCTTGCGCTATATCATCACGGATTAGGAGTTAATCACTGTCAAACTTTGCCTGTCAGTCGGTTCATTTGGAAACTGCATTGAGTTTCAGACACGCTACAGTGCCGACCGGGTTCAGAAAGCTACCGCCGCGTGGGGGGACACTCGTCGCCGGTCGCCTGACGCGTAGGCCACGCGCCGCGGCCGTCCTAGCGCTGCTGGCCATGACTTGAACTCGCGCCCGCCTGCCTAACGCGCTCACCATTTCATTTTTCCCTTTCTCCGCTCGCCCGAAGCTCCGCAGCAACAGTCGCAGCAACTCCGACGAGCTCGTGCTTGCTCGCCGCCGCAAAAACACGAACTACATCTTCACCACAGCTCCGCCATGTTCTCCTCTACCTCCTCCATCTCTTAGCTGAGCCGATTGAGCTTTGGTAAGGGCGCATTGACCATTCCCGCCACCGCCGCCATGAGCGTGTCCTCGCCGGAGTTGAGGCCGCCGTGGTTGGGGTAGCTAGGAACTCTTCCGTCCTCTTCTATTTGTTTGGGTAGTATCGTGGTGACCTCCTAAAGCTCATATCGAGCTTAGCCATGTCCCACAGGGCCGAACCTCGCCGGAGCACCGTCGGACTGCGCCGCAGTCTACCATGCACGTCGTCATCCTTGCTAGGGTTCGGTAGAGGTTGAAGTGAGGGCATGAATGGGTGCGCATCGTTGTGGGGAGCACGCCGGTGCCGTCGGTTTCGCCGGAGGAGCCGCCGTCGGCGAGCTTCGCCGTTGCCGCGCCGTCACGTGCGCCTCCCCTGTTTTCGTCTCACTGACAAGCGGGTCCGGCTGACACGCGGGTCCCACGCGTCAGTGACTGTTGTTCATAGGGCTAGTTCGAAATTGCTGATTTGAATGCTGTTTTGTGAATTTTGTAACTCCAAATGTGTAGATCCAAATGGTGTGATTCAAATTTTGTTAGAATCACAGAGAAGTCTAGTATTTAAGAAAAATATGATATGAGAACATGATGTAGGAATTTTGGATGATTTAAATAGGAACTTGAAATGTGTTTTTAAATGCATGCAAACTTGTTTACATTATATCTTGAGTTTCTGTGCTCCAAAAATTATGAAATTTTGTGGGTGGGCTATTATTGCTTAGTAGAAGCTCTGATAAAAATTTGAGAGTAATTGCATGTATGGTTTTGGAGTTATAGATTTTCCTTTCATCATTGATTGGTACTTGTGTGAATTTTTGTAAATTATCTAGGAATCCTATGACCATGAAATTTTGTGGGGAGTATATCAGTACCTTAAGGATGTTAGGAAAAATATGAAATCTGTTGTTTGGCATTTCTAACTAAGGTTTCCTATTTATGCCTTTTTAAGCATTTATGCCTTGTCATTTTTGTGTAGGCTATTTTACTTATCTAAATGCCATGAAAATTTTATGGTAGTCTACTTAGAGTAGTACTAGGCTACTGTAATTTTCTTAGATTTTTATGAGCACCAGAAATATATGTTGCTGTGGTAGCCCTAGTTTAAAATGAAATAAACAAATCTTCCTTAATGCATGATTTGTTAATAATGGTTGCCTTGGTGTATCTTTGAAGCATCTTAGATTGCTGTGATGACTTGGCATGTTAGTACAAGTGGTTGTAGTAGTAGTATAGTAATACATGTTCTTGGATGATGTTGGCTACTTTGTAGAAGCGCTTTACTTCTACTATGTCCAATAGAGTTAAACATGTTCATCGACATTCCATGCATCATGATCATTACATGTCATCTCTCCGATGCACCTCTGCATTAGCACTTATACATATGCATCATACAGGATCACAGGAGGAGTTGTTAGTAGCAGTTCAAGAAGAGCAGACCGGGACAGATCCACAAGAAATCCAGGCACAGGAGGTGCCAGAGGAAGAGGAGCAAAGAGAAGACTTGCCCGAGTGCGTGGATCATCAACCTAGTTCGTTCGAACGAGGCAAGCCCCGGAGCATTCTAAGTCTCCTACTTTATAAAAGCAATTCTTTATATATATATGAGTTTATATATTGTTGCATTAAGTTGTAGGAGTTGATTGAAACCGTTGATGCATTTATTACTATCCTTGCCTACCTTATTACCTTTTACCCTGTTAGGTCAGGATCGAATAACTGCTTAGCCTTGCTTAGACCGGTAGCGATCGGTGATACCCGGTCACCTACATTATAGGTGGTTACTGGAAGAAATTGGCTATGTAAAGAATGATATCCTGGAATTAACCATAGGTGATGGAAAATTTGAGACCGGACAGAAAAGTTGGAGGCAACCAGACAGGGTTCTGGGGTGCTGTTAGTTTCCGTCTGTGTCGATTAAGGACTGATCGTTGCTCGTCCCTCTTGTCATGTTGAACGCATGTCTCACATTTAGCTGGCCGAATAAAGTACCTTTCGACCGCGAAGCTAGTGGCACTATTCGGGTCGGGATCTACACGAGTGCGCGTATTGGTGCTGATGGGGGTATGACAGGGGCGCGAAGAGTGAGCCCAAGGGTAGGTGCAACCTGATTCCTGGCAGTCGGGCGGTCCCTGGGTACTGTGGCTCCAGATTGTCCCGCGGCTACCTGAAAAGTGTCATTGGTGATCTGTAGCTCACTTGATCGGTGAGTGTGGTTTGTGTGAGGAATAAATCACCAGCTGGTTAGGAATCGATTCGAATCGCCATCGCTCCTGGATAGTGAGCACTTGACTCGAGCTATGGCATCGTAGTAATTATGATGGAACACTAATGGTTATCTGGATGATATGAGCTATGCAAAATCTAAGTTTATAACTAGATGTTATTGATTAATCAAGTGATTGCTATAGTACAGGTCCTTACCTAGATGAATAGGTCATAATAAAGATGATGCAAAGTATTTAAAATGGTTTCTTCATGATAGCTTATGCTTTTCGCAAACAAGTCAGCTAGCCCACTAAAGGAGTTACCTAGATGGTTAGCTCCTTTAGGTGTAGTTTGGCCTTAATAGTACATCTAATGATATTATTAATGTGTTTCTGAATTTATACATCTAATAACATATCTCCAATTTGTGCCATCTCCTCCACGCTGCAAAATTTGTGTTTCTCAGCTTGGCCTTGATTAGAGTGTAGCTTGACCATGGCGGCCATCTTCTCCACGCTGCAATTTGCATTTTCCTCCCTGCTGGAAATCACCATCAGGTCGTCACATCATGTGCTCTAGAAAAGGCTAACCTGCACAGCAATTTGTGCTGTGTTTTGTAAATGCCAACTAGTAGCTAGGACCAGGACCAGGACCAGGGAAATTAAAAGGCTGGCAAATGTCTCAATCATATCAAGTTTTCTGCATAGATGGTCCTGTTGAATTAGGTACTGATTAGGGAGGATTAATTATTACTCTTCTGGTCACAAATAAGTCATCTAGATATTTGACAAAGCATAATTCTGACCACTACTCTTTTTTCATAGTATATTTGTTCAAGGGTTAGTCCTCTACATTAAATTATCTATCTTCTTGAGGTGTGGGCTTGGAATTCTCTGCCTGTTCTTCTCTCCTCTCTCCATGCATGAAGTCATAATGTGGACCAACGAAGATGCATATGCATGCTCCTGTGCTTTGACCTTTGAGCAAGTCATCTGACCATAAGACATATATGTGAGCTAACCCAATACCTCCCTGTACATATATATGTATAACGAAATCATGTGGATGTTAGCTAGTTGTCACTGCTAGTTTATGACTACACTGGTCATTGATGTATGTATAGTACAGTCCCAGGAATTAGCCAGCGGCGACCACGTGGCACCTGCAGATCGAAGAACAAGCAATGAAAACGGGTTAATAAGGCATGTGACGTGGATGGATTTGGATGCGAAAGATCGTGGAGAGAGAGAGAGGACGTACGTACGATATGCAATGCAAATAAAAGATGGAGGATTTAGCGGGGGTGTGGTTCTTTAGTTGCTCCTAAAATTCATGTTACATCAAATATTTAGATATTAATAAAGAGCATTAAATATAGATTAATTATAAAACTAATTACATAGACGGAGGCTAATTTGCGAGATGATTTTTTAAGCTTAATTAATCTGTCATTACCACATGTTTATTGTAGCATCATGTTGTCAAATCATGGACTAATTAGGCTTAAAAGATTCGTCTCGCAAATTAGTCGCAAGTTATGTAATTAATTTCGTAATTAATTTATATTTAATACTTCATGCATGTGTCTAAACATTCGATGTGACAGGAATTTTAGAAGCGGCTGTATAAACCAAACATGGGGCCTTAATTTAGAAGCAACACAACGACGAACCGAATTCTAGTCTTTCTGCAGAGACGACGACAGCAGTTTGAGGCACGCGAAACATTATTCCACACATTGTTCTTGAGCAAAACATGGATGCATCAGCAATTCAGAGCATGCATCTGCCGTACGTCATGGTTTGTCGGTACTCGATCAACGGTCAGCAATCAGCACGTGCGTCCAACATGCATCATATGAAATTCCTGGGCAAATCTTTGTTCCACGTAACGTGGTTGGTACTGTTTATATATTTGGCATTTAGCTCCATGTATGCAAGCATGGAACAAACGGAAATTTATTTATTTATTGGTCTAGGAAATAAAGTACCTACTGTTAATTTTGACCCTGTAATTTCACATGTTATATATTGGATTGGATAATTACTTGATCTATAATCTAAAAATACAAAAAGATGTGTATTATTCATATAAGTACATTCAAACAGTGAGTTTGCCACCGACTTATATCATAACTTTTTGCAAACCATTGTCAGTTATTATTACTACAACCTTCAAAATCATTTTTTTTCCTGATGGAATGGAGTATCCTTTGATGGTTGGGTAAGCCCTGAGGTAGAAAGTGCATTTCCTAACACTCATCCAATCCATTTGCTTCACTACATGCTATAAGCAAAATTTTGTCCAACTATATTTTTTAGAACTTCATTTTTAGAATAAGTTAAGTACAAAATATATAGACAATGTGCCTTTTTTTGTTGTTTAAGTTATCCTTCGACAAGTTTCTCTAAAAAAGTTTATTTGCATAAGTATTGCCTTGCGTCGTCGTTACCGGCGATGTCTCACACCTAGTCAGCCACTGTCATGTAGGATTAGTCGTTGCAGACCACTACAAGCCATGTAGAATTACAAAGATTTATGACATCAAATAGTTATTACTACAAAAATATAATTAATGAAAAATCTAATTATACTTATTTGATATCATAAATGTTATTATTTTATTATATAAATTTGGTTAAACTTGAGATGCTTTGACTCTCCAAGAAAGTTGAAATGACTTATAATTTGGGATGGGGGAATTAGTTGCCACATCATCGATTCCGTTTGCACTGCCTATCGATGCTGTCCCACACCATATTAGCCCCTTCCATGCAGAGCGAGCTATGCCATGGCTCGCTGCATGCTGCCAAGTCGAGATGTGAGCGGCTGCCTCTGACCACTGACATGTTGTCCAGGCCATTCGAGATTCGTTCACCTACACCTAAGTAAATAACCACCTGCCACTTCAACTAGGATAGTAGAAATGTCATGCGGGTCTCCATTTGCCATTAGAATGCCTCCTTACGTACGGACGACCAACCACAATGCGGAACCGCCCATTGCCAAACCACACATATACCTTGACAAAGCATTTCTACTTGTCCACCTCTCTCGCCCTGCCCTCCTTGCCAACTTTGCAGACACCGATGGCATATGGCCCTACCATATCGCCGCCAACAATTGCTACATAGAAGCCATGGTACCAATCACTGCACATATGCTCTCATCTTGGTTGCCTTCCCCCACCGATGACACTTACACCTCGAGTCCACGCCAACTCCTTCATCCTCCTCAAGACAAATTATGACAACTAGAGAGTTTGCCACCATCAATGTGGAGCCACCACTACCACACGTGGGACTACGTGCCACCACGTACACGTAGTCACCACGTCATTGTGTCACTGCGCCACTCTTGAAAGGCCAGACCACCATCACTGACACGCCACCTTGCCGCCACCACTCTACCTAAAACCTCTTGCACGTTGTTGGCCTCCGCCCCAACATCACCATGCTCCATGCCAAAACTGGAGGGAACACCACACCACCATATCCTCGCCTTGGCACACCATCGTGCTTCCTCATACGTGAACTTTGCGCCACATTGACACTTGCGCATGGCCACATCGCAGCAACTCGCGTGCAACCAAGCCTAAGTGCCACTGCAATCACAGTGCTATGTTTTTGCACACGTAGCCACCGTGCCCTTGCCACCTCACGCACATCCTGCACCCAAACACTCATATTGAGCTACCTTCACGCCATCATGCACATAGCACACACTGCCACCATAACCCCGCACATGTAGTCTCCATGCCACTGCATGGGCCGCTGCTCACGAGCCCACCAAAACTAGCTTGAAGCCACCAAGCTCTTTGTAGATCCGGTATGAGGGATGTAGGATCCAGCAACTAGGCCACCAGATCCACCGTCCCCCCTCCCCCCCACCAAAGTAGTGAGGGAGAAAAGGAAGAAGCCCTGCTGCCGCCCTCTTGGGACCAATGCTGTCTCATGCATGCTTCTGCGAGAAGGGGGTTGTGAGGAGGCCTAGCGCCGGTGTTCCACACAAGCCAACCGGAGGGGGAATTGTAAACAACAAATATTTATCATTTTATAGTTTTTTTAAGAATGCTAATTTCTAGTTTTTTTAAAAAAAAAGTGAAAAGTTTTCGGTTGCCAAAATATACCGATATTCATAGTACTGAGCTTACTTTGGAATTGATTAACATAAAGACCTAGATTCAACATATCAGAATATTCTACTGTCTTCCTCTAGCTTCATGTTTGAGATTGACACTAAAAATCAAATACGAATCAAATATCAGTAAATGTAAAGGCAATTGAATATTGGTTCACAATTGGAATTTAAACTGATAAGAAACTAAGAGTATTAGATTTGGACATGCTTGATTGCTCATATTCTATTGTTTGCCGCTCAGTGCACTAGTAGAAATCTGCACATACATGACGAACAACTTTTGTCACTGAAGATGTGAAATCCGTCATAATTTTAGTTGTATGACGAATTTATGACTAAAATTCGTTCGTCAAAAGCGACAAGTCACATTGGTACATGCATGACGAATTCGAGCAACTCGTCATAGAAGTGGTTTGAACTGTGACAAAAAATTGATCATCATAGAACTGTTTTGGCATGCGTTGTAGGGGGCAGCCACATTGGCCGGTGCTTCCATTGGAGATGCTTCCACGTGTAGTTGCTATGGATAGTTACAACGATACTTGGCAAAGAACATATTATGAGTTACTAACTAAGGTTGAGTACATCGATCCTCACACACACACACACAAACGTGGCAAGAACACCACATGACATTACATGGCATGACTTGATTCTTGCGTTTGACTTGTCAACTTGACTATGATAGGATGATCAGACAAGCTAAAAGGCTAAAGACCTGGAGTGATGGATACTCTAGTGCCAGGTAGCCAATTGTTTCCATCGATGAAATTCTTCACGGTGAAATTGGTGTAGCTTCAGCTGCACCTAGCACACAGTGGCGGAACCAAGGGCTAGTAGGGGTCCCCCCTCCCCAAACTGTAACTTTTAATACCCTCATAAATATTTCAATGCACAATACATTTTTCCCATTTTTACTCATCTTTTATCATAATATTGTGGTTTTTTATGAATACTAACTACATAGATAAAAGCATTGATAAAATTGTTGAGACATACATTTATGTATATATTTATTACACTTATAAAGTGTCATCGTGTTTGCCCGGCCCCCTTAATTAAAGTTGCTGGTTCTACCACTGACCTAGCATGAAGTGGACGTCTGGCCAGTGCACCCGGCCACAGATGTTAGCTCCAGGCCCACAGTTATTGAACTCGGCATATTACAATGTGTCCAAGGGCGTCGTAGTCCCACTCCATGGCAGCCAACCATCGGGATGAACAACATTAGACATGAAAGACTACATGAAAATGACTCTAGAATATTTCTTCCAGGTCCTTCTAAGATATGTGTTGACTATGAAGTTTGCATGAAGAAGATCATTGTCCGTGGCCAACGTGCAGAACTGGGAAACAAACCCCCCTGTCTTGTTAGCAGCATCCCGGCCTTGAGCCGTGATAGTGTTTGCTTGACCACGCTGGGGTAGTCGCGTGAGGATCTTGCATCTCTGGAACACTGTGGCTGCATCACCAAATATGTAGTCCATAGTTCCACACTTCACGTGGATGGGGTGCCTCGTGGGCAAAGTTGTTTTTGCCCTTGAGGGCATGCCCCATGTGCATGGTGCATCCAATGGTCCAAGCACATGGGGCATATGCCCCAAGGGCAATTTTTCTATGTCCTATCTAGCGGAGATTGTCTGAAAATGCATCTAGCCCTTTAGTGGGTTTTGATGGATTGAATGATAACACCATTAAATGTATAACAAGTTTATTAAGTGTGAATAGAAAATTGAGTAAGCATAAACTTGAAAATTGTATAATGAGAAGTGTATCAAAGGTTCAACAAGAATGCAAACTTGATGGTATCCCACGTTGTGTTCAAATGAAGGCCAAAGTTATGTATTGTTGTGTTAGAAGATTATGGAAACAATTTAGTTCAATCAGAAGACAACAATGCGAATGGAGTTGATAAAATGGCTTCTATGTTATGGGATATCATGACATCACGTAAAGCAAGCGTGTTTAACAAATGGCTAATGAGACATGAGTTGATAAACATGAAACGATCTCATATAGGTGGCTTGCTTTGTGTGAATAAGAAGAGTTTGATAGTGGATTGACTTTGATCAAGTATTGAAGAATGAGTCAAGAATGCATGAGTGAGGAAATGCCAAGCAAAGGTCAAATGACAAAGGAGACAATGTATAATGGATATAAGATGGTCTCTACATTGTTTTGCTTGTATGGATAAAGATTTAGAAAATCACTATGCATTGATTTGATCAAGCTCAAAGTAAGAAGATAGATATTGAAGTAAGTGTTAGGGGTGTCAAGCCAAAATGAAAAGGATATAAGGAATCATGAATTGGCTTGACCATATTGATGTTGACTCATATATGTCAATCTATTTGAATCAAACCGAAGCTTGACTGATTTCAACATTCCTATCAAGAATATATTTAAGCAAGCATCACATGCTCTAGACTTCTCAGTGGTATGGCCCGGTGCCGCACTACTGCGTAGAGCTATCGTCGACAACTTTGTTCAGTTCAACCATGACGGTGGCCCTCACCACTAAAGTGTTGCCCCGTAACAAGCCACACAACCACCAGCCATTGTCTGGAGGCGCTTGGCCTGGCAGCTGCCTAGGCTAGCCAAGTGAAGAGCTGCTAATCCGCCATTGCCTCGGGTAGACCTAGGATTTGGAACCCAAGAATAGGAGTTAGAAGGGGAGATTGGGATACGTGGATAAACTGCTAAAGTAGTGATGCACCGTCACGCTAAGAGGATGGGAGTCGCGCTCACACCGAGGGGTATGCTGAGCGGACTGTGGATGGGGAGTTGGAGTAGTTGGACCATTTGCATTGTTGGGCTGACAGGATGGATGGGAGACCAGAAGAAGGCTATTGTTTTGGCTCAATTCATGACTATCCTATTATTTTAGCTGTATTTTTATTTTTTTTCTTATACATATACATGTATACACTATATGTATTAAATTTATTGAAAAAACAATGAGTATTCAACTGAATAGTGAATACTCTTAAATAAAGTAGGCCCGCTCCTGCATGTAGCATGCCCAAGTCATTGGGAGTGTAAGATCGACTGGAATAGGTTAACTGGAATAACCTACCTTATATCTGAATTTGGATAATCAAAGACGAATATCTAATATGGTTATGTTGTTGAATGCTAGTATCCAACTATCTATTCATATCTATATCTGACACATCGGACATTATCCGTGTTTGAACCTAATCAACAAAGAAAAGAATATCTATTTTATGTTTGTATATATCCGTTTTTATTGATAAAGCTGAGCGCTCTCTCTCATTTCCCATTCACTCACCTTCACACAATCGAGTCATGAGATCCACCCTAATTAAAAGCGAGAGAGATACAGGCCTTCTAGGAAATCCTTGTCTCAGATCTGAGGACAAAGAGAAGAGATAAGGGAAAGAGTATGAGTAGACTTAGCACTAAACTGAAAAAGTTTAGAGATCTGGATATGAATTTTTTAGAAAGTTTTAGTAGATAAAGGACCTAGGTAATATCTTTGGACAAGTCTATTAAGGACCATCGATATGCATTATTCTTCTTTCCACTTGGATGATGCAATAATATATGGGAGTATGAGAAAGCATGGGAAAATGCACCGGCATTTGGATGACATATTTATTTATCGAGTGAAGAAGCAATATAGACATTGGAATAAAGTGGACAACTGGGTGATGGATATATGCATTATAGGTACAATCTTGTTGGATTGAAAGAGGAATGAACTACTCCATCTGTTCCAAATTATAAGACGTTTTGTTTTTTCAAGATTTGTGACTTTTGCTATGCACTTAAATATACATTATGCTTTGATGCATAGAAAAATCAAAACGTCTTATAATTTAGAACAGAGGGAGTAATTTTCTTGCAATCCACAATCCGAGAATAGGTGACGATTTTTTTTTTCTGAGGGATATGGTGTTCTCGTAGTAGAAAGAGGATATTTTCAAAATAATGACAATGGTGTTTGCTAACGAAGGACATGGATTTTCTCAGATTTGCAATATGCACACTAGATTTGCCATACCCGTTCATTTGCTTGTGATTCGCTCCGAGGGGTAGATGAGAAAAAAAACCATCAATTTTATGAATATCACACAAGAGAAATGGATGACTGAGATTATAAGTATGGATGTCAATGGAAATTCTCTGTCGGAGTAGTTTTCCTGACCTCCTCCTAGTAGTCCTTTATGGATACATGTCTGGCAATTTTCTTGTCCGTTGTTTTTCTAAAGAAAAAAAAACATCTACCGTATCAATACAGAGAAAACTGGGTTCTGCATCTATAGAGCAACATTTTCCAAGTCAAGTCATATATATATTTATATTTGCCTGTAGGGAGAGTCTAGTCGTACTCCTACCAGACGACAGACAAGAGACAAGGACAGACTCGTCCCCATTAGGAGAAGTCACGACACCACCCTGCCGAATCCAGTATCAGTATCCAGCATGAGCTGCCACTGCCAATCAAATGTGCCGCTGGCGACTTAGCTGCCCTCCTAGAAACTTCGTCTCTCCCCGTTTGGCACATGCTCAAACTTGCACACTCGGTACCCTATAAAACCACAGCCATGGCCTCCGACCTCAAGCCATCCGATCAACGATCTGCATGCAAACCAGCCTTCACTGAATTGAAGGTATATAGTTGTTGCAACACCTAAAGATCTACTTCAGAGCAGGCTTTCTCGATCCGATCCAGACAGAGATCGAGAACATATATAGTCGTCGTCTTCTTTTCTCTTCTGCTCATTTCATTCATCAGCCATGGTGGTTCCCGTGATCGACTTCTCCAGCTGGACGGCGCCGAGAGGTCGGAGACTCTGGCGCAGATCGCCAATGGCTGCGAGGAGTGGGGGTTCTTCCAGCTCGTGAACCACGGCATCCCGCTGGAGCTTCTCGAGCGCGTCAAGAAGGTGTGCTCCGACAGCTACCGCCTCCGGGAGGCCGGGTTCAGGGCGTCGGAGCCGGTGCGCACGCTGGAGGCGCTCGTCGACGCGGAGCGGCGCGGCGAGGAGGTGGCGCCCGTGGACGACCTGGACTGGGAGGACATCTTCTACATCCACGACGGCTGCCAGTGGCCGTCCGACCCGCCTGCGTTCAAGGAGACCATGCGCGAGTACCGCGCCGAGCTGCGGAAGCTGGCCGAGCGCGTCATGGAGGCCATGGACGAGAACCTCGGCCTCGACAGGGGCAGCATCAAGGCCGCCTTCTCCGGCGACGGCCGGCACGAGCCTTTCTTCGGCACCAAGGTCAGCCACTACCCGCCGTGCCCGCGCCCGGACCTCATCACGGGCCTGCGCGCGCACACCGACGCCGGCGGCGTCATCCTGCTGTTCCAGGACGACAGGGTCGGCGGCCTGGAGGTGCTCAAGGACGGCCAGTGGACCGACGTGCAGCCGCTCGCGGGCGCCATCGTCGTCAACACGGGCGACCAGATCGAGGTGCTCAGCAACGGGCGGTACCGCAGCGCGTGGCACCGCGTGCTGCCCATGCGCGACGGCAACCGCCGCTCCATCGCCTCCTTCTACAACCCGGCCAACGAGGCCACCATCTCGCCGGCGGCGGTGGCCAGCGGCGGCGGCGAGGCGTACCCCAAGTACGTGTTCGGCGACTACATGGATGTGTACGCCAAGCAGAAGTTCCAGGCCAAGGAACCCAGGTTCGAGGCCGTCAAGGCGGTGGCGCCGAAGTCATCTCCAGCGGCATAAATAAAAAAGGGACCAATTATTAAATATATTATAATGTTAAATATAATTCATTTGTTGGATATAACAGCTGGAGAAATAATAATATATAAGTATACTAAGTACGGGTTAGCATTTCAGGTTTTCACTGTGTTTAACTTTAGTGGCATGGTATGATGCTATATTGTTGTAGCAATAAGTTTGTCAAGCTTTAATCCAGTAGAAAAGATATAATGTTTGTTAAGTCTTTGGTGTAGAGTTTGCACATGCACATCCAAGTATTGGGGTTTTTCATGTACTTAATTAATGTGATAGTGATTATATGTAAAAGTTGTACCATCATTGTTCAAATGCAATAAAGAGTTGTTTGGTAAGACTCCATGTGTACTGTTCCTTCGTCGGATTATCCAAGAGGCCGTAGCACCAAAATGTGACTCCCATGTCCTTACGCGTAGAATAGATCCAGCTCCTCTATTCAGCACCCAGATAGAAGCGCTTCTCCTTGAATTCGCGTTTGGTGCGACTCTTTTGACTCTGGTGTCGAAATTGCCTGCAGAGACGGATGGAGTCGGAGCGGCACCTGATAGACTTAAAGCAGGATCTCTAGGCATAAATCTAGCATGTCTACTTGCATTTTGAATAAACCGTGAGTCCTAGAAGCATCTACTAGTACTGGATTAGAGATAGAATGAGAGAAAGAGGGGTGAAGGGGTGTAAACCATCGGCCGCCTTGGATGAAGATGGGCTCGCCATCGCAATGCTTGGCGTATATATTAGGGTTGGACGCTTTTCAGTCGGGCGATGGATCCAAGGGCCCAATTGGTCAGGTCAATTGGTGGAGATCAACTAACAGCACCAACCATGCCAAATGTGACCCCCTCTATCCACGTCAATCTATATCTACTTATTTCATTGGTAGTTGTCATCTTACATCCGTGGAAAAATGTGTGGTGGAAACCACTTTTTCCGTGCAAACATGAAAATCAACTCGGTATAATTTTAAGCTTAGCGTATCCATAATGCATCCACGATTCCACATATGTAGTCATATGTCAAAGTTGGGATGCAAACTCAACGTAGAAAAGTTTATACTAAAACGACGAATATCATGTGCACTAGAAGACAAAATTCTTTTGATTTAGTCTTTTAATTCACATGTACCTAAAATTCACCATTTTCGTATGAATTTGTCAGAAGTGAGTTTGCATCCTAGCTTTCTTTACATATGAGTAGTGATGGAAATATATCTTTTTAAGTTGGTTTCGACATTTTCAGAGAAGATGTAGCTTCCAGCTCATATTTCCCCGGATCTTCAGACATCTATCAATCTTAGATATCTGCATATGGAGAAGGAAGAAGAAGCGTCATTCATTTTTCTAGTGCATTCATACTAAGAGAGGTATCTCTTTGTCGTTACATACGAGGATGACTGGATGAGCAGCGAGGTTACTTTTAGAGTGGAGTGGAGCAGCTTCTAAGCGATGATGGCATGGGCCACCATGTCAACTCTTCATGGACCACCATTTGTGCATGTCCAACTCATTCCGTGTGGCAACGGTGACACAGCCTTTTGCCACTTGCGGCGACAAGACAAGAGCACAAGCAAGCGCTGGGCAGCCACTCACATGCCCACACATCTCACTCTCCCTCTCGTGGATGCTGCCAGCGAAAAAAGCCCTGCATTTGGGTCCACAGGATGCTGCTAGCAAAGAGAGTTTTATCCATATTCACCTACTAACTTTGATGAACACTTTGAGTATAAATGTTTCTAGTACAACTTAAACCATGAGAAAATTTGTTTACAAGACCAATAATGTGTCATAGGCGTGGGCATGGGTGTGTGAGTTGGAGTTTGTCTCGGGGGTGTTTCTAGGAGTGTGCCTCGTGCTTCTCCTTTGTTTTTTTCCTTTTTGTTTTCTTTTATTTTAATAAAATGACACGTAGCTCTCTTGGCGTCGTTTTAGAAAAAAAAAGGACAAGCGTGGATAGATAACAAAAGGTCACAATGTATGTAGATAGATAATCTTGTCAATAAATAAATAATAAGTGAAGGGACCACCTATATATCCACTCAAATATTATCATCCTCAAATATGTCCATGTCACTTTTATAGCCGTGCATTAATTACAATTTTAAACTCAAGAGTCCAGGTCCATCTGTCTCTCATTATATTGTTTCCATACTGAAAAAGTAGAGCAAAAATGACAAGATTTTATTCGATTTTCTAGGACATTTATTTTATTTACCTGTAGCATCTAATTTCTCTACTGGGGTAACTTTTTGTTGGGCTAATTAAGATAAAACAAATTTGACATGTTTATGCTAATAAGGAAAGTATGGTGGACGAAATAAATACCATTGCTCAAAAAATAAATGTAGTTTGAGCATCTCTATTGTCCCCTCTTGGATAAAAAAAAGATTGTTCCCTCCCAAATGGAATATATCAGCTATCGGAAGGACTAGTGTCCAATCAAAAGAATCAATACCTTCTCATTTCTTTATTTAAAAAAATCGACCTCATCTTCTTCCTATCACATCACAAAAGATAGAATCAGTGATAATTATGTCTACTTCTTATAAAACGAATCGAGTAATTTGGCATATTTCAGTATCGAACCTAGTCTCAAAAACCAAGTAATTTACCCTCTCAAACAATACAATTCTAGCATGCATAGTACCAAGTCAAACTGATTCCTGAAAAAAAAAAACCAAGTCAAACCATTTTCAAATTGAGTAAATTTACGTAAACATGTAGCAATGTTTATGATGCCAAATAAATGTTACTAGATCCTTGAGGAAGTATGTATACATAATTTGTGTTGTAAATATTGATATTTTTTAATAATTATAGTAATACTTTTATATTAAAAATAAGAACAGAATAAAAGTATAGTACAGTTAATCTTTTTCAGACGGAAGTAGAATCTAGCGGATCGGATAGGATCATAGGACCAGGTAAAACTAACCTGTGTTGACTGTAAATAAAAGCTAGCTAGAGCTCTGGGGACCAATAGTGCATGAATCATGCAGCATGATGCATCGATTTGGCGGCTGGTGCCACTGGACACTGGTTCGTTGCACGAAAATTCAGGAAGTGTAAAATTAACAAACAAAAGCGTGTGAAATTGCACGGTAATTCGTCCTCGTCCTCCGCTATTCCGCTCCGGTGAGTGTTCGGCGGCCATGGCCGTGGCGCTGAGGAGCACGCCAGGCAAATGGCCATGCCGGTCAGCATGCATGCAGACGGGTGCCGGCTTTCTCGCAATTTCGCCCAAAAAAAAAAAGATGGGTGGATCGATCGAATATGTATGATTAAAATCCTCAGATCCGAATATTTAGGATGGGTACTTTTGAATGCAGGGATTGATTTGCACTCGAACTAATTTCACCGGCTTTTGGTTTTAGATTCACTAGAATCGTGCACGTGTTTTAGGGGAGGAGAGGATCAGTAGCGAGCACAGCACATACATCTGTCACGCGAACAAAGGCAGGGCCGCCCCCTGTGCAGTGGTCCACTCTGGGCGGGGTTTTCTCCGGCGATCCACGGCCGGGCGCAGGCTACGTACATGGCGGCGGAGGGCGCCGGCGGCCGGGGAGGACGAGCCGCGCGATACCCGCCTCTGTCGGCGCTCGTCGCCTCCGCCATCGCCGCCTCCTCCGCCGTCATCGTCCTCGCCGTCGTCCACTCGGTACGGTGACTGACAAGATTATTACATTTCGACGTTGACCGGGACCAATAAGTGTTTCTTGCGTTGCCGTGGTGGCTGACGGCGGTGGCCGGCGGGCGGTTTGTTTGTTTCATGGGCGCAGGCGTACGACGACGCGGTGTCGCGGACGCGGACGTTGCTGGGCCACAACCTGGAGCCGACGCCGTGGCACCCGTTCCCGCACGCCAAGGGCCGCCCCCCGGCGCGCGCCGCGCTGCGGTGCGCGCCCTCCATAGCCTGTCTGCCACCTCTCTCGCGGCCTCGTCCGCCACCGGAGCCAGCGAACGCGTCGTCGTCCTCGTCGTTGTCGTCGCGCGGTAACAACAACAACAAACAGTGCCCGGCCTACTTCGCGGCGATCCACCGGGACCTGGCGCCGTGGCGCGGGGCGGGGCGGGGCGTGACGCGCGCGCTGCTGGACGCGGCGCGGCGGCGCGCGTCCATGCGCGTCACCATCACCGGCGGAGGCCGCCGGCTGCACGTCGACCTCTACTACGCGTGCGTGCAGAGTCGGGCGCTCTTCACGGTGTGGAGCCTGCTGCAGCTGATGCGGCGGTACCCCGGGCGCGTCCCCGACGTCGACCTCATGTTCGACTGCATGGACCGCCCCGCCATCAACCGCACCGAGCACGGCGGCGACGCCGCGCCCCCGCCGCCGCCGCTCTTCCGCTACTGCACCACCAGGGACCACTTCGACATCCCCTTCCCTGATTGGTCCTTCTGGGGCTGGTAAGGGATGCATCATTCGCATATATATGTTAAGATTTTTTATATTTATATAATACTGTCAATATTTTTAATCAATGAATGAAGTGTCAAGAAGATTGATGGTGATGGTTGATGGACATATGTAACGCAGGCCGGAGACGAACATCGAGCCATGGAACAGGGAGTTCAAGAGCATCAAGTCCGGCGCTCGGGCGACGAGATGGGCGGACAGGGTGCCGACGGCGTACTGGAAGGGGAACCCGGACGTGGCGTCGCCGCTGCGGGTGGCGCTGCTGGGGTGCAACGACACGGCGCTCTGGCGCGCCGAGATCATGCGGCAGAACTGGGACGACGAGGCCAAGTCGGGGTACCAGCACTCGAGGCTCTCCTCGCAGTGCACGCACCGGTACAAGATCTACGCGGAGGGGTTCGCGTGGTCGGTCAGCCTCAAGTACATCCTGTCGTGCGGATCCATGGCGCTGCTGATCGAGCCGCGGTACCAGGACTTCTTCAGCCGGGGCCTGGAGCCCCGGGTGAACTACTGGCCGGTGACGGAGATGGGCATGTGCGAGTCCATCAGGGACGCCGTCGACTGGGGCAACGCCAACCCCGGCGAGGCCGAGCGCGTCGGCCGGCGCGGCCAGCGGCTCGTGCAGGGCCTCCGCATGCACGCCGTCTACGACTACATGCTGCACCTGCTCACCGAGTACGCAAGCCTCATGGACTTCCGCCCCGTGGCGCCGCCGTCGCCTGACGCGCACGAGGCGTGCGAGGCGTCGCTGCTCTGCCTCGCCGACGACAAGCAGCGCAGGTTCCTCGAGGCGTCCAGGGCGGAGCCCGCGGCGGACGAACCCTGCGTGCTGCCGCCCCCGCCGGCGGCGGCGTGATCGAGCGCTTGAGCTAGGTGGAATGCTGAAACAGCAGCTCGTGTAGGAGGAGTTGCGTCTCTACCTCTCGGCTCTCTAGGATTTATTTATATGGAATAGAAGACAGAGCACAACGAATTGTGGTCACGACAGTTGCAGGATTGAATGATGATTGTAGGTGTAGGGACACAAGTTCGTGCGAAAGCATGTCCAGATTTGAGGCCAATTGCAATTGCATTGAATTTTTTGTTTCCCAAGCCCTCTGAAGTTACTAGTTGTATTGTGTATCTTGGCGTCTGGTTTCGCCACTACGTCACCTTATAGCAAAGGATTATGAATACAACTTAGAGCCTCATTCAAATAGGTGGGTTAATCTTCTATTAGTTTCAACTTAGAAAATAGATGGTTCCTATGCCCATTAATTAGTATGCCAACTAAGCAAAATGCTAAGAGCAAGGCTAATAATACAGTCGGCTGCTGGCTACAAGGATCCTTATATTCTACCTCTCAACCCACTCATATAGTAGCTAGCTCTTCAGCATTAATACATGGTCCACCTGTCTCTTTCACATAGTTTCTCGATTCTTGTGTCTAAACCGGCTGTAAGCTTACAACCCGCTTCTTCTCTCTCCTCCACGTTAGCATTTAGCTTGCTTACAGTCTGTTATTCTATGTCCATTAATTAGTACCAACTAAGCAAAATGCTAATGTGCATTGTAGTTAATAAAGATAGAGAAGGAAATCATTTCTTATATAGAAAAAAACCATGTATACACGAGAACCAAGATACGAATAGATTGATCGATTGGTCAATGCTTACATAAAAATTAAGGTATGAATAGAATCAAGATACAAATAGATGCGATTGGTCAATGCATACATAAGAATCAAGCTACGATTGATAGATACTAAGAGAAAGAAAACATTTAATGGACACAAATTAATTTCAATCAAACTAGGGAGAATGGTTTCTATATATAATGTCTATTTCACTCCGTAAATATGAAACGACCTCGTAGTTTCTAGAGCAACTTAGCCAAGAGAGAGGACATTTTATTGGACAAAATTTAATTTTAAAGAAACTATTCATTATTAGGAAAATATGGTTTCTATGTATATAATGTCTATTTGACTCAGTAAGTACATGTTAGTGTGACCAACTCGGCAAGTATAAAACCATCTCATAGCTTCTAATGTCAAATCATAGTTTCTAGTACAGTTTCTAATGTCAAATCATAGTTTCTAGTGTGAGGAAGTATAAAACCATCTCATAGTTTCTAATGTGACTGACCAAACCATCTCATAGTTTCTAATGTGACTGCCATTAGTCAAGTAGCTGGTTAACTAGCTG
Source organism: Miscanthus lutarioriparius (assembly GCA_904845875.1). NCBI lineage: Eukaryota > Viridiplantae > Streptophyta > Magnoliopsida > Poales > Poaceae > Miscanthus > Miscanthus lutarioriparius. The sequence continues at coordinate 64,753,432 of CAJGYO010000017.1, read as the reverse complement.
ACCTATCTATCTAATCCGATTTAATTTTTAGCCCCGGCTAATAACCTATCTATCCAAACAGCGCTTTAAGGCCAGTGGCCACCAAGAGCAAAGAAAGAAATCCTGGCGCCGCTCTGCCTACCACATAAACCAACAGATGACAACGAAGCCAGAATACGCATCTACCTAGAAAACAAAAGCAGGTGCCTTCAGACCCAAACCGATACTGCAAATTCCCATAGTATCCACCATTTCATATAGCAAAACAACTCCAAGCATCATCTCATCTCAGTTAACTGAAACAGTGATACAGATATATAGATAAAGCATTGGCATAGAAGGCACGAACAAGTACTTGAGTGCCTCTCCTATTCCTCATTTAACCATATATATCTAATGTAGGTCAACACGATTATCCTATTTAATGACCAATTTACAAAATGCGAGCAGCCCGTGCTGTGGCAGCACCCATACGCACGCAAATCACCAAAACGCGCTGCAAATCATGGTAAAAGTTGTTGACGCACCACGACCTTGCAGGAGATTGCCACCCCCGTGGTATCGCACTAGTCTGGGAGCTATTTTGGACTTTGCCACTAACCACCAATCAGGCAAGGTATTTGTACATATTCGCATTGTCCTTGTCGCGCTCCAAGTAGTCCCTTGTGATGAGATCCTCGATCCTCTTCTTTATGGCTTTGAAGTCAGGCTGTAGCATCACACAGGCCCAAGTAAGAAAATGAACAGAATACAACACAAGTAGCAAAACCAATTTTCTTCGTATATTATTATCCTAGATTACGCAGCCACGGACGAGTTAACAGTTATCTTTGTAGATTGAACCTAACAACCTATGTCCTTGGTTTGGGACATGTGAATATTTGCCATTCATATGTAAGAGCTACCATAACATGATATCAAATTCAATCCAAAAGGGTACGTAATTACTTCTGATGCAACAACAGGACACCCAATGTACCACGGGCAGAAAATTGTAACTGAATTACTGATACACTTATTGCAAGATCAAGATAAAAATTGTTACTGACAGCAGAAAATAAGTTCAGTCGTACGGGTATTGTAACAGGGACTAAGCTACGAAGAACTTCTCAAATAGGAGATATACTGTCAGTACCTTAAACATGCGGCTCAGCTGCTCAACACATTCAGCAACCAGCTGTTGATGACCCATGACTTTGCGGCTCTTCATAATGCGCACAATTGATGCATCAATTGCATACCTCCTGTCTTTGTCAACATCTTCAACAACCTTTTTCTTCTCATCAACAGGAGGGAGTGGAATCTGGAAAGAGTGGCAACGAAATGAAATATTAGCATAACAGCAACTACTCTAAGTCTTACCAAACAGCAAAAGAACAGTGAAAACGAGAAATACCTTAATTCTTCTCATTCTGTCAGTAAATTTTGAATTGAACTCAAAAAAACATCATTGGGCGAGATGGATCTATTTGCGGTTCCTTGGTAAGGATCTGGTATTTCGCACAAGAAAAAGCGAATGGAGCAAGCGCACTACATCATCATCTGACAGGTTTAATTGTGTTACAATCTCAGAATAACTAAGCCTGTCAGATCCATTGAACAACAGTAGCAATGCAGCCTGTCAAAACAAGACGTGTTAAAAACATCAGACAGGTTAATATAGCACCATTTATTGTGATACAGAAATAATCCAAGATTACCTGATATGTCGTAACAATGAGCTCAATAGGTTTAGCATCAAACTTAGCATTGATGTTGCAGGTTCCCAAGGAATAAATCCATGTCAGCTTCCTGTGCTTTGTTCTTGTTTGATAGAACTCCTTGAAAACCTCTACACATTTCACCTAGAAGCAGACATATATAAAGTCACTTCAAAGAACATAAACATGTACCTAACATGCTTTTTTGAAATGAGCTAACATGCTCAAGTGCAGTGTTTGGTGCCCTTGAAGTGATCGAACAGTTTAACTTACCATCTCAGCAGGAAGGTTTATGTCAAAAGTTTTGTAGCTTGGCCAGAATCCCGTTGTCAAAACAGTAACAGCCAAGTCTATCCCAGGATTCAACTCTGGATGTCCAGCTACAAACTCTTCAAACTTAGTCTGGTGATCTCTAGCGACAGTAAGGTCCGTAACCATGCCCTCCATTTTTGAAGTAAACTGCCCCCCGCACTGTTGCTTGAGCTTTGTCAGAATACTTCTCTCATGCTCGTCATTAGCACTTTTGTCAAAAAGTAATCTTCTTGCAAGTTTCTTCCTGTAAGCCAGTTCACATATTAAAAAACTTAACCAAGTTCCAAAGGGCACTATTTCCTTGCACACTTTGACAAAAAAGCATTTTCTTTAAATTACACAAGCATTAATAATACCATGTAGGATAACAAGCACTCACCTATAGAACTCGGCAAATAGGTCTTTATCACTGATGTATGCCAGCAATCTCACCACCTGGAAACCAGTCACAATCATTAAAGCTCTGGCACATAATTTATCAATAACAGCAAAAGAAAAGAAAGAAAGATGTACCTTTTCAAGAGCATCTTCAATGGCTTCATCACTGAGCTTCTCACTGCAACCTTTCTTCAGAATATTGTCGCAGAAGGTAGCCAACAACTCAGCACTCGAACTGCCAGAGACACCTTTGTTACAGAAGACCTCAAAGGCTTCTTTAAGTGCCTGTGGTAAGAATTATGAGAACGAGACACCATTTGCAATATTATGGCAACAGCAGAATGAAAATGAGATATTTCAGCTGAAGACCTTATGGAAAAGTGTATGTCCCTGGAAACATTCTGTCACATAAGCTACATATTTGTCATGCAGCTCGATGATTTTCCACACGAAGACCTAAAAAACAAGAATAAATAAGCTAACATAACACACAACAAAAGCAGAGTGCGATGAAGATACACACCTGTTCCTGCATGCCAACCATATCCTTCTTCTCTGGCTGTAAAAGCAATGAATTGTAAAAATAATAATTTAGGGAAGATAAATCAGAAAATTAATCAAATATAGCAAGAAAAATCAAACAGCCAGGTGGCAGAATATCAAGCATACAAAGTGGTAATGTAAAGAAAAGGACTGGGAAATGGGAACTACTTAGCAACCTGACAATAGAGATTAGATGAAGGCTGTTACAAACTATTAATGTGGAGTTTTTGCTGTTTCTATATATATGAATCAAAAAGTGCATAACGGTAACATAAATAATTTAACAGCTAAAGAAATACTGCACCTTCTTATTACTAGCAGAATCTTCTGCTTGCTTTACCAAGGCTGTGCCTTCATTTGTAACATGCTGCGCAGTGCGGACAAATATAACTCAATCAGAACTGAATATCATGGTTCAAACGAATAAAATGAGTGAGCTAAAAGAGAACAGAGGCACCCTGCAAGGGAAATTAATACCGTTTTGAACATGTTAGATATAGGCTCCAGACCGCGGGTGATTTTGGAGAAGAGCCTGTACATCCTAGAAAGATCCTCAACCTGCAGTAATAGAGAGATGCAGTGAATATTCAAAACTGTTAGGAAGTCATTCATTAGATAATAATAATAATAAGGTTTTCAATCCAACTTTATCATCACGAAGCAAAGCAGAACATCCAGAATGCTCCTTCTCCAACAGCGGGGTTGCATACTGAGCAAGCAATTCATTTTGCACTTTCTGTCGAAATCCAAGATTATAACAATGTAAGGGTCATACGGGAAAATATGTCGAGCACTATTCAAGAAAGACATAGCAACATTCTGAATTCAAAACTGAAATATTTGCTGCAAATAAAATATTAATTAAATAAATACTACAAAACTGGATAAGGAAAGATTTTGCACATACCTCCAACAACTTTTGTTCGCTGCTAATATGCAAATAGTGACCTACTCGCTCCTTCTCCCGCTTCAAACACTCCTCAGCCTTTTGAAAGAAGCATCAGCCATTAAGAAATAGCCACACGTAAATACAGATAGAAAGAGACAGAAACCTTCTCAACTCTAGGTACCTTAATCATGTAATCTGGGCATGAGTCCTCAAGAATCCAGCTTTGAGCCTTGACAGAGTAGTACTCTGTAGTATCCTTGAGCAAGAAATCTTCAAAGTCATTCTCATAACACTCCATTTGACCCAACCCGATTTCAACAAAAATATCCAAGACATTCTTCAACAGAGCCCGGTCAATTTGTTCACCCTCCCGTTCTTTGTCTATCTGTTAAAAGAAAAAATATCAGTTCTCAAATAGATGAAGCTTAGGAATGTATGCAATCAGACAATTGGCCATAATGCGCACAAAAGTTTTAAGATTTCCCACATGGAAGAGAGAATAGCAGTTTATTTGGTCCTTACTATATTTCAATATATTCCAACAAGTATAACTTAGAAGAAGAAAAAATATGGTCAAAAACATATGTTGGAGATCATATTAATGTCCAAACATCAAGCAAATAAAGAATGGAGCTAGTATATGTTAACCAACCATTTTATACTACCATTAATCACAAAGAGATGCAAGGTCTCACCAGAGCAATCACTGCGTCTTTAACTTGTCCTTTAATCTCTTGATAGATCTGTTACCACAGTTTAATTGATTAGGGCATAAGCATTGAAAAAGCATGAGTGAAAAAGAAGCTGGAAATTAAGTAACTGTTGTTTTACCAACTCTCGGAAGCAAGTAAGGCCAACTTCTTTAAGTGGGGTAAGTGACCTCCTTGATATGAAGTACCGGTCAAGGTAATGAAAGAAACGTGAGAGCCAGCGAACCATGACTTTATGGTTTGACCACCTTTGCACTAGCTCCCTCAGCATAAACTCATCATGTTTCTCCCTTAACGAAGGTAGTACCTGCATGAAATTATAATTTAGTGAGAAAGCTCTCAGAAGTGAATGTACAAATACAGTGAAGAGGATAATATTATAGTTAGATTAAAGCGTCATACAAAATCAGGGCATGACTCATGGGTTCAACCTCTAGTCATAAAAACACCTACAGCTAAAGGGAGATATACAAGTTTCTTTTACAAATCAAATATGCTCATCAAACAATAAATTAGCAAGCTACAGAAAAGCTCCTGCAAATTGAAACTAGCATCCATGGGTCCTCAATTATGCAAACCATTATTTATCTTCCTGCCATAGATAGCATCGGTTAGTGTCTAATTACTGTCCATTAAAAGGTGCTGGAAGAATACAAAAAGGTACTCTCTACATGATCTATAAGAAATGAGCTGCAGTGTACAAAGAATGGGCACAGAATTGTTTGTCAAGTAGCTGGGCCAATTGTTCCACCAAATCAAGATGCTTATTACAATTAAACTAAAGAGATTTAACTTATCCTGTAGAAAAAAGAGATGGACAAAAGGGGAAAAGAAAGCTACCACTGCAATATTTGCAGCATAAAAAAAGTTTTGATTACTCCATTTACAAATTACAATCAAACAGATCAGCACAATTCTATATATTATTATAAGGGTTCAACCATCTATGACAAACAACTCTCATTTCCCCCCCAAAAAAAGTCTATCTACAGAACGAATGAAACAATTCTGGTCTGCTGTCTACCCTTGACAAGCCCATAACAGAAACTACAAGTTCCAACAAAAAGCAAATGGAAACAGCCACAGTGATATCACAAGACATCTAATGAATCTACTGGAGCCAACAGAACACCAGGCCCAAGTGTACAAATAAATGGGCACAGAATTGTTACAAAGGCACGTAAAGTAGCTGAACCAATTCTTTCACCAAATCAAGATGCTTACAATCATTTTAAAGAGATTGAATTATCCTGTACAAATCAAGAGATGGACAAAAGAAGGGGAAGAGAGCGCTACCACTGCAATATTTGCGGCATAAAAAAGTTTTCATTAGTTCATTTACAAAGTACAATCAAACAGATCAGGACAATTCTATATATATTATAAGGGTTCGACCATCTATGACAAACAACTCTCATTCCTTTTCCCAGAAAGAATGTGTATCTACAGAGTTAATGAACCTGACTAGTCATCAGCAAGCAATGTATTATTTAGCAGAAAACCAAAAGAAAATGAGAACATCGCCATATAGGCCGTTCTCGTCCCAACCTATCAACCAACCAAGCGGCAAGAGCTAATCCACCAAAGTTATAAAAAAAACATCCAAACTGCCTTATTCCCCTCAGAGTAGAAAATCTAACACTAATACCACGCCGCAGAATACAAGACAATCTAGGTCGAATACAGACATTCACATGAGCAAGAGGGATATGAACAAGCGGCTCACCATGGAGGTGATGTACTCCTCGAACGACTCCCGATACTTGTCGTAGAGCTGCTGCGAGTAGTCGTGTGGCGGCTTCTGCGTGCACATGTTGTATATCGTCCTGCGACAAGGAGACCAAAACCCTAGATCAGAACCGGATCGAAGTGGATCGAGGTGGGAAACCCTAGCGGCCGCCGCCGCGACGAGGAGGAGGAGGAGGAGGGAGGGAGGGGAGAGGGAGGCGTACGTGTAGAGCATCATGTAGTCCTCGGAGCTGAACTGCGGCTCGGGCTTGCCCTCGAGGATGTTCTTCAGCTTGGTGATGCCCTTCTGCATGAAGGCCCATCCCTCCTCCAGATCGATTGTCCTACGCTCCTGCCCCGCCATCACCGCGGGCGGAGGTGGCGGTGCCGACGCGCGGAGGAGCAAACCCTAGCGCCGCCGCTGGGGGTTTGGTGTCGCGCCTGGGGAGGATGGCGAGGGTCCTCGAGAGGCGAGCGCGAGAGGCGGAAGGGTGGGGAAGGAGAGAGGCGAGCGCGTGGGCGGAAGCAGGGGAGGGGTGGGCTGGGGGTTCTGTTGTATATCGCCGTGGCGCCGCGGCTGAAGGCGGCCCCCTCCTCGTTGGGGAGATCCCGTGTGATTCAGACTCCGTCCCCGTCGTCCGATCGCGAGGTGGACGGCCCAGATGACGAGCCTTGCGCTAAGATGTGGATCATTGTACCAATACCAATCAAATCAAACTACTACTACTAGTTTCAATTTCAATCAATCCCGGGCTCCTAGTAAATAGGGTTAGCTGTTTAGTAATTTATTTACTTGAGCTAGTTCTGGATTTATTTACATGCCTTGTTTAGTTGACGAATTTTTTGGGAAAATGGTACTGTAGCACTTTCGTTGTTATTTGGCAATTAGTGTCCAATCATAGTCTAATTAGGCTTAAAAGATTCGTCTCCTGAATTTCGTCTAAACTGTGTAATTAGATTTATTTTTTATTTATATTTAATGCTTCATACATGCGTCCAAAGATTCGATGTGACAGGGAATCTTGAAAAATTTTACAAAATTTTGGAAACTAAACAGGCACTAGGCCACGGCACCAAATAAGTTCGTTGGTAAAATTTATTTGAATAATAATTGATCTAATAATATTAATAATACAATTTGGTGTTCTAGGTACTGAAATTTTATCTTAAATTTAGTCAGACTTAACATGATCTTATTCAGGACCAACCTAAAATTAGCTATGTAAAAGTTCCTCTAATATGTTATCTTATATTGTCATATGTACGAGGGTTTAGTTGTACACAAGTATGGCAAAGGCTGCACCGGTAGAAATGTAAATATGTGTGCAATAATAGTAACATAATAGTTGATCCTTCAACGCATAAGAAAACCCTTTATGGCGAGCATTGCCATGTGTCTCTGGCCAATTCCCACGCCGCACGTGCCGTCGTGCCGTAACTGCCAATCCCCGCACCACGTGTGTGTATTAATGTGCACATGTCTATAGTGTGTCGGTGTTTCGTAAACCAGACTAGTAAATTTATACGATTACCATGTTGTTTTAGGAAGACAATGGTAGCATCCAATAGACACAAGGATTTATACTGCTTCAGACTGGAGCCCTAGGTCCGGTCTCAAAGAAGATAGAGTGCGTGTTCCTCATTTAAATGCTCTGAAGTTCTTATAATGGGGGTGCAAGAATGGTGAAAGAGGTGGTATAACCTATGCTTGACGAGGGGCAGCCCGAAGAGAAGCTCTAGGAGCCCTTCTGCTATGGATGGAGTGGTAGAGGATGAAGAATGTGTTTCCCATATGGGAGCCCTGGCTGCCCTTATATAGAGTTCGGGCTAGGGCTTGTTACAAAGAGGAGGTTCCCTCGACTTAAGGGTCGAGAGTCTGAGGGAGGTCCAAGCTAACTTGCCTTGTAAGCTACGCCGTCTTCTGATGCTTGCCCGGGCGTGGCTATCGTCATGATCTTGTGGCCACGTCGTGGCAGGATCTGACGTGGAGCTTCTGTGCCGGCCGTGACAGCACTGTAGCCATGGTAATGGTTCGTCAGTTATTCTGTGCAACGCGGCATCCGTCATGGTCTTCGTCGTCATCTCTAGCTTTCCTGGGACATCGTACCCATAGTAGGTAGCCGCCCGGGATCATTGTTCGCCTGGTCGCTTCGTGGAGCTGAGGGTCACGACCCCGATCGTTGGGGTCGGGGCACTCCACCAACCAGGAAGGTCTTTAGGTCGAGACCCTTGCCCTGAATCCCATCCCATAGTGGGTGGGATCGTATGCGTGTCCTGCCGATCCGTATCTAGACGGTGGGTGTCGTACCTGTTGCTGTCGTCGTGCGGTATTGCCTTGTTCGTGCGGTATGGCGCTGGGTTGGCGTCTGACCGGACCTAGGTGACTACTATCACCTTGGTCCTTACGGGGTCAGTGCGGCGTGCTTGCCCCTGTTAGGGTAGGCTTGATTGGCAAGGCACGACCTCTTTCTATCTCTTTCGGAGGTCGTGACAGAGAGAGGCCGTATGTCCTGCGAGCGTGGTGAGACTAAGGCAGGTGGAAGGGGGCATGGATAACCTCGACCTCAGCACCTGGCCTGACCTGTTTGGCTTTTGCTAGGCCTCGGTCGTTTGGGCTTTTGCTGGTTGTTGCGTAGTGGGCCATGCGGCCTGCTAACCAGTGTGCTGAGACACCCCGGGGTTATAACCCTAATAGTAGCCCCCGGGAGTTTTAACGGTCACGGGGTGATCATGAAAGCGCTGATGCGCGTTCGATCACCGAGCGAGGCCTCATGATTGTACTTCCGTCGGGCTTTGCTACCCGACCCCTTGCGGGCTGATGCTTTTGTCATGCTAGGCTACCATTGTGTTTTATTCTATCAGGATGCCCTAAGGACATGGTACTGTCTGATGAGCCTTGCTGCTGTAGCGTATCGTGTATCGGGGCCCGTGACTTAGATGGGGTTGAGCGGTCTCCTCGATGTTGTACCGGTCTTTCCTTTGTGAGAGTCTCGATATCCCCGTTTTTCATGGGTGTCCAATGTCGTTTGTGACCCCCTATTGTCCGCCACGCGGTGCGGGGGTCTTGGGTTGCTCAGTCTTCCCTTAAGCCTATAAATAACGGTTTCTCTTCTATGTTGTTTCCTTCGAGTTGAGGGGAGAGGAAGGATGAGAAGAGAATTCTTGGTGAGCGGAGATGGGCGTTGCTCCCTTTCCTAATCGGTGCTACGAGAGATTCTTCGAGCGGGGTTTGTGGCTCGCATGTCCGCATTTTCTGCTCCAGGAGCTGTGGTGCTGGGAGGAGGTTTGTGAGGCGCTCCCTTCCATTTTGGCCCTTTGGTCGATGGAGGGGAGCGTCCTACAGGCTCCCTTCTAGCATCTTACCTTCTGGGGCTTGGGCTATTTTTCTGTTGCGGCGCAATTGAGAATCGCGTCACTTGACCGTCGTTACTTAGCTTCGACCTCGCTTGCCAGGTCTGATGCTTTCTCGTGTGGTTTATTCAGCCATCTGTTGTGCGTCAAGGCTGGCTGTGATGTCTAAACTGCGAGGCGGAGGGTTCTTGAACCCAGCCTCGGCCTTTAGCGGGGTCACCATGAATCCTTGATATGGGGAGGAGCCTAGTCGTGGTTTGTATCTTGGCTTTAGGCGGGATTTTAGGGTCCCTACTCCTTGTTCCCCAGTGTGTCTTCTGACCCAGAGGGGTCATGATGCCTTATTATAGGCAAGTTGAGTTTTTGCCCCACGCGAGGAGAGGCTCATCCACCGTAACCACGTGGTCAGAGTGGTGCGCCTTGACGAGGTCGATGGATAATTCGAGCAGGACCCGATATCCTCCCCAATCGACGTGGAGTTCAGTTGTGCCTCACGTGAGACATCCCATAAATCGTCGCCCGTCAATCCCGTCAGTTCCCAACCGCCTCCGCAGCGACCAGAAGGCAAGATGCCTCCCCGAGAGGGGGTCAACCCGGGAGACTTCGAAGTGAATGACTCGAACACAGTGAGATATGGTCGTGTGGCTCCGCACCACCCATTAGAGCCGAGGGGGCCATCTCCTGCTACCCCTATCTCTAGTTGGCCTCGAGCCCCCCTAAGGGCCGGCTAGAGGGATCTTTTCTAAGTAAGACGTGGGGTCATGAGCGAGATGGTTGTTTTGTGCGTGGACTCATGGGATCGTTGCCTCTCTGGTCGCTATGCAGCTGGCATGGCGCCCATTTTTGTGTGAACGAGCGCATTAGCACTTAACCATGACGGCGGAGAACCGCTCAGCGCGAATCCTAGGGGTGATTGACCTCCCCGGTTATTCACGACTTCATGGTGCCCTTCGTGTGGTCATGGCTTGCTACGCGCTGCCTTGCTTCTGGAGGGCTCACGGGACTTGCTCTAGGACGGACTCCACGTGGGCATGATTCGTGTCTCAGAGGGCCACCACTTAAGTGACCCCTTTGTCTGGGCCTATTCCTTACCTTCATTTTCACTTTCTTCTGCCACTTGCTGCAAACGAGAGAGCAAAAAGGAACTAGGAGGTCGGGCCTAAGAGTTTTACCTAGGTCGCGTGCCGCCGTCCGCCGCGGTGCTGTGTGCTTACCGTAGCTTGCTATTTCCGTTGCCGCTCCGCTTTCCTTCTATGTGTTGAGATGGGTGAGTGGGTACCTTCGGAGGTGACGGAGGCGAGGCTGATGCGGTTGGTGGAGAGAGGTCTCCTTCCTCCGAAGGAAGTTGCTGGGTGGAGGGCTACCGCCGGGGACGCCTTCCTGTTCTCGTAGCCCGATGAGACGGTGTCGTTCACCGACTTTCATGAGCGTGGGTTTGCGATCTCGATGTCGAACTTCTTCTGTGGATTCCTCCATGAGTACGGCATCCAATTGCAGCACCTTCCTCCTAACGTGGTGCTGTAGCTATCGGGCTTTGTTGTTGTCTGTGTGGCCTTCCTAGGGATTGAGCCTAACAAGGACCTGTTCTGGTGAGTGTTCGAGGTCAAGACCCGCAAGGCGCATGGCTCTGATGGTGACCTGCTCACCCTAGTGGGCGGGATGAACATCCAAATGCGCTATGGTGCGTCCTACAACTATCCGTGTTTGTCATCCCGGATCCTAAACTTCGACTGGCACGGGAATTGGTTTTATATTCGCGACGATGCCACCGCCCCTCTTCCTCGATTCTCTGTCGCCGTGATAGTGAGGCTAGAATCATGGAGTCGGGGATGCGAGCGGAGTCGATCGAAGAAGGTGTTGGAGATCTTTAGGATCCTTGAAGGCCAAGTGTCGGTCGGCCTGAATGGCGTCGCGGTCCTGCTAACCATGATTGAACAGCGTGTTCAACCACTGAAGCTTTGGGCGCACATGCTGTGCGATTTCACTGGAGTCAGGGACCCAAGCTGAGAGTCTACGAAGACGCTTGAGGCCAACGAGGTTACAAAACGGGTGGCTAAGCTATTCACCCCACCACCGTCGTCGCAGTCGAGAACGCCGTAGAGGCATTTTCGGCCACTTATCGGCCCGATCTGGTGAGTCCTCTTCTTCTTTCGTGTTTTCTTCTTGTTTGGGCTCCCTGACCATGCTGGTCTTATTTTCATAGCCCATTCCTTCATTTGTCTCTCGATTCCACCTCCCTCACCACGGGGGCGTCGAGCTCGCCGCACGGGAGAGGGCAACCGCTGAGGAGAAGGAGCGACTTCGCCGCGAGAAAGCAAGGAGGTGTGGGCGTCTTGGAGCAAGGGGTCTTGCTTGGCCGAATGGTGACGCCGATGATGCCGGGACGCCGAGGATGAGGGTGAGGATCGGGCGGTTCTTGGTGCTCCACAGGATCCAACAACGCTCTGCGGACCGAGTGGTCTTTGGCCGCTCGACGGGCGCTTCGGGTAGGAGCACCGCCCAAAAGCGTTCGCTCCCATCTCCACCATAGGAGTCAAGTCCGAAGCGTCCCCACGCTGCTGCGGGCGATGGTCGGAGCTCCCTGTCCACCGCTCCTAGTGATCCTTCCTTGGGAGGAGCGAGGTCCCCGTTCGAGGGAAGGATGTTGAGGATACTACAGCGACGAGGGCGTTGCTAGGGATGAACGGTGCTAGCCGCCATTCCACGGAGGGGTCCAGAGGGGGGCTGATGACCTCCCCCGGCTCTCTTTTGCCCTTATGGAGGTTAAGCGCCCTGCTTCCTTGGCGCTCTGCTTAGAGGCATCCAAATCGATGGAGGCTGATGTCACCTGGGAACATGACGTTTAGGATGTCAGCGCCGCCGCTACGGCCGGAGAAGCCTCGCCGGCTTCTGGATTCGTGGTATCATCGGTGAAGCCTCCTTTCTCGACCCCTTTGCGGCGTCGTGCGTGGGAGGGCACCTTGCTCTGCCCGTCGTGGAGCGCTCTGCCAGGTGTGCCTTGCTCTCGCTGTCCTCCTTCCGATCGGGGTTGATGACATTTTCTCTTTGGCTGATCTTTGGTGATTTCTCGATGTAGCGAGTCTTCCGTGGGGCTTGCCATCCCGAAGCCGCCTCTAGGTACGGTGAGCTCTCCTACATGGTCGAGGCCGTCCCTGAGTGATGATGTAATTCCTAGGCCATTAGCCTGGCTCCCCTCCATTGCGGCCCCACGCTCACCCCTCAGAGAAGGCTTCGCTTCAACGAGGGATCACGCTGGAGTTGGCATGGAGGTGAGTAAGGGTGAGGGACAGAGGTCAGCTATTAGAAGGTCTGAGGCGGCCATCAACCTAGGGGATGCGGGTTCACCACCCGTGGTCGGCCCCCCACTCACGGAGGTGATTTTCGATGGGCCGAGCATGTTAGCCCTTCCTCTCGGCGAGGAAGGTTTGGAGCTGGACGAGGGCTTCTTTGTTTGGCCGCACCCCACAAAACTCGGCTAGGCTCTATTCACGATGGATGATGTGGCCGAGCAGGCCATAGGGGAGGCTGCCTCCTAGAGCTGTGAGGGTGTCCGGGCGACCTTGTCTAAGCTGGGCGAAGCAGCCGCCACGGTTGCACGGCTGGGCACGGAGGCCCAACGCTAGATGATCGATGAGGTGGTGGTCCAGGCATAGGTGGGTCCTCTTATCTTCTATTCTCGCCGCGTTTGCTCGACTTTCACCGTGGTTCCCTAATCGTCCCTCTCTTTTTTGTAGGGGTTGATGAATACTTCGATGGCGAAGTCTCGGTTTCTGCGTCTGGCTTGCCAGACGTAGGTGGGAGGCGGCACCGACTGTAACGTCCCGTCTCCTCGAGGCCAGGCCTGCTTACATCTGATAACTTTTCCTAGGACATAGACTGCCCTCACAGACCAACACCAGTCTTTTCTGCGCACTTTGTCCTCACTCATGCGCCCCCGGGAAGAACTTCCCGGTCGATCACCCATCGCTCCAGGCCAAGCACGCTTAACCTTGGAGTTCTTAAGAGATGGGTTTTTAGAAAAGAAGTTGCAACTTGTTGGTACGAGTATCATATTAATTCTATTAAGCCTTGGGCCGGGGTGTTACATCCTCACCCCTTTAGGAGACCGACGTCCTCGTCGGTCAACCCCAGGCCAAGAACGTCCCCTCTTGGCCACGTCCGTGTGTCCAGTGCCAGCGCATGTGCCATGTTGGGTGACCACTCTGGGTCCACACCAGCCATAAGCACCATGCCTGCACAACTGACACACGCGCCCGTGAAACCGCAAGGGTCGACTCTGATACCATTCTGTAATGTCCCGCCTCCTCGAGGCCAGGCCCGCTTACATCTGATAGCTTTTCCTAGGACATAGACTGCCCTCATAGACCAACATCAGTCTTTTCTACGCACTTTGTCCTCACTCATGCGCCCCCGGGAAGAACTTCCCGGTCGGTCACCCATCGCTCCAGGCCAAGCATGCTTAACCTTAGAGTTCTTAAGAGATGGGCTTCCAAAAAAAAAGTTGTAACTTGTTGGTACGAGTATCCTATTAATCCTATTAAGCCCTGGGCTGGGGTGTTACATCGCTGTAACACCCCTAGTGTTAGGCTTGCATAATTGCACTTGCATTTCATGAACATGAGCATTATTCATCCATTCATGAGCATATATCACATGAAACATGTTATCGAAACCTTGCAACATACTGTATATTTCATGAGTGTTGTTTTTTTATTGTGATATGAATAGTGTGCAACACCCAAGTGCAACATGTGCAACTCACTTTAGTGGAACATAGCTAGTTAGTACGATGCAACAAGATCATGAAACATGTGAAACATGACTATGAAACAAAAGTAACATTTCAATTGTTTTTCATTGTTTCAAATCGTTCGATTAACTTGATTAGTGTGTGACCAATGTGTGGTATGGCTAAATATATTTTTAAACAACTTAGTTATATTTAGAAGGTCATTAGGAACCATGTTCATGTTGATCATTTTGCCTAATTAAGTTTCCAAGTCATGGTTTGACTTGTTTTGACCTTAGGACTGCTTTGGTTTGACTGCTTAAAAGTGCAACTTAGAGTCTATGCATGCCTGAGCAACCTAAAGCAAAGTGGTAGCAAATTTTATAAGGAACAAAAGTTATTTTATGACCAACTCATGAAAATATGCACAACATGCTCTAAATGGTCCCACAAGTCAGATTTTAGGTTGGGTTCAACACTTAGAAATTTTCTAAGTACGAAAACCGAGTTTTCAGTTTCATGAGCTCGATTTTGGCCTGATTTTACTCTCTCCTTCTTTTGCGAATTAGACTTTGATCTCTATATGAGTTTTGTAGCTGGTACTTAGGGCTACAACTTGTATCCCGATTTGTTTTTTCGATGTTAACCAACGGTTTAGGAGTTATGGATCGACGAAAACACGCTTGTTAGGCGGTTGTTTGCTCTCATTTTGAACTGAAATCGCTTTCTGATGCCGGCCGTTTGAGTGTTTCACCACCGCATGTATGCTGTGCGTTGCGGTCGCTTTGATCACATGAGCAGCCACGCGTCGTGGGCCGCCCCGGCACCACTTGGCTCGCGCCTTAATCCCCAGCGCTACCGCCTCACCAACTCACCCGCTCATTTTTCATTTCCTTCGTCTCCTTCCTTCGTCATCGCAGCTGCAGCCAGCATGCAAATGCCGCCGCCGCTCCGCCAAGGACTAGCTCACTCATCGCCGCAAAAACGCGACTGCCAGTCGGTCTGCAGCTCCGCCGTGTTCCCCTCTACCTCCTCCACCCCTTGGCTGCACCGATTGGGTCTTGGTAAGGGCACATTGGCCGTTTCCTCCACCGCCCGCCATGATGGAGTCTCGCCGGAGTTGGAGCTCTACGCGGGCAACTGCCATCGAGGCTTCTCGTCCCCCTATTCTTGCTTGGGTAGCACCGTAGCGACCCCCGGTAGCTCATGCCAAGCTCGGCTGAGTCAGTCATGGCTTGCTATCACCGGCGTCTCGCGCCGGAGCGCTGCCGTGCCGCCATCACCGGCGACGAGCCCCCTCCGCTAGGTCTTAGGTCTCTCCGGTAGCACCATTCGACGCGGCTCGTCACGTAGATCGTGTAGGTGCTGTCGATTTCGCCGGAGGAGCCACCGTCGGCGAGCTCAACCATTGCCGCGCCGTCGCGTGCCGTCTCCCCTGTTCTGTGTCAATGATAGGCGGGTCCCACGCGTCAGTGACAGTTTAGTGATAGGCTAGTTCAAATTAACAGATTTTCTATGCTGTTTTGTAATAATTGTATCTCCAGTATTGTAGCTTCAAAAATTGTGAAATAAATTTGGTAGTGTTCCTTAGGAAGTCTAGTATTTAGGAAAAATATAGTCTTGATACTTACAGTAGAAATTTTGGAAGATTTAAATGGAAATTTGAAATGTGTTTTTGAATGCATGCAAACTTGTTTATTTTATATCTAGAGTTTCTGTGGTCCAAAAATTTTTAAATTTTGTGGGTAAGCTATTCTTGCTTAGTATAAGCTCTGGTAAAAATTTGAGAGTCATTGCATGTGTGGTTTTTGAGTTATAGATTTTCCTTTTATCATTGATTGATACTTGTGTAAATTTTTGTAAATTATCTAGGAATCCTATGACCATGAAATTTTGTGGGGAGTATCCCAGTACCTTAAGGATGTTAGGAAAAAATATGAAATCTGTTGCTTGGCACTTTTAACTAAGGTTTTCTATTTATGCCTTTTTAAGCAATTATGCCTTGTCATTTTTGTGTAGGCTATTCTACTTATCCAAATGCCATGAAAATTTTAGGGTAATCTACTTAGAGTAGTACTATGCTACTGTAATTTTCTCAGATTTTTATGAACAATAGAAATATATGTTGTTGTGTAGCCCTAGTTTAAAATGAAATCAAATGATCTTCTTTAATGCGAGTTTAGTTAATAATGTTCTCTTTGGTGTATCTTTGTAGCATATTAGTTTGTTGTGGTGATTTGGCATGTTAGTACAGTGGTTGCCGTAGTAGATAGTAGTACATGTTCTTGGATGATGTTGACTCCCTTGTAGAAGAGCTTTGCTACTACTATGTCCAATGAAGTTAAACATGGTCATCTACATTTCATGCATCATGATCATTACATGTCATCTCTCCGATGCACCTATGCATTAGCACTTATATATCTGCATCATACAGGATCGTAGGAGGAGTTGCTAGTAGCAGTTCAGGAAGAGCAGACCGGGACAGATCCACAAGAAGTCTAGGCACAGGAGGTGCCAGAGGAAGAAGAGCAAGGAGAGGACTTGCCGGAGTGCGTGGATCACCAACCTAGTTCGTTCGAACGAGGCAAGCCCCGGAGCATTCTAAGTCTCCTACTTTATAAAAGCAATTCTTTCTATATATATGAGTTTATATATTGTTGCATTAAGTTGTAGGAGTTGATTGAAACCGTTGATGCATTTCTTACTATCCTTGCCTACCTTATTACCTTTTACCCTGTTAGGTCAGGATTGAATAACTGCTTAGCCTTGCTTAGACCGGTAGCGATCAGTGATATCCGGTCACCTACATTATAGGTGGTTACTGGAAGAGATTGGCTATGAAAAGAATGATATCCTGGAATTAACCATA
Organism: Miscanthus lutarioriparius; assembly: GCA_904845875.1. NCBI lineage: Eukaryota > Viridiplantae > Streptophyta > Magnoliopsida > Poales > Poaceae > Miscanthus > Miscanthus lutarioriparius. Next base: position 64,736,241 of record CAJGYO010000017.1, on the reverse strand, counting down.
TGTGATGGAAAATTGGAGACCGGACGGAATAGTTGGAGGCAACCAGACAGGGTTCTGGGGTGCTATTAGTTTCCGTCTGTGTCGATTAAGGACCGATCGTTGCTCGTCCCTCTTATCATGTTGAACGCATGCCTCACATTTAGCTGGCCAAATAAAGTACCTTTCGACCGCGAAGCTAGTGGCACTATTCGGGCCGGGATCTACATGAGTGCGCGTATTGGTGCTGATGGAGGTATGACAGGGGCGCGAAGAGTGAGCCCAAGGGCAGGTGTTTACCTAGATGGATAGGTTATAATAAAGATGATGCCAAGTACTTAAAATGGTTTATTCATGATAACTTATGCTTTTGCAAAAGAGTCAGCTAGCCCACTAAAGAAAGCCTTGCATAATCCTTGGTGTCATTTTATTTTGGTTTAAGATAGGTAAGTCTAGCTGAGTACCTTCTCGTACTCAGGGCGTTGTTCCCATTGTTGTTGCAGATGGTCAAATGTACTACGGCTATTGCATTAACTGCCTGTACCCGGTGATGGGTGACAACTAGGACCAAGGGCAAATGGTCACTCCGTATTTCTCATCTGATGCTTTTGTTGGAAATGACTACCTACTGGCACTGTATCCGAATCAAAAGTGTGTGTGTGGCTTTAAAACTATTTGCTTTCGCTATTTCAGTTCGAACTTGGTATGTAATAACTTTATGTTCTAAACTCTGATGTATCAACTGTCGTTGCGAACTTTATGTAACGTGTGATGGTACTTGCTAAACTTGTACGATCTTGGTTTATATGTCGATTGGTTTGAAATCATTTGTGGTTTCACAGACTACTGGGTTATATGGACTTAAGTTAGCTAAATTGTCTGCTTCGGTGGAAGATTTTCTTACTTAATCTCGTATAATTGGTCGGTTCTGTTACAGCTAGCATCAGAGCAAGGTTTAGCAGATTACTGTTCATGCATGTATTTAAAACAAACGGGTTTTGTGTTACAAAACTAATTACGAACTTATAGCATATAGGTGTTTCAACCTCTAATTTAAAACTTACTAGTGTGCCAGTGGTCATATCCTTTATGCCCAGTTAAGGACTCTAGGTGGCTTATTTAAGTACTGACTTGGGGGTCTTTGCATTATATTTCTATTTCGTCGCTCATACGGCGTGCTATTGTATGAGTGCCATTCACTTGAGTGGTATTGTATGGATTCGTTGCCTCTACGCCTCGGTAAGTGAGAGTTGTGAGAGCATGATCGGATACACTGCCGATCTAGGGAAGTGTTTATATGATGTCGTATTATTTACATGCCATACGCGTGTTTGTATGAAGGTATCCAATGTGTGGGAGAATTCCGTCCTGTGGTGACGATGCCGTCGATCGGACGATGGTTCGGGTAGTTGCTACCATTGTACGCATATCTGGGGATGCGTGTAGAGCGAGTACATTACTTTACTGCTTTCATGCATAATTTTTATACTATCAAGGGTTAGGCTGAAGTGGATCTTTTGTAGGTACATAACAGTGCTATCGTGTAGTACGTATTAGTTACGTTATGAGAGATCGTTGTATGCCACCGTCTATGCCGCTAGCAATGGTTATTTTTCCTAAGTTTGTGAGAACGTACGGAACGTGCATGCATCATGTTGTTACATATCATTCATGGCATTGTTCCTCCCCTTATAAGTTGATTATCTCATTTTGATAAAAATAACAACTTAACTTTGTTCTCACGTGGGTAATAAAACAACAATTTGCTACAGATGGCTTGCACGAAGCAGACTGCCCGTAAGTCCACCGGAGGAAGGGCACCTCGACGTCAGTTGGCCCTGAGGGAGCACCGCACCACAGACACCTTCTTGAGCGAGTTTGGCATGCCGACCTTGCTTTGGAGAGTGCTCCATGATGTGGGGTACCCAGAGGGTCAAGAGCCGGTGTACTCTTGGAATGAGAGCCAGTTAGCAGAGGATGGACTCGCAGTGGTAGAGATCATCGTTCCTGCTCTTGGTGATGCTCCAGAGTGGGATGGTTGGCACTTGGAGTTTGAGGGTCGCACTCCTGGTGAGGGTGTAGAGGGAGCAGCTTTCCACGTCATCAGGGACATCATGAGCAGATTTCCCAGTGAGCTTGCAGCAGCTCTAGCTGGCACCTTTCCTAGGGATGATCCTCGTGATGCTATTTGGGTTCAGCCTCAGGGAAGTGCTTTGGTCAGAGGTCCGGCTGAGGGACAGGCTAGCAACAACCATGCTATGAGTGCTATGTTTGCCGCTATTAGAGCGTATCAGAGTCTTGAGTGTACCTACTGGACTTTGACTGGCTTGCGTGGTGATGATAAGCTCAAGGCAAGAAAGCAGAAGAAGCAGCAGGCATGTGCTATAGCTAGTTTGTAGGAGCAGTTGGCTGATATGAGCTTACAGCGGGACCAGGCGGTAGAGAGAGGTGATAGAGCTATGCAGCAGGTGCATACGTTGACTCAGGCCAACAACAATGCAGACCGCATGATTGGACAATTGGTTCAGGAAAGGAATGAAGCCTGGAACGCGAGGGACCTACTGCTGCAGAGGGTCGATGAGCTAGAGGAGTACAACGTTAACCTGCATGAGGAGTTTCACGCACTCTACAATGGGGTTGGCCCATATGCTCCTCCAGACGCTGCTGGCATAGACATCGACAACGAGGACGAGCCTGTAGTTTCACCTGGGGGCGATGGTGACGTCTCCGACCCCGACGATGGCCCCGAGGAGCAGGCTAGTTGCCTTGCGCTAGTGTTTAGGTCCTGTCGCGATGACTTTTCTTTTGTCGACATGTAACCTAATGTATCTTGCTTCGAACTTATGAGACTTGGCATGTGATGGGAACTTGGCTAGTAATGCGATATCTGAAAGCATAAAAGTCCAGTGTATGTATGCTGGTAAATTGGTTGTAATGGACATGATGTGTTCGCTTAAGTAACCTAATTAGTGATGTTGTGTTATTTGGAATGACTTATTGTGCCCCTGTTTTATTGTATGAATTTATTCTCTCCAGTGAATTCAGTACGACCTAATTTTTCATTCGCTTGCGATCTCTACAACATCGCCTAATAATTACTGTTGCTGAAATATGCAGATGCCGAACACTCGCCGTACCGTGTATGATGCTGCTGAGGCAGGTGGCAGTGCAGCTGGGAATGAGAACCGTGAACCGCCGCCACCTCCTCCTCCACCGTACACCGCGGAACAGTTCTTCGCACAGTTCCTTGGAAGTCAACGCAACATGGAGGGCATGCAGCAGAATATGGAAGCAGCATTGCGCCATATCGCTGACAACACCCGCCGTGGGTTAAACCCAGGTGGACATGAAGCGAATCAGCATAGTAGTTTCAAGGACTTTATGGACACTAGACCACCAATTTTCAAAGAGGCTGCAGAGCCATTGGATGTAGAAGAGTGGATAAACACCATGGAAGATAAGTTTCGTGTTCTCAGGATGACAGAAGTATTGAAAACTGAGTATGCAGCTCATCAGCTGCAAGGCCCTGCAGGAATGTGGTGGATGCATCACCGCACCACTTTTCCACCTAATGCCCACATTACTTGGAGGGAATTCACGGAGGCTTTTCGTGGAACATACATTCCCCCTGGTTGACAGAAATGAAGTTTGGAGAATTTCTCGCACTAACCCAAGGTACCAAGACTGTGACACAGTATCTACATGCATTCAACAATCTAAGTCGCTATGCCTCTGACATGGTGAATACCGATGCCAAAAAGATCGCTAGTTTCAACAGAGGTCTGAATCCCAAGATGATAAAGCACGTGGGTACCAGCACGAGAATGGGTTTCAATGACTTTGTTAGTGACTGCTTAAAGCAAGAGAAGAACAACAATGTATATGCTACTTCCAAGACTCGCAAGAGAGCTTTTGAGTCAGGTCCGTCCCAGCCAAGGGCCCCAATGGCAAACCGTTCTGCGTATCATTCGCCTGCCCCTGGTGCAAGGTTCAGGCCACCCCAACGGAGGAATCAGAATGCCCAGCAACCTCAGAGGAATTAGAAGCCATTCAAGATGGCGGTGCCACAAGCCAAGACCGGACAAGGCAGTTCATCAGGAGCTGCTACTCAAGTAAGAGGACCGTGTTAGAACTGCAATCAATCTGGGCACTTTGCGAAGTTTTGCCCATATCCTAAGAAGCCGCAGAATCAGTACCAAGCTTGTGTGCACCACACCACCATTGATGATATCCCAGAAGGAGAACCCGTGACGGCCGGTATGTTTTCTATCAACAATCATCCTGCAGTCATTTTGTTTGATTCTGGATCATCTCATTCATTCATAAGTCAAGCATTTGCAAGAAAGTATGAGCAAAAGATAGTTGAATTGGAATGTGCTTATCGGATCAGTTCAGCCGGGGCTGATCTGTTAACTAATCAGATAATCCGGGGAGTAACCCTGTGCATAGCAAACAGGCAGTATAAGCTTAACTTGATAGTTATGCCAGGGCTAGTTCTGGATGTGATTATAGGAATGAACTGGATGACTAAGATGGGTGTAGTAATTGATGTTGGGGGAAGAAACATTTCTCTCAAGGAACCTGTTGGAGAAGGAACATTTCAAGTAACCTTACCTCGAAGAATAGATCTGGCCAGTACAACTTGTGCAGTCCAAACTACTCTTCTCGCCAAGATTCCAGTAGTGTGCGAGTTTTCGGACGTGTTTCCAGATGAGTTACCTGGTCTTCCACCAGACAGAGATGTTGAGTTTGCCATTGAGTTAATCCCTGGAACACCACCGATCTCAGGAAGGCATTATCGGATGCCTCCAAATGAATTAGCCGAGTTGAAGAAACAACTCCAGGATCTGTTGACTAAGGGTTTAATTCGGCCAAGTTCATCGGAATAGGGATGTCCCGCACTGTTCGTGAAGAAGAAGAAGGATAACTCCTTACGGATGTGCGTGGACTACCGGCCACTGAATGCGGTGACAATTAAAAACAAGTATCCTTTACCTCGGATTGATATCTTGTTTGACCAATTGTCAAAAGCCAAAGTGTTCTCCAAGATAGATTTGAGATCAGAGTACCACCAGATCAAGATTAGACCATAAGATATACCCAAAACCACGTTCTCCACCAGATATGGTTTGTACGAGTATCTTGTCATGTCCTTTAGTTTGACAAATGCTCCTACATACTTTATGTATCTGATGAATTCGGTCTTTATGTCAGAATTGGATCAGTTCGTGATTGTGTTCATTGATGACATTCTGATATACTCTGAGAACGAACAGGATCATGCCGAGCACCTAAGGGTTGTCTGGACTAGACTCATAGACCACCAGTTGTATGCTAAGTTTAGAAAATATGAGTTCTGGCTGAAGATAGTTCCTTTTCTCGGCCATGTGTGTAACAGAACCGACCAATTATACGAAATTAAGTAAGAGAATCATCCACCAGAGCAGACGATTGAACAAACTTAAGCCCGTATAACCCGGTAGTCCGTGAAATCACAAAGGATTTCAAACCAACTCGTGTCCCAGCCATGATCGTAATAAGTTTAGCGGTCACCATCACATATTACAAAAAAATTCGCAATCTCAGATACATCAGAGTTTAAACATAGTTATTATAAACCAGTTCGAATAAAAGTAGCGGAAGTCATTTGTTCAAACCACACACACACTCACGCGGAGTTTAAATATAGTGCCAGCGAATGATCATCTCCAACAAAAGCGAATGATCATCTCCAACAAATATAGTGCCAGCGAATTTTGAATTAATTTGAATACAACCATTGCTCCAAAAATTGAACTAAACATTGCTAGATGATCTACAATAGTAGCCAAACATGTTTTACTAACCTAGCAAGAAAAATTCAGGGTAAAACAATCCTTAAACAGGTGTATGCAACATCTAGGTTTCGCGCATGTTTCAGATGTTTCAAAGCAATGTTTCAATTATTATTCACACGATTAAGCATGTATGATTTGGATGCTTGATGATGCATGATATGCGTGATTTGCAGTGCCTAAATGTAGGCATAACACCGGGGTGTTACAGCCCTCCCCCCTTATAAAAATCTCGTCCCGAGATTTGGGTTACGAACCATTTGTTATAAAATTCTTCATAAGCTTTTTGCAGATACTCTCCTGTTTCCCAAGTTGCATCTCCCTTATCATGATGATCCCACTGTATCTTGTATGTTTTCACCACACTATTCCGAGTAGCACGTTCCTTAGTGTCTAACACCCGGACTGGTTGCTCACGATACACCCAATCTGATTTGAGTTGAATACCTCGAGGTTCTATTCTTTCCTCTGGAACACGCAAACATTTCTTGAGATGTGATACATGGAAAACTAGGAAAACTGTACTCATTGTCTCAGGTAACTCTAACTTGTAGGCTACCGGACCTCTTTGTTCTAAGATCTTGTATGGTCCTACGAATCTAGCGGCAAGCTTTCTTCGGACTCCAAACCTTTTCTTCTTCATTGGCGTGACTTTCAGATAAACATAGTCACCAACTTCAAACCTAAGGGGTCTCCTTCTTTTGTCTGCATAACTTTTCTGACATGATTGGGCAGCTTTCATATTCTGCTGAATAATATGAACTTTCTTCTCGGCTTCTTCTACAAAGTCAATGCCATAATACCTTCTATCTCCAGGCTCGACCCAATTCAATGGTGTTCTACATTTTCGCCATATAAAGCTTGAATGGGGCCATCTTGATGCTTTCTTGATAACTATTATTATAAGAAAACATTAATAACGGTAACCATGACTCCCATGATCCCTTAGAAGACAATACACATGCTCTTAACATATCTTCCAAAACAAATTCACTCGTTCGATCGACCATCCGTGCGAGGATGATAAGCGGTACTACTGAATCAAACTAGTTCCTAAGCCTTTGTGTAAATGTTCCCAAAAATGAGCCGTGAACTGTGAGCCTCGATCGAGATACTATGGTCTTGGGTATACCATGCAACCTCACAATTTACGTGATATACTTCTCGGCATATTGAGGTGGTCGATATTACTGTTTTGACAGGCAAGAAATGAGCGGTCTTGGTAAGACGATCCACAATTACCCAAATTGAATCATGTCCTTTTTGAGTAGTGGGCAAACCTGTGATAAAATCCATACTGATATCGTCCCACTTCCAACTCGGGACCGATAATGGTTGCAACATACCGGCGGTTTTCATGTGAATTGCTTTCACTCGACGACATGTGTGTCACATCCGACAACATATGCTTGTAATTTCTTTCTTCATTTTGGTCCACCAATAACGAGATCTTAATTCTTGATACATCTTACTACTTCCAGGATGGATAGATAGCTTAGAAAGGTGAGCTTCATCCATGAGTTTATTTCTAAGCTCTCGATCCTTGGGAACCACAAGACGGTCGTCAAACCACAACACGCCTGTTCATCCACTTTAAAGTGTTGAGACGGTTTCATTTTATTTTTCTCTTTGATGTGGAATATCCCTTGTTGGTTTTCTTCTCGCCTTCTATTATCTTACTCTCCAAAGAGCAACTAATCTGAATACTATGTAACACAAGAGGATGCATTAGATCGAATCCATCTTCAAGTAATGGTCGCACATTCAAGTAATGTGACTTTACGCTCAAAGCATCTCGCCACTACATTGGCTTTACCAGGATGATATTGCACATTCAAGTTGTAATCCTTGATCAATTCCAACCATCTATCTTTGTCTCATGTTTAGCTCGGTTGGGTAAAGATGTACTTAAGACTCTTATGATCCGTGAAAATGTTGCACACATTACCCAAAGAGAGATAATGTCTCCAAATTTTTAGGGCGTGCACAACCTGCGGCAAGTTCAAGATCATGGGTTGGATAGTTGACCTCGTGCTTCCTCAATTGACGTGATGCATAAGCAATGACTCTCCTTTCTTGCATAAGAACACAGCCCAATCCAGGTCTTTGATGCGTCAGAAAACACATCAAATGGTTTCTCGATATCCGGTTGTGCTAGAACAGGAGCAAGGTGGTTTACGCTTTCGCAAAGTGTGGAAAGTCGCTTCACACTCCTCCGTCCCACACAAACTTGTGATCCTTTTGTAGGAGGCTTGTCATCGGCTTGGCAATCTTGAAAAAGTCGGTATAAAGCGACGGTAATAGCCGGCTAATCCTAAGAAACTTCTAATCTCGTGAACTGTGGTTGGTGCTTTCAATTCATAACTTCTTGCACCTTACTTGGATCGATTGAAACCCCATTCTCCGATGAATGTGACCAAGGAAAGGAACTTCCTTCAACCGAAATTCACATTTGCTAAACTTAGCATACGATTGATGATCTCTAAGTCCGGTCAAGACGGTTCTCGAGATGCTCTTCATGATCTTTCACATTCTCGGAGTACACCGAATGTCATCGATGAACACTACCACAAACTTAACCAATTACGGCATGAAAACCGTATTCATCAAAAACATAAAGTATGCAGGGAGCATTTGTCAAGCCAAAGGACATGACAAGATACTCATACAACCCGTGTCACAGTGGAAAATGCGCTTTTCGGTATATCCTGTGGCCTTATCTTGATCTCGATGATAACCGGATCTCAAATCTATTTTGAGAACACCTTGGCCTTGGATAATTGGTCAAACAGAACATCAATATGTGGCAAGGGATATTTATTCTTGATGGTCACGACATTGAGTGGCTCATAATCTACGCACATTCTCAACGTGCCCTCTTTCTTCTTTTTTTTCACAAACAAAGCGGGACATCCCCACTCGGACTTGCTTGGCCGAATAAACCCCTTTTTGACAAATCTTCTAATTGCTTCTTCACTCAAATTTAACTCATCTGGAGGCATCCGATATGGTCTCCTTGAAATCGGAGCTGCCCGTGTACTAGCTCAATTCCAAACTCAATCTCCCTATCTGGCGGAAGACCGTAGCTCATCCAGAATACATCCGGAATTCACACACTCTACCGGAATCGATGAATAGGAATGATCGCCGTAGCACATGTAACACTTATAAGGTCTGTTTCTCCGAGGCAATGGTACTTGGAAAGTACCTTCACCTGAGGGATCCTTAAGGGTAAGTACTCGACTTCCAATTATCTATGACCGCTCCCCAATTTTTCATCCAATTCATCCCTATAATGACATCCAAGACTAATCCAGCATAACTATCAAGTTCACTCGGAACTTCCTCGCTACCTAATTCAAGGGTTGCCCTCGAACCATCCGGTTGGTCAAAACATCACCCTACTTGAACTTATACTGATAACCATAACCCAATTATGTGCATAGTTGTTCGTGTTTACGTGCAAATGCTTGACTCATAAAAGAATGCGATGATCCGAATCAAATAGAACAAGCTGTAGGGTTTTCGTTATTGAAACTTACAGCGAAGTGACGGCTCTCCCTCCGGAATTTCATCCACTGTTGTCTTGTGCACTCTAGCATTATAAGTCTGCTTGCTTCTTCTTGGTAGTACGGACAAAACCTCGAGAAATGACCGGGTTGATCACGCTTATAGCGAGGTCCTCTTCATCGTCCCGTGAGATCCCACGATTCCTTGGAATTTCCTTGTCTGCGATTCTTGGTACGCTTTGTTGGGTAGATCTTGCCATCTTGTACGGCTTTTGAGGTCCACGGAAATTACGACTTCTTGGTGAGGTGGTCTGCAACCTAGCACCAGTGCCGATGGGCGATATGGAGGACGACCTCCCATAGGTGCTCTAGCTTGAGACAGCCCACCTTCAAAGGCTCTCTTGCGTGTCTTGGTCTGCGATCTTGGCGTTGTTATTCTTCTCTCCCGCTTGAGACGATCGGCGATGAAGTCATTGAATCTGCACGCGGTTGTTGGTACCAACATGCTTCATCATTTTTGGATTGAGACCCTCTTAAAATCTGGCTATTCTTTTAGCATCTGTGTCAACCATGTCGGGAGCAGCATAGCGACACAAAGTTGTTGAAGGCGTCAGGTATTAAATCACGGTCTTGGTGCCCCGGTTCAACGCCGTAAACTCTCCCAACTTCATTTCATCCGCCTGGTGGAATATAGACTCCACGAAAGGCCTCAACAAACTCTCTCCAAGAAATCGAGCATTTGGAGGGAAGGTGGTGCGATGGTGCTTCCACCACATTCCAGCCGGGTCCCTCAGTAATTGAAGTGCAACATACTCGCTTTTAGAACCTCGGTCATCCTCAACACACGAATTTATCTTCCATTGTGTTGATCCATTCCTCGACATCAAGTGGCTCTGTTGCTTCCTTGAATCTTGGCGGCTTTGGTGTCCATGAAATCCTTGAAGTCGCTATATTGGTTCACTCCCATGCCACCACCTTGATTGTTTCCACGCCGAACGCATGTTGGCGATGGTGCGTGAAAATCCTCCATGTTTTTCTCGGGATTGTTCCGCATTCTTGCCGACTCCCGGCGGTAACCGTCGAGAAACATCTCGGGGTAAAGCAGGGAGGAGGTGGCAAATGTGGTTCATGGGGAGGTTCATTGTTGTTGCCGTGGTTCCCACCATCACCACCACCACCGGTCCCCTGCGCACCGTAGTAGCACCGGTCTCAACGGCTTCATACGTGGTTCGGCGAGTGTTTGTCATCTGCATATTTCAAAGAACAAGTAACGATTGAGTGAAGTTTGTAATGATTGCGAGTGAAGAAAAAATTATGCCGCATCTTGATTTTACTTTGGAGAGAATAAATTCATGCAATAAAACAGAGGCACAACAATCTCATCCCAATTAAGACAACAACACTAAATCGAATTACTTCAACGGCAAACATCGCATCCATATAAATCACATTGCCGACATACATACACTTGGACTTTTTATGCGTTCGAGATATCGCATTCAACATCAAGTTCCAACCACATGCCAAGTCTCATACGTTCAAACAACATACGATAGGTTACATGCCAACAAAAGAAAGGTCATCGCGACGGACCTAGATACTAGCGCAAGGCAACTAGCGTATTCCTCGGGGCCATCATCGGGATCGGAGACATCACCATCGCCTCTAGGTGAAACTACAGGCTCGTTCTGGTTGTCGTCGTCGATGTCCATGCCAGCGGCGTTTGGTGGAGCATATGGGCCAACCCCATTGTAGAGCGCGTGAAACTCTTCGTGCAGGTTGCCGTTGTATTCCTCTAGCTCATCGACTCTCTGCGAGAAGGTTTCTTGCGTTCCGAGCTTCATTCCTCTCCTGAACCAATTGTCCAATCATGCGGTCTGCATTGTTGTTGGCTTGAGTCAACGTATGCACTCGCTGCATAGCTCTATCACCTCTCACAACCGCCTGATCTCGCTGTAAGTTCATATCAGCCAACTGCTCCTGCAAGCTAGCTATAGTACGTGCCTGTCTCTTCTTCTGCTTCTTCCCTTTGAGCTTATCCTCACTTTGCATAAAGCCGATCAAATTCGAGAGGGTACTCTCGAGACCTTCATACGCTCTCGATGGCGGCGAACATAGCACTCATTGCACGGTTGTCGCTAGCTTTGTCCTTCACCGGACCTCGACCAATGCACTTCCACGAGGTCAAACCCAAATGGCATCACGAGGATCATCCCTAGGAAAAGTACCACCTAGAGCTACCGCAAGCTCACACCGGGAAATCTGCTCATAATGTCCTCGATGACACGGAAGGTGCTCCCTCTCGCACCTCACCGGAGGCGACCCTCAAACTCAAGTGCCAACCATCCCAATCTGGAGCATCACCGAGAGCGGAAACCGTGATCTCCACCACAACTAGTCCATCTTACGCTAATCGGCTCTCATTCCAAGAGTACACCGGCTCTTGACCTCTCTGGGTACCCCACATCATGGAGCACTCTCCAAAGCAAAGTTGGCATGCCAAACTCGCTCAAGAAGGTGTCCGTGGTGCGGGTGCTCCCTCGGGCAAGCAGGCGTCGAGGTGCTCTTCCTCCGGTGGACTTACTGGCGATGCTTCGTGTGGGCCATCTATAGCAAAAGTTCTTTCATTACCTCGGGAAACATATTTTAGGTGATACCACTTTTATCAAAATGAGAGAATCAATTTATAAGGGAGGAATGCATGACATGAATGAAATGCACAAGTAACTTGATGTATGAACGTACCGTACGTTCTCACAAACTTAGGAATAAATAATTTCTAACGACGAATTCGGTGGCATACAACGATCTCTCAAATACGTAACTAATACGTTCTACGATAAGCGTTGTTATGTACACGCATAAGATTCATTTCACCCAATTCCCAATGAATGCATAATAGCGAAGAAAGTTTTATCTACACGCTCTACACGAATCCCCGACACGTGTACAACGGTAGTAACTACCAACCATCGTCCTATTGACGGCATCGCCTCCACAGACGGAAGACCCATACATGAGATACCTTTGTAAAACATGCATAGAACATGTAATTACTCCAGCATCAAATAAGCATTCACCCGAGATCGGCGGTGTATCCGATCATGCTCTCACAACTCACACTTACCGAGGCGTAGAGGCAAATGATCCATTCATTACCACTCAAACAAGTGGCACTCATACAATAGCACGCCGTATGAGCGACGAAAGAGAAATATGATGCAAGAACCCCAAGTCAGTACTTAATTAAGCCACCTAAAGTCCTTAACTGGGCATAAGGGATATGATCACTGGCACACTTTAGATTTTGAAAATCACGTTTTCCAAATGCCTTTTGTTTTAAATACACTTGTGAACAAGATAACACGCTAAAGCATGCTCGATGCCACCGTATGTGTGAGAACCGACCAATTATACGAAATTAAGTAAGAGAATCATCCACCGAGCGCGAACGATTGAACAAACTTAAGCCCGTATAACCCGGTAGTCCGTGAAATCACAAAGGATTTCAAACCAACTCGTGTCCCAAATGGCGATCGTAATAAGTTTAGCGGTCACCATCACATATTACAAAAAAATTCGCAATCTCAGATACATCATAGTTTAAACATAGTTATCACAAACCAGTTCGAATAAAAGTAGCGGAAGTCATTTGTTCAAACCACACACACACTCACGCCGGAGTTTAAATATAGTGCCGTGAAATGATCATCTCCAACAAAAGCATTAGATGAGACGTAAGGAATGACCATGCCCATGGTCCTAAGCATCACCCATCGCAGGGATAAAGGCGGTTGATACAATAGCCGTAATACATCCGCCCATCTCGCAACAAGTGGGAATAAAACCACGAGTACGAAAAAGGTACTCACCGGACTTACACCCGACATAACCGAAAATAAATGACACCAAGGATTATGCAGGCTTTATAGTAGGGTAGTCGACTCATTTGCAAAAAGAAGCATTTTAGCATTTCATGAACCTTTCTAAAAGCATTATTGTCAAGTTAATTATTATTAACTCCGTCGACTAGATTTGCATCTATACTAGAGTAAACATGTGATTAAGCAATTAATGATAACCACTCGATCATTAAACAACTTTCATCTTGTCATATTCACTATAAGCTGTCCAAGTGTTCCATAAACATTTACTACGATGAAGTAACTCAAGTCAAGTGCTCACTATCCGGGAGCGATGGCGATTCGAATCGATTCCTAACCAAATGGTGATTTATTCCTTACACAAATCTCACTCACCCGCTAAAGTGAGATATTGATCACCGAGTCAACTTTCCGTATCTCGAGTTTGCCAGAACCACATGTACCGGGGCCGACCGATCGCACTTTGGTCTTATCATCCCGCCCCGTGTCCTACCACACCGCTTCTACATAGTGCGTCATGGGCAATCTACTCGGCCAAAAATCTCCCGACTTCACGGTCGGAAGGTACTTTATCCGGCCACTAAATGTAAGGCATGCGTTCAACATGACTCGAGGCCCAACAACGGTCGGTCCTTAATCGACCACGATGTAAACACTACGGTCAAACTCGCAAAGTCTCCGTCCGGTCTCAACTTCATTTAACACTTAGTTATACCATGACTTCATAGCCATCCAAGCGAGATCCGGTAACCACCTATAGCTCGCGGTGACAGGAAATCACCCGACTTCTACGGTCTAAGCCAACTAAGCATTGACTCGATCATGGATACCGTGGTAACAAGGATATAGTATAACAAAGGTAAACAAGGTATAATGCAACAGAACGGTTGCAAACAACTCCTGAACGTAATGCATCAATTTAAAGTAAAGCATTTAATGAAATCATTGCAAACCGGGAGAAAGATGCTCGGCTTGCCTCTCTCGAAGGAGCTCGGGCGGATGATCGGGGCACTCCGGAAGTTCTTCAACGTCCTCCTCGTCTTGGCTTCGGCACTTCCTGCTGCTTTGCACCTTGAACTGCTCCTCGGGCTCCTCGGGAATGACGATCGGGTTCTCGGTTTGCGATCTGTATGATGCAATGCGCGTAAGTGATTATGCAAACGGTGCATCGAAGGAGATGAATGCAATGGATATGTTGAAATGCAAGGTAGTCAACATCGTCCAAGAAACTATGCTACAAGCACATGTCATCTACTGCATTCTCTTCTACTACCAATATGTTAAGTTAACATATCTTATGAAATGCTTCAAAGATACACCAAAGCTTTACTAATTTCTTACTCACACTTAAAGCAACAATTGCTTAACCCTAATTACTAATAGGTTTGAATAGCAACATATATTTCTGATGCTCCTAAAAATCTGAGAAAAATACCGTAGCATAATACTACCCTAAATAGACTACCATAAAAATTTCATGGCATTTGGATAAGTAAACTATCCTACATAAAAATGACAAGCTATAGCATAAAAATGAGCATGAAATTACTTTGTACTATGAAAAGTGTCAAACAACAGATTGAGTATTTTTCCTATGTTCTTTATAGTATATAATCACTGTACAAAAATTGTCACATGCATGTTTTATACAAAATTTGTGCTCTAGCAAAAATAACAAAAATCAGCCATCAAAGGTACTTGAACTACACCTCAAAATTTTCCCACAGCACATGCATGAAACATATTTTTCCTAGGAAGTACATGACATAAGAAGATTAACAAACTTGGAATCATATTTTTCTGAAGCCTATATATTTTTCTACATATTTTTCAAGTTATCAGCAATATTCAAGATTAAATAAAATCCTATAGAAAAGTATCTCAAAAATGACATGCATAATTTTTCCCAAGTAGATCTGATGATAAGGAACCTAGAAAAATTTGTTTCAACAAATTTGGAGCAACTTTGAGTATCCAAACATTTTGCAAACCATTTCTGTTTTCAAATAATAAAGAATAAATTTAAAACAATTCTTTCAAACTCTCTTCGGGCGGCCCGTGGGAAACAGTGGCCCATGGTCGCATCTGCTCATGCATGGTCCGAGCGAAAGGGGAGCACGTCGGCTGGCAGGCGCCACCATGCCATGGCTTCGGCTTTGGCCAACTGGTGGCCCTGGCCGAGTGAGGCGAGGCCTCGGCAAGTCTTGCTGCTGCGGCAGCCATGGCGGCTCTGGTCATCAAGGCAGCGGACCATCTCCGCCCACTGGCAGGCAAGCTATGCGAGCGCACGGGATGTCGAGAGACGCAGAAAGTCTTGGTAGGGTAGCTAGGCTAGGCGGGAGAAGAAGAAGAAAGACGACTTCCATGGCGGCCGAGCACAGCGGCGCCATGGCCGTCGATGTGGCGCGCGGAGGCTCGACCATGCTTTCTGGCGGCATATAGCCTGCGCGACTTGAAGGAAGGCGAAGGCGGAGTTGCGGCGCGAGAATCGGGAATGGCGCGGTGGTGCGGGAGCGACGCCGCGGAGCAAGTGCGGGCGCGGGCGAGGCGGAGCTTGGCTTTTTGCTGGAGGAGAGGGAATGCGGCGTGGGGGTGAGCGAGCGCACGGTTCCAACGAGAGTAGGCGGGCGCGTGGGCGCGGCTCTCGGCCGTGGCTGCCACGCGGGACGACGCCGACACATGGTCGCCACGCGGAATGTCTCTGCCATGATCGGCGCGTGGGACGAGCGGCCACCAGGGGAACGGCAGGGGGCGGGCCGAGGCGAGCCTTGTGAGGGATGGCGTGAGCAGGCCGCTGGGTGTCAGGTCTTTGCCGAGCGAGGCGAGGCGCGCCTTGGGATGCTGGCTGGGCTGGCTTCAAGGCGGGCGGAAGCGAGCGGCGGCCCTTGAAGGATGAAAAAAGCCTTTTTCATTTATATTTTTAAGGAATTTTAAATGCCATCTTTCAAATCTTATTTTGAGCAAGAAAATGACCTCTTTGAAAATGTACCAAAAATGAAAGTTGCTTAGAATTTAATTCTCTACAACTTTGCTTTTAGGACCACAGCCAAATTCTTTCTAGATTTTGAATTGCAAGATCAAAGTCTACGTTTAGCTCAAAACCCTAATTTTGGGAATTTATTTTTGAAGCCAAATTTTGAATTAATTTGAATACAACCATTGCTCCAAAAATTGAACTAAACATTGCTAGATGATCTACAATAGTAGCCAAACATGTTTTACTAACCTAGCAAGAAAAATTCAGGGTAAAACAATCCTTAAACAGGTGTATGCAACATCTAGGTTTCGCGCATGTTTCAGATGTTTCAAAGCAATGTTTCAATTATTATTCACACGATTAAGCATGTATGATTTGGATGCTTGATGATGCATGATATGCGTGATTTGCAGTGCCTAAATGTAGGCATAACACCGGGGTGTTACAATGTGTTATCTGAGAATGGAATCTCAGTGGATCCTAGTAAAATACAAGAGGTTATGGACTGGAAGGCACCAAGCACCGTTCAAGAGGTTCGAAGTTTTCTTGGATTAGCCGGTTACTATCGCCGTTTTATCCCAGACTTCTCAAAGATTGCCAAGTTGATGACAAGTTTATTACAAAAGGATCATAGGTTCGTTTGGGAGGAGGTGTGAGGCGACTTTTCGGACCTTGCGGAAATTGCTAACCATCGCTCCTGCTTCAGCGCGCAACAACCGATAGAGAGAAGCCATTTGATGTGTTTTATGATGCATCAAAGAATGGTTTAGGATGTGTCCTGATGCAAGATGGAAGAGTTATTGCGTATGCCTCACGCCGATTGAGGAAGCATGAGGTTAACTATCCTACGCGATACGATTTAGAGCTTGCAAATTGTTGTGCATGCTCTAAAGATTTGGAGACACTACTTGCTTGGGAATGTGTGCAATATCTTTACAGATCATAAGAGTCTCAAGTACATATTTACTCAGTCTGAGTTGAATATGCGACAGAGAAGATGGTTAGAGCTGATAAAGGATTATAATCTGAATGTGCACTATCATCCGGGAAAGGCAAATGTAGTAGCAGATGCTTTAAGTAGGAAGTCACATTCTCTTGCTGTGCAACCATTGTTTGAGGATGGGTTCAATTTGTTACATCCTGCTGTGTTGCATAACATCCAGGTTAGCTATACCTTAGAGGGCAAGATCATTGAGGGTCAAAAAACAAATAAAGGAATATTTCATATCAAGGAGAAAATGAAGAAAGAACCGACTAGGCAATTTAGAGTGGATGAGCACGGAGTGCTATGGTTTAAGGACCGTCTAGTTGTACCTAAAGATCGAGAGCTCAAGAACAAATTGATGGATGAAGCTCATCACTCTAAGTTATCTATCCATCCTGGAAGTAACAAAATGTACCAAGAATTGAGACCTCATTATTGGTGGATGAAAATGAAGAAGGAGATTGCAGCTTATGTTGTTCGTTGCGACATGTGTTGTAGAGTGAAGGCTCTTCACATGAGACCCGCAGGAATGTTGCAACCTTTGTCAATACCAGATTGGAAATGGGATGATATAAGTATGGATTTTATCACCGGATTCCCTACCACACCAAAGGGGAATGATTTGATTTGGGTAATCGTAGATCGCCTTACCAAATTAGCTCACTTTTTACCAGTCAAAACAACTTTCCGACCACCTCAGTATGCTAAGAAGTATATTGCAGAGATTGTCCGATTACATGGTATACCAAAGACTATCATGTCTGACCGTGTGTCTCAATTTACCGCTCATTTTTGGGAGCATCTTCATAAAGGGTTGGGTACTAGCTTGATTCGTAGTACAGCTTACCACCCATAGACAGATGGGCAGACAGAGCGAGTTAATGCTGTTCTAGAAGATATGCTTAGAGCTTGTGTGTTATCGTCTAAGGGTTCATGGGAATCATGGTTACCTTTGGCAGAATTCGCTTACAACAACAGTTACCAAGAAAGTATCAAGATGGCTCCATTTGAAGCTTTGTATGGCAGAAAATGTAGGACACCATTGAATTGGGTCGAGCCTGGAGAGAGAAGGTTTTACGGAATTGATTTTGTTGACGAGGCCGAGAAAAAGGTCCAGATTATCCAACAAAACATGAAAGCGGCACAGTCATGCCAGAAGAGCTATGCCGATAAGAGGAGGAGACCTCTTGCGTTTGATGTAGGTGACTACGTTTATCTGAAGGTTACTCCAATGAAGAAGGTACAAAGGTTTGGAGTAAAGAGAAAACTTGCTCCTAGGTTTGTAGGACCGTACAAGATCGTAGAAAAGAAGGGTCCCGTGGCTTATAAGTTACAGTTACCAGAAGCGATGGGTTCGATCTTTCCAGTCTTTCATGTATCACAGTTGATGAAGTGCTTGCGTATTCCGGAAGAGAGAATAGAACCTCCGAGCATTCAGCTCAAATTAGACTTGGAATACCATGAGCAACCGGTTCGAGTTTTGGACACTAAGGACAGAGTCACTCGGAATAAAGTGGTGAGAACATATAAGATACAGTGGAGTCATCACGATGATGGCGATGCAACATGGGAAACAGGAGAATATCTACGAAACGCTTATACGGATTTTTATAACAAATGGTTCGTAACTCTAAATCTCGGGATGACATTCTTATAAGGAGGGAGGGCTGTAACACCCCTAGTGTTAGGCTTGCATAATTGCACTTGCATTTCATGAACATGAGCATTATTCATCCATTCATGAGCATATATCACATGAAACATGTTATCGAAACCTTGCAACATACTGTATATTTCATGAGTGTTGTTTTTTATTGTGATATGAATAGTGTGCAACACCCAAGTGCAACATGGGCAACTCACTTTAGTGGAACATAGCTAGTTAGTATGATGCAACAAGATCATGAAACATGTGAAACATGACTATGAAACAAAAGTTACATTTCAATTGTTTTTCATTGTTTCAGTACGTTCAGTGCTTGATTCTTGTGTGACCAATGTGTGGTATGGCTAAATATATTTTTAAACAACTTAGTTATACTTAGAAGGTCATTAGGAACCATGTTCATGTTGATCATTTTGCCTAATTAAGTTTCCAAGTCATGGTTTGACTTGTTTTGACCTTAGGACTGTTTGGTTTGACTGTTTAAAAAGTGCAACTTAGAGTCTATGCATGCCTGAGCAACCTAAAGCAAAGTGGTAGCAAATTTTATAAGGAACAAAAGTTATTTTATGACCAACTCATGAAAATATGCACAACATGCTCTAAATGGTCCCACAAGTCAGATTTTGGGTTGGGTTCAACACTTAGAAATTTTCTAAGTACGAAAACCGAGTTTTCAATTTCATGAGCTCGACTTTGGCCTGATTTTACTCTCTGTCCTTTATGAATTAGACTTTGATCTCTATATGAGTTTTGTAGCTGGTACTTAGGGCTACAACTTGTATCCTGACTGTTTTTTATGTTAACCAACGGTTTAGGAGTTATGGATCGACGAAAACACATTGTCAGGCCGGTTGTTTGCTCTGCTGTTTGAACTGAATCACTGCTACAGTGCCAACCGTTTCAGTGTTTCACCGCCGCGTGTATGCCACGCGTTGCCGGTTGCCTGACTGCACAGGCCACGTGTCGCGGCCGTCCTGGCACCGCTGGCCTCGCCTTAATCCCCATGCACCTGCCCGACCAACTCACCCGCTCATTTTTCATTTCCTTCGTCTCCTTCCTTCGTCACCGCAGCAGCCGCAGCCGTGCCGAGCCGCTCTGCCATAGCCTAGCTCGCTCACCGCCGCAAAAACGTGACTGCCAGTCGGTCTGTAGCTCCGCCGTGTTCCCCTCTACCTCCTCCACCCCTTGGCTGCACCGATTGGGTCTTAGTAAGGGCACATTGGCCGTTTCCTCCACCGCCCGCCATGATGGAGTCTCGTCGGAGTTGGAGCTCTACGCGGCCAACTGCCACCGAGGCTTCTCGTCCCCCTATTCTTGCTTGGGTAGCACCGTAGTGACCCCCGGTAGCTCATGCCGAGCTCGGTTGAGTCAGTCATGGCTTGCTGTCGTCGGCATCTCGCGCCGGAGCGCTGCCGTGCCGCCATCACCGGCGACGAGCCCCCTCCGCTAGGTCTTAGGTCTCTCCGGTAGCACCATTCGACACGGTTCGTCACGTAGATCGTGTAGGTGCTGTCGATTTCGCCGGAGGAGCCACCGTCGGCGAGCTCGACCATCGCCGCGCCGTCGCGTGCTGTCTCCCCTGTTCTGTGTCAATGACAGGTGGGTCCCACGCGTCAGTGACAGTTTAGTGATAGGCTAGTTCAAATTAACAGATTTTCTATGCTGTTTTGTAATAATTGTATCTTCAGTTTTGTAGCTTCAAAAATTGTGAAATAAATTTGGTAGTGTTCCTTAGGAACTCTAGTATTTAGGAAAAATATAGTATTGATACTTACAGAAGAAATTTTGGAAGATTTAAATGGAAATTTGAAATGTGTTTTTGAATGCATGCAAACTTGTTTATTTTATATCTAGAGTTTCTGTGGTCCAAAAATTATTAAATTTTGTGGGTAAGCTATTCTTGCTTAGTATAAGCTCTGGTAAAAATTTGAGAGTCATTGCATGTGTGGTTTTTGAGTTATAGATTTTCCTTTTATCATTGATTGATACTTGTGTAAATTTTTGCAAATTATCTAGGAATCCTATGACCATGAAATTTTGTGGGGAGTATCCCAGTACCTTAAGGATGTTAGGAAAAAATATGAAATCTGTTGCTTGGCACTTTTAACTAAGGTTTTCTATTTATGCCTTTTTAAGCAATTATGCCTTGTCATTTTTGTGTAGGCTATTCTACTTATCCAAATGCCATGAAAATTTTAGGGTAATCTACTTAGAGTAGTACTATGCTACTGTAATTTTCTCAGATTTTTATGAACACCAGAAATATATGTTGTTGTGTAGCCCTAGTTTAAAATGAAATCAAATGATCTTCTTTAATGCGAGTTTAGTTAATAATGTTCTCTTTGGTGTATCTTTGTAGCATATTAGTTTGCTGTGGTGATTTGGCATGTTAGTACAGTGGTTGTCGTAGTAGATAGTAGTACATGTTCTTGGATGATGTTGACTCCCTTGTAGAAGAGCTTTGCTACTACTATGTCCAATGAAGTTAAACATGGTCATCTACATTTCATGCATCATGATCATTACATGTCATCTCTCCGATGCACCTATGCATTAGCACTTATATATCTGCATCATACAGGATCGCAGGAGGAGTTGCTAGTAGCAGTTCAGGAAGAGCAGACCGGGACAGATCCACAAGAAGTCCAGGCACAGGAGGTGCCAGAGGAAGAGGAGCAAGGAGAGGACTTGCCGGAGTGCGTGGATCACCAACCTAGTTTGTTCGAACGAGGCAAGCCCCGGAGCATTCTAAGTCTCCTACTTTATAAAAGCAATTCTTTCTATATATATGAGTTTATATATTGTTGCATTAAGTTGTAGGAGTTGATTGAAACCGTTGATGCATTTCTTACTATCCTTGCCTACCTTATTACCTTTTACCCTGTTAGGTCATGATTGAATAACTGCTTAGCCTTGCTTAGACCGGTAGCGATCGGTGATACCCGGTCACCTACATTATAGGTGGTTACTGGAAGAGATTGGCTATGAAAAGAATGATATCCTGGAATTAACCATATGTGATGGAAAATTGGAGACCGAACGGAATAGTTGGAGGCAACCAGACAGGGTTCTGGGGTGCTGTTAGTTTCCGTCTGTGTCGATTAAGGACCGATCGTTGCTCGTCCCTCTTATCATGTTGAACGCATGCCTCACATTTAGCTGGCCGAATAAAGTACCTTTCGACCGCGAAGCTAGTGGCACTATTCGGGCCGGGATCTACATGAGTGCGCGTATTGGTGCTGATGGGGGTATGACAGGGGCGCGAAGAGTGAGCCCAAGGGCAGGTGTGACCTGATTCCTGGCAGTCGGGCGGTCCCTGGGTACTGCGGCTCCAGATTATCCCACGGCTACCTGAAAAGTGTCATTTATGATCTAAGCTACCCTGGCAGGGGAAGCATGGTTTGTGTGAGGAATAAATCACCAGCTGGTTAGGAATCGATTCGAATCGCCATCGCTCCTGGATAGTGAGCACTTGACTCGAGCTACGGCATCGTAGTAATTATTATGGAACAATGATGGTTATCTAGATGATGTGAGTTATGCTAAAGCTAAATTGATAACTGGATGTTATTGGTTAATCATGTGATTGCTATAGTACAGGTGTTTACCTAGATGGATAGGTTATAATAAAGATGATGCCAAGTACTTAAAATGGTTTATTCATGATAACTTATGCTTTCGCAAAAGAGTCAGCTAGCCCACTAAAGAAAGCCTTGCATAATCCTTGGTGTCGTTTTATTTTGGTTTAAGATGGGTAAGTCTAGCTGAGTACCTTCTCGTACTCAGGGCGTTGTTCCCATTGTTGTTGCAGATGGTCAAATGTACTACGGCTATTGCATTAACTGTATGTACCCGGCGATGGGTGACAACTAGGACCAAGGGCAAATGGTCACTCCGTATTTCTCATCTGATGCTTTTGTTGGAAATGACTACCTACTAGCACTGTATCCGAATCAAAAGTGTGTGTGTGGCTTTAAAACTATTTGCTTCCGCTATTTCAGTTCGAACTTGGTATGTAATAACTTTATGTTCTAAACTTTGATGTATCAACTATCATTGCGAACTTTATGTAACGTGTGACGGTACTTGCTAAACTTGTACGATCTTGGTTTGTATGTCGATTGGTTTGAAATCCTTCGTGGTTTCACGGACTACCGGGTTATACGGACTTAAGTTAGCTAAATTGTCTGCTTCGGCGGAAGATTTTCTTACTTAATCTCGTATAATTGGTCGGTTCTGTTACACCGACCACGACCGTGTCGACACAGAATTTTCGTCTCCGTGCCAAGGACACACGCAGCAAGCCGGAAGGGTCCGCTCGATGGATCAGATCCACCTAGCTTCAGCGCAAGGGTGGTCAATCCTATGCAATCCTCTCGAGACGTGCCAGTCAATTTGACCCTGCAACTGACAAGGAGAGAACGTTTATTAGTAATTAAGGGCGGAACGTGCCGGTGTTGCCAGACAGTCCTGAATGTGCGGCTCTGAGGGCCGATATGAGAGGAGGTCGACTAAATAGTCGATTCCAGCATATTCATAAGAATAAATCGGTTAAAGCTCATGGGGTTGTGTAAGAAGAATCGGTTATCATCCAAGATAGATATAATTTGAGCAATAATTTAATCAATGGCAATAAGATATCCATGATGATCGGTTTAAACTGAGCCAATGATTACAAGTAACCGAACCCCTTTTTATATAAAGAAACAATTCAACACCACTTAACCATTTAATAAAGATGAATCTAATGAACATGTTAGATCTCATCTATCGTCATGACCAGTGGGGCATGAGGCAGAATCATGCAGGCCATAGAAACAACAATAGACTCGACGACCCTAACTCATTACTAATATCAATGGGGCAGGAGGCAGAATCATGTAGGCCGTAATACAACAACAAGATCATGGGGCTAACATATCTTTCAACTTATCTCTACTTCAATGGTCTCGTAATGTGATTTGTTCGTGACAGCGCTCGATATCGGCTAAACAGTCGATTCAGGCATAGCGCACAGTTAGGGTCACGCCTTCTCAGGAATGGATCTATCAACTAACGATCCCCACTCCACGGTGCTA
This sequence comes from Miscanthus lutarioriparius, assembly GCA_904845875.1. Taxonomy (NCBI): domain Eukaryota; kingdom Viridiplantae; phylum Streptophyta; class Magnoliopsida; order Poales; family Poaceae; genus Miscanthus; species Miscanthus lutarioriparius. The sequence goes on along the minus strand of CAJGYO010000017.1, from coordinate 64,712,332 downwards.
ACAGTGGGGTGAGAGGTAGAATCCCATAGGCCATGATAATGAGCCATGGAACGGTTCTCGCTAACCAATAGATCTACTCAAGATTGAACATGCCTTAACTGCACACTATGCACGATTAAGATTGATACAAAAACAGTCGATAAAAACATAACTCATCGTTTAAAATGTAGATTAGATCAATTTTAGATTAGCAAACGATGGGTTAAATAAGATATAAGGCCGATCTAGATCAATCTCAATTGGGCAGAGTGATATTGCTGTAATTAGATAAACAATGAAAGCAATAAACAATATCGGTAACTTAATAAATCTACCAAAGACTGCTATTCAAAGGTAGAGCCGATAATTTGACCTTGATCTAGTTCAAGCAGTGGGGTGTGAGGTAGAATCACACACGTATACTTGAACTAGGCAAGAGTCGATAACTAGCCTATGCCAGAGTCGCAGTGGGGGTCGACCGGATTGATGCAGCCATACGAACAGAGGTATAAACCATGATGGTACTTACAGACAAGCAGTGGAGGTCGACCGGATCGATGTAGCCATACTTGCTGAAAAACTCGCCGAGATCTACTCTACTCCTACTCCTAAGGGGTGGCCAGAGCCGAAAAAATTAATTAACTTTGTATTTGATTGATTGGTTCCCTCTTAGAATAGCCGGGGTTTGATATTTTTACCCGAAGTCTAGACATGAATCCTACTCGAGCACGATTTGTTACAATCTTTGACATAAAATGAAAATATTCCTAATTTAAGATAACTTGGACTCTAATATTTCCCTTTTTGTAGAGTCCGGCATGCCTCGTCCCAGCGTCGATCATAGCTTCTGTCGTCATCTGCTGGCGCTATCTAAAGAAAGCTGATTCTAGTGCCGTATTCGAATCAGCTAGTTTTGATCTACACGTAATTGATCCCTTGCTGACATGATTCTGGTAGTTTTCGAGCCTCTGAAATCCTTCTTCCAAATTCTGGTGTAAACACATGCCCCCCAATTTTGGGATAAAAGTAATTTTATTCCAAAATTATCATGTCTGCATCCCAGATTGGTCCACAGTCATGAGTAGAGAACCTTGATCTAGGGTCCACCGTCCGTCACCACTTTCATCCATTTATGAGCCTATGCCCCAAAACTTTTGCAAGAGCACCTCTATTTCATGGGCATTTGGATTCATCTTCCTGGGCCGGCTATAAAACGCTTATCCGACCCTGACGAGAGTAACTCACCATTTCAGCCATGTTTCTCTTCCATCCATCTTTCCAAGTGCTCCCAACTCCGCTGGACCCTCTATGGCCTATCTCTTTGTAATAAAAGATCTTGAGCAGTTAGAAGAATTCTTGTGCGTAGGGTGATTGCGTCGCTCATTCAAGCACCTTATCGAGTAAAAGAATCAGCTGCTGCGGCTACAAGAAGTCTTGTGATATCACCTGCATCTTCTCACCAGGCTCGCAGAGCTGTTCTAATGTTTGCAAGGGCTAGAGTGTGTGGACACCTTCCCCTTATTTGCTCCACTGAATGCCCACTGGGAAAGCCACAGGCTTCTTCCCCATAGTTTTTCGATTTATCAAAAAATCGGCTGAATTTATGTTTAAGCGGGCGATTTTCTCTCCTTGGGCATAATGTTAGCAATGGGCCAACGTCGACTCGCCTCACGATGGACTTCAGCCTTGTTTGGGGCCCGAACTTCCTTCAATCCAAATAAACTAGATAGGCTGATCTCTGGTAAAATCTCCAAATCTATTTCAGATCTTTTGTAATTTGAGGAAGCAATAAGTCTAAATCTGTTATCTCTTCATTATCCATCTCCTAAACTTCTAGAGTGCCGTTCCACTTCCGTTTCTGATTCCAAATTCACACCCCTGGCGAAATCTATCTTCTCGCCTTCCTGGGCTATATAAACGGGCCTCGGTAGTGGATCTAAGTTTAACTCACTTTGCCTCAAACCTTCTGCACCCTTAGCACAGTTCCTGCTTTTCCGTAGGTCAGAGATCATGGAGAACAACAAGAGGTCTCCTGAGAAGGTCTTCATTGGATCTGCATCATCGCATCAGCGCCTTCATCATCAGGAGGGTATATCCCGTGATGCCTCCGCTGCCTCAGGGAATAGGGCCGACTCCGTTCGGCCTTTAGGGCCTTCCTCGTCGACGGCTTGCTGCCAACCCCTTTGCCATCAGATGAGGCGAATTGATAATGATGATCTGCTTGCCTCCATTGATCGACATGGCCAGAGTCTCGCTGAGTGTCTATCCCTCACAGAATCAGCCCTGGCCATGGTCCGATGTCGATCACCTCCTGTAGCCGATTCGATGGAGGATAGGTTGGCCAAGGCCGAGGCTAGAATTGCGGGTGAGATACCTGTTGTAACCTCTGCTTCCTCTCAATTTTGCCCTCAGGATTCTGATCATCTCCCTTTTGAACTTTTCAGATTTGTCCGCCCAACTGGAGAGCCTTCAACTGGCTGCGGAGTACGCGGTAGGATTTTGTTAACGCCAGAGGTGCCGTCCCAATAGTTCGCCTGTATGACATCCCGAATCGCGTCAGGGAGGTCGCTCTTCATGGTGTTCATCATGGTGCTGCCACGGCATTGGCCGCCGCACAGGCTCGTTCTGGCCACAATCTTCGGCTTCTTCCTCATGGTTTTCTAGATGCGGTGCACCCTGGGGATCATGAGCGTCTGACTGAGGACTTCCTTAGTGCCGCCCACTCTGTGGCCTTCAACACCCTAGTCGATGACATAGTAGGCAAAGTGTTTCCCGGCCCATAACTTGTAATAGGTGGCATTTAGCAAATAATTTCTTCGTCTTGAGTGACTTCTCCTTCGTTTTGTATCTTACATTATACGCATCACTCCATTGGCATAATCGATACGCATTGTACCAGATTTCACCCCTTAGGGTTTGTTTTCTTCCTAGCAACGATACCCTTCTGGTATCGGCCACTAAAATCGACGACCGAACAAACCGGTTGTTGAGTATCAATCCAAACGCTAGGGTAATATTCCTTCAAATATTTCCCATTTGATTATTCTGGTGAATTTTCTCCTCCTCCCAGCATCTCCAAAATGTATCAAGCGCACAATGCCTGAGCCGATAAGGTTTCCCCTGATTAGGCGACCAAATCGGCTGTCTCGCCTTTTGGTCATCATAAGTGTGTCTTCGCGAGCATTCTTAGATCAGCTGGAGAAGTCAATAGCCTGCGGGAACTGATGCCATTTGACTGGAACCCATGGTGCCCCAGACTTGAGATCTGCATGTCGTCGCGAATCTTGTGTAGAACCGATCATGTCCTCCATTGCTTACTCATGCTTCCTTCTTCGGCTAAAGAGCCGATTTGATATAGCCGATCCAGGCCCTTAGTTTAATCAAGTCTGAAAACACGGCTTTTATTAAGAAAAACCCTTTGATTTCCTGCCTTTTACTTGCTCAGCGCTGTATTCCCATCGGCATTAGTGAAGTGGTGCTTCGCCTTCCATTAATTGTTGTCTTTTACACGTCCCGAGGCGCCCATCCCTTTGCTTCAGGTCTTCAAATACCGGTTGGTGGTTTCGGCCTCGAATACATCCTTACTCGTAACTGTTTCTCCACTCTTCTCCGCCTGTTGAAACCCTGTAGCGGTTCTCTTTCCCCCTTTTGTAGATCCAATCGTTCTCCATGGCCGGCGAAGATAACCGAGGTAAGTGCGCGGCGGAGGAAATCCCGGAGGAGAGTATGCTAATGAACCAACGTCTCTGACGCATGAGGTGAGATCAACATTTCTTGTTCATGATGATGAATAGTTCTGACTCACCTATAGGTTTGTTGTGAATGACAGCCTTCATCCTCTCCTAAGGGCCGGCGGGCCTTCTGACACTACATCTTTTGTCCCAACTTCATCGTCGGATTCTTCCGACTCCTATAATGGAGACGACGCCCGGTGCTACCTTCATGAGTGGAGGATGGCCCAAAATCATTATTCCAAGGCGACTTGGGAGAACGACCAATTGGAGATTCGCCTCGAGGCTTCTCAGGCCACCCTTCATGCAGCCGAGGAGGAGGCCAGCGCCGTCCGAGCGTGACTGGCCGAATCAGACGCCATGGTGGCGAGTAAGATGAATTCCATGAAGGCCTCTTACTCTGATCTTTCATTACTCTTATTTTGATATTTTTCTTGTTTTGTGATTGTCAGCCCTGACAACACAGTTGGAATCTCTTCAACTAGCAGCGAACACAGCCATGGACGCTGTCAATGCCCGGGGTCCCTCCATCGACATTCGTCTCCAAGATATCCCGGCCCGTATCCAGGAGGTTGCCCTTCACGGCGTTCGCCACGGCGCATCAGTGGCTCTAACTACAGCGCAAGTCCAGACCGGGCACAATCTTCACACCATGGAGGTTGGTTTCCCGACTGGTGATGGTCCTGAGGAGCACGAAGACCTGCTCGACGAATTCATCATGGCAGCAGAGGCCATAGTGGACATCACATCCTTGCAGGATGTGGTGAACAAGGTCTTTGATTAGCTTATACTTAGGGTAATCCTGATGAACAAAGACTCTTGTTCTTTCTGTGAATGCACCTTGGTACAATGCTCTTGTGTATGACTGTTTCTATCTTTTGTTTTTGCTCTATAGACGATACATATCGTATCGGCTTTTATTGTTTTTGAAGATTTTCATTTTTTGAACTAGAGGTGATACCCTTATGGTACCGGCTATTAGAGCCGAATCGGCTATCGAATGTTGCCCGGGTGCCAGGATAATGTACCATAGAAACTTTCACATCAAAAGTCGAACGAGCAATCAACCCAGGTCGAACACCCTGTTAAGTGAAACATAACTTCTTCAAATCCATTAACTCCGAATTCCACCGCCTCATCTAGCATTCATACATCGGCCTAAACCTCATAACTAGTGTTTGTTTTCCTCTATTCCAATGGCCGATGTGAAGTTGTAACCTTTTTTTCTAAAATAAACTCTCAGAGCTGATCGCTTGCATCGGCTGTTGGCTTTCATTGCTGATCTTAACGAAGCCTCCTTCCCATGTCTTGCCAGAAAAACATTCGAAATCTCCTAGTTCCCAAAAGACTGGATCGACTGTTGCGATGCTTACGGACTCATCAGCATAAACCAGTTCGACATCATCTCCATGCCATTGAATCAAACACTGATGCATGGTCGACGGTATGCAACAATTCGCATGAATCCAATCACGACCAAGGAGTAAACTGTATGATCCTTTCCCATCAATGACAAAGAACGTGGTGAGCAAAGTTTTACTCCCGATTGTTAGTTTGACATTTATTGTTACCTCCGAAGTCTCTGAGCATCATGTCGGTTTCCAATAGATCTTCTGTTCCTTTGCCAAGCTTACAAAAAGTAGTATAAGGCATAAGATTGACAGATGCACCTCCGTCCACCAACATCTTGCTCATCGGCTTTCCATCAACAACACCTTTCATATACAACGCCTTCAAGTGCCGATGTTTGACTGGTCTGTCAAATACCGCTTGCTGCACGACTGTCAACTTGGCAACCATCTCATCATACTCTGATTCATCGAAATCTGAATAAACTTCTTGATTTGCCTGAGCTCTGAACTCTGATGGCAACAGAAAAGCCATTTGGATATTAGCCGATGGTTGCTTTCTATCGGCTATTTGCTTGGCACGCCATACTTGAGGTTTACCGGATACTTGAGCCTGTTCCAACTCTTTATTCCTTAGGCGTTGCACCCTTCTCTTCTGGCTTCTTGTCAATCCTCCGGGGCACCATTGCCCTTCCTACCAGACGTGCTCCCTTTGGTTGCTTCCTTCTTCATGATCAGCCTAGTCTTGGTCAACAACTCTTTTTCTCAGCCAATCATGAATACTTTTATTTTTGAAGCGCCGATCCATGTTATTATGGTGATATGCATCCTGGGCATGGATAGACCGGCGGTTGATCTGAGATTGCCTAAATTCCCAATATTGATTGCTGTATTCTGGACAGTCCTGTCTGGTAGGCAATTTCAAACCTCTGTTCCAGCAGTATCTGAAGAAAGGACAATTCCAGTGCGATTCAGCTTGCTTTCTTTCATACCTCTCTTCTTCTAGTCGACGCTGGTATTCTTGATCCTCTAACCATCGCTGATAATCATTTTTCTTCTGCCGCTGCCACTTATTCAACAAGATTCAAGATGTAACTCGCGGCTTTGTCGCCCCATCCTTTGACGCTTCCCCCTGTTCATATCGGCTCTTTTGCTGATCACGACGTTTTTTAATCTCTCTGTATTCATCGTCCGATATTTGCATCTTGGGATCAACTGTTCCAGCTTCTCTTGATTTGGTCAATGTTAGAACCTTAGTTTTTCCTTTGAATAGCCCGACATCAACCATATTTTGATCTCCTAGGAAAGGATTATCATCAACTTTCATCTTCCGAGGCGTATCAAACTTGAGCCTTCCTTGTTGAATAGCTCTCTGTATGTGCTGCCGGAAAATTCTGCATTCATTGGTGGAATGAGAAGTAGCATTATGAAACTTGCAGAACTTCTTGTTCTTTAATTGTTCAGGGGACAACATAACATGATTGTCCGGCAATTTGATCTGGCCCTTCTCAAGAAGTCAAAGAGCTTGTCCGATTTTGTGACATCAAAGTCATAGCTCTCCTCGACTCCTCTTCCCCAAGGATTTGGCACCATCACTATCTTCTTGCCCCAATTCCATTCAGCTACAGCAACCTCCTCTTCTTCATTCTCATAGCCATCGTCGACAGAGTATGGATCATAAGCTTCAGCTATGGTGGTACTCTTCTAGAATCGGGTATCTCTGTGCATACTCTAGAATTGGCTATTGAGCGCTGCTACTCGTTGAGCCAACTGACTCATGTTATCAAACTCTTGCCCTAGCAACTTTTCTTTCCACATTGGCAGCATTCCCTAGACGGTTAAAGCAGCTAACTGATCATCTGCCAAGCTCAATGAGAAGCACAAGTTCCTAGTCTCTCGGAATCTCTGAAGAAACTCAGTGCCCGATTCATTAGTCCTCTATCTCATGGTTGTTAAATCGGTTATCTTCTTTTCTCCAGTCCCAGTATAAAAATACGTATGAAACTTCTTCTCCAGGTCAGCCCAATTGGCAATGAAGTTAATTGGTAGTGACGAGAACCAAGTGAAGGCTGGCCCTGACAGGGATAAGGAGAAGAAACGAACTTGATGGGCATCCTCAACTGATGCTTCGCCTAATTGTGTGAGATACCGACTGACATGTTCTATTGTGCTTGTACTGTCTTGACCAGTGAACTTGGCGAACTCTGGGAGCTTGTAATTTGTAGGAAGAGCGACCAAATCATACCATTCTAGATATGGATGTTTGTATGAAAAAGTCATTCCTTTTGGCTTTAGACCGAACTGATTCTTCATCATCTCGGTCACCTTCAGCAACAACTCGTTAGCTTGCGGATTTGGATTTCTCGGCACTTGCTGACCCACCTGTGGATTGAAATCCCGCGTGTCTTGATATCCTAGATTTGGTATCATGTGGAGGGTGCTATAATCCGTGCCATAGTGATAGCCTTGTGGAACCTCAATCTGTTGGGTCCTTTGCTGGCTTGCTGCTTGAAGTCTCTGATTATAGACATAAGGATATATATATCTCTATGGATCCTTTGAATTGATGGTGCTATCTTCTGAGCCGACGACGGTATATGGCCTGATGTGCCAAAATTGATCATCTGGTTTTGACTTTGCCCCGCCGGCTGTTGCACATGCTGTATCGACGGTCTAGGATTGTACTGTATCTGATTCGTATTAGTACCTAGAGTTTGTTCAGATGAACCTTGAAGTGCCTGGACGTCACCATTACCACCGGTCTTTGCTTCTTGATGGTAGTCTTTGACTTGATTAGTCCCTTGGGTCAACGGATCTGGAATGTTGTAACAAGTCGATCCAACCTGACTAACTAGAATTCTATGAATCATCTCTTTCATGGCGTTGTGAAATGCGTCAACGAAAGCTTCATTGTGGCTTGATAGAGCATCCCGAACAGATTTGTCTATGGCTTCCGTAAAGAAACGTCATTCTTCAACTTTTGTATGTCATCTCGCCTGTGTAGTAGAACTCTTGGTAGTGGAAATTTCTGAATAATAGTGTTGTCACGTGTTTTGGTGTAAGACAACAAACACTTCTTCTGAAATTCTTCTGTAGCTTTGTTGATGGTACCCTTATCTTCATCAGGTAGGTCTTCATAATGTACCACAAGGATGTTGTCGTTGTTGTGAACCGCCATGACGATTATGGGGTCCCACCGTGTGCGACGACGTGTGTCGATCTGAAATTTTCGTCTCGTCTTCGAGGACACATGCAGCAAGCCAAAAGGGTCCGCTCGATGGAGTAGATCCGCCTAGCTTCAGCGTAATGGTGGTCGATCCTACGCAATCCTCTCGAGATGTGCCAGTCAATTTGACCCTGTAACTGATAAGGAGAGAACGTTTATCAGTAATTAAGGGCGGAACGTGCCGGTGTTGCCAGACAGTCCCGAATGTGCGGCTCTGAGGGCCGATATGAGAGGAGGTCGACTAAATAGTCAATTCCAGCATATTCATAAGAATAAATCGGTTAAAGCTCATGGGGTTGTGTAAGAAGAATCGATTATCATCCAAGATAGATATAATTTTAGCAATAATTTAATCAATGGTAATAAGATATCCATGATGATCGGTTTAAACTGAGCCAATGATTACAAGCAACTGAACCCCTTTTTATATAAAGAAACAATTCAACACCACTTAACCATTTAATAAAGATGAATCTAATGAACATGTTAGATCTCATCTATCGCCATGACCAGTGGGGCATGAGGCAAAATCATGCAGGCCGTAGAAACAACAATAGACTCGACGACCCTAACTCATTACTAATATCAGTGGGGCATGAGGCAGAATCATGCAGGCCGTAATACAATAACAAGATCATGGGGCTAATATATCTTTTAACTTATCTCTACTTTAATGGTCTCGTAATGTAATCTGTTCGTGAGAGCGCTCGATATCGGCTAAACAACCGATTCAGGCATAGCGCACAGTTAGGGTCACGCCTTCTCAGGAACGGATCTATCAACTAACGATCCCCACTCCACGGTGCTAATAGTGGGGTGAGAGGCAGAATCCCACAGGCCGTGATAATAAGCCATGGAACGGTTCTCGCTAACCAATAGATCTACTCAAGATCGAGCATGCCTTAACCGCACACTATGCACGATTAAGATTGATACAAAAATAGCCAATAAAAACATAACTCATCGTTTAAAATGTAGATTAGATTAGTTTTAGATTAGCAAACGATGGGTTAAATAAGATATAAGGCTGATCCAGATCAATCTCAATCGGGCAGAGTGATATTGCTGTAATTAGATAAACAATAAAAGCAATAAGCAATATCGGTAACTTAATGAATCTACCAAAGACTGCCATTCAAAGGTAGAGCCGATAACTTGACCTTGATCTAGTTCAAGCAGTGGGGTGTGAGGCAGAATCACACAGGCCATACTTGAACTAGGCAAGAGTTGATAACTAGCCTATACCAGAGTCGCAGTGGGGGTCGACCGGATCGATGCAACCATATGAACAGAGGTATAAACCATGACGGTACTTACAGACAAGTAGTGGAGGTCGACAGGATCGATGCAGCCGTACTTGCTGAAGAACTCGCCGAGATCTACTCTACTCCTACTCCTAAGGGGTGGCAGCAGCCGAAAAAAGTAATTGACTTTGTATTTGATTGATTGGTTCCCTCTTACAATAGCCGCGGTTTGATATTTATATCTGGAGTCTAGACATGAATCCTACTCGAGCACGATTTGTTACAATCTTTGGCATAAAAATGAAAACATTCCTAATTTAAGATAACTTGGACTCTAATCTTTCTCTTTTTGTAGAGTCCAACATGCCTCGTCCCAGTGCCGATCATAGCTTCTGTCATTATCTGCTAGCGCTATCTGAAGAAAGCTGATTCTAGTGCCGTATTCGAATCAGCTAGTTTTGATCTACACGTAATTGATCCCTTGCTGACATGATTCTAGGAGTTTTCGAGCATCTGAAATCCTTCTTCCAAATTCTGGTGTAAACAGACCGCTTGGAAGCGGTGGAGACCGAGGCGCGTCGCCTACGGGAGGAAATGGAGGCTTCTTAGAGGTCAGAGAATAAGTCGCTTCGTCGTGAAGCACAGGCTAGATCCCAGGTTGAGGCCCTGACGTCCTAGGTGGCCCGACTTTAGGATATGGTGGCTGCCCAAGAGTCGGAGATCACCTCGGCCAATGCTGCTTAGTAGATGACCGAGCAGGGGCTACAGCGCCTTGAAGCTAAATGCCAGAGACAGCGCTCAACTTGTAGTGGTGAGTCTTCTTTGACTTCGCATCATGCCTCTACTTTGTTTCTATGTTCAGTCATGGACCGATGTTCTTTTCCATAGGGTTGCGTACGAGGACGCTTTTGGATCAAGAGGAGAAGACAGCCATAAGCCAGAGGATGTTGGAAATGGAAAATCAGTTGGTGGCTTTGACTATCTCCGGACGGGCTCTTGGTGATGTTGTGCTTGGCGCCGATGGGGTGAAAGGTCCTTGTGTGGTTTTAGTAATTGAGTGACAACCTTGGTGGACTAATTGCGTTTATGTGAGATACATATGTGATTAGTCCACAGGTACATGTGTGTGAGCAACATATGCCATGAAGGTGAAAATGGCTTGGAGATGTTGTAAAGCTCGCACGTGTGATGATGAAGGAGCTCATTACAAATGTGACATGACATTGAGTCATGTGATCAAGGTGGAGAAGATCAAGACATAACTTAGCTTGATGGGCCGGTTGCAAGCGTGAAGGGTAAGTCGGAGGCTTTGGAGTGATGGACCGCGTGGCGGTGAAGCTTGAGCAAGACTTGGCGCCGATGGACGAAGGAAACTGTGAAAAGCAAGTGGCTGAGATATGTTTTGCGTGATGGTTGAACCATCTCATGGTGGTCATGTCATCTTTGTGCTTTTGTTTATCATCAAGGTCTGAGGCTGAGAGAATTTCAAGAGTTTGAGGACAAGTCGGCTGCCATTAACCGCACTACTGGTGTTGGGAAACAACTGAGAGATATGCTGAAGGTTTGGTGCCGCTGTTTGAACAAGCTATTGGTTGGAAGCCTCGAATATAAGGAAATAATTGAAGCAGATCAGGAGCTGGTAATTAATCGATCTGTGTAGGCTCCAATAGTTTCAATTGCATTTGTACACATGGATAATATTCATCACCATTTTCACTGTAGTCTTTGGATCTTTGCAGGGGATAACGTGCTTCTATGATGATCTTGTGGAGGAGTTGATGTGGGGAATGAAGAATCTCATGCGCAGTTTAGTGCCTCAAGAACAAAAGGTGCTGACCAAGGAGAAGCGCCTCCCTATGAGTAAAGGGCTGGAAATGATCCTGCGTTGTCATAACTTTGATGTCAAGCCAGAGATGGTGAGTTTTCATCAGAGCCTGTCTTTAGTTACCTTTTACCTGATGTGTCAAGTACTGATCTGTGCGCTTGAAACCCTTATGGTTGACCCAAAACCTTTTTTTGTTGTAATTAAACAGAAGACTCACAGTTCTTTTTTTTAACAAAACGACACGAGATTATGCCCAATTTCATTGAAATTAGGAGAAGAAACAAGCCCCTAGGGGTGGAAGAAGGCTCATAGTTCTTATAGATATACATTTAGTTACTCATTTTATTGCCTATTCATTTTAGTTTCTGAGGTTAGTTTTTATAAACAAGTAAAGAATTATGCCTTGTTTATGGCACAGGGATAAAATATTTGTCTTGTTCTTTACAAACCTGTTGTGTTATCTAAAAAAGGTTGGGTCATGCCTGCCTTTGATCAATGCCCCTTTGTTTGTATTCATCTAGGTCAACGATGAAATAGTGGAAACAGCTTGCTTCTTTTATGACTGGTGACTTGGTTGTAAAGAAGCATTCCAGGAGCCTTCACATGTCAGATTCAGATCTTATGGAGATATCTGGGTTCAACAGCCAGGACTGGGATACTATGAAGATTGCAACTGCTATGAAGATGATAGCTTATCCAGACGAAAAAGTTGAGCACCCTCTGAGAGGTGAGCCATAATACTACTTTTGCAAGTGTGTTTTCGGGCTGTTTGGTAGAGTTGTGCTCCACGATTCTCCGGTAGTGCCTCCCCGATTCACCGGGTGAAGTGATTACGAGTGATTGTCTGATATAATCATTTGGCAAGTTGTCTCAAGTGTGATTTACGAAAGGAAGGATTTTGCTTTGGAATTGTCCATAGTACCCTGTGCATGTCTGAACTGAAGTACGCCCAATATTTGTATTAATCATTATGGTTTTGTTAGAAATTGAGACTAATGAAATTCTTCATGTATTTCGTGATTTTTGCATGCAGTGCAAAGGACTAACACAAACATTTTTTACATTCTCATCGCACCAGTCTGCAGTGTCTTCCTTCATGGTGCTGATATTCGGCCTGTTCGTTGGTTGGTTTCTGGGCTGATAAGTCCGGCTGGTGCTAGTTTGTTGTGAGAGGAAAACACCGTTGGCTGCCTGATAAGCCCTGGCTAAAACCAACAAGCGAACAAGCTGATTGTTTCATGTCTTAGAATTAGTATTAGTAGTCATACTTCACAAACATGTAAAGGACTAACACTCATGCAAAAAAAATTATTTTCAACTAGCTACACACCAGCATCACATACAAAATCCATAATACAAGAAGAAACATGTCTCCAGACTGTAGATCTGAGCAAGAGGGGCTTGGACGGCAGCGAGAGGAGGTAGGAGGCAGCCTGCAGCAATACAAATCAGAGACAAAATCAGATGGATCTGAGGGAGAGAACGTATTTGAGAGGGATGGGATGAGCATCGGCCTTCAACTCACCGGAGAGCAGCGGACGGACGAGCAACGGAGGGGCATGGCGGTCGGTGCGGACGAGCAGTGGGCGTTGCACCGGGACAAGGAGCGGGCGTCGGGGAGGGGAACGGCGGCCGGCGCGCTCCTCTCGTCGCTCGCGCGAGAGTCGCGACGCGGGCGCCGCACGGAGGGGACAGAGAGACGGTGTGGGAGAGGAGACCGAAGGGATTTCTATTTTTATACCAGTGGCATTTACGGGTAAATATCATGAAAGTTTGTGGGGAGGTCTGTACCCTCATATGGTGGGGATCGGGAGTGAATCCGGAGGAGCATGTTTTTATAGCTCCCTCGGATGTACACAGAATAGAGAGCGATTCACTCAGATTCACTGGAGAAGCTAGGGCGTATTTTTTATGTTTAGCAGCCGAGGAGCGATTCTCTTGGAGAATCTGCTCCATGGAGCACTCCCAGACGCAGCCTTCATTCACCATGCACTCGTTATGCATATATATGTCATATATACGAATCTCATATACTTGCTTGGTCTGAGGTTTTGTGTATCTCTGTTTCTATCAGATGTTCTCAAAAGATGAGCTATCGAAGATACAGAAAGATGCAAGTAAATATAACGATAAGATCATCAAGCACGATGTCGCTAAAGTCTTCGAAGAATTGGTGCGTGCCAAAAGATGTAAGGAGATTAAGGTGACACTCATGCGGCACTTGGTTCGTGAAGCTACCTTGATGGTTGGGGAAACTGCAAACAAGAGGCTCAATCAAGCTGATGACTGAGGTCTGAGGGCTCTACAATCTACAAACAAGATGTGATGATGTAATACTTTGTTTGGATGGAGATAATTATGGAGTAAAAACATGAATTAGGTCGCGTTCGCTGGTCTGGTAAGACCAGCTGGCTGATCCTCCTCAGCGAACACTGCTCATCAACCAGCCGCTATAGGGTTTCTCTCTCACAAAACCAGCCAGTTTCAGCCAACTTTTATACCAGCGAACGAGACCTTAAGGTTTTAATTAAACGTATTATCTACAGACACAGAGTTATTAATTCTTTGTTATTTTGAGTACCATTGTTGATATTGTGATGGAAGCATGCAGGTCCCACTTGAATTGGTGCATTTGAACCCTGCTCTCAGGATGCCTTTGGATTTCATTTTATATCCACGGTAGTCCTAATCATCTGTGCACACAAGACTTGTCGTCAGCTAAGCATCACTTTGGTATCGGTTAAGCAAGGGTGTGACAGGCCTGTCTTTGATTTCATTAAAAGATTTAGAGATATTAAAAACTGATGTTTTAATTTGATAATTTATAAAATGATTTTGCTGATTTGTTTTTTGTTGGCTTACACACACATATTAAAGAAAAAAGGTGGAGCACTTTTGAGTTTCTCACTATTAATTAGTTGTTACAAAAAAAAACTTTGGCCATTGAAAATCGAAGTAATGTTGGAGAATATCTTAAATCACATCATTCTAATATGGGCGTGGCTAGCGCCCGGATGTCCGGACATCCGCGCAGCCCGCCCCGTCCGCCTTCGCCCCGATCCCGTCCACCTTCACCCCGTCCCATGTGCGCGCTTCGCCCCATCTCAGCGCCCGCTGGTCGCCCCTGACCCCCTCCTCTCTCTCTGCGTGAGTGCGCGGGCAGCACTCAGGAGCCGGGATGAGCAACTGAGGACAAGCACGCCCCTAGCGCGCCCCGACCACAACACCACCGTCCGTCAGCCCCCGGCGCACCGCGCGCCCGGTCTACTCGCCCCCAGCCGTACAATATAAAACACTTGCAACATAGGAAACATTTGAATGCAACATACGTCTGAAAGTAGATGAAACATTTGGAACACGCACTTGCAACATGTGTGTGAAACACATGAAACATCTAGATTTGCAACTTGCAACATGAAACTACTTGCTGCAACATAAGACAAACAACTGAAATATTTGGAACACACTGTTGCAATATATCTCGAAACATCTGCAACATCCAGATAAAAAAAAGATTGCAACAGACATCTGGAAACAGATGAAATATTTTGAACAAACGCTTGCAACATATGCAACATGTGGAACATCCCCGATCTACTTTTGCAACATCAAAGATAAAATAAATGCAACATACATCTGAAATATCTGAAACACTTGAAATATATGCAAGTAGGGGAGGGAAGGTCGGGCTAGTCGATTCTGGCGTTGGGGTGGGAGCCGGCGTCAAGCCGGTGCGGGAGCACCACCAGCACCGGCCACGTTCGTGGGTGCCCTTGGCTCGACCAGGGAAGACTAGAGGCGCCACGGCACGTGTGCCCCAGTGGCCATGGCGGGGTCAGTTGCGTGCCCAACAGCGATGGGCGACGGACGAACAACCAGGGAGCAAGCGACGCAGGTGACTGCCACACAGGTGGGCGGCGCAGGGAGCGAGGGCGCACGACGTGGCTGGTGATAAGGGTAAGGGCACGGTGCGGTAGCCAGATGAGCGCGCGCTGGAGAAGGAGGCGGACGTATGAGCAGCCATGCTGCTTTGAGGCCTAGTGGATAAGCACGAAGGAGTGAGGTGTGGGCTCGGAAGGGACGAGCGGATAAGCGCAAGGGAATGGTAATTTGTTTTTTTTTGTTTGGGGCCGCTCCTGGGGAGCCACGTCCCTGCACGAAGTATTTCTGTTCTAATATACATGCTATTGAGTATCGTTTGGATAGCTCAGACGAAGAAACTATAATTGTTTTATTGGGTTGTTCGGCTGATGGTTTTTACGGCTGATAAGCCAGCTAATATTGTTTTGTCGTGAGAGAAAAATACTGTACGATGTCTGATAAACCATGCTAAGAAGTTTAAGCGAACTGGACGTAAATAAGTTTCCTGTTCTTCTTTCAAGTCAATTCCATCTTTTGCCACCGCTTGGTGAGTTGAAGCGTCATACATGTTATAAATGGTATATTTTTACTTCCCACGCAATTAATAATTATATTACGGATTTATGGTTCGGAAACGACTCTAACCAATCATTAATAAAGGGCGATTAAAGTCTATCAGCATACAAATTGATAAATTGTCGTTTTCTGTTAGTACCTTCTGTTTTCCTTTTTTTCTTTTTCCGTTCTTCTCAGGGAAATGTTGATGAAAAATTTCGTGCCGATCTTGTATAGTCGCCGATCAACAAGTAGAGTCGCCGATCAACATCTTTGTCCTTCTCATCTTTTGCCCACACACGCCCAAACCGGACCGCGTCGGGCCACCACCCTGTTCCGGCCATAGCCCGTTCCACTCACTGCTCCCCACGCGCTCGCCCCCGCCCCGATCCACCACCGCGGCCGCGATGAGCACCGCCTCCGGCGACGGCGCGGACGCCGGCGGCGACGGGGCCTCCTCTGCGGCGGCGGCCGCGTCGGCGCCCGCCGGGAGACGGATCCCGCCCGCCTCGTCCATGCCGTGGGTCCGCAACCTCCGCCGCTTCGTCGGCACCGGCGCCGGCCTCGGATCCGAGGCCCTCATGGGTCAGTCAGTGCCTCTCGCCTCTGTTCCTCCCTTAGCCAGCCCCTCCGGCCTCCGCGCTAGGCTAGGCTCGGTCGGAGCTGCGCGCTTTGGATTTCGAGGTGGTGGTGGTTAGGTGCTAGGACTAGGGTTTACATCCGCCCCATGTTGAAATGTGTGTGGTAGGAGGATGGGATCTGTGCACCATAGGGTTTATGGTGATGTAATGCAGCCCCACGGGTAACTTGGATACTGATTTGCAGCTGTTGATTTTGGTGGTGATTCATTGGGGAAGAGAATGGTGCTTTCTGAAGAGGTAGTGACGTTTAGGAAGGCTATAGATTTTGGATGTGTGCTGTTTGAGCTTGCACCTATACTCATAATTTGATGATAGGGGGGGATACCTGGCCTCAGGACAGTGGGCTGAGTGCTAGTACTTCTCTGTCACTGCACCTGTACGGAGAACTAGGACCATTTTTCTTTTGTAATTTATCACATTTATTGAATTAAAGTAGTTTTGGTAGTTCCTTACCCATGGGTGCAGGAAATTGATACAAAAAACTAGCATGTTCTCTTTGGAAACAAGCTTAAAATAAAATGCTACACTAGACTCTGGTGGTTGCTTTATTAATCAACATTTACATTTCGCACTACACTCATGATTTGTTCTATACGCGCAATTTGCAGAACTGGAGACTAAAAGGATATTGCTTGAGATTTTCAAGGAGCGGCAGCGGAAGAGTGCTGAAGCTGGTTCCATCCCAAGTTTTTACAAGAAGGTGCATGATTCAGTTTGCTGAGTGTTCTTGTCCTTTTATATTTGTCCTCTTAAGATGGAACTTACAGCTTAACTTAAAATAGAACAGTAGCAGTTCTAGCTGCCTGCATAGAGAGTAGTAATTTCTTTTGGGTTTCCTCAGTAATTTCACTTAGTTCTATTTGTAGAATCTAACACCCTAGTTGTGGATACTAAACTAATCTCCATCTTGTGTCCAGAAACCTGAAGAAGGATCCATTAGCTCTAGGGTTCAGAGGTTGGCCAAGTACAGGTTTCTAAAGGTAGCATCTTTTGGTGACAAGCTAAGCTTTATTTTGTTGGCATTTTCCTTTTCATGACTTGTGCCTTATGGGAGATTTTCAAAATCAATTACAGAAACAATCAGAACTTCTGCTGAATGCTGATGATCTTGATGCCATGTGGGTTTGTCTCAGAGAAAATTGTGTTATTGATGATGCTACGGGTGCTGAAAAGGTAGGATTCTTTTTTGATACATGTATTTTACATCACATCCATTTGTAAAGTCTTAGTTTTTGTTGCATGTTTGAATGTCAGCATACTAGTTTCGTTCCGGGCTCACCGGTTCACCACTAATAGCTACATGCGTGATCTCCATTTATGTTTCTTTAGCTGTTTATGTAGCACTATTTTTATTACTATCACCCTTTCTTATTTCTTCCTGGAATACTGCAGATGAATTATGAAGATTTCTGCCATATCGCCACAGTCTGCACGGAGCAGATTGGTCAGAAATGCAAACGTTTCTTCAGCCCTTCAAACTTCATGAAGTTTGAGAAGGATGATTCTGGGAGGATTGCTATCCTACCATTTTATCTTTATGTCATGCGAACAGTGAGTTATTTTCTGCAAGAAAGAGTAGTTAAAATTGCCAGCTAGTTTTGTCCCACATGCTTCACTTTGTGTCTAATAGTTGTGGGTTGGTTAAAACCCACATTGTTAGCAATTCCGTTCTCTATTCTTATCTGAAGTAATTTTTTACTCCATTAATTATTCCGTTTCATTATTTATACCAAGTTTGTCTAAATAACTGTTAGGCTACACCTTAGAATCTAATTGTGCAAATTATGGTGCTATATACTGATCGTTTGCTTACTGGTGCTTCTGCAGGTTTCTCTTACTCAAGCAAGAATTGATATGAGTGAGCTCGATGAGGATTCTGATGGTTTCCTTCAGCCTCATGTAAGGGCACCCCAGGACATGTTGATGATAGTTTGCACCTTAGAAGTGTTTTTTATGCCTTAATTGTTCTCGTAGGAAATGGAAGCATGTATAAGAGGACTCACTCATTTATTTTCATAGGAAATGGAAGCATATATTAGAGGACTCATCCCCAATTTGGCACAATTGCGTGACATGCCCACTGCATTTGTTCAGATGTACTGCCGCATAGCTGCACGCAAGTTCTTTTTCTTCTGCGATCCACACAGGCGGGGTATAAGAAAAAAGAACTAGACTTATACAGTGGATGTATATCCAAAACAACATTATAAGATTAACTTCCTATGCTGTATTATACTGTTTATGCTTGCAGGGAAAGCATGCATAAAGAAAGTGTTGCTGAGCAATTGTCTTCAGGAGCTAATGGAACTACATCAGGTATTTTTTAATATATTTTTGCACTGTTCAATGTGGTGAACTTGATAATCTTGGTACTTCTACATTGAAATCTTGCTGCATACTCGTATTCCACATGGTTTTGGGGATTTGCGCATTTTGATGATTATCATCACTTGTATTTTCAGGAGAGCGAGGAAGAGGTAACCGATACCGAGCAGGCAGAGAACTGGTTTTCCTTAACTTCAGCTCAGCGCATATGTGGTATGTCAGCTGGAATTCTCGTAAATAGTTGTTTTGCCCCGTAGATTTGAAATGTATTATCTACGTACCATTCTAGTGTGGTGTATGGTCAGTGTTTGATTTTTACCTGATGCCTGCGCAGACATGTTTCTTGCACTAGATAAGGATACAAATGGTACACTGAGCAAACAAGAGCTCAAGGAATATGCAGATGGTACATTGACTGAGATTTTCATTGAAAGAGGTTAAACTCTGCCACTGTTATTTTTATACTTTATTGTTGTCCCAAAGCTAGTGTCTTTAGGCATAGATCATGAACTGTCTTTCAGAGTTTGTTCATGAATGTATAACAACAATGTGGTTGTGTTTTTCAGTTTTTGATGAGCATGTTCGCCGGAGCAAAGTTGGAGGTGGAAACAGTCGCGAGATGGACTTTGAAAGCTTTCTTGATTTTGTTTTGGCTCTAGAAAACAAAGATACCCCTGAAGGCTTGACATATTTATTTAGATGCCTTGATCTTAATGGAAGGGGGTTCCTTACAACTGCAGATATCCATACTCTATTTAGGTATGTAATTATTTATGGACTAATTTACACTATACTAGTCTGATGATAGATGCAGCCCCCCTTTTTCTGATGGCCTAATTAAAGTGTTTTAGCATAACATTTCAAACTCAAGTTTGAAAATCTATACCCTTTTGATCAATCTATTTGGCTTGAAAGCAGTACCGAACGAACTTTGGTTTTGACTTGCTCCATTGTGATGCTCTACTCTGTTATTTGTATTTTTGCGAAAATTTACCTGCCTATATAAAAGTAAAAGAGGGGAAAAAGGACTGACTCTTAAACTACATGAGGTTGGCTTGAAACTTACTTTCGCCGATTCAGTTGCACTACCTATTTCTGTTATTCCAAGCTGCCTAGAGTCAGCCTGTCATCATTATGGATTTACATGTATAACAATAAAAAAATTGAAATTTGTGTTAAATAGTACTGTGAAGTACAAAGCTTGGGTTCTGTTCGATTCCTATTTTGGGAAGCACCTGTATTCTTCAAGAAAAGAAAGGAGGCTGTTAGAGTTAACATTCCTACCTGATGCCATCTTCCTAGATTGAATCTGTCATTTTTTTGTGCTTGCTGAACTTTTAGTTTGTTCTGCTGGCCTTAACAGGTCGTATATCAGTTGCTTCAATAGTTAATCTCTAACCACCAGATGCTGTTATGTATTTCTGTTCCCCTTTTGCACCCACAGCCACAGGCATCCTCTATTTTATTTTTTTTCTTTTAAATTTAGTTTGAATCACCAGTTGCAATGTTGTTAGGCAACACGTGGGATGTGACTGACAAGTATTATCCCAGAAGGCTTGAACAGGGGCTGTTCGGTTGCTGTTTAGCTTTTATGCAATCTAACTAGCTAAATGTGTATTTATTAAGTCCTGTAATTTTTTACTGTAATTTGTTGATTAAAAATAGTTTCAACTATTATAGCTGATACTAGAAAATGCTCAATACAACAAGTTAGTCAACTCAGATATTTGATCATTTTCTGAATTCTGATACTCTTATTTCTCAATAGTCTTCAAAATATGTTTTCAAGTAGTGCTATAAATTCTTACAACACTATGCTAGTGGAGGCTTATGTATTGAACTTATTCTATGATGTGCCCCATGACATCAGTAGGCTGCTTTCTGTTTAATTTGATCATTCATGTTTCTCATGCAACCTTTTTTCATGTTTTCAGAGGCGTGTACACCAGAAGTGGATTGAGGGCGGAACTATGAGCTTTGCATAGAAGATGTGAGGGATGAAATTTGGGACATGGTGAAGCCCGCAGATCCTCTCAGGATGTCGCTGTCGGATCTTCTTTCTTGCAAGCAAGGCGGGACTATCGCCAGCATGCTTATAGATGTGCGTGGCTTCTGGGCCCATGACAACAGGGAGAACCTTCTCCAGGAAGAGGAAGAACAAGTGGAAGAGGCATGAGTTCTGTTCTCCAGCTGCCTCAAAATCGCAACATCCTCGGAACTGCCTGTACCGCAGTATCAGTCACTGTAACTTAGCTAGTGTATTAGATCCGTCGCCACCTGTTTCCTGAAGCTTTTTTGTTGTAAGTGTGCCATAGTGGTCTTTGAACTTGTCGAGGCTAGCGCTGTGTGGCCATATTGTACATGTAGATTGCACCAAGCGCGAGCAATCCTGACTACGGCGTTACGCCTGTAAGCCTGTGTAATTCGTTGTATTCAGTTCGTACAAGGCTTGTGGATTGTTACTTGATTGCCTGGTTTGTGCTATTTTTGCTACATCGCAGAAGCTTGCGCTCGATCAGTGGTGAAGCTCTAGCCTGTTAACCGTCTGTGATTAAATGCACCGTGGGTCCTTAAACTTTTGGTGTTTTTTCATCTATGTTCTCGAACTATTAAAGTGACTATGTAGGTCCTCAAACTATTTCCGCGGTGCATCTATGGTCCAAAAGAAGCCACACGAGCCACATGGTCCGATGTGATGGTGCCATAGTGGCATTTGGAAAGGCCAATTTTGCAGAAAAGACCCCATGAATGTTTTGATCATTAGTGGGTACTGTAGCCTTCTCTTCCCCAATCTTCGTTAGCGTTCTTGGCTCGTCGGCCGTCGTCGCGCTGCCCGCCACTTGCTGCTCGTCGCCCGCATTCTCCGGTCCAACGCACGCAGCCTCCCGCCGTCGTCTGTTAGGTTGAAGATACAGCGCCTCCATGCATTCTGCGAGGACGCTCAGCAGCTCGTCGTCGGCGCAGAGGGTTGAGGCCCCAAAATTCAAGAAGCGCACTAGGCTGCCCCTTATGTCGTGCCCCACATGTGGCAAGGAGATCTTGGAGCTCACTTCTTGGGTCCAGGATCTGAGGCCCCGGGGGCCATCTTCTTCAAGTGCCGGCTTCATGAGAGAGATGTAAACCCTTGAACCATCTTGTAGCTTTCTGCTCCTTTTGCTTTTGTTAAACCCTTGCTGTATAAATTGCAGGACCCTCGAACTTGCCCTTGGTATCTGTTTGCCAACAAGTATGAGAAACTGCTGATTAAGAGGGGGGTTATTGAGAAGAGAGGGGCTACTGATGCCGGCATTAGGCCTGAGCCATTGGCTGAAGTTGAGCAGATCAAGATTGCAATTGGACGCATTGAGGGAGTACTGGAAGCCAACAAGACCGAATTGACAGCTTTGCTTGATGATGTGCTGTCTCTGAAGAATGGAAGTGATAGAGTAGCTGAAAAGCTACAGAAGTTGATAGACCTAGGAAAAATTGTAGCTGTGTGTCTTGTAGTTGTTGCTGTGTTTGTTGTTCTAGGTGTAATAATTATGTTTTTCAAGTAAAAGTGGCAGCTTAGTAATCTTGTTAATTATGTGTTCAAGTGTTATGAAAAACCTGCATCTTGTTTTAGTTAGCAGTCTTGTTCAGTGAATGGAATTTCTGTTTGTATCAATGCAATATTGTCTCAGTTTATTTTATGCAATTCTCTCCATCAATTGAAGAAGTTGATAACATGCACGGGAAGATAGCAGATCAACATGCTGACATACCATTACCATCAGTGTCAATTCAGTCACTGCAATTACATACCATAGTTTAGGCCATTCCTTTTATGACCATCAAACTGCAACTAGAGAGTACATTGTCATTGCATATGATCTATATCTCTATGATCACTACACAAAAGGCAACTATTTTCATGTGCAAAAGGATGACACTACATCTTGGTACTGTACTTGCTCTTACATAAGCCCAAAGTTATTTTTTTTTCAGTTTTTTCCCTTTGAACTGTCCTTGGAAGTTGGAGTATAGGTGTCTAACACAAAACCTGTGTTCTGAGTTAGGAAAAGTTTGCTGCACAACAGGGATTAGACCTTTTTGTTTATCTGTCATGATGGTCCAAGGTGTAGTGTTCTCTTTTCCAAGATCCTCTTTCAATTTCTCTTAAGAACCACTTCCAAGAAGCAAGACACTCAACCTCGACCACTACCATTGCAACAGGAAAGATACAGTCATTAGGATCTATTCCTACAACAGTTAGCAACTGACCCTCAAATTTAGTTTTGATGCGGCAACCATCAAGACATATGACAGGCCTGCATCCACTTAAAAATCCCCTCTTGCATACATCCAATGAGACATACGGTGAACTAAAACAACTATCAAGCAATTTCAAATACAAAGTGTTGCTGAATTGTCTTCCTAAGTTCCTTATATAGTTCCACAAGTCAAGAACCTGCTTCACTTCATCTCCATATATCATGTTCTATGCCAGTCTCCTAGCTCTAGATAATTTGTTCCTAGATAGGGTCAAATTTAACTCCAGCTGCACTGTCCTTGCAAAAATTGTCAAAGTCATCTTCTCATCAGCTCTAAACTTGTCTACATACTTCTTGGCTAGCCATGTTACAGTACACCTTTTCAGTACCCATTTCTTCTAACAAGTATGATCCCCAACAAAAGTCTTGATCACAAAACAGTTCACCCTTCTATCTAATGAAACATACAAGTACTATGGACAATCTTCATCACAATGAGCTTTGATTCTAATCCTATCATTCTTGGTCATCTTTATCTCCACTCTATTCTTGATACTATATTCAATAATAGCCTTTCTAAGCACCTCTACTGAATCAAACTTCATGCCAACTTTGAAAATTGGGTTGTGCAAATCTTCTGGTATGAAACTTCTCATGTTCTGTCTAGCCTGACTCTCTTCATCAGATTCTAGTAACTCCAATTCTTCTTCATCAGAGTTCAACTCATCCCATTCTCTGCCTGCTGAGTCCTTGTCTGTGCCAGTTGGGGCATTTCTTTTCCTCCCTGCTCTGACTATTGTCCTTTTGCTGCACCCTCATCAACCACCCCTTCATCAACATTGTCACAAAACAGGTCATCATCACCATCATCAACATCATATGTCAACAAAATCCACTTCAAATCGCCTTCACTATCATCACCATCGGCGAGAATCATCCTAGGAGAGACAACCACCTTTGTAGGATGATCACTTTGGGTAAGGTTGCAATTGGATTGAACGCAATGTCCTCCTAGTTGTTGCTATCAATTGAATTGTAATGGTCCATAAAAAGCACATAGTTCTTGACCTTAAATGCAACTTGCTTCATTATCTGTGCTTCTTTATCCGATTCAATCAAACGCAAACCGGTTGACAAGTCCATCTCAGGCAACAACCAATTCACCGGGACACCCAGATCATAACCTAGCACCACTGATATCTCATCTACTCCAGAAAAAGACCAGTACTTCACCTTGACATGATTGAACCAATCAACCTTGCCATCGAGCTACACCAGATCTACACCAGACCCACAGAAAAAGCCACCATGATGCACTTTCACTGAAAACTCTTAATCGTTAGGCCCTCAAGAATGAAAATCAACCCTAAAATCAGGCACAGAACCGGAGCATAGCCACCAAAATAGTATGCTGCCTACCAGACCTACTACTACGGCTCCAAATTGATAGCAATAGATAGCATTGAGTATAGGGATACAGCTCCAGGACACTTACCATAGATTGGTGCCGTTTCCCCTTTCAGCCGTCGACGACCTGACATGGTGCCGTCGCACAGCAATTTGTGCGACCGGGCGACACCCACTGCGGAGCTCGCTGCCACCGACGAACTCGTGCCTTCGGCTTCACTACTCCCTTTCCGCGAGTTCGCCGCCACCCCAACCCACCCTCGTCTTCTGTCCCGGCTAAGAAAGATTGGGGAAGAGAGCGGCTAGAGTTGGAAGTGAGGAAGACAACGTTCACACAGTGGTTTTTTGATAAATTGCGATGCCAGGAGCTTCCATACGCCACTATGGCACTGCCACGTCGGACTATGTGGCTCGCGTGGATGCACCGAAAAATTCAAAGCTAAACTTCCATCCATTGTCCAATTTTTCTTGCTTTCTTATTGTTGTCTCGTTGTTGCTTCCAAATATGTTATTTTAAAATTTAAATTGCCATGCTTCTCTCTCTCTGGGTGAGGATTTTATATCCCGTTGTTTTGTGCGAGAGGGGGAGAAACAGAAACAAGAAAGCTGTTGGGCCTAAATTGGCCCAGAAATGGCACAAGCCCAGATACTATTCCATGGCTTTTCATTTCAAATCCCCTTCTCTCTCTACTCCCATCTCTAGTAGTCCAGTCCACTCTGCGACTGTTGTGGGATCAGCAAATCAAACCAACCCATCAAACACCAAAAATCCCCGCACGAGCTCCGGTTTCAAATTCCCTCGGCAGAGCTCGCCGCCGGGGATGGAGGCAGCGCGGGAGTCCATGGCGGCGCTCCTCGACGCCGGCCTCTTCGGGCCCGCCCAAACGCTGGTACGTGCCGCGATTCCTGCCTCCCCTTCCCCTCCTTGCCTTCCATCCTCCCCGCGCCTGAATCTCTAGGGTTTCGGGGGAGCAGAAGCGGGTTCGGGGTTCGCCGGTAGCGTCTGGGGCAGGGCTAAGCCCCTTGCATGCGACGTGTGCGAGCGGGGTTGGGTTGCTGAATTGGGTGATGGAGCGAGGTTTCCGTCGCAGCAGTGATTACTCATTTACTCTTCTCCTTCACTTGCAGGGGTGTTTCCTTGTGTCGTCGGCGGGTGCGGGCAACGATGCTGGCATGTCCATGAAGGTGGAGAGCCTGGTAAGCCCAAGCTTCCTTGACCAGCAGCTCTGCAAGTGGTGCTTGTTTGGACTAACTTATTGCTATGATTCTGTCAACTCCTTTTCCTGTCTCACTTCTGATGCCATATTGCGGAAACTAAACGGGTTGCAATGCACAGATTAGTTTCTTGATAGTCAATGCACGGATTGCCCCTGCACCCAGTTCTGTTCCTTACAGGGCCTTTTTTTTTGAGCTGATGTGCTTGTTGGCCTACCGCGCAGGTCCAGCATGGTGATGCTTTGTATGGAGAGAAAGAGTTCCGCAGGGCACTGGTAATATTTCCAAAAAAAAAAAAAAACACTCATGATTGGCTTACAAGAAGTTGCAGAAGTAAAACACATCAATTGCTGATATCTCCGTTGCTAATTTCCCTTTCTTCCATGGCAGAATGCGTACAAGCAAGCTATGCAATATAGTAGAAGTATCCCTAGGCAAGCAACAAGTAACACCAGAAGTGCAGTATCCGCCATAGGCCGGTCACCTTCTCCAAATTCTTCGAATCTCTTATCATTCAATGAAAATGAGGTGTGAATGGCTGAATATGGCACTCTTGTGTTCTCATGTTGATATCTATTATTCTATTTACGTCATTCAGTTTTGCTGTGCTGTTGCAGGTGAAGTTTAAGATCGCTCTTTGCCATTCTGCTCTATGTGAGCACCGTGAAGCACTTCATGAGGTTACTTGTTTTTCGTTTTCTTATGTCTATTCTTCATTTTCAACCTTATTATCCTGTTTTAAGAATACAGATGATGTGATATATATGCTTTCTGCAGATGGAAGGTATTCCTTCGAAAGTGAGAACACTGAAAATGAATATGATGTTAGGGAAGCTTTATCGAATATCAAGAAATAGCCGTACAGCTGCTGTCTGTTATAAGGAGTGCTTGAGGTATAACATATCAAAGAAATTGCTTCCTTGGAGATTGTGTTCTCCAACTTCTTCGACATAAGTTGCCCAATTTGTTCTTCTATAGCAAGTTCTTTCTAAACTTGGTTACAGAAACCACTCAACTTTTCTATGCTCACAAGACTGTCTACATCTCCATACTTCTCTGTCAGGCAATGCCCTTATGTTTTCGAAGCTATCACAGCTTTGGCGGAAATGGGGCTTTCAGCAAAGGAATTTTCTTTATTATTTCCACAAGTAAGTGTATGTTTTGTTTGCTTATAAGCTGTAAATAGGAAGTTCTGAGGGCAGATAAGTTTTAACTTCGCATGGTAGAATTCAGGGCTTCTCTGTGCTTCATTGTCAGATGTCCTGGTCGTCAACTTTATTGTTTGTTTGAGCTATCAGAATCTATTCATGCTCTACATGCCTGCCAGATTTGCAACAAAACTTGATAGGCTGTTTCAACAAATCCGTCCGTTTTGAACTCGAAAGTTTTTCCAAGAGATGCTATTGTTTCCTCTAATCTATTGTACAACATTTGAGCTATCAGAGTCTCTTCATTTTTTACATGCTTGCCAGATTTGCAACAAAAATTGATAGGCTATTGTTTCCTCTAATCTATACTACAACAAAAAACCATCACTTTGCATTTTATACCAAAAGATGTTGATATTGTCAATCCTGTGAGCAAGTTCTTACCTTTTCCATTTCTGAACGCTGAAATTTTCTTCTCATTTTGTACACAGTACCTTAGCATGATCTGACAATCACAGAACCATATCCCGTCAAACCTTTTATATTTTTTACATTTGTTCTGTTTCTGTACATATAATCCATATGGACTGTTGGGTTTCATTTTTGTTTGAACACCACATACGACACATGTAAAGCTTTATAGAAACAATAATACGCATACATCAGTTTATTCAACAACCTTTTCTCTGTAAATTTTAGTCATTAGTCAGTTAAACTTCCTTGCAGGCACCAAATAGAGGAGGCAAGGTGCCGGGTGACTTTGTAGATGCACAACGTTGGTGGAGTGTAAGTGAACAATGTTGAGGCATAAACGTGGATAGCACTCGATGCTTAGTCTTAAACATCCTTCTCTATCAAGTAACTAGATTCACAACATTGGTGGAGTGTAAGTGAACAATGTTGAGGCATAAACATTCATGCCACTCAATTTTTAATCTTAAACAGCTTACTCCATCAAGTAACTAGATTCGTGGTTGCCATCTTATGTTTGATATGCTATTAATTCTCATAAACCATTGGACTCCAAAACCACATTATGCATATATAAATGCTAAACTCTGTTAAATTGAAACTGTATGCCAATGAAGTCATCACCTTTTTAGCTCCCATGTTTTGAAACATTGACACAGCCCTGAGTATAGCTAGGGATGAAGCCCACTGGTGGTGTATGGCAGGAGCAAAGGGTCTTTCCTTGCTCACTGCTTGGGGCTTTTAGTTTTTTAGCCCGCTCGGTCGTTGTATACCCTAGTGACTGATTAGGGGTACCGTCGATTTGTACAAGTCGTCCGATTAATCGTCCTAGTCGGTCCCATGGCGACTAGGTTTGACTGGACGACTTGAAAACATTGTTGTATACTCAGAAACAGGTGCTTAAGCCTTAGAAAACAGGGAAGGTGTGGAGGGGTGTGTGAGTGTGTTTGGGTCTATGTATGACTCCTTTTTCTTCTACTAATACAATGATACGCAGCTCTCCTGCGTGTTCGAGAAAAAAATGCTTATTTTTGTGTGTTAGGGGTGGGGAATGCATCTGGCCTCTTTCTGATTATGTAGATTGCATAATTTGCCACCAATTCTGCAACTTATGTGCATGTTTATGTCTGCCACGTTGCACTGTCATTGATGAAATGTGATAGATATGTTTCTTTCAGAACAGTACTTGTTATTGCAATTTTAAATTTAGTTATGGTTTTCAAGAAACTGTCAACTCATCCAGAGATATCATCATACTGCATTGTTCTTTTTATAGATTGGTTCAGATTGATTATTCACTTAAATTATAATTTTCTTGACAGCGGTATGTTGAGGCGCAGTGTTGCATTGCTTCACATGATTATAAAGGTAACATAAGTGTCCTTATGAAACATTTTATCTGAGGATTCCAACATATAGTTGAATTTTGTTGAACTTTTGAAGTTATAATTCACATTCTCATTGAGAGCGTCCATTATTATTATTGTTAGATGATAAATGATCTAGAATCAGCATTTACTCTTGGTCACTGAATGTAACTTTGTAGTTGACACTTCCTAACTTTTACTTGTATCTGTTAAACATAAACTTGTAGCTTTGAAAGTATTTTTACAGGGATGTCATTTCTTTATATTTACTAGTTAAGTGCCCGTGCGTTGCTACGGGTATACATAGAATCTCATGACAGATAGCCGCGCGTGTAGAACATATGTAAAATCTCATCCATCCGTTCATTAACAATTTATTTGACATAAAGCTAAATATTAACCATAGAAGAAAAGAGGCATGTTAGAAAATAATAACCATCACGTTACAAATTAAACATAAATTCACATATAGTTATTAAAAATATATTATAATATAATGAGTGCATCCTCTCAGTAACATGTCCACAAGATCATCATATGCTACTTGTCTGCTATTGTTCCCAGACTTCTTCTATTACCTGAAATGCAGATGGATACGACAAATGTCAGTAACAAAAGACACAAATGTAAGAAAATATAACAGTTATACAAAACAGAAGACAATAACTTTTATAGAGTGAGGACCTCCTTGTAGACAATATTTTTCGTGTATATACCATTTATTTTCGTCTTTTTTTTTCTTATCCTTGTTATCACTTGGTGGGACGGCAAGGATCCTAATGTTCGATCTGGCAGTGGCTCTAGATAGCGCAACATACAACTGACCATGAGAGAACACTGATTCAGGCAAATACACACCAGCATGGGGGATAGTCTGCCCCTGAGCCTTGTTAACCGTCATGGCAAAGCTGAGTCTAACCAGAAACTGCTTCCTCTTGAACTGGAATGGGAACATCTCATCATCCGAGGGGCATAACGGAATCCGTGGTAGGAAGATTCGCTTTCCGCCATGGTCTCTGACCATAATTTCTGCATCGATGGTATTTCGTTGGAACCCTCGAACCACCAGCCTCGTTCCATTGCAAAGTTCACCCGCAGGGTCGATGTTCCTTAGCAATATGACCGGGCACCCAATCTTGAGCTTTAACACATGTTGAGGGAGACCGTTGGGGGTCAAAGTGTTGAGGAACTCAGATGGGTAGTAGTTGTGTGGATCATCAACCGCACTGTCAAAGCTATGATACACCATCTCATCCCCTTGGAAACGGCTTATCATCTTCATGTTAATCATATCAACCCAGTCGTTCCGCGTAGATAATATTGCTCGTGAGGTGATGTAACTCTTGTTTGACATATTGGCATTGAGGGCAGGGAATATGCAGTCAATTAACGTATCAAGATCACTGTCTTCCTCGGTCTGTGGTATCATTATTGCAAAAGCAGTATTCCACGGGAAAAATATATTGTTCTATCTTAGGGGCAGGTTCATTATTGCAAAAGCAGTATTAAAGCATGGAATATACAGATAGGCACACATAGAGTACTCACTGCTCAAGAGTACTGGATGCTAAATCTGAACAGTGTATGTAAACTAATATAATGTATGTTCAACAATCTATATAACACTGAGGCAAGTTTAGGTAACAAACAAATAGGTGTGACCAAATTCAATAATTTTCATCGGTAGCAGCCCAAAGATCATTATCGAAATATATGGAACCAAGTTGCAGCTCTAAAAGCTAAGTGACGATTTAGATTTTGCAAACTTCCACAAGTTTCTAACAACCCATAAGGGGTGCCAAAATCATCAAATGGGACCATGTGTTCCTGAGAATTCCTTTAAAATTAAATACCTAAGAAAGTCTACTTATCAGGTCTGTGAATCAGTTAAGGATTGAAATTCATATGTATCCATATATGAGCTGCTACTGCTAAAACAAACTGACTGAATTCTAAAAATGATGTAGCCGAACCACATACCAGAAAAAGATGGAGCAAACAGCAGGGATACATGTTTTGCATTCAGTGAATCCAAAGGTTATTCAGAAGTAAATCCAAGGTAATCAATGTAATTTCTTGATTATTTTCAGTTAATCGTAGCATTCACAGGTATAGGCTGAGGTTATTCAAAATGAATCCGAGGTTTCTCACATCTAATGAGGACTCTTACTCTCACATCTACAGATTCTCTTAAAACTGCAGTTGACAGAGGCAACACTGAGGTCTATAAAATTAGTTTCCCCATAACACCACTGAAGTTAGCTTTCGAAGCCTGGACCACTGAATTGAGAGCAGTCTAATTTTTAAGAGACTCATTAAACATTATTGACTATGTAATGGTCTATCATTAAACAGCCGTCGTATGCATGTGTGTGGACCTGGTGAAATTCAGAAGATGGGTACATCTAAGATAAGCAAGTCCCAAGTTAATCTGTGATACGTACTTTTGTGCAAAACAAGCAATCGGTGGCACAAGTGCAGAGGCATTTAGTATGGCCCCTGATGGTGAGCAATGGCAGTTTGTACTGGCTCAGTGACGTGAATAAATTCAAGTTTACATCGGCAACATAAACTTCCAGAGATGTTGGGCAGCATATCGATATCAATCACCAATTTGAAAGTAGCGGTAGCAAGCCAAGAACACAGAGGCTCAGCATGGCAGTTCGATGCAAGTAGCAGCATGCCAGCAGTGCAGCCCATGAGAAGGAGATGCTAGCTAATTAGCTTAGGTGGTCAGGTTAGGTGCAAGATAGATATATGACTCCAGGGGGTACAGGTTAACTGAATGACAGTATACTGAAATTAGCATATAGAATTTTGAGGTGGCTGCAGAGAGATTGTGATTCAGAGATGAAAGGCACGAAGGCAGTTGCAGTGTCCTGGCATCCTGGTTTGTGTTCACAGTAACCATTATTCGGTGCAAGCCTTGTGCATGCATTTTTAGTTGTTCTACTAAAAAAAACTCTTAAACATACTTGTCGACAGGGATGATCTGATGACACCCAACTTGTGCACCACTGGCAACATGTTGTAGATAGTCAGATGAAAAGCAGTGCAGCAAATTTCTAGTTCCCAATTCTGCAGAATCGACAGTGATGCAAATGCAAATTTGTAGACAATTTAGATGGAGTTCAGCAAAGCACTGAATCTGTATACATTCTTATCCCGACCATCTATGCCAAATGTGAAATCGGCCACAATGACTCTGAAACTACTGATTTATTACCACAGTGACTCTGAAACCGCAGTGACTCTGAAACTACTAATTTACCACATCACATGTGTAATTGGCCATCTATGCTATTTTGAAATCTGAAACCACAGTGACTCTAAAACTACTAATTGCAGGGAACTGAAAGGGAATTACGCCAATGAAAAGCAGGGGGTTTGGGGTTCGGACTGCTCACCGGTGGAGTGAAGGAACGTCGCAGAACCGGGGTGGCGTGCCGGGTGGCCGAGCAGCAGGGTGTCGTGGCCGCGGATGTTTGGCGGTGCAGCACAGGGACGTCGGAGCCGTGTCCTCGACTCTGCGTGCTAGTCGTGGCCGTGGACGGCGGCTCGACGTCGGACGAGGCCGCGGCGGATCTCGGGCTTGCCGCTTGGTATGCGGACGAGGCTGCACCCGGCGACGCAGAGAGGCAAGCCGCACGCCGCGCCGCGGTGCCGCGACCTGACCGTGGGGGAGCCGGCGTGCAGGGGCTTGCCGCTTGGGCGGATGAGGCTGCGTCGGGCGGCGCAGAGAGAGCCGCCGTGCACGACCCTGATTGTGTGGGAGCCGGTGTGCAAGGGCTGGGCGGCGTCAGCGGACGAGGCTGCAACGACGGCAGGTGGGAACGACCACTGACTGTATATGGCGCCAAGCGTGCAGGGGCCGGGCTGGCGGCAGCAGCGTCGGGCCAGGTGCGCGGCGTCGGGCGTGGGAGGCGTGGGTCATGGGGAGGCTGGGGCACGGCAGTTTTGGGTTTGCGGGAGGCTTCGCGCTGTGCGAGGTAATTAGGGGTAAGTGGTCCGATTAGTCTAATCTGATGATAACACGTGATTCTTTTTAGTTGTAGATATCAGTAATTGATACTCCATCTGATCCAAAATGTAAAGTCATTTTAGGATTCATTTTGGTCAAACTTCTGTCTCTTTGACCATCAACAGATAAAAAAAATCATGTTCACTGAAAATGTATGGTTGATGTTATTAGATTCACCACAAAAAATACTTTCATAATGTGTATTCCTTTTCATTTGATGTAGATTATTACATAATATTACTTTTTGTAGACTCCACTTGTATATCTTGGACATTAAGTTGCAGATTTTAAATCAGTAGCAATGACATGTATTCATTTCTAGCGATCGCATAATAACTAGGCTTACTGTTGCTTGTTTTTTATAGGTGGCCTTGACATATATCTAGAACTAATGCAACGGTTCCCCAATAATGTGCATTTCTTGCTGGAAATTGCTAAGGTTTGTCTTTCTTCACTTCTCTAATCTCCTTATTGAATTAAGGGCTGTCAAGGTCTCTCAGATTTTTCTGGATCATACATCCCTTCAACTTTGATGTCAGTGTGCTTGTCAGTGTCTAGAGAACAAGTGAAGTTAATTGTTCATTTCCAGCTTTATTTTGGTGGTTTTTATGACCTTTCTTCATGTGTTGATCTTGATATTTGAGCTTCTTGTTTGAAGGTTGAAGCCATCATAGGCAGGAATGATGAAGCGATAATGAACTTTGAGAAGGTAAATTGAAAATGTACAGAGCTAAAGCCCCTGATTCGGAAATCGTGTGAACAAGTAACAAGGTTATATAAACATTTGCTATATTCACTGTTGTTTCTTTCCTTTTTTTTGCAGGCCTGTTGATTGATCCAAACATCATGAGACATATATGGATGAGTATGCAATTCTTCTAAAGTCAAAATCTGACTACATCAAACTGAATAAGTTGGTATATGATATGCTGCATATTGATCCTGCAAGGCCAGAGACATGTGTTGCTCTTGCAGCAATGTGGGAAAGAAAGGATGAAAGAAAAGCTTTGACATATGCAGAAAAGGTAAATACCTTGTGGGTTTGATGGAAACTCACCTTCCATCTAATGCTCCTTACGATGTCTTCCTTTTCAGAGCCTCCGAGTTGATGACAGGCATATAACTGGCTATATTATGAAGGTAATACTGCAAGATATTGTCTATGCAACTGGATTTACATTATTATGGTAATTCCTCTTGCATTACAATTTGCGAAGCACAAGGATGGTTGCTGCTTATTTTCTCTGGGAAGTTCATGTTTAGATTTTGTGTCTGCTACCATCTTTGCTTTTTTAGGATCGCCATCTTCCATTGCTAGGGCATATCATGATTTTCCCTCATTGGTTTGTCATTGTTTGCCTACTGTTCTTTCAAGGGCAATCTGCATCTTTCATTGAATCGACCAGATTTGGCAGTGACAGACTTTAGGGGGGCTCAAGAATTGAGAGCTGATCTTCGTTCTTATCAAGGTTGGTAGGCTTGGTGCATCTGATATTCAAAGGCTTGGTGCATCTGATATTCAAAATCTATTGTCATATTGTTAGTCTAAATAGAGGTATTCTCCAGGTTTGGTGCGTGCTTATCTAGCACTTTCTAAATGCAAAGAAGCATTATTCACTGCACGTGAGGCAATGAAGGTTCTGCATCAGTCTGCAAAAGCTCTCAAGCTAGTTGGCGATGTTCATGCAATTAGTTCTAGTGGGAGGGAGAAGGTAATCTTATTTTGCCATGGGTCACTGATTCAAGGATTATATATTTTTTGGGGTTCTGGAAGCAATCATGCCGCTAGATAGCTAGTATGTTTAATCAGCTGAAGGTGGGCTGCTGTACTGCAGTCAAAAAACTACTGTCCTAGCTGCAGGATAAGCCTGCAAAACTTATTAGCTAAGGGACACTACTAGCCTACCAAAAGTCTGTCCCTACTGCACTTCTAGTCTAGTGTTCTCGCTGCAGCTTGACTGCTATTCAGCCTTTGAAAGTTGTCTGCAGTTTGCAGACTTCTACTAGTGTTCTCACCAAGCTGCAGCCTTGACTGAAGATTGGTCTGCATTTGCAGACTTCTGTGCAAGACCAGCAGCAGATTATTCAACAAAGGATCCTCTTAAGACAAGTATATGTGCTTTGTAACCTGCTTTCTTTTCTCAATTAAGTTACTGTGACTTCATTGAAATTGACTTGTATATATCTTTTCAAATGGACATCTTGTGATTCAACTCTGTACGCTATTATTGGATGATACTACCTGTTGGTCGATTGTGCTGATATAGATATCATTGCATCACTTACAGGCAAGAAAGTTCTATGAATCAGCCATTCGTCTTGAACCTGGATTTCTTGGAGCTGCACTGGCCCTGGCTGATCTGCATGTTGTGGAAGGACAGAATAAGGAGGCTGTTATGCTACTGGAAAAATATCTAAGACAATGGGCAGATGATTCTCTACACATCAAGTTGGCTCAAGTACATGCGGCAACAAATATGCTTTCAGATGCACTTTCCCATTATCAATCTGCACTAAGGTGCGCATTAGTAGCAATTCTGCAGTAGCATTCATCATCTATTAACCTTTTCGTTGCTGTTGGTTTGAATCCTGAAGACGTGGTACATAAATAAAGTTTAGTATATGAATATGTAGGAGTAAATCTGATTATTGAGGTAAGATTTTAGTGATAGTTCCTGGGGTTGGGTTTATGTACCATCTACAAAATGTAAATAAATAACTAAATTGTGGAAAGTTTTGTACTAATCATGTTTCTCCTTCAATTTTAAATTGAAACTTGGCTCTTGATGTTAGTACCATGTTTTTTCTTCCAACCACGGCCTGAGATAGCTATGACAGGATTGGGTGGGTTAGCTCAATAATTTGTGTCTTCAACTAATATTTTGATTATTCTGCCGATTTTGGAAGAAGTGAACTATTCTGAATTGACAATCAGATAATTCCCTTCCATCCTTATCCTGCAAGGCCCAAACCGCATGCTTACAGCTCAAAAGCTACCCAAGAAGCATCAGAGTTTTGTAATTGATGTATGAGTAAATAACTTACTTTCTTTGTTCTGATAAGCTTTGTTCCTGTTTATTTTAATCCAACTTTGTGGTACAAATCAACTAGTCTGATATTGCCCCTGCGGTTACTGACTCCGTGCTTAGTATTCTGCCTTGTGCCTTCCTATTTCTTGGTATTACCTTCTAGTTCATGAAAAGGGAACTCAATTGTGTTTCAGAATAAACCCACAAAATGAAGCTGCAAAGACGGGATTGGAGCGCTTGGAAAAACAAATGAAGGTTTGTGCAGTTCATAACTACTCCCTCCATTCCAAATTATAAGTCATTCTTTCTAAGTAGGTAACTCTTCCTATGTATCTAGTTATATGTTATATCTAGATACATAGAAAAAACTATTGTATTTAGAAAAGCCAAAACGATTTATAATTTGGGACTGAGGCAGTATATCATACTGATTAGCTCACCAACTTTCAGTTCTTGTTTTCATGTTTTGCTTCGGTCTACCTTTATACTCCTTTTGCTTTCCCAACCTTATTTACTCGTTTCTAAATATCCTACTGGTGCAAGATAACTAGCATTGCCTCATTGCCTACACTTGTTTTTCATGTGCAGGGAGTGGACCCAGATGCTCCGGAAGAGGAGGAAGAGAATGAGGAGGATGATATCGATGATCGAGATGAGTTTATTTGAAGCTAGAAGATGATGCATATATTCAGCCTCTTACCTGGTTTCATTACAGGTCTCTTATACTTGCTGGAAGCTGGCGCTGATTGATCGCGATCATCTTTGTATAGCGGTGGCAGCAGTGGTTGTGTTACTTACTTGTAACTGAATAGCAGGTGTTCTAGCGTTGCTGTGCTCAGAATCCAGGTGTTTGTTGGGGCGAAATATGCCCATGAGCTTGTAAAAATGCCGACCCAAACGGTACAATTTAACTTACTAGATTTTGGCCGTGATGTATGCTATTTCCTTTCACTTTCGTTTTGCGAAAAGTCGAGAACGTACGAATAGTCGTAAAAGAAAATATAACTACTACATCACAGAAGTTCGAATGAACCTGCTTGTACACTTTCTGAATACTACAACTGGGATGACTGAACTGTGAACAAAATCTGCAGACTAATCAATCGATGCTCATGTGGTCTAGATGCTTTTATTAGCAGAAGAGCAGACAATGGCAAAACAGTATCCTTATTGATACTTCAGCAAAAAAAAAGTGTCAAAATGTTTTCAGCTGAGTAGAATGGGCACGTAACTGCACATGTACGATGCAGAAATTTGGAACTGTTGCAGACTCCTACATGTCTATGCCATCGTGACAGGAATGCATAAGCGCCCTAGTTTTTCTTTGGGTATTCTCTTGCACCAAATATGGTTGACCCAACTCTTACATTTGTGCTTCCCATTTCAATCTGCAGGCACATAGAAACAACGTATATCATTATTAATGCAGCTATCAGCCTACCATGTCTCTTCCGCACTCACAGATCACAGTATCTCCCTTACCGCTTGTACAAAATCAGCTGACATGCCCATAGACAGTTCGCACTGCTCTTCGGGTATTCCAAGCTCCTTGCACACCTCTTCCCGGCAGTTAGCCAGTGTCTATGAATTTAACATACGTAATACACATTAACACACATATGAATGCCATATTGCCACTCCAACAAAATTTCTGTATCCCAGAATATATTTTTACCTTGAAATTCTCAGGCGTTGAGGAGTAATCGAGCATCCCAATTGTCATCAAACCAGAGAACACAAGGTTTGGGCAGTTCAATTTGACATGCTTTGCTAGTTCGGCACATCCTGAGGGATGTACTCCAAATTTCGCTGAAATAGAAAAATAGTATTCAGAACTACATACATACATGAGCTCTGGGCATGCTCGCAGATCAGCCTACAGCTTCCAAATGCTTATCGAAGACAAACAATGTGCTGCATATCAACTATCAATGCTTAAAACTAAATGGAACACAGTTTCCACATTCCGAAACCACTATAACCAAGCCCAAAGTGAGAACTTTCATCCTTTCAGTATCGTATTGAAAAAGGAAACTAAAGACCAAGTTCACACTAGTAATGAGAAAGGAAACAAGAGTACTTACATTCTTCTCCACTAGTGTTGACTTGGATCAAAATCTTAAGAGGTTTTCTCCCCAAGTCAGCTACCACTCGATCAAGACGGTTAGCAATCTGAAAGAATGATTGTTACATCTAATCTGGTTACAGATTCAAGATTGAAAAACTGAGAGGACATCATGACGAGTAACCCAAAGGTCTATGACACAGCTATCGTTAGTTAGGACCTAAGTTATGCAACAAAATCTTGCTGTACAGAAGAATGATAAATCTGAAGCCTATATACACCCAAGTTGAATATACATAATGAACAGCACTATGTTGTATAGCCAGAAGATAACAAGTTATACTCGATGCTGATAGGGATGAGTCTGACAGTATAATGTTTTCCTCCTTTTTGACTCAGCAAAGGAGACACTTTTACTTGAAGGTAACCAAGTGAGTGGCGGAGTGAGCTACTGATGTATGAGTGCCTCAAATGTAAGTGTTTCCCAAGTTCAAAAAAAAAATGTAAGTGTTTCCCAGAACCAAGAAAGCAATTTATGGAATCACAAGATAATATTAAATTGATCACATACCTTCTCATCATCTACACTCTCAACCATATCAAGGTTTGGCACGCCAGCTAGAAGTTAAAGGAACGAGAAAAGAAACATTAGCTCAAACCATGAACTAGATAAGGGCATAAGGCACAAGTGCCAAAATCTGTACAGAATCAAAATAAAGTAATAAGATACAAGACAGGAACTCTGCAAAAACAAGAAAATAGATGCCCCCTCTACTCTTTTTTACTTATCATTTGATGATGCAACTGCCGTGACATTTTAAAACATTAACCTCCTATATATGCAAAGTCGTATTTTTAATAAAGTCAATACCTTTGTATTTTGAACAATTTCTGACATATAACTATATAAGTAGAAAAATAATGGTAAAAACAGTAGTAGGAGAGCATGCCAATGTATATACGTAAAAAATAACAGAAGTAGTACGAACCAAGTAGGGCTCTGGCTTTGTTGCTTTGCAGATTCCCAATGAAGTGCCACTCAATATCCTCAGGAAGCTACAATGAGAAAAACACTTGATTAGACACTAACATGATTTGATTGAAAAAGATTAGGTAATTGACAGCAAGTACAACCTCCATTCCAAATTATAAGACGTTTTAGCTTTTCAAGATACATAGCTTTCACTATATACGTAGATATACATTATGTCTAGATACATAGTGAAAGAAATGTATCAAAAAACCCAAAACGTCTTATAATTTGGAATGGAGGGAGTATTAGAAAGCATGCCCTGCGAGGTGCGAGGAAACTTATGACATTGGATCCATTAGAACTTCAGAAAACATCCCCAAAAGTAATGAAAATGGAAAGGTTGTCAACTTTCGTTAGCTACTGGATAATAATGATTGACCAACTGTTGTCCAACTAGCACCCCCATATCACAAATTTTATACCC
This sequence comes from Miscanthus lutarioriparius, assembly GCA_904845875.1. NCBI lineage: Eukaryota > Viridiplantae > Streptophyta > Magnoliopsida > Poales > Poaceae > Miscanthus > Miscanthus lutarioriparius. Next base: position 64,673,184 of record CAJGYO010000017.1, on the reverse strand, counting down.
TCTAGTTGCTGGCACGGACCTACTTCTCATGTTAAATGGAGAAAAGTTAAAGATGAATTGATAGCATTTCCACCACATTATCATTTACTGAAGATAGATTTAGAATATGAACAAAGCTGCTATACACTTTCTAGGATCAAACATAGCAGTTTGAATAGTACAGATAATATGTCCATTTCATTAGTTCAAATGCATTCTGATGTGGTGCCTCTAGCAACCAAACTTGTGGTCCTTTCCAGCTTACCAATTATTCTACTTAACCTGCAATTGACTGTAAGGGAAGTCACTGACATCCATGTCATTTACGGCTGTGCAGAACAACTTGAAATGCTCGATTAAATTTACTCTTTACTGCTTTGAATTTTCATGCAAAAAATATTCTTTAGTGAATCGAATTTGGCTGCCAAAAAAAAATCAATATTTGGCACCCATTGGTATTTAGATCTTCCTTTTAAACCTAGGAACAAAAAATTCAAGCTCGTCACTCTCAAGATATTGATCACACGAATCCGGATACTAATGACGCAGTTGCCAGGACTCAGCGAGAAGCTTAAATTAACGAGATGCTGTCTCTAATTTCAATGTTCCATCCATCAGGTTATCAATTTGCATGATATGGGACCAAAAGCAAGGTTTTGGTGGAGCGAGAAACCGGGTGAACAATTCAACCCAACCTGAGGCGCCTTGTCGATGAGCTCCTGGACGTAGTTCTCGCCGAAGCAGCGGTGGCCCGCGTCGTAGACGCCCCGGATGACGGGCACCGGCTTGGTCTTGCTCACCGCCACCACGCGCACGGACCCCGGCGCGCGCCCCGCCCGCGCTGCCGCCTGCTGCGCGCGCGACAGCACCGAGCGGAGCGCCGCCGCCGCGCCCTCCGCCGCGGCCACGGACGCCATCTCCGCCTCCGCCGACGACCCGCCCTCCGTCGACGATGCCACCGCTGCCGTTCAGGCGGGAGCTAGAGAAAATAAGGAGGGTGCGGCCGTGCGTGCTAATGGCAATCCCTATGAGCTGTGCCCCTGTTTAATCATCGGCGTCCGGGATCGGACATTTTTAAACGAAGATGATCAAAATCTCTATTCCTGTCCTAAATGAGTTTGACCTGTCAACAGGATAACCAGTTAGAAAGACTTATGTCGAAAATAAGTCTCCAAAAAAACTTCAAACTTTTTTATACCCATTACTCATTCTCTAAATGCTAAGACTAAGCCAATTTCTAAGGAAGACCAAATGAAAAAGGTTAAAGTTACATCTCTTGATTAATTGATCGAACACAACCTTGAAGATGATGCCCAGTTCTTCGTCGAGGAGGAAGAGGAAAATCCTCTGACCCTAAACTCTTAGATGAATTGTTGGAACCACCTAAGCTCGTCATTGAGCTTCAACCTCATCTTCTCGGTCTTAGATATGTTTTTCTCAACAATGATCGAGAGTTCTCCGTGATCATAAGTGATTTTTCTCAAGAAGAATCCATCCGCTTGATAACTGTCTTAGAAAAACATCGCTCTGCTTTTGACTACTCGCTCCAAGACCTTAAGGGAATTAGCTCTTTGCTCTTTGCATCCATCGCATCCCTATAAATCCTAATTCTATACCTTCTAGGGAGCCGTAACGTGAAGGCTTAATAATGCGATGAGAGAGATTGTTAAGATAGAGGTGTTGAAACTCCTACACGCTGGATTATCTACCCTGTTCCGCATACGGTGAGTGGGTAAGCCATGTTCAAATTGTACCTAAAAAGGAAGGCATGATTTGTTGTTAAAAATGAAAATAATAAATTAATCCCCAAAGAAACATCACTAGATGGCGAGATGTGCATTGACTAGTGAAAACTTAACAAGGCAACAAGAAAAGATCATTTTCATTGCCCTTCATTGATGAAATGTTAGAGCGACCGAGAAATCACTCTTTCTTCTTGTTTCCTTGATGGGTATTCAGTTATCACCAGATTCTGATCCATCTAGATGACCAAAGCAAAACCACCTTTACATGTCCATATAGAACTTATGCTTATCAGTAGAATGTCCTTTGGACTATGTAATGCTCGACTTCTTTCCAAAGATGCATGATGTCTATATTTTCTGATATGATTAAAGAAATCATGGAAGTTTTCATGAATGATTTTTCTGTTTATGGAAAAACTTTTGATGATTGTCTTGAAAATTTAGACAAGGTTTTGCAAAGATGTGAAGAAAAACACTTAGTCCTTAATTGGATCCTTTGTAGTCCACCTCCCATTTATAGGCATAGCAAGACCTTGTTACTATAGGAACATACTACTCTTTTTCTTTAGTAATATCTCGAATTGAACAATAAAAGACAAAGCTTACCGAATTTAGAACTAGAAGACCTTTGTGATCTCCTCTATGCTCCTGTTATCTAGCCTTGATCGTGAAATTGGACTAAGTTAGATTTAGTTATAAAGCCTGCTTATAAAGCCAAGGCCGGGGTGATTGGGAAGGCAAGCCAATCGTCACCCATGAACTGAAGCGACATATTAATCACATGCCACGCGTAATCCTCAGAAGTTGAGCCGGCGCGGCCACTCGAGTGCCTGACAACCGCTGCCTGACTCAGACGGAGACCGCGTTGACAAGACAAGATGACTCCAGAGTATGGCTTATTTTATTTTACAGCTCATCATCCAACTATGCGACCCTATAACTTCTACCTGACCAGCCTCGTTCTCACGGGTATGAATTCGGGCTCTTGAGATAAAGTCCTGATTCCAAACACCCTGGAAAGGCCTGAGTACAGGAAGGTTACCGAGTCTCACTTGACCGATAAGCTCGGGGGCTACTGACGGTGTCATACTCCTAGGATTTCCGACTACCGGATATGCTGGCTACCGAATCCATACCGAAGAAGGCCCGAAGGTTCATGACTCACCTATTCAAGGAAGGATATCTAAAGATCACACCAAGACTCAGAGTAGGGCACGACTATGTAACTTGTAGGGCAAGTAAGCCTTGGATATAAATAGCTAGCTATCTGCCCTGTTGTAATCATCGAAACTTTCATAGACATAACCATCTTGTAATCGCCATCTCGCTATTCGACGAGATCGTAATACAAACAAGTAGCAACTGGACGTACGGCTTTTACTCGCTTCCTGGGGGCCTAAACCAGTATAAATTTTGTGTCTCTACTGTGCTTGCTCTTTGCATTAGGTGTATTCCTCAAAGAACCGAATATCTGTCGGTAAAAAACACCGACAGTAAATAAAGGGAAAAGCATCAGCCAATGAATGCACAGAGCGTGCAAGTGCCATGCTGGAACTACACATCCTTGTGAAATTCCCACATTTGGTCTGGAGAATCAGGGTTTGTAGTTTGGAACACCAAGTGCAATAGGTTGAAATCAGTGACCAAGCTAGAGCAAATTAGAGTGGGGCACTTAGCTTATGGATGCATATACATGTGTTGTAGGGGGTGCACATGTGGTGAAACTTTAATCAAATCTATTGTTTTGCAATTTTGGGGTGCATTTGCACCCCCCTAGAAACCCTAGTTGAAATAAATAAATATGGATACTAAAACTACGAAGCCTCGATACCAAAGTTTACCACCAGGAATTTAATCAGTCAACAAAAGAAGGTAACAACTTCTCGATGTTGATCGCGTGAGGAAGGCCTCTGCATTCTCTATATTACAATTCTCGCCCATTTATCTTCATAAGGAACTAGGCAGCTAGTATATGTAAAATGAAAATAAGGCTATGGGGGCCGCGAGCACTGGCATGTACTCGCCTAACTCTTTCAAGGGCTCAACCTATGTAACTAAACAAAAACACAAGTGAAGAAGTGTGGCAGAACCATCTAATCTAATGCCTCCCAGGAGTACTTGTCTTCTATTAGACACTAAGTACTCAAGGGAGGACACCAAATTACGCAGTTCCGTCGAGCACACCCCAAGGGAGAACCCGAAAATCCACATTTTTCCTTCAGGATCACAAATGAGAGAATAAAGCTTACATCATTATTAACCATTTTTTACATCACTTTCCATGTAACATCAGAGTATAATATTTATTATTTATAATAGCGGAATATGATCGTGTTATCAGAGTTACGAACAATTTAATTTAACAACGAAATATAAACATGTGATCAAAGTTACAGCGGAAATAAATATCTATTTATGACATGATGAAGCATTGATATATAAGCTAGGACAACAGATTATAGAACTTCTATTTATAAAATATTTGGTGAGAGTTATAAATAAAAACTATGATCGTAGCGTAAAGGAATCCCCTCTGAGCTCACCAGGAGGAATCCACACACAAGAGTCAGCTCTAGCATCCACTTTGTCACACCAGCAAGGGAGAAATAAAACCACAGTACTCAATTGTACTCGTTGAAGACTTACTGACGGAGAGGAAAGAAAAGACTCAAGGATATGCAAGGCTATCGGCTTGTGGGTTTATTGCATCTCTGAGGAAGCATTACTAGCGTCGTCCTTATATTCAATTTTATTAGCGGTCATTGTTAGTTTATTAACTAACCATTCTATGTAAGCTTTTGTGCTACTTTGAAGCGGTGGTAAGCAATAGATTCATTGTACCATCTTTCATCTTCAGTTCTTACTACGGTGCTAGATTGTAGACAAGTAAATGCGGATCGTCCGTGATAAGCGAATCAATGTGCCCGGATAGGTACCACGAAACACCGCCCTACTTGTACCCCAGAGCACAAGCAGGACCAACCCACTACTCCTCATCATCACGGGGTCTAGGTCCCCGTCAAACTTGGACTCTAAGCCCCGCCCCGAGTCGAACTTCGGTCTTGGTGCTAGGACCTCCACCCAAAAACCATCCACGAAAGTTGATCCGGAAAGAGTCCCAGAAACCCATGACAAGAGAGTAACAAGTCTACCCGTGTCCATACACAAGTATGTGTTCGGGATAATAAGTCTATGACCTACCTAGAACCCAATGCAGCGGCCGGTCCTTAACCGACCATAGATAGGGAAAATAGTGTAACCAAGCTATGTCCCGTTGGCTTCTGCAGGACACAACCTCTACACCCACCAATACCTAAACTATATCCTGTCAGGTCTTCATTTATCATTCACATATATTTCCAAGTGATAATAATATAGTAACAACAATAATATATTTTCTATCTCTCATGAGTGATGGCAATCATTCGACTTCTATCGGAGGCACAGCATAGCAATACACGATCTGTCATACTAGTAAGACTCATAGAATAAAGATATATATATATATATATATATATATATATATATCATTCAAACTCCTTAAAACTTAATGCACAAATATAATTTAAAGTCTTGAGAATAATAGGGGTTATGCACGGGGCTTGCTTGGGTAAATATAACCAAAAGTTAGTATTCTATTTTGGTGACACGATCATCGAGACACCATCTTTTCCACTACTCCGAGATGACTCCATGATCCATCATCGTCCCTATTATGGTATGCAATGCGATGCAAATGATGATGCAACAATTAATTAACAAGGCAACAACAATTCTTAAAAGCGAGTGCACTTTAACAAACAAACAAGCTAGCTCTAATGACTAGTACTAATCTACGCATCAACATCATCAAGAAATATGTTATTTCCCAACAAGTGTTTTAGTTATACAATTCCAAGGTGTTTCTTTATTCTATTCTATCGATTTAATCTTTATTCAAAATAAGGCATCATTATCTATCTAGCAAACTAATTATTCTGGAGCTACAAAAATTACAGTGAACAGCTAATAATATTAGAAATTTACTGTAAAATTTTTAGAGTTAACACTATCACCATTTTCTCACAAAAATTTCCACAAGTTCACATTTTAACAATATTAAATATTGCAAAATAATTAGGGCAACCCTAAAAACATACTGAGAACCTATCCAAACAAAATACACTATCAGATAGATCATGATTTTAGAAACTTAACAAAATTGGTTTGGCATTTTTAAGTTTTTCTACACTTTATTTTTAATTTTTGAAGAGCAATGAATTAACAAAACAAAATCATTACAACAAGAAAAGGGCCTAAGCGGACTTGACTCGGCCCTCTCTGGTAGCAGCGTGCTTCTTGTGAATTTTATGCCCAAGCTTGATATGATAATCTAGAGGCGCCTAGGTGGTGACTTGACCAACCCATAGTAGGTAGCGATAGCAGATGTGGGCAGCCCAATGCAGGCAGGCCGAACAGCCCGATGGGAAGCCAGTGATGGCAGCACCAATTTCTTGAGGCCCTATACTTTTACTTAATTCACCCGTGGGACATTACACTCCTTCAACACTATTTACATGAGTCATGTATTTGCAGAACCTAAACAAAATTTCTACTTCAATGCTCACCCTTCTCCCTTCTTCGGTGAAGCAGAAGGACAGAGTTGACCCGGCTCCCGGCCGGGCTCATACCAGGTGGTGGCGACAATGGGCCGGTGCGTAGAGTCTTTGCAAAAGCTGCCGCTCTACGGCAGGCGTTAAGCGTCATGGGCATGGGCGCCAGCAGTGGCGGCGATGACGATACGTGGAGGAGCCTGCGTGGTAGCCTTGACGGTGGCGTGGGCGAGCTCCTCGGCCTTTGGGGACATGGCGTGCCCCGGCTTCAAACCCGCTTGTCTTTGGTGCGGTCGCGTGTGACCAGCGCATCAAGCGTCTTGATGCGGCGATGGCCCGGCGAGGGGGGCAGCCAGTAGCTCCTAGAGAACGGCTACGGTGGCCCTTTTATGGGCACTGAATGGAGCGAGGCAGGTGGTGAGGTGGCGAAAGGCGAAGGCTGGAGGTGGAGCCCTTGGTGAAACATCGTGACGAAGCGACAGGCCAGACGGCGGTAGAATAATCGGTTGAGAGCTCTTAGGAGGAGCGGCGCGGTGAAATTCTGATCTATGATCGTGAGGCTTGCCCGGCGCTTCATGTATTTGGCAGCAGACGGCGAGGCGCGACGATGGTGGCCCGGTGTAGGAGAAGCGAGAGAGACCAAGTGGCGAGAAGAAGGCGACAGATGGAGGCGCCTCCTCCTCGGCGATGAAAGAAGCGAGGGGAAGAAGCTGTGCGAGGGCACGGTGTCGATGAGAAGAAGTGACCAACACTTAAATGTTTATAGTTTTGCCATGCGTTGTGATTGGATGTGGCCTAGCACTCAATGATTGCAGGGTTATATCTTGGTTTAGGCAACGCCCTATGTCTAGTTTGAGTCGATCAATGACTTTATTCCCGAGCTCAGGTGCTCAAAGTTTATTTGTGGGGTTACAAGCGAGGGAGTAAACATAGAGAATGCTCCAGGAATCAGGTGGACTCTGGACCGAAGAAACCAAAAGTATTAGCGGGGAGCTCGACGCAGTGCTAAGTGTTTGAGGCGATACGCTCTTGTGCAGCACAGAGTTCTATAGCCAGCGTAGAGAATCAGAATCAACCTTGACTGCCGGTTGTTTGGGCCGTCTATGTCATGTCGAGTCCTCCTCCTTTTAGAGAGAGCGCATCCCTTTTTATAGATCAAGGGGATGGCTTTACAAGAGAGTGTGTGAGATAAAGAGAGTGTGTGTGCTACCTAGTCTTGTTGCCCACGTCATTAGGTACAAAGGCGGTTTATCGGCGCCTACAATCTTATTGATGCCACCGATGCATGTGGTTGGTTACATCATGTTCTTCCACGGTATGGCTAATGTTAGCGCCTACATCACATGTAGGGCAAATGTCGGTAATTATAACACTATTCATGTTCTAACACATCCTGCAAGGTTGTTGAGCACCCTTCTAACATGACTTTGGCAGATCTTGTCCCATGGGGTGTGTAGGTGCGGTCCTCGATATTACGGTTTGACTTCAAGACCACCCTTACTTGCTCCTCGACTCTTTGGGTCCTTCTGCCGAGCAGCATCCTGTTCGGGTTGTTTCGGTCGACTCCCGTCCACGACGGTCAAAGAAGAGTATAGCAGAGGTTTTGTGTCCTCCGGTCGGAGAGGCGCAGTCGGAGTCGGAAGCAAGCGTCGTCCCTCCCAGTAAAGCCTTCTTGGCCGGAGAGGCGGTCTGGTCAGGCGACATCATTCCTCCTGCTTGAGCCTTCCTGGTGGAGACTAAATCGCCCTTCCGGCTGTCGTTGGAGTATCTGGGCTAGCCCAAGAGTTTGTTTAACGTTGTTATAACATCGTCTCTACTGGTCGAGCTTTTTCTTTGGGAAGCGAGTCCATTAGAGACCTCGGGTTTATAAACCCGATGGATCCCTTTGACCCCAGACGATTGGTGGGAGTAAATGCATAGAGATTCATTTGATAGCGGGTGCCGTGGCGCACTGCAGTGCAACCCTCGAGCCCCGGGGTGATTACGGTAGAATCGTGCAAGGGGTTTCGTTATGCCATGTGGGAATTCTTCGTTTTAACCCAATGATGCAACGTGAGTGCACCCGGCAGTGTTGCCTCCCCCTTTCTGCGTCATTTGTGGTCCGGTTGGAGAGCTAAACATTTGTTACCCTTTCCACTGGGGCATAGTGGCGTTTGGGGTGTTAAGCTCGTGTGTTGTCCACTTCCCTACCCACCTACGGTCTTTAATTTCCCGAGTGGATGTCGGGCGACATGGCCCCCAGAGTCCTATTGGGCTCGGTAGAGGTTGGTCTAGTTCTATGCGTTACCCGTCCATGGTTTCCCACAACTAGAGGGGCTGAGCTAACGTCAACATGCCTCGATGGCTCGAGTGGCGTGCTCGGTGAGCTCCGCTAAAGAATACTCGTTCAGTGGAATCCGGAATTACGTCGATAGAGTGACGAGTTGACATAGCCCTCATGTGGCTTTCCACTACTCCTTAACCAGTAAGGTCACATTAGATGCCGAGGTCATTTTGGAGACCAGGTAAGGTGGCCCATAGCCCTCCCCTTGATAGAGATTACATGGGCATGGCTCAAGGTTAGGATCGAGCGAAGAATGTTGAGATGACCATATGCCGCTTACGAAGAGATTAGGCTAGAGGCAGCCAGGGCTCATCTATGTTTTCTCCACATGCTCATTTTGACATGAGGTGGCCTCAGACCCTTCTCGAGCTAGGCCTTGAACCCCAGTCGGTGGTCGTTGCTCATGTGAATGAGGCAACTCTTTGCTATTGACATAACATGGAGCATTGTGATGCATCAATTACATATCGTGCCTCGGATGTATGGGATGAATGAATGATTGTATGAATGAATGTGTGAATGTGTGTATGAGAATGGATGAATGAATGATCATGCATCGAGAAAAATAAAGTAAGAGGATTGGTAGAGTTACCTTGATATTTCGAGTGACGAGTTTTGAGGAGTTTTTATGGATATGTCCGAATACAGATCCGTGTTAAATCCGTTCATGATGGAGTCGACACTTGGCCCACATGGGGCGCCCTCTACTCCTCACGACTCTCGGCATTAAATCTAAGCCGTCCGATTGACTCATGAAGCCCGTTGATCTCTCCTTGGTGGAGATCGCGTTGTTGGCCCTTCTAGGTCCTGCCTTTGGGAAGACAGAGAGGTCGGTGTTGAGAAGATCATGTTGTTGGGCCCTTCTAGGTCCTACCTAGGAAAAGCAGAGGGTTGCCTTGATGCGATTGCACCTTGTTTCCCATGCCTAGCGTCACTACGATAGTGGTGCGTCGGTGATCCGTCGGCGCTTGATCCTTTCCGGGTGGGAGAACCTCCTCGAGGAGGTAGGCGAGTAAGCGCACACTACGCTAGATTGGGTTGATCGAGTGCCACCATGGAGACATCGATGGGCGACGGTAAATCACCTGGAGGCACGGGGTTCGAACCCCGAGTGCCAAAGTTGGCATCGCGTGTATCGATCAAACCTTCTAGGATCTGACGGATGGCTCATGAAGGTCATTGATGAAGACCCCATCTGAAGTTGGAACCCACTGGCGTACCAATTTTGTGAGAAAATCGATGGCCTCGTTGTCCTTTCAAGGGATATGATGTGGTTTGATCCTGAATTTGTCCTCGAGCTTGCACACCTTCTAGCGATGTCTTTCGCCATGAGAACTTTACAAGGACTCCTTCATGACAGTCAACGACCAACTCCGAGTCGCCGGTAGACGTGCAGCGCGTAGCGCCAGGCTCGATGGTGATGCCCAGTCGAAGTGGTTAGGCTATTTGTTGAGCTGCTTGCTGGCGTGATTAACCACCCAGCGACTAACATGGAGTTGGCAGGTTAGGCGCCGATCCTTTTGTTCTTTTTGCCTTTATGTGGATGGGCCCTACGTCTTGGTCCTCACGCTTGGCCTAGCCCTTGTCGGCCTCCACTAAAGACCGCTCGACCGCCTCCTCACGCGGGAGGTGTGGTTCATGATGACGTTGAGCTGATCACACGCGTGGATTTCAGGGAGCTTTAGGCAAGCCAAGCTTGTGGATCAAGGACCATATGTTGTCCCGAAAGGAACAATGCAGCGATGACATCACGTGTCAGCGACATCGAAAAAAAGTTGCGCCACTTCGAGAACCTGAGATGTAGTCCCATAGGGCATCGTTGGGCTCGGTGGCGACTCTTGAGGTCGAGGAGTTCCCTAGGTGAACATACATCCCTAGAAATTCCCGATGGACTAAGATCCTCTTGAGGTCTGCCCAATCATGAGATCTTTGTCATGCGGGAGGAATTTGAGTAACGGGCCGAACATGTTCCCCATGTAGATGGAAGTTATTGAATGATGAAAGTGTCATCATCCATCCTCTCCTCCTTGACTAGTGCAGCGAGAAGTCTAGAGACATATACTAGGATTGGTCTCCCAGGCCATATTTGGCGATGTTGGTAGGCGGTGAAGCGCCACAGGGGAATGATGTTCTCTAGATGCTCGTGATAGGCCAAGCGCCCATGGCCACTAAACCATCCAAAGGCTGAGACTCAGCTTAAATCGGAGTCGATGTTAACCATGCCTAGGCGTGTTTCACTCCCCTCGATGATCCAGGCCGGGCCGTGTCCGCCTCTCTCGCGCCTCGATGGGACATCATCTCGTCATCTTTGGGCTTGGCCTTGAGTTGTTAATAATCTTATGAACGTCTTGAATTCGACTCCTCGAAGCTTCGCGCACATAGAGTCGTAGTGTGGAGCGCAGCGCCTATGATGTCAGGGTGCAACTATGGCCTCTATTCCACAGCCTTTGGAGGCCCGTAGTGGTGGCTGGGATGAGCAATTTGTCTGGGTGCGTCCCCACTCCTTGAGTGGGGAGAGAGGGCTGCTTAGTCGGTGGCGCTGATGCAAAGCTCTCTCCTTGTTGAGCAATGACGCATGTTTCCTGGCGCCCGAGTATTCTGATGGATTACACCACTCCTAAAGGGGTCGACTGAGCCTTTGGAAGGCCGCTGTAACGAAGCATTACCCTTGCGCGGGTGATATTACGGCACGGCGAAGCGAATTGTTGAGATCGTTCTCCTAGTCCATGATGTCATCTTTGGACCTACCTAGGGTGACCTCAGGCGCCGTCATTTGAGATTACAGGCGTACTTGCAGGTGGTGGTTGGATTACCTGCGCGCCTTTATAAGTAGCTTCATTGCGTGCTCCCTCGCACATGCGAGACCTCTCCGTGAGTGGTCTAGAAGGGTGTTGGGTCTATAGAGACTACTGCTACCAATTTGACGGCTGACCTAGGACATCCGCCATAGCGCACTCCAGGACAGAGGGTGGCTAGGTTGCGATGTTGCGATACACAAACCATACGTTCTCAACATGCGTCATCCATGAGGTCATGAAAAGAGATACCTGGGGCGTAGTCTGCTATCCCCTGAAAATGTCAATGTGAGAGAAGTGACGCCCGGCATCTTCGAAGCCGCCCGTGCATGCCTCCATGAGGGCGATGAGGCCCTCTGAGGAAGCCGAGCGCATGGCGGCCGCAGCCGTGGATAGCAGGTTGCTTGAGTGGAGTCGGCGGGAAATATAAAAAGTAAAGTAAAAAAGAAGAAACTATGTATACGTTACTCACGCGATTAGGAGGTTATGCCTGGCAATGAACTCGAGTAAAGCCTTGGCGTCTCGTCGTTGAAAGTCGCTTGGTAGCTCAGCATAGCAGGCATCCTCCCTCTCGATAAGCGGCAGAGATGAAGTGCCTCTCCTTGCGGAGGTGAAGCCGCACCTTGAAAGCAATTACAAACTCAAAATCTACGGGCGAAGGGAGGGCTGGGGCCAACTCGAAAGGCAGGAAGGAACCCACATCAACAGGTGGAAGTCACGAAACTCTGGTAGTAGAAGCAAGTGGGTATCGCTTGAGCATACATCTGTAAAGACAGCGGAAAAGAAAGGCCATCCGATGACCCGAAGTGTGAGCGTCTGACGTCTTCCCCACGGATGTAATTATAACCCTCGGTCTTGAAAAGTGACCAACAGCTTAGCGTATTTGTAGTTTTGCTGTTACATTGTGATTGGATGTGACCCTGGCACTCAATGACCACGAGGTTTATCTTGGATGCGAACAGCGTGCCCTACCACCTTGACGTAGTTGTTGGGGTCAAAGAGGCTGGGACTCGGACCCGAAAAGGAGCCACAAGAGTGACAAGCTTCAGAGCTTACGTAAGTGTTTTGAACATATACTGCATCACGGCTTTGAAGTTCTAGAGCCAAGCAGAGAGAATTAGAATCAGCAGTCTATTAGTTGTTCGTGCATTAGCCGTCCTCAATCGATCCTCCTCCTTTTGGAGATGTATCCTTTTATAGATGAAGAGGGCGACTTTACAAAGAGAGGGTGTGAGGAGAAGAGAGTGTGTGTGCTACCTGGTCTTCACCTTGCCTTGAAATGCGTGGTGCAAAGAAGCGGTTTATTAAGTTGCCTATTACTAACAGCATACGATGCATGTGGTTGGTTCCATCGTGTTCTTACGGTATAGCTAATGTAAAGGCGCCTACCATCTTTGTAGGAGCAAATGTAAAGCATATAACCCTTATTCATGTTTGACATGTCTGGAAGGTTATGGACCTGCCTTACGACATGACACAGCGATACTTTCCATGGGGTGTCACGGTGCGATTCCTGATTGTTATTGGTTTGACTTGACATACCGCACTTGCAGCAACGAAGCTCTTTGGGTGCTTGTCGGGCTGGTGTCCTGTTGGTTTGTTTCCCGATCAGCTCCATTGTGATGGTCGAACAAATTATGTGGTGCGATGTCCTTCCGATCGGGAATGATCTGGTCGAGCGACGTCATCCCTCACAGCGAGCCTTCAGGTCGGAGGTCGGATCGAGCGGCGTCGTTCCTCCTGTGCCGGAGCCTTCCGATCATTTGGATCACCCTTCGACCTATCGTTGGGTATCTAAGGCGGCCCGAGATTTAACGGCGTTATTACCGTCGCGTCGTTTCGTTGGCAGGCCAAGCTTTTCTTGAAGCGGAGTGTATTAAGGATTACAGGTTTATATGAACTTCGACACTCGGCCTCCACATGGCGCAAACACGAGGACAGCGTGGCTGTTGCCGCGCGGCAAATTGAAAGCTTTGGCGATTCTTTGACTCAGCGTGGCGGAAGAGAAGCAGGCCAAGGCGTATTGCGGCGTCGCTTGCCGGCAGACGATGGTGTGACTGAAAATGACGGCAGGTGTGCATACGGAGAGGTGGAGTCGTTGGTCACCCGGCTTTAAATGCGAGCTCAACGGCATGCTACTGCCAGCGTGCTTGCTTGCCCTGCTACGCCTGCGCCGTGAATCGGTCTGCTACGCTGGCCAACAACTAAGCCATGACGCCTGACTGTTGACCAACTCTGAGAATGACTCATGTCACAAAGGTAATCCATAACCAGGAATATACGGGTTGTGCTCACGATATAGTAGTAGTAGCGACAAACTTTACATGTATTGGAGACATGGGTAGACGCGATGATGTTCCTTTGTGATAAAATTGAAACGAATAAATGCGATGCGAGGATATCACTTACTATGTCTATATATTTCTGTTGATTTACCTAATTTGAACAGTTAGCAGCATCTAGAAGCAAGAAAATTTTCCATGTTTGAATTCAAGTATATATATATATATATATATATTTGTTATTTTATTTTCATTTCTATTTTTTGAGTTCTCTTCTACTCTAATCTTGATCTAATTGTATTATTAACAAGTTAATAATTATGTACTTTAGTGCTAAAGAACTCATGTGTAACTTGGAGGTGTTACAAAGAAGAAATAAAAGAAGCAAACAAAAGCTGAGATCTTTTTGCCAAGTCTCAACCCTAACTAAAAAGCCGATAGAACCATACCACAACTCAAATGTGGAGTTTATTGAATTTAGAACTTGTTATTGCGGCGTTGTTAGGATCATGGCTACCGTTGTGAGAGAGACCGGGGCTCGACCCTAAGCCAGGCGAGGTAGTTCTAGGCGGCGGGTCTTGCTAAAACAATTCTAATGGTGGGCGCTCACCCACATTTGGCCTGGTGACAAAACCAATGGTTCAAGCTATAGCAGTGCCTAGAACACTGAAATCGGTGAGTTTTGGGAGGTGAGATCCAAATCTTGGTAGAGCTTGTGAGTGGGAAG